>OU342742.1:304624247-305224247 GCA_910589775.1 Avena eriantha
GGTCGGCCACCTTCTTGCCAAGACGGGCGACGGTGCGGTCCTTCTTTTCGTTATGGAGGCGAAGAGACTGACGGTCCTTGATAAGCAGTGAGGAAGTCTAGGCCTTCTGGTCGACAGTGGCACGGTTGTGGTTGGCAAACTCCCTAGCATTGTCCAATTCCTTTTGGCGATTATATAGCAGGAAGTCAAGGTTCTCCACTTGACGCTTCAACTCCGGGTGACTTGGCATCTCCATCGGCATTCCCATGAAGTCACGTCTTGCATAGTGAGCAAAACGGGTTCCTTGGATTTGGCTGACACTGAGGGCACATAGACGTGCGAGAGCTTCATGCATTGCCCTGGCTAATCCATCTAGCCAGTTATTCTCCCTTACAGAGAACTGGATTCTCCCGGACGTTGGTGCTTCTATGCTTCCTTGAAGATCAGCGGTGACTAGCCACTGTAAATCTCCTCCTAGGGGTCCTAGAAGTTGAGCTCCAAGAAACTCCGGATGTGGGCGTCCCAATAACTCAGACAGTGAATCCAGATCCCTCTCGAAGATCAGCTGGTCTCCGTTGCCCAACTTGTACAACTTGCTGCACTGAGTCTCCATCTACAAGAATTAAGGATGAGGAAGTTAGTGAAGTGATCAAGTGTGTCAAATTTTACTTAGTAATGTAAGAATTGGAGGGACATGAATTTTTGAGAAAGAATGAAGTCCCAAGGGTAAGAGAGGAAATAGTTTTTCATAAATACTCACGTTGGTTTTGAAATTAAGTTTTTGTTCGAACGTCCATTCTAACTAGGGTCTCCTATGGTTACGATGGTTCTGATACCAACTTGTCAACACCCGGATTTTTAATCCCAGATGCATGTTATGTCATACCTCGCAATCCCAGGATTACCATTTTTGTGTGACATAACAGATTGGATATCACAGTACCTCATCCATTACAAACCATAAATAACATCTTACACAAATAAGGATCTCATGATCCAGTCTTAATACAACAAGCAGCGGAATGAATAATAAGCGTAGCGGTGGGGTCCATCAGGGGCACAGGCAATGCTGACGAAGGCAGATGGTCCTAGTTATCATAGTCGTCCTGATGTCCGTCATCTTGGTAGTCTCCTTCATAGTCTGGCCATAGGAATATCCAGGGACAAAAGCCATGACTACTCTTTAAGTACTCGCAAACTACCACTAACAAGTAAGATAGTACTAGTGTAAATGCTAACTATAAGTTTGACTATAAAGTTAAGTTTGAAACCTAAGTTGAGTTCAAAAATAAAGAAAGATAAAATAAAGTTCTAGCATCACTTAAGTTGGGAAGCTAGTGCCATAGTCACAACCCTGTTGTGGTCAAGTCAAGATTCATCATTCATTTCATAAGTCATTTTGAAAACATCTAACAACAAAACAGTATGGCCACTCCAACTGTCCATAACCGCGGACGCGGCTATTGACACTCTGAAGAGGTGGTACACTTTCACCACAAGATTCGATACATCTGTAAGGGATAACCCTGAATCATCATACTTAGTATGCAGATAATCAAACATAACCTTTCCTTTACACACTCTAGTATAAGCACCTCTCCTATGAGCATGGCCGCCCAACCATGACCATCTGTCATCTTGGGCACTGCATAGGTGGACAACATTGAGAGGTAGCCTCAGCTCAAACCTCTCCCATGAGGGAACTAATACTAATGCATATAAACTTCCGGCTAAGACTTACCTAATTCAGGTATTGTGGTTGTATGGTAAAATTGGAATAGTATCGCATTCGAATCCAACCATCAGTTTTGTAAAACGGTTAAGGCTCAATGCCTCAATATTTTCATAATCATAATCCATTTGTGTTTCTCAACACATGTCAAAACATCTCAATAGAATGACTCATCATTCCAAGGCTTTCATAATTCATTTTCACCAAGTGTTCCCATCTAAAGTGACTCAAGTTTTGATCTAGCTCTAAGCTATTAAGCTAAGAGTGTTCGCTAAGGTGGAGATGCTAAGATCAATCTCATGCCATAGAATGACATCTAAGGTTATATAGATAGGTCAAGTTTTATACTTTTTATGCTACCTTCAAAAACAAGTAAAGGACTTTGGTAGTAAGAAAGTAAAGCCTAAAATCAAATCTTGGACTAGGTATAAATCCAAATGGTATCACCAAAGCATGCCTAATGCCTTTGCTTAGATTATCTATCTTGCAAGGGTTAGCTTGCATTGTTAATGATGGCTTGCCTTGGTTGGTGCAGCGGTTGAAGTTTTCTTCCTCGTCCTCTTCGTAGAACTCCTCCTCCTCGAAAGATTGGTCGGTACTATCGTCTATACATGCATACGGAGTATACAATCACCAAACAATACTTAACTAGTCTACTTAGCACTCTAAGGCACACATTTGATGATCTATTATCATCACAAGCATCACAAAGTTTTATTAACTAGGTTCATTCTTTTTATTTAAGAAAAGTAATTTCTACTCATTGAAAATAACTAAGATTTAATATTCACCACTTAAAATATGGGATCATGTGGACACATGTCCTCACCACATATTCTAACATATGGTAATGTGATTTAAGGGTTGGATCACATTTAATTAAGTTTAAGTTTATTATTTAATGATTTAAAGTGACTGGGAATGGCTATATAGCATTATTTTGGTACTAGTCCAAAGTCACTGCATGTAAACCTTAATATTATTACATATTCAGATAGGTATGGTTAAATGTGATTTTTGAGAGTTGGAATCAACTCAAAATCTATTATGGTTGATTTTTTAAAAATGTTTGAATGTGCAAAATCTTTTGTCTTGTTATTTTTACTAGGAGAGATCTCTAACTCTAAATGAATTAAATCCAACGGGCTTGGATAGATATTTTCAGTTGCTTTCTAACAAATTTGAATCACTCAAATTGGTTCAGTAAATCTTCCTGAATTGATTTTTGAACTAAGGGACAGAAGTGAGTTCAAACTAAAATAGAAAAACTTATATTTGACTTCATGGCTAGCGCAGGAAAACTAATGGGCCGGGCCAGTGGCGCTCCGCGGTGTGAATGACTACTGACAGGCGGGTCCGGCAGGTCAGCGGCACATCAAACGCGAAGCGATACGGGGTAACGTGGACCGTGCGATTAAAACGAAGATCTACGGTCGAGGATCGTCGTCCCTGGCGAACAGGTCGCCGGCAAGAGCTAACCCTAGCGGCTCGGTGGCGGTGCAATGGGGGAATACCAGGGCTCTAGCTAGCGTGGCGATGGGGGCGATCGAACGTTCTATCGACGGCGGACTCAGGCGTGATCGCGGTGGCTCCTAGGGTGGACGAAATCAACGGCGCCTTTCCTCCTCTACTGCGGCAAGATCCGGCTAAATTTCGGCGAACGGTGGCCCACCTTGCTCCGAGGATGGGGTGGAAGGATCAGTGGAGAGAGGGGAGTGAGATGGTGTGAGTAGTTTGTGCTGGGGTGGCCTCCTTTTATAGGGCGATGAAGCGACCAAACAGGATGGGCTGGCGACTCGCTAGGGTTGCACAGCGTGCTAGCGTCATGGCTAGAGGTAGGGGACGGTGGCCTGCCTCCTAGTGGTGCTCTACGGCTTAACTGCGCGGCTAGGAGTGGTGGCGTTTGGTCAGGGGAAGCTGGTGCTCTGCGCGGCAGAGGCGGCGTTCGACGCGGCGCACGGGGGTTGCGAGTCAAGCGGCGGCAAACGGGCATGTCCGGGCGGTTCCCTGGGTTGTGGCGACGCGGTGAGCGTGGGCTGCAGTCGAGGCACGACATGTGCATGCTTGTCAGGCACGGCGCTCTGGTGCGTGCTCGGCATGGTGCAGACGTCCTAGGCGCGGCGCTCTGCGAGTGGTCCACAGCTCGGCTCTGCTAGGGGAGGGGACAGAGGGCGGTGGTGTTGTCTGGTCTAACTCCTAGACATGGCGAGAGAGAGAGATGATCGGCTGCGAGCTATCCATGCTCGACCGGCGAGCATGGTGCTCAGGTGGCGCGGCACTGCTTCAAACGGCTATGGGGTAGCTTCTTGATGGCTGGGTTGGGTCTAGGGAGACAAGGGCATCTACTAGGGTTCAAATGGTTTGACAAAAATCGATCAAAAACAGTATAAGTTAGGCCAGTTTGATTCTGTCTGCAAGGTGTTCGACACAATGGCCGCAAGAGAAAAACATTTAAATTTTGGGATGAAATTTGGTGGAGTGGTTGATCACATGCTTGAGCTTCTAGGTGTGCTTGGGTTTTGAAAATGGAAGTCATTTGAGTGGTTTTTGAATAAGTGTAATCTTGATACCTACACTAGATTCAATTTTCAAATGCCATTTAAAATTAGTGTTTGCAAGTTTTTGGTAGATCACAAAGTGGGCCTTGGTACATCACTACATGTTCTAGCAAGGGGTGCAACGATCCACATTTGTTTCTGTTAAGAACTGAGTTCTAGTAATAGCCAAAGTAGGTATGGTAGTTAAAATGGCACAAATGACCATTTGGTTATTTTATTCATTTTGATTTGTTTTTCTTTGGGATTTGTTTGGGAATGATCTAGATGATGTTTATTTCACCTAAGAATCATTTTCCAATCAATGGATCACTTAATCATGGCAATTCAAAACAACTCCTATTTAAATGCACACACATATGAATGCTTTAATATTTTTAAATGGAAAAGTTTTTGTTAACTCTAAATTTGATGATTTGGATCTTGATCACTTGGATTAGAGTTTTGGGATGTTACCCCTAGCTGACAACCTCTATTTGAAAGAAACGTGTGTATGTTGGACTATTTTATTGGGTCCCAAATGTCAGCCTCAGAGTATAAAAAATGCTCATAAAGGCCAAATTAAAAAGATTCTGGGCTAACTTGGGGTGGTTTCCCTATTCGTCATGGCTTATATTCCATGTCCTCACTCCTAAATTGAATGGGCTATGGTTGATGGCCACAAGACTATGAAAAGGCCGAATTAGAAGGTATTGGGCTATGCTTGCGGCTGGTAGGCTAATTTCATAGGCTATGCTTGGGCATGTTGGGTCCGACATGTTAGCTTCTCTGTAAGTGTAACATTTGTATGGTGGAATTTTTTTCAGCCGCGTCCGCTATTTTCACCGTGGCATTCGTGTATGGTCTTACTGCTGGGGCCCTTATGTCAACCTCTCTAGCATGTTATGGCTTGTGGGTCCCTGATGCAGCCTTGTGTGTTCTGTCTGGAGGGTCCCCGATGCGAGCCTCTCTGAACAAGTATTTAAACTTTTTTCGAACCCACCCTCAAAACAAACTCCAGGGACGCTGCATCCTGGTGGGTCCGTGATGTCATCCTCTCCGTAATGCGATATTGCTAGAAGAAAAATATGTAAGCCCAAGATATGGTTCGAACGAAAGACCTTCAAATCAAATTAACGTAAACTGAGTGCGTTGCCACTACAACACAGATATTTATAGTATAAATATCATTAAACTTTTATTAGTACTACAATCTATGTATTAGTCTTCTTAAAAATATTGTGTATGTCTATGTTTAACTCTTTTAAAATATAAAAGGGCAGCGCTCCTGGCATCTCAATTTATAAAATGCCACATAATAGAGTATTTTCTTAAAAAACATGGATATGCAGAGTTTTTTATTTATTTTGAGAGGTGGGGGAAATGCCAAAAAGGCCAAATTAAAAAGAGTTTGACTATTCGACATAGGCTGCTCTACGTGGGTTATACTCCGTAGGCTATGGGCTTCATTCTCAAATTTTAGTGGGTTGTGCTCAGCAGTCTCCTGACCCCTAAAAGGCCGAATTAATATGTTCTTGGCTATGATCCATGGGCTCCTTTCTCAAATTTCACTGGGCTGTGGTCAGCAGTCCCCTAACCCTGAAAAGACCGAATAAAAATGTTCTAGGCTAAAGAGGGGCCGAATGAGCTACTAGATTTCATCTCCCGGTTAATAAAATTGTGATGTGCTCGGCCAGATTCGAAACAAAGACCTCAGAGAGGAAGAGGAAAAGAGATAATTCTTGTTGGCAGCTATTCATGTCAAAATTCAGCAGTACAGAATAAGGTAGAAATATTATCAACAGATTCGAACTCATATTCAGGAGCACTTGACCAATTCAGCAGCATTTCAAAAGTGACTAAGTCAGCAATACAGACAATGAAATACAATAGAAGTACAAAGAGAACCAGTTTTTGTTTCATCTCTAAAAACTTGTCGCGCGATCAGTTTGTCCTTTTCACCAATAACACTCGACCATTGGAGCAAGCAAAACTGATTATCAAGTCTTCTTTGAGTACCTTCTTCTCACATCAATGCATGTGTGACCCCCGTATGCAACCCAAAAATCCCAAGTCTCATCTAGATTGTGACACGGCCATGTACAAGGGCGACGAGCACGCGACCGGTTCACATTCAGCAGCACATGATAGATTCAGTAGTAATTTAGAGTGACCGATTCAACGGTGGAAGAAAATGATCAAAAGAATTGATAGATTCAGCAATGCCGACATTGAAATTCAATGGATGTACAATAGTGTGGCAAAGCCAATTTTCAAAAGGAAAGCGTGACCATGCATTTTATCCACTCGATCTGAATAAGTCTCAGTACATAGGTATTACTACAAAATAGATTAGCAGTAGTTGAACTCCATACAAAATACTTTGTAGAAGTGTAGAACTACAAGCTTACACTAAGCTAGGAACCACTACATGTCCCATCATACGTGCTCGAAGAAACAAGAATGTTTCAGTGTGTCAAAGTGCTCGCTGGGTTACGCCCTTGATTTCCTCGCTGGGATGCGTCTCTCGTTTCATTATCGCCTGTCGGCCTCTAGGTCAGCAGCATACATGTAAAATTCATACGACAAATCAGGGAATCCGGGATCCTTAATTTCACCAATTCCAGTTACGAAGGGAATCTGCCACCAACATAAACTAGCTAATTAGTACAACATTACATACACTCACAGTAGGATCATCATAAGAGGACTAAGATGTGATATCTCACCGGTGAATCTTGTCCAACGACAGGTTCAGTAGTATGTTAGTAAATTTGTGGCTTGGAGAAAAAATACGTGAGCACTTCATGCGCGGTGTTGGCTGGTGACGGCCTAATCGTTGTCTCAGGTGACCTCTTTACTACAACCTGATTGAAACTAGCGAACAAGACCAACGACCAAAGCCTCAACTCGTACCGCGGCGATTCGCATGCTGCTTACCTAACCGGTCTGATGGACAGGAGCAAGTCCGTGCTATGCCCGTCAATTTGGGCGACAAACAGCTTGCCCTCCTTCTCGATGTCGATGACCTCAGCTTTGAGCGAGCCCGGTGCACGAACAGGCATAGACGAGTCCTATTTTTTGGGGTTGTATCTAGGCACTGTCATCGAGTGGGCAGATATGAGGTGCTCGACAAACACTTTCTTGACACCGATGAACTCGCATCGTGGCTCCATGCAGACACACCGGCGGTAGTTGCACGCGAACTTGTGGCCGTAGACGTTCTTGTAGGAGACCAAAGTCCAGCAGATGCCGTTGGGGCATCTACTACCTTTTCCGCCAGCGACTTGGTGGTATAGCTCCTTGGATCATGCAGCCAGCCGGATGGCACTAGTAGTGTCCAGACGCTTAGCTATTTCGTTGAAGACATCGTCGCCGACCTTCATCCAGACGTTATTCATCCCGTTGTGAATCGAATCCACAGCCATCACGTCCAAATGATTGGGAGCAATGGTGGATCTATGTACGACTATTGGGCTTATTTGGAGGAGAGGGGTGGCGGCCTAGAAGGATCGATGCTGCGGGTGAGATGGCAATAAAAATGTGTGAAGTGCGCGCTAGAGAAGATCCAAATGCGGCCTCTCGGAGTTGCGAATGCCTCTTTGAAGGAGGAGGTTTTGTCGTGCTCCTTCGGCTGTCTTCTGTCGGGCGTACTACATCGAGCACGTCGACTAGAGTAATGGAGTAGGGAGTACTATAGGTACTCTGGATTGGCACACTGCCATGGAGTGTTCTCTCATCACATCTCAGTTATTAGAACTGTGAGATGATTTATTTACTGCTTTCATTTTTATACTACTCCCTCTAGTTCGTATTCTAATGGCCTCAACTTTGTCTAGATTCACATCCGTTAGACAGAGTAGTTGTGAGTTGAGTCAATTACGTTTTTAGGTACTTCATAGTACGTACAAAAATACCAAGATGCTGAACCTCATATGAACTTTCTAGAAAGGTACCCCTTTGCAAAGAATGGTAAGCTTGCTAAAATTGTTGAAACTTCTAGAAAGGCAAGAACGCATGGCCTAAATTTCATCATGCTTGGTAAAATAACGACAGGTTCCTAGTTCATATTCAGCAGCATTTCAAAGTGATCGATTCAGCAATACAAACTCAGAAATTCAATAGCAGGACGGCAAGAATCAATTCTTGTTTCAGCACTAAAAACCTTGGTGCGGGATCAGCTGGTTTTCTCTGAACACACTTGATCATCGGAGCAAGCAAAACTGACCATCAAGACTGCTTTTATATGTATACCTTCTACTCACATCAATGACTGTGTGACCCACATATGCAAACCAAAATGCCCCAAGGCTCATCTAGATTGTAACAAGGCCATATTTTAAAAGAACAGTAAGACCATCTACTGCCCTTGATCTAAAAAAAGTACCAGTACATCAGTATTAGTTATACAAAATACTTTAGTACTGTAATAAAAATGACAGAACATTTGACAGATTCACTACCATTTGAAAGATTCAGCAGCACTTAATAAAACAGAAAAATATCAATAGATTCCAAATAAATAATCAACAACACTTGACAGATTCAACGGCATTTCAAAGTGACAGATTTAGCAGTACAGATAATGACCAAAAGAATTGATAGATTTAACAATACAGACATTAAAATTCAATAGATGTAGCAAGGACAGAGAGAACATATTTTGGCCATGTTCCAAAAGAAGAGCAAGACCATCTACTGGTCTTGATCTAAACAAGTACCAATACATCACTATTAGTTCTAAAAAATACTTTAGTAATAGAAACAACAGAACATTTGACATATTCACTACCATTTGAAAGATTCAGCAGCACTGAATAAAACAGAAAAATATCAATAGATTCCAAATACATAATCAGCGGCACTTGACATATTCAATAGCATTTCAAAGCGACTGATTTAACAGTACAGATAATGACCAAAAGAATTGACAGATTTAACAATGCAAACACTGAAATTCAATAGATGTAGCAAGGCCATTATTCAAAAGGACAGAGAGAACATATTCTGGCCATGTTCCAAAAGAAGAGCAAGACCATCTACTGGTCTTGATCTAAACAAGTACCAATACACCACTATTAGTTCTAAAATTACTTTAGTAATAGCAACAATAGAATGTTTGACAGATTCAATGGCATTTTAAAGATTCAGCAGTACTGAATAAGACAGAAAAATATTATCAGATTCCCAGCTCATAATAAGTGGCACTTGATAGATTTAGCACCATTTCAAAGTGACCGATTTAGAAGTATAGATAATGACCAAATGAATTGACAGATTCAGCAGTGTAAACATTGAAATTCGGTAGATGTAGCAAGGCCATGATTTAAAAGGAAAGAGAGACCATGTTCTACACTAGATCCGTCGGTCTAAACAAGTACCAGTACATAGGTATTACTCCTACTACAAAATAGATTAGCAGTAGCAGAACTCCATACAAAATACTCATAACTACCTTAAGCTAGGAACTACATGTCCCAAAATGATAAGAAAAATCCTATCGAGGAGTACATGTGTTCATGTTAGGATCCTTACAAGAAGATAAAGATGTGTTAATCACTAAGAATCTTGTCGATACGAAGCTTGTATTCCACGGTGAACTTCGATGGTCGATTCTGACAACAAGCGACCAGATTAGACCGATAAACCGACAAAGAGCAAGTGGCTTTAGAATTCGCATAGAATACCTTCTCACACAAGCCATTTGGATGTGCAGAGCTCAACTTCACCATGAACTGCGGCGACACGCGCGCCGTCGACCTGACGCACACGACGGATATCAAGATGACATCATTGCGCCCATCGAATAGAACGCAAAACACTGGGTCATCGAACCCGGTTAGCCCGATATCTACATTTTGCGAGCCCGGTGGCGACACCGGATTACAAATGTACCTACCTTTCCTACCATAGTGTAAAATGCGCAACCTCATGGCGTGGGCTTCTCTGAGGTGGGAGTGGAGAACAAACGGAATTGCGGCAAAATCACAACTAGGCACACGTAGTTCCATTGGACTGCATTAGCGAGCATTGAACATGAAGACATATTTGGCTGGACAGCCCATACCAATTGGGTCTGTCACCAACATAAAGTAATTAATTAGTACGACATTACATATATTCATATTAGGATCATCACAAGAAGATGTATATGTGTTAACTCACTCTTGGTTGCTATTCTTGTAATTCTAGGGGAATTCCGACAACATCTTTAGAACCTCGCAGGTAACATTGCGGTTTCAATAGGTACGGCATGAGCCCTTTCAACGTGACTTCAGCCAACGAAGGCTTGCTCGTCTGCTCAGATGTCGCTGCCATTTCGACTGAATGGTGCTTATTCCATGACAGTAGCGACCATAACATCACCTTGTACCATGGCGGTTCGCACGCTGCCGACCTGACGTACCTGACGGATAGGAAGATGTCCATGATGTACCCTCCAATTAGGGAGGCAAACTCCGTGCCCTCTTTCCCGATGCCGATGATCTCTGGTGCATGCACCCGGTTAGTTGGGTACCAGTGCTTGTTGGAGTAGGTCACTTGGGAAAAATAGTACATCCAATGGGGAAGTTTCAAGTGGTCAAAGAGCTCGTGCATAGTCAATGGCCGGGTGACGAACTCGCATCCTCGCTCTGTGCAGGGTGCGCACGCGGCATAGACCCACTAGATCTTGTGCTCGTAGACGTTATTGTAGGAGACCAATGAACAACAGCGGTTGTTGGGGCACCTGCTGCCTTTTCCATCAGCGACCTGGTGATACAGCTCCTTGGAGCATGCGGCCAGCCTAGCGATGCTGATAGTATCTAGACGCATAGTGATTTCATTGAAGACGTCTTCGCCGACCTTGCTCCAGCCGCAGTTCCACGGGTTGCACCTCGAATCTGCCATCCCGCCCGGATGGATTGGGGGCGAGGGTGGATCTATATAGAGTTGTTGGTGGTTTTTGGAGGAGAGGTCTGGTGGCCTGGAGGGAGTGATGCAGCGTGCAAGATGGGGAGTAAAATGGTTGAAGCGCGTACCAGAGATGCGGTCAGGGGGTTTCAGCGAGTGGGGATAAACTAAACGGAGATGGGAAGATAGGATGGCTCTTTCAAAGAAGTTTTTTCTTTTCTTCTGTTGTAAGAAGCGGCTACATCGAGGACGTTGACCAGTGTGAATGCATGTAAAATGCGCCCCTGTGTAATAAAATAAACATGTCACTCCCTAGCGGAGTACATTGTCGTTACATCAACGGAGTACTATTTATAGCTTCTAGTTTCATACTAATATTAGGGCATCACCTATGGTTGCAGAATTTGTCTATAAGCTGGGAAGTTTTAAGAAAAAGCTTTCGATGTACTGAATTCCTGGTTAGTTAAAAAGTTTTTTGGAAAATTTTAAGAGCAATCTATCTATCGTTCTTACTTGTAGTTGAAATTTGACATGGTCGGTGGGAGTACGGTTTACATAAAAGTCCTCAAAAAAGAGACTATTACATAGAGGTCCATAAACTTAGCACAAAGGGACCTAAAGTTAAGCAAGGAAAAGCACCCGGGTCCTTCTCGAGCGACAAACTGAGCCATACCCTTCATACTACTTCACTTGATTCACACAAACACACAAAACACTCCTTACACTTTCGAACCAGCATGCTAGGGGTGTGCTTGGTGCTTCCTCTTCATAGGGTGTGAAATGGAACGACAATGCAGGTCGACGCACGTGGGAAGCGCCACGTTGTAGACGAGGGCGAGATCAGCCGGCCAGGGTGTGTGTGGATAGTGATGAGGCAGGAAAGGAGAGAGAAAACACAATTTTTTGCGTGCATATATATAGTAAAGGTCTCGAAATATTGACAAGAGGTTCAACTTCTTGCTAAGATTCTACATCTTGACAACTTAACGAAATTATATTAGGTCAAACTTGAGATAGAATTAAGCATGATAGAAAGCTCTTGGATTAATTGTCTTTTCAAAGGTAGATGGGTGCATCTTCTTTTAGTAAACAATGTTCTCGGTGTGAGTTTCCAACTATCAAGAAAGAACATTCTCAATTTTCCCATGTTTTGTGAATTTTAAAACTTCCTAGCTAACTCTGCCTACTTGAATGAGACTCTATGCCAATTTATCGAAATTAGGTCAAACTTGAACTACAAGTAAATTATAGATTGCTTTGAAGTTTTACGAAAAAGCTTTTGGTGGTTTTCGATGTAATGAATTCCTGGTTAGAGCTTCAAAAGTTTGTTGGGATATTTTAAGAGGAATCTATCTATCGCGCTTACTAGTAGTTAAAATTTGATATGGACGGTGTGAGAAAGTACTATTTGCATCGAAGACCTAAAAAACAATTACATAGAGGTCCATAAATTTAGCATAAAGGGTCCTAAAGTTAAGCAAGGAAAATCAGTCAGGTCCTTATCTAGAGAGCAACTTAGCCATATACCCTTCGTACTAGTGTACTTGTTTCACACACACACAAAAAATACTCCTCACACTTTTGAATGAGCGTGCTGGGGTGTGCTTGGTGCTTCCTCTCCGTGGGGTGTGAAATGGAAAGACAAGGCAGGTCGACGCACATGGGCAGCACCACGTTGTGGACAATGGAGAGGTCAGCCGGTCGGGGTGTGCGTGGATGGTGATGAGGCAGTGTGAAGGAGAGAGAAAACACAACTTATTTGCGTGCATATATATAGTAAAGGTCCTAAAGTTTTGACAAGAGGTTCAACTTCTTTCTAAGACTCTACATATTGACAACTTAATGAAATTAGGTCACACTTTAGCTACAAGTAAGCGTGATAGATAGCTCTTGGAATAATTGTCTTTTCGAAGGTAGATGGGTGCATCTTCTTTTAGCAAACGATGTCGTCGGTGTGAGTTTCCAACTCTCATGAAAGAACATTCTTGATTTTCCCATGTTTTGCGAATTTTAAAACTTCTTAGCTAACTCTGTCGACTTGAGTGAGACTATGTGCCAATTTATTGAAATTAGGTCAAAGGTGAACTATAAGTAAATTGAGGTTGCCTTGGAAGTTTTTCGAAAAAACTTTTTGGTGGTTTTTGATATAATAAATTCCAGGTTAGCTTCAAAAGTTTTTGAGAAAATTTCAAGAGGAAACTATCTATCGCGCTTACTTGTAGTTAAATTTGACACGATCGGTGGGATTACGGTTTAGATCGAAGACCTCAAAAGGAGAAAATTACAGGTAGAGGTCCATAAATTTAGCACAAAGGTCCCTAAAGTTAAGCAAGGAAAAGCATATGGGTGCTTCTCGAGCAAGAAAATGAGCCATACCCTTCGTACTAATGTACTCGCTTCAAACAAAAAACGCTCCTCACACATTCGAACTAATGTGATGGGGGATGTGCTTGGTGCTTCCTCTGTGTAGGGTGTGAAATGAGACGACAAGGTAGGTCGATGCACGTGGGCAGCGCCACATTGTGTACGACAAAACTTCGTCATAAAATAAGTACAATAATAGAATCAAAGCTAGTACATATATCATACATCATATATATCAGAAGAATAGTAAAACTCACTGGTAACTTGCCATACACACATGTTCTAGGGGCGTTGGTACCTTTTTTAACAAGGTCTAGCCTGCAAAGTTTCATAAGATTTTTAGGATCATAGTTCAAGACGATAGGAGTCCGCTTATCCGTAACATTTAGCTTGCGCTCATCGAGGCATTAAAGATAAGCCAAAATCATGGCAATGCAGGAACCTTGAAGAGCTCTCCACTCTACACCTACTACCTGCCAAGCTTCAATGGCTATTTTCAGCAATGAGCTGACAAAGATTAACATCCTTCAATTTGATAAAGTCAAAATCTTCCACCATAGTTGCCTTCCTCTTGACACGCAGAGAATAACCTGGGCAAATGAACTTGCTGAACCAAATCAAACCAAATACCTTCATAGCTAGAGACTCCTTTTTGGGATCTTCAACAAGCTACTTTAGAATCTTCCAAAGATTATTATTAGTATTATCCTCCTTCCTTGGGATACCAAGATCATCCTTTAAATTCCTCAAGGCTTCATCATTTTGGTCGGATTGCCTCAGAGGGGAGTTGTTCCCCCAAGGAAGCTTGAACAGCTTCTCAATAACATTAGAAGTGATCTGCAGAACTTTACTGTCGTCGCCAAGATCAAGAATCATAGTGTCTGGATCAATGTGGTACATCCAGAATCCTCCAAGACGATGACTGATATTTTACTTGATCTTAAAATCCTTCAACTGACCAAGATCTACAGCGCAGAGGATTTTCAAGTGTCGTTCCTTCAGCATTTTTATGCAATGGGCTACCTCCCTGAGAGAGCACCTAGCCGTCAGATTGAAGCGCTTTGACACATCAGTAGATCCCTCACCTCTCTTACTCTTACCCACATGCTTTTGAAAAAAATATACTAAAGATTAGAAAACAAAGATAGCATGTAAAATATATTCAAAAAAAGAATATCACATGTTTAAACTAGAAAATAAAAAAGCAGTATGAAACATATACGAATTGCGGTTGCACTTTTGTATATACTAGCAGTACGAAAAGTATAATGAAACACAAAAAATTTAATCATCAATAGGTGACTTACATTGGAAAAATTGGCATCACCATCAGAATCTTCACCAGAGAGAGATTCTTCAACAACATATTGATCTTCATCATCCTGTTTTTCACCATCCACTTCTTCAACCTCCACCACTTCATCACCCATAAAATCATGAACATCTTGAAATTGAATAGACATCTTCACCGTACAAGCAACCTTCTTCCCTTTACCATCACATTTCTTAACCTTTATAGCAACACCTTTCGGCATCCCCTTACCAGGCCCCTGCTTTCCCTTACCAACAGGTTGCTTTGCCTCTGCCGTCTTTTGTGCTGAATGAGCTTTCTTCTGTGCTGGAGCAGCTTTTGATGCAGAAGCTTTGGATTTCTCGACTGAACTAACTCGAGGACTTCTGTGTTTAGCACCTTCACCTAGAGATTGAGAAGCTGCTGCACAAGGGTTTCTACGTATTGGTAGGGAATCAGATATTTGTTGCTTCCGTACTAAAACCCTTTTCTGGAATGCTTAACTCGGCTACTAGGGATAGGGGTAGTAGAGATAGTAGAATCAACAGGAGCATCCAACTCAGCGTGTTCCTTCATGTTATTCTTCTTTTGATCTTTCGCATCCAACCTAGTCTCTTCATCCAATGTCTTCCTCTTACGCTCTTCCGTAGCCTTCAACCTAGCAGCTTTTCTTATATGCTCAACCTCAAGCTGCCTAGGAACATCCTCTAACTGAGTAATAGGATCAGTGCCATCAACAAATTGAGACTACATATCCAAAAGCTCCAAAGAACCAAGATCAGAATCCTCCTCCTGACCAGCATTGTTAGGTGCTCCACCGTATTCTTTATCAACAGAAGCAATAACAAATGCTATACTCTTCTCAGCAGACCCAGGCAGATCTTGTCTAACAAAATTAAAAACAACAAAAAGTCAAAAATAATTATAGGAAAATGCTTTCAATAGTAATAGTAAAACAACACTAGAACAAGAAGTAGAACAATCATATTATTAAATAGTACAATAACTATATGTCAATGCAGTACATGAAAGGAATCAAAAGAAAATATAACCAAATATATCATAAGAAATACAAAAACAATATATGGGAAAAGTACAACAATCCTAATACTAACAGTAAAACAACTATATGTCAATGCAACACAAGGTATAAATGGAAAGAAAATATGACCAAGATACCATAAGCAGTTCGAAATAATATATAAAACTAGTACAAGAAACCAATTTCTAAAGAGTACAAGATTTATATGTCAATGTAGTACAGGGAATAAATCAAACGCAACATGAGCAAGATAGTTTTAAACATCACCAGGAGTACGAAACCATTGGAAAGACAACAATCATAATAATTAACACTACAATGAATACATGCATGAGAAGGCCAGTTACAATACTTACAAAGCAAGACTAAAATTGAACAAACAACACTTGCACAAGAAACACTTCAGGTTTTCAGAACCAATGAAACACTTCAGGTGGAACAAAGGAGTGATGAATAGTTGAAATTACCTTCAGAAGAATCATGGACACTGCTCTCAAGAGGAGAGGTCGCAGTCGCAGGGCTGATCAGTACTGAGGAAGTCGCTCGAGGTGGAGTGCTACTCGGTGTTGACGAAGACTCAGAGGCAAGGCTAGTAGAAGCAGAGGAAGTCGGTACAGGGATGTTCAGTGATGAGGCACCATCAGCACTCGCATCACTCTTCGGATTATAGGCAGATGCTGCAGGGCTATTCGGTGGTGATGCACTCATAGAATTATTCTGAGAAGACGAGGCCGCTAAAGGGATATTCAATAATCTCCACGGCAAGGATCCTCGGTGGTGAAACCATGGACGAAAAACCTAGAATCCAGGAGCAGGAGCATCCGGAGAGAAAAGAATTGGTAAGAATAGAAAAATGGGGAAAGGTAGAGGGTAGATACGATCAAGGGGGAAGATCAATACCGAATCCATGCAGCAATACCTGCTGCAGGTTCGCCAGAGACAGTACGAGTGGGGATTCCAAAAGAGAGGAGGAAGGATGAAACAAAGAGAAGAGGGAGAATGACATACTAGATAAAGAAGGCGGACAAGGGAGCACCGTTGCTTGAGGCAACGATCCATCCGAGTGGTTGTTCCAATGGGGCAAGAGCATGTCGACGAGATTGTTGGGTTAAACGAGCGGAGGAGGTGGAGGAGAAAGAGGAAGTTGTTGAAACCATTTTGTGTGAGGAAGAGAGAGAAAGAAACGTCAAAGACGAATACGGACAAGGATCTTGGGGATGTTCCCTGTCTGGATCTGGACAACTAATTTAATACTAAAATAAATGGAGAAAACAAACTACTCAGCAAATTAAAATAGAGAGAAGTACGAGAGATTCTAGCTGCACAGTACGTCCTGCTTAAATAAGAAGTGCATGTTGTGAATTATATAAATTTTGTTAATGGTTGAGATTTTATGCTTTATTAAAAGTACCATGATGCCACCAGGAAAAATGTGGATTCCTTATTGTAAATAATGTTAGAGGTTTTGACTTATATTTTGAAAATATGAGGGTCTCCCAAAACTACCCAAATTCCATCACACATAATCTAACACAATCCCCCACAATAGGTATGCAGGAAGTACGTGAGTTGAACCAGAGGAAGTACATGATTCGCAACATTAGTAGTACAAGGGATCAACAAAAGATAAGTGTAATATTTGTATTTTTTAAAAGATGTTATGAATTTTTTTATACTTTAAAAAAATATGGGAGGGGAGGGGGTCCCCCAAGCCCCCCTCCTGCATCTACTCGACTCCCAATTTTCACCAAACACATTCTACTAAACTCAAAATAACATAATAAATAAAGGATATCGAAGCAATACATGATTCGTTACTCTAGAAGTTCTTGTGGTGTACACGGAGCAGTACCAAAAATACTAGATATGTAGTACAATATACACATGAATTTCTTTAGAAAGTAGATCCGAGACGACAATTGCAAAGTCAATATACATGTTTAAGGATCGTGTAGCAATTTTAATACTACCAATACAAAATTTTACAAAACTAATTTTAAAAAGATCACTATATAAGAACCCAACGACATGATCCAAATTCCGCCGGTTGAGCACAAAGGGAATGAGCCAGATCCTGAGTAATTTTGCGGAGAAAGCGAAATCTGCGAAAGCATATAACGGATAGGAGATCATGTGTAATACCTCAGACATTACGCTCTAAACATGAGCCTGGATAAACCCAAAAGTGGATAAGAGATTCTACTGCGGAGGCCCAAGGCCACCCACGTGTAGGCTTGTCAAAACGGATCAGGGCATGATACTGGCCGACCATCTTATCCATTTTCAAAAACATCGGGACTAGAGCGAGTGGCATAAGAGATAGGTAACACAACCACGATATCCACAAATGAGTATGTATGTCTGGGACTTACAATAGACATCAGAGTCACACCATCTAGAAACAATAGAAACAGAAATATTCAACGTCATACGACAAGATCCAAATATCCTAGATAGATATAATAGTTCAGGGTACATCCTCATACATCACGTAACAGAGTATCAAACGGAAGCGGAAAACATTACCGAGTACGGAAAATAAGCAAATCGGCATAAGATGCCATAGAACTAAACACATCCCGCCCACAGATCTCACGGATCTCCATCCGTAGAATCTCCACACCTGATGGTCATTGCCACCATCATTTGTCTCATCAACCCAGTAACCTTCCTGAGAGTATACGTGTCCATCTGAACCAAATATTTATCGTGTGAGACCCTAGGGGTACTCAGCAAGTCTTAATGCATCTAAAGAGAACAACCTGGGTGACGCAATTACAGCGAAAGATAATATCTACAAAGTACTATAGAGACACGCTACACATCCTCCCAACCAGTGATAGACGAACGGTCCTTAATTATTAACAACAGTTATATAAGTATCATAAATAAACATCGCTTGCCCTCCTTCTCGCTTACCGATGAGAAGGCGGAAGAACATCCCACCCGTTGGAAATTTTATGACCGATTCTATGAGTGTTGCACTATTTACTAGTCATGTCTTAATCAAATTAAAGGAAGTACTTTAGTTATGCTTATCTATGATCGAGAAACTGTGCTCCAAGTCATCCATAACCGCGGACATGTCTTTTAGAAAGATTTACCCTGCAGGGGTGCACAAATAGCAACACACACACGATCAACCTCAGGAAGAACCAAATAAAACACAACTAGGACTCGCG
Organism: Avena eriantha; assembly: GCA_910589775.1. NCBI lineage: Eukaryota > Viridiplantae > Streptophyta > Magnoliopsida > Poales > Poaceae > Avena > Avena eriantha. The sequence goes on from OU342742.1 coordinate 304,643,263, forward strand.
AAAATGCATTCATAGGATTCATAAATTATTTCAGCGGGCCACCCCATTAAGCTACCCACAACGAAGTTGGCCGGCTTCGAGATGGACCCAAGGTTTGTGTAGACGACTTTAACGACTTGAAACCTAAAAGTGTGATTGGGCTTGTCGATACAACGAAAACGTGTCATAAGTCCTAAACAGTACAGGTGCTCCACGTACAATCATAAATAAAGCAGTAAAGCATGGCATAAGTACGGATAGTAATAAAGCTACAAACTAGTTTGTGGCCCTAAGAAATAAAGTATGAATCAAGCTTACGCGAAGCGGGGTCCATAGGGTCTCCCGTATGTGGATAGTATGAATAGTCAAAGAACAGGAATCAAGTACTCAAGGTCCAACGGGACACAAGTGAGCTTAAAGAACCAAATAGCAGATAATGCTAATCGGTGCCTCTTCCATTAGTTCTCCCATTACTACTCAGATTCAGTTATTTAGGTACCATGTTATCCAAAGACACGCACAAACCCTACACATGCAATTCTATGACTCGCATGGCTCAAACAACTCCTGTAGTAATGGCTCATGTGATTGAGGCACAAGCTTCGGTGGGGTTTAAAAGTAAAGGCTATGCAGTACTTGGGATTCAATTTAATGCAATCGCGACTCAATGATGCAAGAGCAAGTTATAAGCATAGGTAGTATATGAATGCAAGCATGGGGAATTGCTTTCCTGACAGTTCAGTTGTGGAATAAGAAGGATCCGGATAATACTCCTAAGGCTCCTGGTAGTCTCCTTGCTCAGTGTCTATCTGGATAAAAACCAAACATACAAGGGCCGAAATAAATACATTGCACAATCGTATAGATCATATGCAACAAGCAAATAAGGTATGCCATGATAGGATGATGCACAATTGCATGGTATAACATAGCATGGCAAGGGTGAGGTGTGGAAACAAGAAATAAGCACGTTTCTTAATTATTTGGTCAAGTTTTACTTGCACGTTTTTAAGTATTTATATGATGCATACTTTAATTCATATCATGGATTGTATAATCAGAATGGGCTCGTCGCGCCGATCGATTTAGAGATATTATTTGTCAAATTTGGAATTACGGAATTAAAGTTATGAATTTATTAAGAAAAGACAATTGTTGACGTTTAAATAATTTCGAAATTTTAAATTGCCCAAAATTTATATTGGATGGCATATTTGAATTTCTGGCATTTTTCTGATCAAGAAACATATATCATATGCAAAATTTAGATTTATGAATTTAAAACATTATTTAATTGCAAGTAATACAAAAAAAGTCAAATGTCATAGATTTTACTAGTTAGGGTTGACTCTGGTCAAACTTGAATTTATATTTGAAATCATATTTAAATTTAAACCACTTTTCATTTTGAAACTTTTGTCAAATTCAAAATATTTAAATTTATATGAATTTATTTATATTTTATTATCCTGAAATTTTATTTGACTTAAAATTGTTCTGGAAACTTTTGTTATATCGGCATGTTCTACCCAAAGCGGCTGACATGTGGGCCGGGATCCATCGGGGTCCACACATGGGCAGGGTCAAGCCACGTGGGACGCATCGGGTTCACGGGTTGAGTTCCAAGGAAACCGGGGTCTCTTTTTATAAAACCGCTGGACGAAGGGTTGAGGTTCGGAAAACCTTGAGGGGCCTTTTGCAAAAAGACCACGCGGTAGCTGACCGATCTGAATTTCTCTCGTGAAAATAGCTAGCTCGCGATGATATTTGATTGAAGATAGAAAAGATTGTGGTGGGTATATGGAGATGATATAAAAGTAAAAGATGGAGGGGATCTATAGATCTACAACTTCCATGTTTGGGGTTTCACCCGTGGAGGGTTGTAGATCTCAGAAAAATGTCGTCGAACCGAGGTGTGCAAACTATTTCAGAGTGACGGGAAACCTTCTGCGATGGCAGAGGATTCCGGCCATCTTCCGGCGATGGTGGAAACGTTTCTGTTGGGTATCTCGCAAGGCCACCAAAACAAAAAAAGTGCAGGGGACATCAAGCTATAATTTCTGTTCGGCAAGCTCTCTTAGAGGAAGCCCACAGTGGTGGGATTTTTGACAGGAACAGCGCGGTTGCAAAGCGCGGCGCTGCGGTCTGCTGCTGCGGCCGTATACGCGCGCGTGGGCGCGGCGAGCGGCGCTAGCGGCACGGACGTCGCCGGTGAGGTTCTCCGGTGAAAAATTTGGTTAGAGGGGAGGTACGGAGGTTCGCCAGAGTACCGGGAGTGCAGGGGGACTAGCTGGCGTCGGCGGGCTACTAATGCTGGGTTGCAGACGAGTGGCCAGAGCACGCGCGTACGTGTTGCGCGGAGCAGAGGCGAGGGGAGCAGCGACGGCGAGGCAGCGGTTGCGGGCGCACACGGCAACGAGTTACATGGTGGGGAAACATGGCAGCTCACCTCGCACGCGTACGTGGTCGAGCCAGAGGGAGACGACCGGCGACGGAGACCGGCAAGATGAAGACTGATGACGACATCGGGTCTAGCTATAGCGGCGCCTATGGGAAGCTCCTCGCGGTACTCAGCACGACGGCATCTTGGCTGCTCCAGCGAGCTTCTGAGGCGACTCCGGTACAGGTCGACGATGGCGACCTCCGGGAGCTTCCGGGTTACCTGGTGATGCTCGGGTTCAGCAGGGCGACAAGGACAGAGGACAAGATGCAGGGCTAGGGTTTTGAGGCCAAGAAGATACCTTGAGGACGAGGAAGATGCGGCCATCCAGGTCTCGATCGGAGAGGAGGAGTGGTTGGGGAGGATAGGTTCGGATGCTGCTTTATGGCCAGGCAAAAGGAGGGCGACACAGAAGGGGTGGGCGAGGCTTGCTGATGCGGGTCGATTGGATGGTTTGAACCGGAAGAGGCAAGGTGGCGCCAGGCTCGTTTGTGGCTGCTATGCGTGCGTTGCTGGCGGCTGCTGTGCCCAGAACAGAAGGGGTGTCACTGGCCCAGCTGCAGAGAAGGAGGGGAAGTAGGACAGTTTGGTGGAGTGGTCTGACTCCACCTGATCCAGGGGAAGGAGCTCGGCTAGGCTACGGATTAAGAAAGGAGTAAGAGGTAGACTAAATGATATAGTTAGCTAGATCAGATAGAGAGAGATCACAAGAAGCTAGGTTAGAGAGAGATTAGGTTTAGGTTCTTCCATTTATTCTTTGCATTTGTTTGAAAACAACTACTCAAAACGCTTTTGAAACCAACAAGAATTCAAAAAGCAAAAGAAGGATTTAGACTAAAATGGTGGCATGATTTCATGTGCCATGCATGCATTATTGCATGTGTCCTAGATGTGAAAACATCTAGGTTTCCATATGGCCAATGATTCATTGGAATTTGAACCTTCTTGTTTGAATTGAACATAAACAAGTTTCCTTCAAATATTCCAAAAAGAAACAATTAGAAGACAAAGGGGAGGGCTTTGCATGGGCCATGCATGGTCAATAAATGACCCATATATAGTATTGTGAAAATAATTATATACTCACATGGGCATTAATTCATGCATGCCTCATGATATATGAAAATAAAGCCCTACCAAAAGAACATGATTGATATCACATGGAATGTATGAAGCTAGGCATATTTGAACAAGAGTGGAACATGCTAGTGTGTGTAAGCCACTAGATGTTTATTTGGTCCCATTTCTATTTAAACATGACCATGCATTAACAGCCCATATGAGGATATAAGCACCCCCACATGTATGCCCACATTATTTATATTGTGAAAACAATAATAGACATGAATGGGGCATGTGGTATAGAAGTGGATCCATCTTAATATATGTGAGCTTGACAAAAGCCAAAAGAGATGCAATTGCCCACATATAGTTTGGATGGTGGAATTATAAGGTGGTGACAAAGACAAGGTGGTGGAGTAGAGAAAAGATATGCCCCCGACTCAAATTGGGCATCAAGCATTTATCAAGAACCAAATAGAATGTATCAAGAGGCAACTACAATATATAATGCATATGGGATAAGAACCAAATGAGGGGTTTTATATGATGCTCAATGCAAGGTGGCATGGTGACATGATCATGATATATTGATGATGCAATAAATTATAGGTAGGAAGTAGCATTTTATTATTAAACCATGTAGCATTATAGGTGTTATACAAATGGGATGCTAAAATTCTCCCCCACTAAACAGGAATCTCGCCCCGAGATTCTAGGAAGAAGAAGACTCAAAGAGAACAGGGTACTCAGCACGGAGGTCTTCCTCACGCTCCCAAGTGGCTTCATCAATGGAATGGTGTGACCACTACACCTTGCAGAACTTGATAGACTTGTTGCGAGTCTTTCGTTCTGCGACTTCAAGAATTTTTATGGGGTGTTCTTTATATGAAAGATCTTCTTGAAGATTGATGAGCTCGTGATCCACGGTCCTACTGGGATCCTTGAAGCACTTTTTGAGTTGAGAGATGTGGAAGACATCGTGAACCTTGAGTTTTTCAGGAAGCTCAAGTGCATAAGCAACTTCTCCTCTTCTTCCACAGATTTTGAAAACACCAATGTATCTAGGAGCCATCTTCCCTTTGATACCAAGCGGTGAGTGCCTCTCATGGGAGTGACACGAAGGTAAACAAGATCACCATGGACATACTCCATGTCTGTGTGTTTTCTGTCATAGTTGCTTTTCTGATGATTCTAAGAAATTTTCAAGTTCTCAAGAATGATAAGAACCTTCTCTTCTACGTGAGTGACAATGTCGAGACCAAGGAATTTTCTTTCACCTGCCCCTGACCAACCAATTGGAGTTCGACACTAGCGACCATAGAGGACCTCAAAGGGTGCCATATGGAGACTCTTCTGACAACTGTTGTTGTAAGAGAATTCAGCATATGGGAGGCACTCTTCCCACTTCATGCCGAAAGAAATGACGCAAGCGCGAAGCATATCTTAGCGAATCTGATTGATCCTTTCAACTTGCCCTTGCGACTGAGGATGGTAAGCTGTGCTGAAGTTTAGCTTTGTTCCCAAGCCTTGTTGGAAACTTTCCCAATACTTGGAGGTAAATATACTCCCATTGTCTGAGCTAATTACAAGAGGAACCCCATACAAAGAGACAATTCTGTTGATATAGAGCTCGACCAGCTGACTACCAGAAATTATTTCCTTGACTGGAAAGAAGTGAGCCACTTTTGAGAGCCTGTCAATGACAACAAAGATTGCATTGTTGCCTTTTTGAGACCTTAGAAAGCCAGTTATGAAGTCCATCTATACTTTCTCCCATTTCCATTCTGGAGGCTTCAAAGGTTGAATAAGACCAGAAGGTTTTTGATGAACGGCTTTCACTCCGTGGAAAACATCAGACTTGGAGACATACTTGGCACAATATCGTTTCAATCCAGGGCACCAATATTGTGTTTTTAGGTCCATGTACATCTTAGTGCTGCCAGGGTGGATAGAAAGAACAAAATCTTGAGCTTCTTTGAGGACTTGCTCTCTCAAACCCAGATACTTCGGAACAAACATCTGGTGCTTAAAGAATAGAGTGCCTTAGTCGTCAAGGTGGAAAGGTTCATACTTTGGAAGCTGAATCTTGGAGATGATGTTTTTAGTGTAAGGATCACCAAGTTGAATGGAGCGAACTTTTTCTTCCAAGAGAGGGGTAGCTATCAAGTTAGGAAGATAACCCTGGGGTACAAGTCTGAGGTTGAGTTGACGGAATTCCTCGCACGAGAGAGGTTGTTGTTCTTCCACCATAAGGTTGTTCACATAAGCCTTACAATTGAGGGCACCGACCATCAAATTTTCTTTTCCCAGAGTGTAGTTGATCGAAAGATCAAAGTCGTTGATGGTTTCAATCCATCTCCGTTGGCAAAGGTTGAGGTCCGGTCGAGTGAAGATATATTTCAGACTTTTGTGGTTAGAAAAGATCTCACAACGGTTTCCAAGCAAGTAGTGTCTCCATACTTTCAGAGCGAAGACAACCGCTGCAAGTTCGAGATCATGCGTAGGATAGTTGAGCTCATGAGTATTCAACTGACGGGAAGCATAAGAAATGACTTGCTTTTCTTGCAAAAGAACCGCACCAAGTCCTTGGAGAGAGGCATCACAGTAGATCTGAAAAGGCTTTGATGTATCAGGAGTAATCAAGACATGTGTTTAGGTGAGATTTTCCTTGAGTGTTTCAAAGCTTTCTTGACACGCCGGTGACCAAAGGAATTTTTTTCCTTTCTTGAGGAGATCGGTAAGAGGCTTAACAAGTTTTCAAAATTTTCAAACGAACCGACGACAATAACTAGGCAATCCAAGATAACTCCAGACTTCTTTAACATTTTTGGGAGGAAGCCACTTCACAATTGTCCGAACAGTCTCTGGGTTTACAACAATGCCCTTAGAAGAAATGATGTGCGCTAGATAGGTGACTTCGGGGAGCCAGAATTCACACTTGGAGAACTTTGTGTAGAGGTGGTTCTCACGAAGCTTGGTAAGAACACAACGGAGATGTTCTGCATGCTCTTCGTTCGACTTGGAGTAGACCAGGATGTCATCAAGATAGACCACCATGAACTTATCAAGATACTCCATGAAAACTGAGTTCATAAGCCTTAAGAATGTAGCAGGAGCATTGGTGAGGCCGAAGGACATGACCGTGTACTCGTCCAGGCCATAGCGAGTGGTGAAAGCTGTTTTAGGGACATCTTCCTTGCAAATCTTGATTTGATGATAACCACTTCTCAAGTCAAGCTTGGAGAGTACAACTGCTCCTGCAAGCTAATCGAAGAGATCATTGATCCGTGGAAGGGGATATTTATTCTTGATGGTTTTTGCATTGAGAGCTCGGTAGTCAAAACAAAGTCGATCAGTCCGGCCTCGCTTGTTCAGAAAGATTGTTGGGCTACCCCACGAGGAAGTGCTATGCTGAATGAAACCCAACTTTTCTTATTCATTAAGTTGCCATTTGAGTTTGGCCAACTCTGTAGGACCCATCTTATAAGGCCGCTTGGAGATAGGAGCGATTCCAGGTTCAATATCAATCACAAACTCGACCTCTCAGTCAGGAGGCATGCCTTGTAGCTCTTCTGGAAAAACAACTAGAAATTCACAAACCACAGGAACATTTTTCAAGGCTTCCATAACATCAATGTTTTGGATACCCAAAGAGTAGAGCTAAATAGAAGGAGTTTCCCTTGGAGAATAGACTATATGGCCTTCAGGAATTTTCAAGGAAACTGAGTGTTCAGCACAATCAATCATAGCTTCATTGGCTTTCAACCAGTCCATGCCCAATATGACATCAATATCTGAATTGCCAAGAATAATCAAGGAAGCTAGAAATGAAGAACCACCAATTTGAATTTGATTGCCATGACTGATATTGGTAGCCCTCATGTTTGAGGCTAGAGATTGAACCATGAGATAGTGCGACAAAGGATTTATAGACAACTCATGCTCACTTGTAAACTTGTGAGACACAAAAGAATGTGATGCTCCAGAATCAAATAAAACTCGTGCAGGAACTGAGTTAACAGGAAGCGTACCCATCACAACTCCAGGAGCATGCTCCGCTTGAATAATGTTAATGTTGTTGGCACGAGCAACAGTAGGACCGGGCTTAGTGTTGATGTTGAGATCCCGTGGTGCAGGTGCGCGAGGAGCAATTGTCGAAGCAGGTCTTGGAGGTGGAGGAGGAAGCGCCTTGTTATTCAGAGGACAGTTCCACTACTGATATCCAGTGTTCCCACATGAGAAACAAGTGCCACTTGGACAAGGAGTAGAGTATCCTGGAACTCCACCATATGGCGCCCTAGGGTAGTTGTCATTATAACCCATTGGAGCGGCGTTGTACGAGTATGGTGGCCTTGGCGAGAATCCTGACGGTCTTGGTGGAGCAGGGAGCAGAAGTGCGGTACTAGGGACCCACACATGGCGCTTAGAAGGAGCGGCCACTGCCGAATAACCACCAGTGTCACGGCTGTGCTTCATGGAATCATCATATGCCTGTTTACTAGCCTCCTCTTGTAGAGCTGCTTGTTGAAGTACGAGAAACGAGCTTGGAGTGGTGTGGGTGAGAGCATATTTGATTGAAGCATTTAGCCCTTGACGGAACCTCTTATGTCTTTTCTTATCATCAGAAACCTCATCCCCACCATAACGAGATAAGTAGTTTTCAAAGTTCTTGATGTAAGTATTGACATTGTCACTTCCTTGCTTGAGATTCAGGAACACCTCCTTCATGCGTTCCATGACAATTTCAGGCAGATATTGCTCCTTGGAAGCATCAGTGAATTACCCCCCATGTTGACTGAAATCCAGGAGGACTTGCTCTCAGATAGCTCTCCCACCAAAGAGAGGCTTCCCCACACAGAAGGTGAGTAACACACTTGAACTTTTCATGCTCAGCAACATCTGCGATATCCAATATCCTTGTGATCTCCCAGAGCCAGTAGTCGGCATCCAACGGCTCGACGGTCACCTGAAAGTGTCGTGGGGCAAACTTCAGAAAGTTCTTCAAGTTGCCACGCTGGGGAGGTGGAGGAGGTGGTGTGAACTTATTCCTCCTGATGCTCTCCTCAAACCTCTGCTGGTTTTGTTGCATAGTTCCTAGAGTATTTGCCAAACTGACAGGCACAACACCCAGCTCTGGCAAACCCAGAACCTCGTCTTCCCCAGGAGGGCGGCGTGGCGGGGCCATCCTGTTGATGATTGAAAAACTTGCGTTAGTACCATAATGGAGAATTATTAATAATCCAAATAACACCAAAATAGAATTAACCAAGATTAAATGATACAATTTACTAAGATGATATTAAAATATCAAATAAAATTCGTAGCACCTAGAAGATAGTTAGCATATCGCACACGACTGAAAAGGAGTGTGGAACACAAATCTACCAAAGAAAAATTTCCGCAAATTTCGGCATTAAAATACCAACTAGATGCGCAAAACCACTTAACAGTTATAGCTTAGCAGTTTCACACATTCAATGTACAAGAGCAAATGATAAAAGTAATGGTATGGTCATGACTCCATCCCGTACTCAAAGCATTACTTCGCACAAGAATAGGAAAAACATGCAACCCAACTCTTATCCTTCTTACGAACAATTGACAGCGATTAACAGAAACAGAATGAACACCTCTAACTACAACGTGTCAGATACAAAGAGTAAGACAGATCACATCGGTTTACAAAGAATCAGATAGATCGTGTAGGTTTACACAAAGATTGTCGGTATGGAATATACCAACAGTTGATAACCAAAGGAAGATTGCGACAAGGTTAGATACAACAGATAGACAAAGAATTACACACACATCCTATGGTACTACGGAAACCCCAAACACGTGAATCCTAGTTTGAATTTTTAGAAGAGGATTGATAAACGTTACACTTCCTTACCAGAAAAGGGTGGGTGGGTGGGTAAGAAGAAAAATGGAAGCAGTCCTACTCTCACGTTTAGTTTTTCCCTAGTGTACATAGCTATCAAAATATTTTCTAGACTGACAACAACAATCTTGGCTAAGACCTTGAAGGGCGGAATGGCTCTAATACCAATTGTAATACCTCGGACATTACGCTCTAAGCATGAGCCTGGATGAACCCAAAAGTGGATAAGAGATTCTATCGTGGAGGCCCAAGGCCACCCATGTGTAGGCTCGTTAAAGCGGAGCAGGGCACGATACCGGCCGACCACCTTATCCACTTTGAAGAATACTAGAGCGAGCGGCGTAAGCGATAGGTAACACGACCACGACATCCACAAATGAGTATGTATGACTACGACTTACAATAGACATCAGAGTCACACCATCTAGAAATAATAGAAACATAAATATTCAACGTCATATGGCAAGATCCAAATATCCTAGATAGATATAATAGTTTAGGATACATCCTCATACATCACGCAAGAGAGTATCAAGCGGAAGCGTTCTGGTGACCCAGCATACCACTGCATGATGTAGTACACTATAGTCGTTGACATAACACCAATGAAACACCGTTCACTAGTATTACATCCCTCGAAGTGGTACAACAGAAACACAGCAGGTCCAAGACATGACTATAGATTACAACTCGACTCTTTACAAAAGATCTAGAGGACACTCTAGGTTAAAGAGAGAGAAAGAAACTTCTTACAAAGAAAAACCAGAAATAATAACTCAGAACTAACTGACTAATAAGACTAACACCTAAACTATTTGGCTTGAAATTGCTACTAATGCAATTCTCTATAGAAGTAGGTTTTATGGCTAGAGTATCTACTTCTATCTAAACAGAGACTTTGTCTTCAGTTCAGCCGATGTATATTTTGACTTCATAGAATTTATTGGAGAACTTGAGCTCCCGATGATGGTTTCTTGAGCAGAAATTGATGTTGATGTCGTCTTCAACGGCTTAGAATCTAGCAAAGGTTAAGAAGGTACGGTTGAGTACGAGCGTATTCAGCAAGTTCACTAAAAAGGAGTGTATGATGCACTATCTCTACAGCCATAGACCATAGGTCGTAGGCATGCAGGTTTTCATAAACATTTCTTCAAAGGTTGCTTTTATTCTGAAAACTATGTCCGACAGCCTTCACAGGTTGACCAGAACCTTCATGGGGTTCCTTTCCTGCCACGTTCGTAGCTCCTTCCCGGAACAGGGAGTAACATGTCATAGTTCTTACACTTTGCAGAGGTGCGTTACTTTACCCATGAGAGACCAAATCCTTGTTGCACAACCGGGCGATCTTTCCCGTCCACACTTCCTATGGTGTGGGGCCTAGTAGATGATCCAAGCCAATCACTGCCCCTTCACGACCCCGCATGTCCCCTTGGTGTACGCCATGCCCACATCATGAATTATGGCAATGGTTAGTACAGACAGTCAGATGCCAGAACTATCATGGGACATTGAGGGATCCCACCCATATGCTGCATATCCTCTATGAATTACCAATAAATGCACGCTACGAGGATAACAGCCACGACCTGGCCATCCGGATGCATGCGAGAGGAAGAACATACAGCTGACTTCTCCGTCCCATTCCAAATCTCATGGTTAACGCATAATATAGGGCGCTAGAATCACTGGCGACATTGGTTGATTAAGTCCTGGATATTATGTTCCTTTACCACTGGAACTATATCAGTAGATTATTACCTCTTGGTAAATAATCCATAATCATATTATTATGAAAATAGTGTTTTCTGACCTTTATGGAATGCAGGTGATGACAACATTTGAGTTACAAGAATTTGATAGAAAATAATCAAAGGACACGAGCAAGTTGTGAACTTGCCTTTTCTGATTGCAAGATTATGCACTCACGGTCTTCAAGACATTAGAAGATTCAAATTCTGAAAATAGCATCATTGGTCCGGTAAGGAATAATGTTTAAAGAAGCAATATGATGTGATGCATAAGTAATGTAATGCACTTTGGAAAACCCAGGAGTAATACCCAATATAGTGAATAGGTTAAGTTTGGATGATTTCTTAAAGATTTAGTTTTTTTATAAGTTTACTTTACAAACAAATATATAAATACAAGGAACTTAATACTAACATGTATGATTCAAAGTAAGTATAACAACACATGATTAGAGTTGTTTGGTATTATGCAACTATTTTGGAAGTTCATGTGTTAGGTTGATAAGAGTTGAAGAACTTATTATGAGATTGTTGTTTGAAGTGGCAAAATGAATAACTTTTAAAGAAAAGGTTTCTTTGATAAGTTTTAACCAATCTTTATGGTTAATAGAATGTGATCGATGTCATTTGCGTTTGTTCGATTAGTTTGGATTTGAGATGCCTCATGACTTAATTTGGAACAGACAAAAGTTAACTATAAAAACATAATTAGATCTAGGGGTGATGTGTTTAAAATTATTAATAAGCTTTAAACCTTCCAACAAGCATGTTTGAAGGTAGAGGATCATTCACTTTGAGTTTAAGTGAATGATGAGTTTAAATGTGATTTGTTACTATGAATATAGTTTATCTTATTAAGGAAAGTAAATTTAGATGATTTGAATAATCTGTTAGAGTTAGAATCATGTTTAAGAATAGTTAATAGATAAATAGCATTCATTTTTTATGATGTTCAAAATTTACTTAAAATTGTTGGTTTAATTTGGATTTATGATTTTAAATGAGTTTTATAAGGTTAATAAGTTACAGTTAAGTTTTATTATAGATTCTAGTTATAGTTTTGGACTTCGTATTTAATTATTAGGGATTTAAGGTGTTATATATAGAATTGTGATTATTATTATTTAAGAGATGTTTTTATAGAATTTACAAAATAGGTATTTTATAAAATAGATAGGGATTTATTACTTTAAAATCTTGGAACCCAGTGGAATAATATATTGAGTATTTTTTTAGTAAATTATATTTATTTAAGATCTTAAAAATGATTTTTACTTATTTTTACGTATTATTTTTATTTTTACAAAATTTTATAAAGGGTTAAATGTCCTTGACTATTTGTTCCAAGTTTTATTTGTAAAAAATTAAGTTAGTATTTTTGTAAAATAGTTGATTTATTTTCATATGCAAAAATGATTTTTATTCATTTTTAGGACTTTTCCTTAATTTATGAGATTTTATGAAGGATTTAAGGGTGTTAGTATTTATTCACATTTTACTTAACTCAAATAAGTAAAGTTATATTTTTGTTAGGTAGATATTATTTTTGTGATCATTCCCATATGTTATATGTATTTTAAGGATTTTTTCTATATTTTTCTAGGCTAAAATTCCCTTCAGGGTTATTTTTGGAATTTCGCATTTGGTTTATTAGTTATTAAATATTTATTTTTCTTTTCCTATAAAACTAACTCTGGCCCATGGGCTGGTTAAGACCAACCCGGCCAAGTAGGGCCTGTGGTCAAACCCCACCCCAGCCCAACCCCCTCTCCTTCCTCTCACGCATACGCATGCACACGACACAGAGTCGCAACCCCCCTCACATGCGACTACATCACCACCAGCACCGCCGCCTGCCATTCCGGCCGCCACCGACCGTATCAACCACGACTGCTTGCCTACCAAGCTTCGCTCCAGGATCTCTACCTAATTTCCGCCACCTCTACCTGCGCATGCGCCCCTACACGTGCTCCTAGAAACCCTATCCATGCCTAGGGTTTGGCTGCCGTCGTGGTTTCCATGGTTCCAACACCTCCGGCTGCTACTCAAGGACGACCACAACCTCTTGTCTGTCGACCTTGCCCCCTGATGCTTCTATTCGACCCAGCCGACCTAGTCTTCCCCATGGTGGTGGGTGTTGCGGCTTCCTTGGGCTACCGCCTCCATGGTTGGTCGTGGCCTCCGGGTGCTCTCCCGCGAATTGGAGCTCACCCCTCCCAACTGGATGCCAGTGGGAAGGTGCTACAGCGCAACCCCAACGTCTACTTGAAATCGACATGAGGATGTTGTGCCCCTGCCGATTGGATAACAGTGACAATGTCACCACAACCTCGGTGCTGCACCGATGTTGTTCAGCTCCCTTTTAGTCTCCGACGGTTTCCTTCTTCCTCTCCTCCTCTGTGTCTTGTCTTGCCGGGATCGGTCTCCGGAGGGGAAGGAGAACATGTCGGGGTTTGATCTTCGGCTCAGGGATCCGGGCTTCGGGTCCGGGTTGATGTCAGTGGATAACTCGTACTGTGTCGGTGAAGATCCTCCGTGCTAAGAAGAAGGCCTTGTCATCGACCCCGACAGGCTTGGTGCTCTTGGTCTCCGGCGTCGATGACAAACTTGACTCGTAAGACCTTGGCGATGTAGAACTTGGCGATGTAGAACTTGGCGTCAAACATGTTGAACTTGGCGATGCAGAACTTGGCATCAAACATGTTGCAGTTTGCCTTACAAGAGTACTCGTCGATGCATACATCCGAGGCCAGAAGCAAAACAACTAAAGGGGGATGGGCTCATAGGATTAGCTTCATAGACGTGAGGCATCACACGGATGGTGCAGGACTCAACATGAATACAGGAGGAGGCCAAAAGTCCTGCTGCTAGCTGTAGTTGGCGGAGACCAGAATCATAGTGCCTCCCTTATGCACGAGAGCGAGTGGAAGCAGTGGCCGGGCTTGGCGTCGGTGGGGATCGTGACGCTGCAGGGAGGCTCGGACGACAGCCCATGGCAGAGAGCAGGGTCGACGGGCCCGGGGCAGTTGCAGGGGAACCAGAGGCGAGCCTCAAGTGGGAGGAGCAGCGGGGACATGGGCGCCGGACGTGCAGGCGGTAGGGCTCACATGAGCGGTCGACAGCGGCGACGCTCTGTAGGAAGGGGAGATGAGCTCAGGCGGCGTCGTGGCGAGCTCGGGCCGTGGCCGCCGGAGACGGAGGGGACGGGGCGCTGCAAGGGTCCTGGCCATGATCCAGGGCGGCGCCAGTGACAAGGTCCACGGAGACGGGGGCACGCGGGGCTCGGGGAAGAGCTGGCGGCGTCTCCGGCTCAAGATTGGGCAGCGAGGCGCACATGGAGAGGAGATCAGCAGAGCGACGCGAGGATGTGGGTAGGTGGAGCGGGGCTTGCGGGAGAGGATGCTGGCGAGGGAGAGAGCGGGGTGGGTCCACGCGGGGTGCGGACGACGCGCAGGTGAGCGTGTCGTGTTGCGAGGCCAGCGCGCGGGTGTGTGCCTCGTGTGGGGGTGGCGGCGGGGTAGTGGTAGGTGTATAGGTTAGATCTAGTCTAGGGTTTTGGTTAAGCTGGGCCGGGCCCTGTTGGGTAGTAGGTCGACTGGTCTTAACGACTGGGCTGCCTCCCAAAAAAATAGTTTTATTTATATTTTTGATTTGTTTTATTTAAAAGACCGTTTGTAAATTATTTTTAGGCAAAACAAAAATATCCGAAAGAGACCAGGTTTTGATTTGAAATTAAGACGGGGGTATTTAGAAAACAAAACTAGGCTTTTCGAAAATAGTTTTAGGCAAATAATATGCATGATGACATGATGACATGACGATGCTCAAATGCAATGTGGTATGATGACATGAGCATGCGGTCATGATGATACACAAAACAGAAACACCGAGCGATTTTCTAGTAGTGGTTTTATCGGGGTGCTACAATTCGACACCACTAACAATGGATCTCGCCCTCGAGATCCGCCTCATGGTACCGGGAAGAAGGTTGACGACCTAAATCTTCTGGTTCCGTGTAGATCCTCGCGACACCACTAACAAGAGGTCATTGTCCATGTTCATCGAGAGAACACTCCGGAGAAAACAAAAGGCGAGGGTAGAGGTCTCAACAGATAAGGCCACCTCTAGCTTCTATGGTCGGAGTAAAATTGCTTAATCCACCGATTCGATGTACAAGAGCGAATGGTAAGAGTAGTCGGATGGTGATCAATCCATCGCGCACCCAAAGCATAACTCTACACATGAATAGGAGAACTACGCAACCAACTCTCTGAATCAGACTAAAGATCTCGACAAACGAGGTTCGGAAACAAGAGTGATGCAGAATCTGCATCGGATCTATTGTAGAAGACGTTGTCATGTTGGAAAACACCGGAATGCACAAGAAGGAACAAAGAGAAGTCCAACAGATGAAGGATTCCTCAGATAGCATGAAGACCGGATGTAGAAGCATCGTTACCCAAAGAGGAAGCGAAACCCTAAAGATACGACGGAAACCCAACCACGAGAAATTCTGGACTTGAAGAAAGGTAAGAGAGCAGATTTAAAACACAAAAAGGTAAGAGGAGAATAGTAGAGGGATAAGGAGTAAAAACAGACCTAATTGGATCTAATCAACCGATTTTGCAAAATAGTTTTGACACTCTACATCGACCGTTAGTTAGGTTATCCTACAGGTTGGACCAATGGGGTATCGTAACTGCTGGGCTCTGATACCATTTTGTAACACCCTCAAATCGGCCATATGCAAGTTTTAGCGCTTCCCGCCAAAACCCGCATAGAAACGATTCAAGGACGCCCACCAGGCACTTGCGTGCGGGTGGAGAACGAAGTAATACCAATACACATTAGTCCACGATGGAAACCATAGAACATATATATACAACAACGACTCCATGAGTCAAGAATACATATATACTATACAAAGATTCAAATCACCTTGTAAACGATAGAGCGTCCGACTACGGACAAGATGCAAATGGGGCTAAGAGCCCTGAAGAATAACCAATGGCGTCCATAACCATTCCCAGTCCAAGCCGGAAGGGTAACCCTACTAACGACGTCGATCTCAAACCTGCTAAAACAAAAGGGGTGCCGACAAAGGGCAAAGGAAAAAAGAGGAACGTCAGTACTGAGGCCAGTACATGGCGAGGCTAGAATTCGGTGGCTCTCGCCTACATAGGTATGGTGGACTGAAGCGGCAGCAAAGCATGCACTAAACAACCTATAGAGACTCGATACAACTGTCGGCTATTAGAGAGGGATAAGAAAGACCTATCCGGGAACACCTGATACTAACACCAATCATACCCGTCCTGGTATTCCCCCTCGAGACCAAACGAGGAAGTAAAACCGAGGAACTCACACAGTTGACAGTTTTATTCATTCCATTATAGTTGCAGCACTTACTAGTCAGATATAGATAGCACGAGTCCACCTAATAGCATAAGTAGTGGACAGTTTTAGTTAACCAAGAAGTTGTAGTTGCAATACTTACTAGTCAGATACAATTAGCATGTGACATCCCAAACCCAGCAGTTGTTGGCACTTTTATTTCATTCCATTGGAGTTGCAATACTTACTAGGCAGGTATAACATGACACGATACACCCCAGTTCCACCAGTTGTTGGCACTTTTATTATCCATGCCATTGTAGTGAAGCTGATTACTAGTCACATATTAAGTCAAATTTATAGCACTACTTTAGTTATGCTTGTCTATGATCGACATACTGTGCTCCAAGTCGTCCATAACCGCGGACATGGCTTTCAGAAAGATTTACCCTGCAGGGGTGCAACAATAGCAACACACACACGATCAACCTCGAAAAAACCAAATCAAAACCCAACGAGGCTTTCACGACAAAGCAATCACATGATTCATAAAATATTTCAGGGGGCCACCCCATCAAGCTACCTGCAACGAAGTTGGCCGGCTCTGTGACGGACCCAAGGTTTGCGCCAATGGCTGTAAATGACTGGGAACCCGAAAGTGTGAATGGGCTTGTCAATACCGCGAAAACACTCCGCAATTCCTAAACAGTACATGTGCTCCACGCACAATCGTAAATAAAGCAGTAAAGCATGGCATAAGTACAGGATAGTAATAAAGCCCCAAACTAGTTTGTGGCCCCAAGAAATAAGAAATGAATCAAGTTCTGGCTAAGGGGATTCATAGTCCCATATGCGGATAGTGCGATAGTCAAGGAACAGGTATCAAGTACTCGGGCCTACGGGACACAAGTGGAAATGAAAAACCAAATAGCATATATTTCCCACCGGTGCCTCTACATTAGTTATATCTATTCCCAGCAATTAATCAAGTTGTATTAAATTCATGATCATCTTCACCATTAAGCATCTCCACCATTAAGCATGTGCCAACCTTCCATCAACGGTGGAACGACAATGATACGAAGCAGCACCTGAGCAAGCAAGTACGACTCGCAAGGCCGACTATCTATCAAACAACAGGCAATAAGATGTGTCCGAGGAAATATAGAGGCTGTAGGGAATATAAATGGTGAACCAAAACTAAAGCATCGCAACAAGGATAGCAATAGATCAACAGGAGGAAAATAAAGACTATAAAAGCAAAATAGGTAGAAAGGGGGAGATGCTCGCCTGGGAAAACACTGCCGAAGATACATTATCCGAAGAACTTGTTGGTACTCGCATCCACTCAACGGCCTTATCCGCGAAGAACAAAGCACTAAAAGAAACACCGGATGCACTATTTAATACTACGACAGAAAACCGAGCATGATGCATGTATGGTGCATGACATGGCAAAGATGCGATGCAACTAGGAAAAATTAAGCGGAACTAGAGTCCCGACAATTAATTAGAGGGTTCATGTTGTTTAGTTACCCCGCAATTTAAATGTTGTCTTAACAATGCAAAACATGCCATCGGTTCGCTACACAAATTTAAATGGGGCCAATATACTAGAAAAGCCCGCATATAACCTCCATATTTAATTATTAGGTGAATCGGCATAATGCCCCCAAACCACACAATATGTATGCGACAAGAACAAATATATGCAACAAGTATATGTCAATATTATAAAAATAGGGGTCTCGGATAGGGGATCACATTAGGGGCGAAGGTCTTGGTTTTGAGAAGTTCGGGTCCGGTCTCGCCGGGATCGGTCTTCGGAGGGGAAGGAGAACATGTCGGGGTTTGATCTTTGGCTCAGGGATCCGGGCTTCGGGTACGGGTTGATGTCAGTGGATAACTCGTATTGTGTCGGTGAAGATACTCCGTGCTAATAAGAAGGCCTTGTCATCGGCCCTAACAGGCTTGGTGCTCTTGGTCTCCGGCGTCGATGCCAAACTTGACTCGTAAGACCTTGGCAATGCAGAACTTGGCGATGTAGAACTTGGCGTCAAACATGTTGAACTTGGCGATACAGAACTTGGCGTCCAACATGTTGCAGGTAGCCTTATAGGAGTACTCGTCGATGCATACATCTGAGGCCAGAAGCAAAACAACTAAAGGGGGATGGGCTCATAGGATTAGCTTCAGAGACGTGAGGCATCACACGGATGGTGCAGGACTCGACATGAATACAGGAGGAGGCCAAAAGTACTGCTGCTAGTTGTACTTGGAAGAGACCAGAATCATAGTGCCTCCCTTGTGCGCGAGAGCGAGTGGAAGCAGTGGCCGGGCTTGGCGCCGGTGGGGATCGTGACGCTGCAGGGAGGCTCGGGCGACAGCCCATGGCAGAGAGCAGGGTCGACGGGCCCAGGGCGGTTGCAGGGGAACCAGAGGCGAGGCCCAAGTGGGAGGAGCTTCGGGGACAGGGCGCCGGACACGCAGGCGGTAGGGCTCACACGAGCGGTCGACAGCGGCGGCGCTCTGCGGGAAGGGGAGATGAGCTCGGGCGGCGTCGTGGCGAGCTCGGGCCGTGGCCGCCGGAGACGGAGGGGACGGAGCACTGCAGGGGTCGCGGCCATGATCCAGGGCGGCGCCAGGGACAAGGTCCACGGAGATGGGAGCATGCGGGGCTCGGGGAAGGGCTGGCGGAGTCTCCGGCTCGGGATTGGGCAGCGAGGCGCACATGGAGAGGAGATCAGGAGAGCGACGCGAGGATGCGGGTAGGTGGAGAGGGGCTTGTGGGAGAGGATGTTGGCGAGGGAGAGAGCGGGGTGGGTCCACGTGGGGTGCGGACGACGCGCGGGTGAGCGTGTCGTGTTGCGAGGCCAGCACACGGGTGTGTGCCTCGCGTGGGGGGTGGCGGCGGGGTAGTGGTAGGTGGATAGGTTAGATCTAATCTAGGGTTTCGGTTAAGCTGGGTCGGGCCCTGCTGGGTAGTAGGTGGACTGGTCTTAACGGCTGGGCTGCCTCCCCAAAAAAATAGTTTTATTTATATTTTTGATTTGTTTTATTTAAAAGACCGTTTGTAAATTATTTTTAGGCAAAACAAAAATATCCAAAAGAGACCAGGTTTTGATTTGAAATTAGGACGGGGGTATTTAGAAAACAAAACTAGGCGTTTTGAAAATAGTTTTAGGAAAATAATATGCATGATGACATGATGACATGACAATGCTCAAATATAATGTGGCATGATGACATGAGCATGCAGTCATGATGATGCACAAAACAGAAACACCAAGCGATTTTCTAGTAGTGGTTTTATCGGGGTGCTACAAATATTACCATTGAGGAACGTAGTTTTGACATCCATCTGCCATATTTCATAATCAAAATATGCAGCAATTGCTAACATAATCTTAACCGACTTAAGCATCGCTACGAGAGAGAATGTCTCATCGTAGTCAACTCCTTGAATTTTTCGAAACCCCTTTGGGACAAGTTGAGCCTTATAGATGGTCACATTACCATCAGCATCAGTTTTTCTTTTGAAAATTCATTTATTCTCAACGGCCTTTCGATTGTGAGGTAAGTCTACCAAGGTCCAAACCTGGTTCTCGTACATGGATTCCATCTCAGATTACATGGCTTCTAGCCATTTGTTGGAATCCAGGCTCATCATCGCTTCTTCATACATCGCAGGGTCATCCATTTCATCAACCATGAAATTCACAACATGATTGCTGTACAGTTCAGGAGTTGCACCTGTCCTGCTTGACCTGCGAGGTTCGGTAGTGTCCTCTTTCGGAGTTTCATGATCAATATCATTAGCTCTCTCTTCATTAGGTGAAGTCAACTCCGAAACAATTTCCGGTGCTGCACTACTCGCCATTTCATGAAGAGAAGGTTCAATAACCTCTTCGAGTTCTACCTTTCGACTACTCACACGTTTCGCGAGAAACTCCTTCTCAAGAAAGAATCCATTCTTGGCAACAAAAACCTTGCCCTCGGATCTGTGATAGAAGGTATACCCAATCGTTTCCTTAGGGTATCCTATGAAGACGCATTTTTCCGCTTTGCGTTCGAGTTTATCTGGCTGAAGTTTCTTCACATAAACATTGCATCCCCAAACTTTAAGAAATGAAAACTTAGGTTTGTTTCCAAACCATAATTCATACGCTGTCGTTTCAACGGATTTAGATGGTGCCCGATTTAAAGTGAATGCAGTTGTTTCCAGTGCATAACCCCAAAATGACAGTGGCAAGTCAGTCAGAGACATCATAGATCGAACCATATCCAATAAAGTATGATTACGATGTTTCGACGCACCATTACGTTGTGGTGTTCCGGCAGGCGTGAGTTGTGAAACTATTCCACGCTCTTCCATGTGTGTGCTAAACTCGTAACTTAGATACTCACCTCCACGGTCGGACCGCAGAAATTTGATCTTTCTGTTACGATGATTTTCCACGTCATTCTGAAATTCTTTGAACTTTTCAAAGGTTTCAGACTAGTGTTTCATCAAATAGATATACCCGTATCTACTCAAATCATCCGTGAAAGTAACAAAGTAACGATATCCACCTCGCGCCGACACACTCATTGGTCCACACACATCAGTATGTATGATTTCCAATAAATCTATCGCCCGTTCCATTGAACCGGAAAACGACGTTCTAGTCATCTTGCCCATAAGGCTTGGCTCACATGTATCAAATGATTCAAAATCAAGTGATTCTAAAAGTCCAGCAGAATGAAGTTTCTTCATGGGTTTAACACCAATATGACCTAGACGGCAGTGCCACATATATGCAGATATATCATTATCAAGTTTAATCCTTTTAGCATCAACATTATGAATATGCGTAATACTGCTATCGAGATCCAATAGAAATAAACCATTCAACCCAGGTGCATGACCATA
This sequence comes from Avena eriantha, assembly GCA_910589775.1. NCBI lineage: Eukaryota > Viridiplantae > Streptophyta > Magnoliopsida > Poales > Poaceae > Avena > Avena eriantha. The sequence goes on from OU342742.1 coordinate 304,664,619, forward strand.
AAAGATATCATTCTTATAAATCGAACAACCATTGTTTTCAGATTTAAAGGAATAACCACTTTGCATCAAACATGATCCGGATACAATATTCATGCTCAGTGCAGGCACCAAATAACAATTATTCAAATTTATAACTAATCCCGATGGCATATGGAGAGGTAGCGTCCCGACGGCGATCACATCAACTCTTGATCCATTGCCGACCCGCATCATGGCCTCATCCCTTGCTAGTTGTCGCTTGTTCCGCAGCCCCTGAACCGAGCTACATATATTAGCAACCGATCCCGTATCAAATACCTAGGTGCTACTGCAAGTACTAGTCAAGTACACATCAATAACATGTATATCACATATACCTTTGTTTGCCTTGCCGGCCTTCTTGTCCGCCAAATACTTGGGGTAATTGCGTTTCCAATGGCCAGTCCCCTTGCAATAATAACACTCGGTGTCAGACTTAGGGCCAGCTCGGGGTTTCTTTTCAGGTGTGGCAACAGATTTTCCACCCTTCTTTCCCTTGTGTTTGCCTTTCTTGTCCTTCTTGAAACCGGTGGTCCTATTGATCATCAACACTTGATGTTCTTTCCTAATCTCCACTTCTGCAGTCTTAAGCATTGACAGAAGCTCGGGAAGAGACTTCTTCAAGCCCTACATATTATAGTTCATCACGAAGCTCTTGTAGCTAGGTGGCAGAGATTGGAGAACATGATGTATGCCTAAGTCAATGGGAATCGTTATTCCCAAGGACACAAGCTTATCCGCGTACCCAGACATTTTGAGTGCATGCTCACTAACAGAGCTGTTCTCCTCCATCATGCAGCTAAAGAACTTTTCAGTAGCATTATAACTCTCTACGACAACATGGGTATCGAAAATCATTTTCAATTCTCCCATGGTATCAAAGACATTGCTATTTTCGAAACGCTTTCGAAGTTCTGGCTCTAACCCATACAGTATACCACAATGAACTAAGTTGTGGTCCTCCTGACGAGTCACATAGACATTATTTTCCTCGTCAGGGGCATCAGGAGCTGGTAGGGGGCCTAACGGCGCCTCTAGCACATTGCTTTTGTGCAGCAGTGAGGAGAATCCTCAAATTCATAGCCCAGTTGGTGAAGTTGCTACCATTCGCAGCAAGATTCTCTTTCTCCATGAACACATTGAAATTAAAAGCGGGTGGTGCCATCTACAACAGAATTTGTAAAGTTTATTTAGACTAAGTTTATGATAGAGTGAGTTCAACTAATCCAAATTACTAATGAACTCCCACTCAAAAACGACATCCCTCGTGTCCTTTTGGTGATTACATGAACCAAATCCACTACACCAAGTCCGATCATCACGTGAGTCGATGTAGCTTCAAAGGCGAGCATCTATATGAGCATCATATCAACTATATGACTCATGCTTAACCTTTCAGTCCGTATTCCGAGGCCATGTCTGTACTTGCTAGGCTCGCCAAGTAAGAACCTTAGTATTCGCCTGTGTAAAACTGTCTTACACCCGTTCTTATGAAAGCGTAGAGTCGACTACACCCGATCATCACGTGATGTCTCGAAATAAGATCCGCAGAACGGTGCATACTTAAGGAAGAACACATTTTATCTTGATATTTAAATGAGGGATCATCTTACAATGCTACAAAAAGCGCCAAACTAGCAGTATAAGATGCTAACATCTAATGTGTAAAGTGAGATGATATGGTCCATGCATTTGATCTCTATCATTTGCATCGTGGTATGATCTCTATCATTCCTTTGTGTGTAAGGCCAAGGTCTATGGAACTTACACGTGGAGTGTGTCGTAAGACTATCTATCATACATCTACTTACAACAATACCATATCAAGACACTAGCCCAACAACGATCTAAACTAGACGCCTCTAATTTATCAATTGCAAGTTTTACGTGGCTTAGGGCTTTCAGAGATAGAACCGGTCTTACCTACGAACATGAACCACAAGGAGGATAACCAAGTTATTAGCAACTCGTTATGAATCAGATACTGACTATAGTAGGTGAGACAGACACCCGCCAGCCACTTATGCAAAACAAGTTGCATGTCAGTCGTGGAACCGGTCTCATGTACGATGACATGTAAGGTTGGTCCGGGCGGCTTCATCCCACTATGCCACCAATATCCAAAATACATAGAATATGCAATAACATGATCATCATCACCCACATATAAACATATGTGTACTACCCGTGCAAAGCACCTACGCATAGATCAGGCTCTGATACCACTGTTGGGTCCGCAGCATAGAAAACAAAAAAATTCCTACGATGAGAACTATACGCCAAGATCTATCTATTAGGTACAGAGCAACGGGTGGACATACATCCATCGAGAACTTACCCTCGAAGACAACGAGTTTTGTTAATGAGTAGGAACTCGTGGTTGATGTAGTCGTACACTTGCCGATCTCCAGATCGAGTGGAAGTCCGAGCGCCGCAACTCAGCAGCGCATCCGTACTCGCACACACGTTCAAGCCACCGGACAACCTCCACCTCTCGCTCCAGCGATCCAACGGAAGCAGCAACTCCTTCCAGACAAAATGCCACCGGGAACATGTATCTTGCTAATCCGAGACCATGGGGGAATAATTCTAGAGGGGGAGAGAGATCCTTCACGAGGAGGTGTGAGGAAGGAGGAGGAAGAGGGTGGCCTTTTATAGGAGGAGGGGGGTGCCCCTACCCATGGCCGGCGCCTCATGTGGGTGACCCCTCACTTCCCCCATTCATGTGGTGGTAACCCATCCACATTAAAATGCCTCTTCACATTCCCTTTTAAAGTCTCCACTTTAAATGCATTAAAATTCTCTAAGTTTAATGCTCTCTCATTTAATAAAACTCTTTTATTAAATTTATTCAGAATTTTGTTAATTACTTTAATTAACAAACATTCACATAAAACCTCTTGCAACATTTCAATATCACATGCAAAACCACTTTCTGCAATTTCACCCGAAACAATTCCGGTTTCTATCGAAACAATTCCTGCGCTTTGCAATTCTTTTGTTTGAAAGATATGTGCTCCAAAATGGTGTCCGGTAACTCTTAAGTGTGTCACCCTATGGTTCGCGAATAATGCAGACATGATTGAGACTCCTCTCAGATCAATAATCAGAAGCGGGACCTGGAGATCCATACTGACTCCTGCATATTCAACGATGACTTCTGTGCTCATGAGAACCTTTAACGCTAGTAACTTAATCCCTTTGTCTCATGATATAATACATGTCCGAGATTTGATCATCGGTATCCAAATACCTAGTTTGATCTCGTTACCGACATGCACTCTTTTCTCGTTCCTGTGATATAACATTCTAGTGATCACATCACTTGCTTGCAAGCTATCGTAATGTGATATCACTGAGAGGGCCCAGAGTATATCTATCCGTCATCGGGATTGAAAAATTCCACTCTTGATACATGAGCCTCAATATAACATCTTCGTAGCACTGAACCCATCTTTATAGTCACCATGTTACGGTGTGACGTTTGATGTTATCAAGATACTCTTCCGGTATTAGCAATTAACATGATCTCATGGTCTAAGGATAAAGATTACTTCATATGATGTTATAGCAATATAAACATACTAACTTGATCGTAATGCTATACTTCGGATGAATGTTCATCACATCATTTCACAAATGTTGTGACCTTGTTATTAACAACATCCAATGTCTATGATCAGGAAACCTTAATCATCTTGTTAATCAACAAGCTAGTCTATAAGAGAGGCATAACTAGGAACCCCTTTTGTTTATTAAACACACATGTATTGACATTTCCGATCAATACAATTATAGCATGCAAAATAAACATCTATCATATACGAGGAATACATAATAACAACTTTATTATTGCCTCTCAGGGCATATTTCCTTCAACGAGGCCTCACGGTAACGCATTCACAGGATTCCTAAGTTATTTCAGGGGGACACCCTATTAAGCTACCTGCAACAAAGTTGGCCGGCTCTGAGACAGACCCAAGGTTTGTGTAGATGGTTGTAAACGACTGGGAACCCCAAAGTGTGAATGGGCTTGTCGATACCGCGGAAACGGGTCAAAAGTCCTAAACAGCAGGTGATCCACACACAATGGTAAATAAAGCAGTAAAGCATGACATAAGTACAGGATAGTAATAAAGCACCAATCTAGTTTGTGGCCCCAAGAAATAAAGTACGAATCAAGCTCAGGCGAAAGGGGATCCATAGGGTCCCCCGTATGTGGATAGTGTGAATAGTCAAGGAACATGAATCAATTACTCCGGGTCCAACGGGACACAAGTGAGCTTAAAGAACCAAATAGCAGATAATGCTCACTGGTGCCTCTTCCATTAGTTCTCCCATTACTACTCAGATTTAGTTATTTAGGTACCCTGTTATCCAAAGACACGCACAAACCCTACACATGCAATTCTATGACTCGCATGGCTCAAACAACTCCTGTAGTAATGGCTCATGTGATTGAGGTACAAGCTTCAGTGGGGTTTAAAAGTAAACGCTATGCAATACTTGGGATTCAATTTAATGCAATCGTGACTCAATAATGCAAGAGCAAGTTATAAGCATAGGTAGTATATGAATGCAAGCATGTGGAATTGCTTTCCTGATAGTTCAGTTGTGGAATAAGAAGGATCCGGGTAATACTCCTAAGGCTCCTGGTAGTCTCCTTGCTCAGGGTCTATCTGGATAAAAACCAAACATACAAGGGCCGAAATAAATATATTACACAATCGTATAGATCATATGCAACAAGCTAACAAGCTATGCCATGATGGGCAGATGCACAATTTCATTGTATAACATAACATGGAAAGAGTGAGGTGTGGAAACAAGAAATAAGCACTTTTATTAATTATTTCATCAAGTTTTACTTGCATAAACCATTTAGATTTTTAAGTATTTATATGATGCATGCTTCAATTCATATCATGTAATGCATAATTAGAACAGGCTCATCGCGTTGATCGATTTAGACATATTATTTGTCAAATTTGGAATTACGAAATTAAAGTTATGAATTTATTAAGAAAAGGCAATTATAGACATTTAAATAATTTAGAAATTTTAAATTGCCCAAATTTTATTTTGGAGGGCATATTTGAATTCCTGACATTTTTCTAACGTATATCTTATGCAAAATTTGGATTTATGAATTTAAAACATTATTTAATTACATATAATACAAAAAGGAGTCAAATGTCACAGATTTGACTAGTTAGGGTTGACTCTGGTCAAACTTGAATTTATATTTGAAATTATATTTAAATTTGAACCACTTTTCATTTTGAAACTTGTCAAATTCGAAATATTTGAATTTATATAAATTTATTTAGATTTTAATATTTTATGGAATTTTATTTGATTTAAAATTGTTCTGGAAACTTTTGTTACACCGACCAATAATACGCAAAGCGGCCGACATGTGGGTCGGGGTCCAGCGTGGGCCACGCATGGGAAGGGTGACGCCACGTGGGACGCATCGGGTCTACAGGTTGAGTTCCAAGGAAACTGGGGTCTCTTTTTATAAAATCGCTGCACGGGGGGTTGAGGTTCGGAAAACCTTGAGGGGCCTTTTGCAAAAAGACCACGCGGTAGTTGACAGATCTGAATTTCTCTCGCGAAAACAGCTAGCTCGTGATGATCTTTGATCGAAGATAGTGAAGATTATGGTGGGTATTTGGAGATGATGTAAAAGCAAAAGATTTAGGGGATCTATAGGTATACAACTTCCATGTTTGGGGTTTCACCGGTGGAGGGCCGTAGAGCTCGGAAAGACATCGTCAAACCGAGGTGGGCGAACTGTTTCGGGCTGACGGAAAACCTTAGGCGTTGACAGAGGATTCCGGCCATCTTCTGGCGAAGGTGGAGACGTTTCCGTTGGGTATCTAGCAAGGCCACCAAAACAAAAAAACATGAAGGGGACATCAAGCTACAATTTCTGTTCGGCAAGATCTCTTGAAGGAAGCCCACAACAGCGGGATTTTTGACAGGAACAGCGGCGGTTGCAAAGCGCGGCGCTGCAGTCTGCTGCTGCGGCCATCTACGCGCGCGTGGGCGCAGCGAGCGGCGCTGGCGGCACGGACGTCACCGGTGTGGTGCTCCGGTGGAAACTTTGGTCAGAGGGAAGGTACGGAGTAACGCCGGAGTACCGGGAGTGCAGGGGGACTAGCTGGCGTCGGCGGGCTACTGATGCTGGGCTGCAGATGTGCGGCCAGAGCGTGCGCGTACGTGTTGCGCGGAGCGGAGACGAGGGGAGCGGCGACGGCGGGGCAGCGGCTGCGGGCGCGCACGGCAATGAGTTACATGGTGGGGAAATAGAGCAGCTTACCTCGCACGTGTCCGTGGTCGAGCCTGAGGGAGACGACCGGCGGTGGAGACCGGCAAGATGAAGACTGACGACAGCGTCTGGTCCGGCTGCAGCCGCGCCTACGGGAAGCTCCTCGCGGTACTCGGCACGACGGCGACTTGGCTGCTCCGGCGAGCTTCTGAGGCGGCTCCGATACTGGTCAACGATGGCGTCCTCCGGGAGCTTCCGGGTTACCTAGTGATGCTCGGGTTCAGGAGGGCGACAAGGACAGAGGACAAGACGCAGGGCTAGGGTTTTGAGGCCAAGAAGATACCTTGAGGACGAGGAAGATGCGGCCATCTAGATCTCGATCAGAGAGGATGAGTGGTTGGGGAGGATAGGTTCGGCTGCTACTTTATGGCCAGGCAAAAGGAGGGCGAAACGGAAGGCGTGGGCGAGGCTTGCCGATGCTGGCACGTGAGCATGCGGGGAAGAGGTACAGGGCGGGGCACGCTGCTACTCTACTGGCGTGGTCGACCCATATGGGGAGAGGGTCGGGTGCAACAGGTCGCTGGATGGTTTGAACCGGAAGAGGCAAGGTGCCGCCGGGCTCGTTTGTGGCTGTGATGCGCGTGTTGCTGGCGGCTGCTGTGCCCAGAACAGAAGGGGCGTCGCTAGCCCAGCTACAGAGAAGGGGGAAGCAGGACTATTTGGTGGAGTGGTCTGACTCCACCCGATCCAAGGGAAGGTGCTCAGCTGGGCTAGGGATTAAGAAAGGAGTAAGAGGTAGACTAGATGATATAGTTAGCTAGATTAGATAGAGAGAGCACAAGAAGCTAGGTTAGAGAGAGAGATTAGGTTTAGGTTCTTTCATTTATTCTTTGCATTTGTTTGACAACAACTACTCAAAACCCTTTTGAAACCAACAAGAATTGAAAAAGCAAAAGGAGGATTTAGCCTAAAATGGTGGCATGATTTCATGTGCCATGCATGCATTATTGCATGTGTCCTAGATGTGAAAACACTTAGGTTTCCATATGGCCAAGGATCCATTGGAATTTGAATCTTCTTGTTTGAATTGAACACAAACAAGTTTCCTTCAAATATTCCAAAAAGAAATAATTAGAAGACAAAGGAGAGGGATTTGCATGGGCCATGCATGGTCAATAAATGACCCATATATAGTATTGTGAAAACAATTATATACTCACATGGGCATTAATTCATGCATGCCTCATGATATATAAAAATAAAGCCCTACCAAAAGAACATGCTTGATATCACATGGAATGTATGAAGCTAGGCTTATTTGAATAAGAGTGGAACATGCTAGTGTGTGTAAGCCAATAGATGTTTATTTGGTCCCATTTCTATTTAAACATGACCATGCATTTAACAACCCACATGAGGATATAAGCACCCCCACATGTATTCCCACATTATTTATCGTGAAAACAATATTAGACATGAATGGGGCATGTGGTATAGAAGTGGATCCATCTTAGTATATGTGAGCTAGACAAAATCCAAAAGAGATGTAGTTGCCCACATATAGTTTGGATGGTGGAATTATAAGGTGGTGACAAAGATAAGGTGGTGGAGTAGAGAAAAGATATGCCCCCAACTCAACTTGGGCATCAAGCATTTATCAAGAATCAAATACAATGTATCAAGAGGCAACTACAATATATAATGCATATGGGATAAGAACCAAAAGAGGGGTTTTATATGATGCTCAATGCAAGATGGCATGGTGATATGACAGGTAGAAAGTAGCATTTTATTATTAAACCATGTAGCATTACAGATGTTAGACATATGGATGCTACATCATAAGCATATTTAATTTGAAAAATTTTAAAATCATAGCATAAATCAAAGCCAATTTCGCGGCGATCCAGAGAAACAGAAAGAACATCGACCTGAACCGCAAATCTCAAAATTGAACTTACCAGATTGTCAAAAGCTATGAATATAAAGATATTAAAACTTACAAAGACGTAGTGATTGATAATACAAACAAACTCTAGCATAATTGATCTCGCAGAATAAGAACATAACAACGGGAAAAAAACACTGCCGGAGAGAAGAATCGATTATAATCAAAGCTTTTAAATTGAAATTAATAATATATAGTACGCAGTGTACAATATGTATTACAAAAATGCAGTATAATCATCAACTAAATCAACCATATGAAGAACAGTCAACAAGATAGAAAGGCTAAAGAGTGCGAGGCAGATAGAAAGGCAGTATCAGGCTTAGCACAAAGCAGTACATAAGGCAAATAGAAAGAAGTATAAGTTATTGCAGAATATATTATTCTTCCATTGATTGCAGAATAGTCAACATATATATAAGAGATAAAGAGAAACCAGTTCCTATATAACTAAACTGCAATCCAAGTGAACTTTGTTAGATAGCAGAGTGAACTTTTTGTTTCAACGCGTGCGAACTTTCTATTTGTCAAACACTCGCCACGTCCAAAGGTGAACTTTAACAATTTTTAAGTCGGATCCAAAGTGAACTTCCAAATATAAGAGAACTTTTTTATATCGTAGAGTGAACTATTTTATTAATGCTTGTGAACTTTCTTTTTATGGAACACCCTTCAGAATTTTTTAGCCTTTGTTTGAAGTGAACTACCAAATAAACAAGAACCCTGTCGCGTTCAAAGTGAACTATCTTTCATCGCAGGGTGAACTTTCTTATTAACGCATGTGAACTCTCTTTTTATTGAACACGTTAATTTTTTTGCCAAGAAATGTCTCCAGGACAGAGCCTAGTTCCTGTATAACTAGCGCCAGCATGGAAGTGGCTACAAGACTGCTAATGTTGTCATGGGCGACGTTGAGATGAAAGATGTTGGGTATGGTATATTTCCTACTGTTCTTTCATTATGTCATTCTCCTGATTGGTGGATTGAAACTAGTGCTAATGTACATGTTTTTTTTGATGTTTCCATGTTTTCTTCATATCAGGTTAGAGGGACTCAGTCTGTGCTGATGGGGAATGACTCGCATGCTTCTGTTCATGGTGTTGGTACGGTCGATCTGAAGTTCACTTCGGGAAAGACCGTGCTCCTAAAGAACATGCATCATATTCCCTCAATAAATAAGAATCTTGTTAGTGGATCACTTCTATGTCGTGATGACTACAAGATTGTGTTTGAGTCCAATAAATTTGTACTGTCTAACTTTGGAACATTTATTGGTAAAGGCTATGTGTGTGGAGGTTTGTTCCGACTATCACTGTCAGATGTGTGTAATAAATTCATGAATCATGTTTCATCTGATCTTGTATAAAATGTCTGGCATTCACGTCTTTGTCATATTAATTTTGGTTGCATGACGCAGTTAGTTAAAATGAATTTAATCCCAAAATTCACTACTATGAAGGGATCTAAATGCCAAACTTGTGTGCAAGCAAAACAACCTCGCAAGTCACATATAACTACAAAGGTGAGAGATTTGGCACCACTAGAGCTCATACATTCAGATCATTGTGAGATGAATGACAAAAGGCGGAAATAAATATTTTATGACATTGATCGATGACTCTACGAGATATTGTCATGTGTATCTTCTGAAATCAACAGATGAGGCTTTGAGTTTCTTCAAAATCTATAAAGCTAAAGCGGAAAACCAACTTGATCAAAAGATTAAGAGGCTTAGGTCTGATCGTGGTGGAGAGTACTTTTCCAACGAGTGATTCTTTTTGTGTGGAACATGGTATAATCCATGAGAGGATGCCTCCCTACTCGCCCAGTCAGACAGGGTAGCCGAAAGAAAGAACCGTACTCTAACATATTTGGTTAACGCCATGTTAGACAAATCGGGTCTCTCCAAGGAATGGTGGGGGGAGCCATTACTGACTACGTGTCATGTCCTAAACCGAGTTCCCACTAGGAACAAAGATATTACTCCATTTGAAGAATGGGAAAAGAAAGGATTAAATCTTTCTTACTTGTGAACTTGGGGCTGTCTTGCAAAGGTTCATGTGCCAATCCCAAAGAAGCACAAACTTGGACCAAAAACTATGGACTATGTTTTTCTAGGATATGCTTTTCATAGGATCGGCTATAGATTCTTGATAGTAAAATTTGGAGTACCTGACATGCATGTTGGTACAATCATGGTGTCGAATGATGTGACTTTCTTTGAGGATATCTTTCCCATGAAGGATATACCTCACTCATCAAATCAGGAGATACCTGACTCATTGAATCAGGAAATACCCACAATTCCTGAACATACCATTCCTATTGAACACTCGAAAAAACCTGGGGAGGATGATAATGAAATTCCTAAGAGGAGTAAGTGACAGAGGACTGCAAAGTCTTTTGGTAATGATTTCATTGTGTACCTTGTGGATGATACTCCTACTTCTATTTTAGAAGCATATGCATCTCCTGATGCTGACTACTGGAAGGAAGTCGTTCGTAGTGAGATGGATTCCATCTTAGCAAATGGAATATGGGAGATCACCGATCATCCTTATGAGTGCAAACCTGTAGGATGCAAATGGGTGTTTAAGAAGAAACTTAGGCCTGATGGTACTATTGAGAAGTACAAGGCAAGAATTGTAGCCAAGGGTTATACCGAAAAAGAAGGTGAGGACTTCTTTGATACTTACTAACCCATGGCAAGATTGACCACCATTCGCGTACTACTATCTTTGGCTGCCTCACATGGTCTTCTCGTTCATTAAATGGATGTTAAGACGACTTTCCTAAATGGAGAGTTGGACGAGGAAATTTATATGGATCATCCAGATGGATTTGTAGTGAGTGTCCAAGAAGGAACAACGTGTAAGTTGTTGAAGTCTTTATATGTCCTTAAACAAGCACCTAAGCAGTGGCACGAGAAGTTTGAGAAAAACCTAACCACTACAGGCTTTGCTATAAACGAAGCTGACAAATGTGTGTACTATCGCTATGGTGGGGGCGAGGGAGTAATTCTATGTATGTATGTCGATGACATACTTATTTTTTGGACAAATCTTAATGTGATTAAGGAAGTCAAGGATTTCTTATCTCGGTCTTTTGAGATGAAGGATCTAGGAGTAGCTGATGTTATCTTGGACATCAAGCTACTGAGAGATGATAATGCTGGGATCACACTACTTCAGTCTCACTATGTGGAAAAGATCTTGAATCACTTGGGGTATTGCAATTGTAAGTATTCTCCAACACCGTGTGTTCCTAGTTTGTTACTTTGAAAGAATAGAGGCACTACTATAGATCAATTGACATACTCTCAGATTATTGGTCGCTTATGTATTTAGCTAGTGCTACGAAGCCTGGCATCACTTTTTTTGTGAGCAAACTCAGTCGATTTGTTTCAAATCCTAGAGATGATCATTGGCAAGCTCTTGAGAGAGTCATGCGCTATCTAAAAGGCATTGTGAGCTATGGCATTCACTATACTAGGTACCCAAGGGTGTTGGAGGGCTATAGTGATTCAAACTGGATATCTGATGCTGATGAGATAAAGTCCATGAGTGGATATGTATTCACACTTGGTGGTGGCGCTTTTTTTGGAAGTCTTGCAAGCAGACCATCTTAGCGAGGTCAAATATGGAAGCAGAACTTGCAGCATTAGACACAACCACTGTTGAAGCAGAGTGGCTTCATGAACTATTGATGGACTTACCAGTGGTTGAGAAACCTATACCCGCAATCCCAATGAACTGTGATAATCAAACTGTGATTGTTAAAGTGAACAATTCTAAGGATACCATGAAGTCCTCAAGACATGTGAAGAGAAGATTGAAATCTGTCAGGAAAATGAGAAACTCCGGAGTTATTGTGTTGGATTATATCCAAACATCTAAGAATCTGGCAAATCCCTTCACAAAGGGTCTATCACGTAACATGATAGAAAATGCATCAAAGGAGATGGGTATGAGACCCACAATATAAGTTTTCCACAGTGGTAAACCACTCTATGTGATCGGAGATCCCGTGAATTAGAATTGGGAGACAAGCTATTGGTTAGCTGAGAGGAAATTATCCCTACTTTAATCACCACTCCGTGAAGATGCAATACTTTTCTATTCTGCATGGCAGGTTGATTTATCTTAATGTGTTCTAAGTGGCTTAGTTTAAGTAGAGATGTTGTCCTGCAGAATATCTTTTTAAGAGAATACCTATATGAGTCTGACTGTTAAACGTCACAGTCTATGAGAGTTGGGTGCTCTCTAATAAACTCATGAAAGGCTATGGATTATGACACATAAGCTCCACCCAAGGGGAAGTCCCAAGGTAGCCTAGTATTGGTCAAGGCTTTATGTAAAGCTAGAATGCAGCAAACTTGCAGTTCAACGCATAGTCCACTGTACAAGTTGCAAACTAGTGTAGCATGGAGTTTCAGGTGGAAGTTCAACTTAACAGTCTCCACTAGTACCAGTATATAAACAATGTTTTGGAACCATAGGCAAATTTTTGTGTGCCTCTGGGATCTGGTGGGGGATTGTTGGAATTTTGCCTAATAAAGCCCAACCCATTTATACTATTCAACAATTCCTAAAATCCTAGAGGCCCACTTGGCCCAGTCATACAAGGCAAGAGGTGGGACAAAAGTTTAGTCCAACATTGCTAGTTGAGTGGAAGTTGAACCAGCTTATAAGGTGACCTCTTACACCACTTGTACGAGCTTGAGAAGAGAAGACATATACACACACGCTCCTCCTTTGCTGCGTGCCTCGCCACGCCTCGTCTCGTCATGACGCGACGCGCGCGCTGTGGGTTGCGGGAATGCCTCGAGCTGAGAGCTTCTCTTTCTTTTTGCCACGCATGAATGGATAATAATTTGAATAGTCTGCGTGAGTGGTTGTTTAATACGAACTCAGTGGATATTTAATTTGATCTTAGTGGAGGATGTTCAGCTTTGGTCAATGCCTGTTCATTTCCTCTTCCCATGTCGACTGTTCACCTGCCTACCAGTGCCTATAAGAGTGAGAGGTCGCTTCTTTCCTTAGACACACGAACGCACACCCTTGCGCCTCCAGTTCTAGAGCATTGCGATGCCTAGATCTTCCCCATCCCGTCTTGCGGCGTGCACCGCGAGCTAGGACAACAGGCCTCCGAGATCCCGCTGCTTCGAGTCCTCTACAGGAGAAGGGCGATAAGGTTTTTGGGGAGCGCTACCAGCGCGACTACTGGCTTCATCACGGACTCCTTCACGTATAGCGACTGCGCCAACGTCTTCCCCAACGATGATTTCTCCCCCGACATTAACAACCTTTTCCTCGACAACATGGCTGACGACGGTGCCAACGCTAATGCGAACACCGACGGTTCCTCTACTGTGATGTATATCATCTTTCTCAGTCTTGTTTATCATATTCAGATAGTATGTCATATCTTCTGGTCTTTTCCTATTATTCTGCATGTGTTCTATCTATCTTCTACTATGGTTAAATCTCTTGGAAAATTGCTCTTTTGCTCAATAGGGACTATGCATATTATGAACTAAGATTTGATGTTCATCAATTTTTTGGTGAAGATGAACTTGGTTTTGTATAGTTAGAAAAAAGTTAACCTGATATCATAATGTAGTTCACTAGGATATAGTTTTCTTGTCCATGAGGTTATTTAATATGTTATTATGATGGAGCTTATGAAAAAATGAAAGTTCGCTTCATTAAATATGTTAGTTCGCTATAATAAAGTTATCATATTCATGTGATTACTTGAAAGCAGTTCAATATAATGGAGTTATGTTGTTTATGTGGCTATTTTAAAAATGTATGTAATTCATATTTGATTACAAAAAATAAACACAGAGTTAAAATTGTAGTTCACCTGGCATAAAAATTGCAGTTCAAAGTTCCCCTGAAAAAGATGTATCCATCAATTGAGCAGGAAGAGGACATAATAGGGATTTGGTCTGGCCCACCAAAAACTCCAAACTCACCAATACAGTGTGATAATCTTTTCTATGTGACAAAACCTCTTCTCCTCCTACCACGCAAGTGACTGCAAACAAATGGAGTTCTACGTTCCATATGTTTATGTTCAGACAGAGAGTTTCCTAACATTTCACAATTTTCAAAGATGGGAGAAACAACAATAGTGGTGAAATTGGTTCAGAACGTCGTACAGCTGAGACAAGGAAATATGTTAATGTAGATCAGAAGCAGCAGACATCCACAAAGGTTCTTCCAATAAAACCAATAAACACAGCACCTACTTCACGTATCCCTAGCCATAATGCAACGATGCATAATACGTCAAGCCATATGCCTCCTAGAGATCTGTTACTACATACACCAATGGTCACACCACCTTGTCCAATCAAGCCAATGGAAGAAGATACACCTATACATTAGCAGACATACACACATGTGAGTGTTTCTCTGTTGAAGTTGACCTGAAAAATAAAAGGAAAAAATCACATGAATATAAAATGAAAGTTTAAACCTCTCAGAAATAATAGTTCACTTTTCATCATAAATTTATATGATAACTTGTGTTATAAAAAATATGAAGGCACCTGAGCTCCCAGATGATCTAATACCAGTGATTGGCCAGCAATTCAAAACATTTGACGACGTGCAATTTTACAACACCTATGCCAAGCACACTAGTTTTGGTATTAAAAGAAGTCAACATAATGGGAACATGCAGTATCTGCGGTGTGTACGAGAAGGAAATCAAAAAACATATGTTGTTGAGGATCAGCGGCAGTGTAACAGAACTACGAGGAAAATTGGATGCAAAGCAAATATGAGAGTGAAAGAGAGAGATGATGGGTACTATGTTGTGAAAGATTTTGACCTTGATCACAACCACCCCTTCTGCTAAGTCCATCAATGAGCATCTCCATGCATTGACACAAACGAATGGATGCAACACTCAAGGATTACATTAAGGACATATAGTTCAACAATGTTAAACATGTTAGTATCATGGGGTTACTTACTAGGATGAATGGCGGACGGGCCAAACTGCCGTGCAATAATAAAGGCATGCTAAACATGTAAGTACATATACCTTTTAAAAAGTACAATTTATAGAAGCAACAAATTCACCTCAACAATTTTGTTTGGAAAATAGCAGTACTAAAAGATATTATACAAATATTTTTCAACAAAACAGAGAATAGGCGTAATGAGTCCCTACAACACGTAGAAAAAATGTTCTAGTTCTTTAAAGATATAAAGGCAGAGAATGATAATTTCTACTATGATGTCCATACTGATGAAGATAAAACAATAAGAAATATTTTCTGGTCAAATCCAAGCTGTAGAGCTGCTTATGTAGATTTTGGAGACTGTATCACATTTGATACAACATATAGAATAAATATGCACCATCTGCCACTTGCATTTTTTGTTGGTTAGAATAACCATTTGCAGTCCACCATATTCGCCGTTGCACTCATGGGAGACAGAAACGAAGAATCGTTCAAATGGGTATTCAACACATTCTTTAAGTGCATGCTAGAGCACCAACCTATGGTCATACTCACAGGTATGTTATCTCTCCAAGAAAATTTAGTAAAAACAAGATGAGAGATATGTGTAGTAAAGAATGTCAGTTCACATTTGTCTAAAAAAGGTATATGAGAGAAGTTCACTCCGAAAAAATGAAGTTTACTTAACCACTATAGTTTAAAAAGGTCCTTTCAAAAAGTAGGAAATCAAATTTGTTGTTTTTTTCCACAAATCAGAAAAGTAAAAAAGGAAAAGAAATGTTAGGGTAATTCACATTTGAATCATAAAAAATCAACTGTGAAACACAAACAAGAAGAATATATGAACTATCTGAAGGGAATATGCCCTGAGAGGCAATACTAAAGTTGTTATTATATATATATTCCAAGTATATGCTAGATTTTTATTTTGCATGCTATAATTGTATTAATTTATAAATGTTAATACATGTGTTTTTAATAAACAAAAGGAAAGTTTCTAGTTATGCCTCTCTTATAAACTTGCTCATTGATTAACAAGATGATCAAGGTTTCCTGATCATCGAAATTGGATGTTGTTAATAACGAGGTCACAGCATTAGTGGAATGACGTGATAAACATTCATCCGAAGTATAGCATTACGATCATAGTCATTGTGTTTATATTGCTATAACATCTAACGAAGTAATTCTGGTCCTTAGACCATGAGATCATGTTAATCACTAACACTGGAGGAGTATCTTGATAACATCAAACGTCACACCGTGAAATTGTGATTATAAAGATGGGTTCAGTACTATGGAAGATTTATGTAGAGGCTCATGGATCAAGAGTGGGATTTGTCCATCCCGATGACGGATAGATATACTCTGGGCCCTCTCGGTGATATCACATGGGTTAGCTTGCAAGCAAGTGATGAGATCACTAGAATGTAATATCACAGGAACGAGAAAAGAGTACATGTCGGTAACGAGATCAAACTAGGTATGGATATACCGATGATCGAATCTCAAACATGTAATATATCGCAATACAAAGGGATTTATTTACTAGCATTAAAGGTCCTCACGATCACAAAAGTCATCGTTGAATGTGTAGGAGTCAGTATGGATCTCCAGGTCCTGCTTCTGATTATTGATCTGAGAGGGGTCTCGATCATGTCTACATTATTCACGAACTGTAGGGTGACACACTTAAGGGACACCAACACCATTTGGAGCAAATATGTTTCAGACGAATGAATTGCAAAGCGCTGAAATTATTTCAATAGACACCGAAACAGTTTCGGGTGAAATTGTTGAAATTGGTTCTGCATATAATTTGAAATGTTGCAGGAGGTTTTATGTGAATGTTTGTTAATTAAAGTAATTAAAAAAATCTGAATAAAATTAATAAAAGAGTTTTATTAAATGAGAGAGCATTAAATTTGGAGAAATTTAATGCATTTAAAGTGAAGACTTTAAAGGGGAATGTTAAGGGGCAAATTTATGTGGAAGGGGTTACCATCACATGAATGGGGGAGGTGAGGGGTCACCCCCCCATGTGGTGTCGGCCATGGTGAGAGGTAACCCCTCCTCCTACAAAAGGCCCCCTCTCACTCCTTCTTCCTCACACCTCCTCGTGAAGGATCTCTCTCCCCATCTAGTATTATTCCCCCATGGTCTCGGATTAGCGAGATCCATGTTTGTCAACACCCATATTTTTAATCCCAGATGCCTGTTATGACATACATCACAATTCCAGGATTACCATTTTTGCGAGACATAACATATTGGATATCACAGTACATCATCCATTACAACTCATAATAAGGTCTTACACGAATAAAGGATTTCATGATCCAGTCTTAATACAACAAGCAGCGGAATAATTAATAAGCGTAGCGATGGGGTCCATCTTCATGGTCACAAGGAATGCTGACGATGGAAGACAATCCTAGTTATCATTGTTGTCTTGTTGTCCTTCATCTTTGTAGTCCTCTTCATAGTGTGGCCATGAGAATATCCAGGGACAAAAGGCATGAGTACTCTTTAAGTACTCACAAACTATCACTAACAAGTAAGGTAATTCTAGTAGGAATGCTAACTCTAAGTTTATTTGCAAAGATAAGTTTGAAACCTAAGCTGAGTTTAGAAGTAAAGAAAGATAAGATAAAATTCTAGAATCACTTAAGTTGGGAAGCTATTTTCATAGTCAACACCCTATTGTGGTCAAGTCAAGATTCATCATTCATTTCATAAATCATTTTGAAAACATCTAACGACAGAACAGTATGGCCACTCCAATTGTCCATAACCGCGGACGCGGCTATTCAAATAGTTTGACACTCTGCAGAGGTGGTACAATTTCACCATCAGATTCTGTACATCCATCAGGGATAACCTTGAATCATCATACTTAGTATGCGGATAATTAAACATAACCATTCAATTACGCACCCTAGTATAAGCACCTCTCCTATGAGCTTGGCCTCTTAGCCATGGCCATATGCCATCCTGGGCACTGCATAGGTGGACAACATTGAGAGGTAGCCTCAACTTAGACCTCTCCCGTGAGGGAACTAATACTAATGCATATAAACTTCCGGCTAAGCCTTACCCAATTCAGTTATTGTGGTTGTACGGTAAATTTGGAATGGTATCGCATCCGAACCCAGCCATCAGTTTTTATAAAGGGGCTAAGGCTCATGCCTCAACTTTTTCATCATCATAAACCATTGGTGTTTCTCAACACATGTCAAAACATCTTAATAGAATGACTCATCATTCCAAGGTTTTCATAAGTCATTTTCACCAAGTATTTCCATCTAAAGTGATCAAGTGTTTGGGTTTTTAGCTCTAAACACTAAGTTAAGAGTGTTCACTAATGTGGGATGCTAATGTCAATCTCATGCCATAGAATGACATCTAAGTCTAACTAGATAGGCCAAGTTTATACTTTATATGCTATCTATAAACAAAGTAAAGAACTTTGGTAAAGTAAAAGAAAGTAAAGCTTGTAAATAAGACTTGGGGTAGGTATAAGTTAAGATGTATAACCAAGCATGCCTATTGCATCTTGCTTGAGTTAACTTGCATCTAATGAAGACTTGCTAATAAAAGTTTGCTCAGTTTACTTGAAGTGCTAGGCTTGCAAGGGTTAACTTGTATAATGTTGGCTTGCATAGTTAAGAAACTTGCAAGTGTTAGCTTGCCTTGTGTAGTGTAGTGGTTGAAATTCTCTTCTTCTTCCTCTTAGTAGAACTCCTCCGCCTTGTAAGCTTGGTCGGTACTACCGTCTATAAATACATACGGAATACACAATCACCAAGAAATACTTAACTAGTCTATTTAGTACTCTAAGGCACACATTTGATGATCTATTATCATCACAAATATCACAAGTTTTAATGAACTAGTTTCATTTATTTTATTTGAGAAAAGTAATTTCTACTCATTGAAATTAACTAAGATTTAATATTCTCCAATTAAAATATGGGATCATGTGGACACATGTCATCACCCCATATTCTATTATAAGGTAATGTGATTTAAATGTTGGATCATTTTAATAAGTTTAAGATTAATATTTAATGATTTAAAGTGACTAGAAATGCCTATATAGCATTATTTTGGTATTAGTCGAAACTCATTGCATGCAAACCATAATATTATTTCATATTCCAATAGGTATGGTTAAATTTGATTTTTGAGAGTTGGAATCAACTCAAAAGCTATTCTGGTTGATTTTAGAAAAATGTTTGAATGTGAAAAAGATTCTGAATTATTATTTTTACTAGGCAATATCTCTAACTCTAATTGATTTAAATCCAACGGGCTTGAATAGATATTTTCATTACCTTTCAAACAAAATTGGAATCACTCAATTTGGATTTGTAAAACTCTCTGAATTGATTTTCAAACTAGTGGGTAGAATTAAGTTTCAGCTAAAATAGAAAAATCTAGATTTGAATCTACTGGGTTGCGCGGGAACACTAATGGGCCGGTCCAGTTTCACTCCACGGTGCTGAGGACTGCTGACATGGGGGCCCACCTATCAGTGGCTCATTAAACATGAAGCGGTACGGGGCAATGTGGACCGTAGGATTAGAACTAGAATCTAAAGTCTCGTTCATCGTCGACGACGAACACGTCGTCAGCGAGATGGAAGCCTAGCGGCGCTCCGGGGGTGCAGTGGCTCCAGCAAGCTTGGCGATGGGGCGTTTGGAAGAGGAGACAACGGCGGGCTCAGGCGAGGTCGTGGCAGCTCCGGGGGTGGACCAAATCGACGAGAGCGTCTCCTCCCCTGCTACGGTTATCTCCGGCGAAATTCCGGCGGCTGGCTGCTCGAGCGTCTCTGGCGAGAGGTGGGGAAGGACCAGTGGTGAGATGGGAGTGTGGGAGTGTGAAGAAATGGTGTTGGGGAGGCTCCCTTATATAGGCTCGGCGAGGCGGCAGAGAGGTGTGGGCGGAGCTCATCGATGATGATGGCACAGGGTGCTATTGGCGTGGGCGAGGTAGGCGGACGGTGGGTGATACCCTGGCGGTCAGCTAGGGCTTAAAGGCGGTGCTAGGCGAGGTCGATTACGGTCGGGAGCGTCTTGCGCTCTGAGTGACATAGGCGGTGCTCAACATGGTTCCCAGCGGGCGTGGGTCGCGCGGCGGGGAAAGGGCGTGTCTGGCAGGGTGAGGTGGTCAATGCGGAGCAGCGCGCATGGGCTGTGGTCGAGGCGCGGCTTGTGGAGCTCTGTCGGGGACGGCGCTCTGGCATGCGCTGCGCATGGCGCAGAGGCTGTGGGCGCGAGGGATTGTGTCAACACCCGAATTTTTAATCCTAGATACATGTTATGCCACACCTCGCAATCCCAGGATTACAATTTTTGCGAGACATAACATATTGGATATCACAGTACATCATCCATTACAAACCATACATAAGGTCTTACACAAATAAGGATCTCATGATCCAGTCTTAATACAACAAGCAGCGGAATAAAATAGAAGCGTAGCGGTGGGGTCCATCTTTAGGGGCACAGGCAATGCTGACAAAGGCACATAGTCCTAGTTATCATAGCCGTCCTGCTGGCCATGATCTTGGTAGTCTCCTTCATAGTCTGGCCATGAGAATAGCCAGGGACAAAAGCCATGAGTACTCTTTAAGTACTCACAAACTACCACTAACAAGTAGTATAGGTCTAGAGTAAAGGGCTAACTCTAAGTTTAAATATAAAGTTAAGTTTGAAACCTAAGCTGAGTTCAGAAACAAAGAAAGATAAAATAAAGTTCTAGAATCACTTAAATTGGGAAGCTAGTGTCATAGTCACAACCCTATTGTGGTCAAGTCAAGAATCATAATTTCATAAGTCATTTTGAAAACATCTAACAATGAAACAGTATGGCCATTCCAACTGTCCATAACTGCGGACGCGGCTATTCGAATAGTTTGACACTATGCAGAGGTGGTACACTTTCACCACAAGATTCGATACATCTGTCAGGGATAACCCTGAATCATCATACTTAGTATGCAGATAATCAAACATAACCTTTCCTTTACACACCCTAGTATAAGAACCTCTCCTATGAGCATGGCCTCCCAACCATGACCATTTGTCATCTTGGGCACTGCATAGGTGGACAACATTGAGAGGTAGCCTCAGCTCAAACCTCTCCCGCGAGGGAACTAATACTAATGCATATGAACTTCCGGCTAAGCCTTACCCAATTCAGGTATTGTGGTTGTACGGTAAATTTGGAATGGTATCGCATCCGAATCCAACCATCAGTTTTGTAAAAAGGGTCAAGGCTCATGCCTCAACATTTTCATCCTCATAAACCATTTGTGTTTCTCAACACATGTCAAAACATCTCAATAGAATGACTCATCATTCTAAGGTTTTCACAATTCCTTTTCACCAAGTGTTCCCATCTAAAGTGACTCAAGTTTTTATCTACTCTAAACTACTAAGTTCAGAGTGTTCAGTAAGGTGGAAAGATGGGATCAATCTCATGCCATAGAATGACATCTAAAGTTATCTAGGTAGGTCAAGTTTTATACTCTTTATGCTACCTTTAAAACAAGTCAAGGACTTTGGTAAAGTAAAGGGAGTAAAACTTGGAAATAATACTTGGGGTAAGTAATAGTCAAAGTGGTATAACCAAAGCATGCCTACTGCATTTTCTTACATTATCTAGCTTGCAAGGGTTAGCTTACATTGTTAATAGTGGATTGCCTTGTCCAGTGCAGTGGTTGAAGTTTTCTTCCTCCTCTTGATAGAACTCCTCCTCCTCGAAAGCTTGGTCGGTACTATCATCTATAAATACATACAGAGTACACAATCACCAAACAATACTTAAATACTCTAATTAGTACTCTAAGGCACACATTTGATGATCTATTATCATCACAAGCATCTCAAGATTTATTCACTAGTTTCATTCTTTTTATTTAAGAAAAGTAATTTCTACTCATTGAAAAATAATTAAGATTTAATATTCACCAGTTAAAATATGGGATCATGTGGACACATGTCATCACCACATATTCTAACATGTGGGAATGTGATTTAAGGGTTGGATCACATTTACTTAAGTTTAAGTTTAGAATTTAATGATTTAAAGTGACTAGAAATGCCTATATGGCATTATTTTTGTACTAGTCCAAAGTCACTACATGTAAACCTTAATATTATTATATATTCATATAGGTATGGTGAAATGTGATTTTTGAGAGTTGGAATCAACTCAAAAGCTAACATGGTTGATTTTATAACAATGTTGCAAGGTGCAAATGGTTCTGTTTTGTTATTTTTACTATGAGAGATCTCCAACTCTAATTGAATTAAATCCATTGGGCTTGGGTATACCTTTTTAGTAGCTTTCTAAAAAAAATTGAATCACTCAATTTGGATTTGTAAATCTCTCTGAATTCATTTTTAAACTAAGGGACATAACTAGGTTTAAACTAAAATGGAAAAAAATCCTAATTTGAATTAAATGGGTCACGCGGGAAGGAAAACGGGCCGGCCCAGTGGCGTTCCGCGGCACAGAGAACAGCTGACAGGGGGATTCCACCGGTCAGTGGCTCCTTACATGCAAGCGGTACGGGGCGATGGGGGCCATTAGATTAGAACCTAGATCGACGGCTGGCGCTCGTCGTCGACGACGGAGAGGTCGCTGACGGGAACTAAACCTAGTGGCTCGGTGGGGGTGCTTAGGGAGCTTACCAGGGCTCCAGCTACTGCAGCGATGGGGGCGATCGAACGTGCTGTCGATGGCGGGCTTAGGGGTGGTCGCGGTAGCTCCTGGGGTGGACGAAATCGACGACGCCTTCTTCTCCTCTACAGCAGGCTCCTCCAGCCAAATTCTGGCGAACCCAGGCTCGAGTGGCTCTGGCGAGAGGCGGGGAAGGATCAGTGAGGAGAGGGGAGTGGAATGGTGTGAGTATTTGGTGCGGGGAAGGGTTCCTTTTATTGGCGCGGCTAAGGGGCAGAGAAGCATGGGCGGTGCTCGCCGGTGACGACGGCACAACAAGCTAGAGGCGTGGGCGGTGCACTAGGATGAGTGTCACGGTGGTGAGGGTGCAGTGGTTTGTGGTCGGGGTAGTGAATGGCACAACGCGCACTAAGTCTCTACTGGCGGCGAGTTTCACGACGGCCGATGACTACGGGGCATGGTCGGGGGGGTGGGCGTGTCCGTTAGCTTCCTAGGCCGGTGGGGATCGTGTAGGCGTGTGGCTGGAGCGAGGCGAGGTCTGGCTACGTGGGGACAGTGCGCGCTCTACGGGCGGCGTCGGCATGGTCGACAGACTCCGGGCGCGGCGGTTCCTGGCCGTTCTGGTTGCTGTCCTCGGGCTGGGGCTGGTTGGGCGGTGGAGGTGGACCACAGGCTATCTCCTGGACATGGTGGATGGCACTGGCGGCGGCTGTGGCGTGCTGTCGCCGGTGAGGTGCCCAAATGGGGGCTCGGCCTTAATGGCCATGACCATTTGGTCATGGCACAGTGAGTGGCTAGGCTAGAGAGGGGTAGGGGAGTGTATGGGTTGGCTGTGGTTGCAAAATGGGGAACCAATTTGGATCAAACACTGCTCCAAATAGTGTTTTGTGTTTTAATTGAATTCTGTCCACCAAGTGTTTGTGAAAATGGCCGAAACAAATCAAGTTTTGAATTCTTGGATGATTTTTGGTGGGTTTGCTAGACACATGCTTAAGCCTCTGTGGTTGTTTGGGTTTTGAAAATGGAGCTTATTTGAGTGGTTTTTGAAATAGGTTGATCTTGATACCTACACTAGATTCAATATTCACTTGTCATTTAAAATTAGTGTTTGCAAGCTTTTGGCAGATCACAAAGTGGGACTTGGTACACTAATATATGTACTAGCAAGGGGTGCAAAGATCCATATTTATTTCTGTTAAGAAATGAGTCCTAGGAATAGCCAAAGTAGGCATGCTGATTAAAATGGCACAAATGACCATTTCTTTCCTTGATTTATTTTGATTTGTTTTTTTCTTTGGGATTTGTTTGGGAATGATCTAGATGATGTTTCTTTCACCTAAGAATCATTTTACATGCAAAGGATCACTAAAACAAGGCAATTCAAATCAACTCCTATTTTAAATCCACACACATATGAATGCTTTAATAATTTTAATTGGAAAAGATTTTGTTAACCCTATTTTTGATGATTTGGATCTTAATAAACTTGGATTAAAGTTTTGGGATGTTACAAACCTTCCCCCCTTAAACAAAATCTCGTCCCGAGATTTACGAAAGAAAACTAGGAACTAAAGAGATCTGGGAACTCTTTCCTAATGTAATCTTCTCGCTCCCAAGTGGCTTCTTCTTCGGTATGGTTGCTCCATTGAATCTTGAGAAACTTGATACTCCTGGTTCTGGTGGTTCTGTAAGCTTCTTCCAAGATACGGATGGGCACTTCACGATATGTCAGGTCATTGTTGATCTCCAAAGCTCTGTGATCGATGTTCTTGAAAACTTCAGTCTTCTCTGGAACTTCCAGGCATTTGCGAAGTAACGAGATATGGAACACATTGTGGATGGCTGACATCTCTTC
Source organism: Avena eriantha (assembly GCA_910589775.1). Classification (NCBI taxonomy): domain Eukaryota; kingdom Viridiplantae; phylum Streptophyta; class Magnoliopsida; order Poales; family Poaceae; genus Avena; species Avena eriantha. The sequence continues at coordinate 304,689,388 of OU342742.1, forward strand.
TAACAGTTCCAGTTGATATGATACTTCTCGTCGACGATTCAGAATCATGAATGGTCCCATTTATCTGGGGCTAACTTTCCTTTCAGACTAAAATGTTGCGTTCCCTTCAATGGAGACACTTTGAGATACACAAAATCTCCGACATTGAAAGTCAGGTCTCTCCTTCTCTTGTTAGCATAACTCTTCTATCTTGATTAAGAGGTCTTGAGGTGCTCACGGAGTTTGTGGACCTTCTCTTCGGCTTCTCGTAGGATGTTGGGTACGAAAATCTGACTCTCTCCTACTTGCGACCAATTCAAATGGGTACGACACTTTCTTCCGTATAAGAACTCAAATGGGCCCATTTGCAAACTGGCTTGATAACTGTTGTTGTATGAGAATTTTGCGAAAGGCAGACAATCTTCCCATTTTGATCCATACTCAAGCACGCAAGCTCTCAACATATCTTCTAAGATTTGGTTGACTCTTTTAGTCTGTCCATCGGTCTACGGGTGATAAGCTGTGCTGAAATTCAACTTGGTTCCCAATCCTTCTTGGACTTTCAGCCAAAATATTGAGGTAAATTGGGTCCCTTGGTCCGATACTATGTTCTTGGGGGTTCCATGCAAACTGACGATTCTAGCAATGTACAACTCTGCTAGCTTCGAACTCTGGTAGGTTGTCTTGATACGTATAAAATGGGATACCTTGGACAGTCTATCAACGATGACCCAGATTGAGTCATTTCCCCTACTAGAAGTAGGCAAACCGGTGATAAAGTCCATTCTGACGAAATCCCATATCCATTCCAGAATCTGCAATGGTTGCAACAGTCCTATGGGTCTCTGATGTTCCGCTTTGACTCTCTGTCAGATATCACACTTGGCGATGTAGCTTCCAATTTATCTTTTCATCTTGTGCCACCAAAATTGCTCCTTGAAATCTTGATACATCTTTGTTCCTCCGGGGTGGATAGAATAAAGAGTATCATGAGCTTTTTGCATGATAACTTGCTTCAGTTCCAAATCTGCTGGCACATAGATATGTCCTTTGTACCACAAAACTCATTCTTCGTCTTCGGTAAACCTAGGTACCTTTCTTGTACTAATACGACGTTTGATTCCGTCGATACTTGCATTTCCCTTTTTGGCTTCCTTGATTTGGCTGATTAATGTGGGTTGAAGTTCAATGCTAGCTAAGAATCCTTTCCTAACTAGCTCAGTTCTGAACTACTCTAGCTCCTCATACAAACTTGGATGCTTGTCTTTGATCATGGTGTTTAGCCTGCAAGGCAATCTGCTAAGAGCATCCGCTACCACATTGGCTTTGCCGCGGTGATAATAAATGTCAAGGACATAATCCTTGATTAACTCTATCCATCTCCTTTACCTCATATTCAGCTCCTTCTGAGTGAAAATATACTTCAAGCTCTTGTGATCCGAGTAAATCTCATAGCGATTACCCATCAGATAATGACGCCACGTCTTCAATGCCAAAACTACGGCTACTAGTTCAAGGTCATGAGTAGGATAGTTCTGCTCATGCTGCTTCAGTTGCCGAGACAAATAGGCGATGACTTTGCCTTCTTGCATTAATACACATCCGAGACCAATATTGGATGCATCACCATACAGATCAAACGGCTTCTTGATGTCTGGCATGATCAATATTGGGGTTGATATCAATCTATTCTTCAGCTCTTGAAAACTGGCTTCACATTTGTTGGTCCATTCAAACTTATTGTCCTTCTTTAGCAATTGGGTCATTTGTCTGGCGATGCTCGAGAATCCTTCTACGAACTTGCGTTAATATCCCGCTAATCTGAGAAATGCACGGACTTGGGTTTGAGTGGTTGGGGCTACCCATTCTTCGACATGTTTGATCTTGGCAGGATCAATAGAGACTCCTCCGGCAGACACAATATGTCCTAGGAATCCTACTTCCTTCAGCCAGGACTCACACTTGCTGAACTTGGCATATAACCGATGCTCTCTCAGGGTTTCTAGGATGATTCTCAGATATTGCTCAGGCTTTTCTTCTGACTTGGAGTAGATAAGGATATCGTCGATAAACACAACGACAAACTTATCTAGGAAATTCATCAAGATCTTATTCATGAGATTCATGAAATAAGAAGGGGCATTGGTTAATCCAAAAGACATAACCGTATACTCGTATAAACCATAGTGAGTAGTAAAGGCGGTCTTCGGAATATCCGTTGCACGAATCTTAAGTTGGTGATAACCAGTCCTAAGATCAATCTTTGAGAATACCTGGGCTCTAGTCAACTGATCAACTAGATCCTCTATCTTTGGCTAGGGGTACTTTTTCTTGATAGTGACGTCATTCAGTTTCCTGTAACCTGTGCACAAACGGTTGCCTCCATCTTTCTTGTCGACGAATAACACTGGTGATCTCCATGGCGATGCGCTTGGTTGAATCAAGCCTGTTGCTAACATGGCATCCAACTGCTTCTTCAGTTCCACTAACTCTGAGGGTTTCATGCTATAGGGTCTCTAAGCTATGGGTCTGGTTCCGTGGATTAGTTCGATAATGAACTCAATATCCCTATCCGGGGGCATACTTGGCAATTCATCTAGGAATACGTCGGGGTATTCACAGACTACTCTGACTTGGTCTAAGGTGGGCAGGGCTAGACTCTTGTTGCACTTGAATTGGCGAGGTAAGGTTTCAGAGATATGCTCTACTATTACTCCAGAGCTACTGGTCATGGTGATGGCTTTTCTTAGAATAGTCTATCAGTCCTTTATGCCTTGAAATCCAGTCCATACCTAGTACTACTTCCAATCCTTTGGTTCCAAGTACAATTAGGTTGGCATAAAAATCTACCCCATGTATTCTGATAGGCACAACTTTGCAAATTTTTCTAGCTTTTGTAGTTGAACCGGGGATTTGAACTATCATGACATGCTTCAAGTTGGCTGGGTGAATCTTACTAGTGCATGCAAATTCTTCGGTGACAAATGAATGCGATTCTCCCGAATCAAACAATACCCTTGCTAAAACTGAGTTGACAGAAAACATACCCAGTGATACATTGCAAATGTATCTATAATTTTTGATGTTCCATGCTTGGTTTTATCTACTTTCTTGTGTTTTGTTCCAACTTTGGAGTACTTTTCTCATGATTTCTTGGACTAACCTATTAACAAGATGCCACAGTGCCAATTGCCTGTTTTCTGCTGTTTTTGGTTCCAGGAAGTCAGAAAATCAATATTCTCGGAATTGGACGGGACAAAAGCCAAAGTTCCTATTTTACCAGAAGACTCACGGAGCCAGAATACGAGACGGAGGAGGTCCAGGGCCTGTCCACACCCCCTAGGCGCGGGCTAGCCTTACCCGTGCCACCAGGTGGTGTGGGGCCCCCTGGCACCCCCTCGGTGTCCCCTCTCGCCTATAAGAGCCTCCCGATACCAAAACCCTAAAACGTCAATCATAAATCCACAAAAAGTTCCGCTACGCCGCCGCCACCGAAGGGGAGATTCGGGAGACAGAAAGTCTCTGTTCCGGCACCCTGCCGGGACGGGGAAGTGCCCCCGTACTCATCTCCATCGATCTCCACCGCCATCTCCATCACCATTGCTGATTCCCATGATGAGGAGGGAGTAGTTCTCTCTCGAGGCTAAGGGTTCTACCGGTAGCTATGTCTTCATCTCTCTCTCTCTATGCGTGATCATATTGTGATCATGAGCTTGTAATCTATAGATCTATTCTGCTACTCAAGTGCTTTAATGAATCTCTGCTCTCCCCATGTGTGTGAAAGTGACAGTGTGCTCACCATGGTGGCACTTAGGCTAGAGATTACAAATACTTGTTATGAGTTATATTTGGAGTTGGATGTCTTTATGAAATTGTGGTGTTTGTTGGACTCATCTAGTACTCAAGGTTACAGTGTGGGGTTTTCTAGATGGGAAAGACTTACTTTGAGGTGTGATGTTATAGCCCTACCATCGATTAGCGTGTTCAACCGGAGAGTAGTTAAGAGTAGTATCATAAAGAGAATATATTTATATGAGAGTGTTCACTAGTGAAAGTATGATCCCTATGCCTTGTTTCTAAGCATTGAAACACCGTTTGCAATTAGATTTGTTACATGTTTGCTTGCTTCCATCTTTATTTCAGTTTGCCTTTAGTCTTTTCCATGCCATCAAGCTATCTTCTATCACCGTTACCACTTATAATTATCCATACCACTTGTATTTCACCATCTCTTCGCCGAACTAGTGCACCTATACACCTGACAAGTGTATTTGGTGTGTTGGGGACACAAGAGACTTCTTGTATCTTGATTGCAGGGTTGCTTGAGAGGGGATACCTTTGACCACTTCCTCCCTGAGTTCGATAAAACTTGGGTAATCCAGTTAAGGGAAAACTTGCTGCTGTTCTACAAACCTCTGCACTTGGAGGCCCAACAACTGTCTACAAGAATAGAAGTGCGTAGACATCAAGCTATTTTCTGGCGCCGTTGCCGGGGAGGAAAGGTAAAAGGTATTCGCACCGGAGGATTAAAGAAGAAGAACCTCCCATGGCAAATGCCTAGTTTCTGGCGCCGTTGCCGGGGAGGTAAGCTAAAGGTACTCACATCCTCCGGTGTGAGTGCTCGAAGTTATTTCCTTTAGATTCTGCAATTTTGTCTTTTTGTTTCTTGTTTTCACTAGTTAGGCTTAATGGAAAACAACAACAAAATTAGAGAGCTTTATAGTATTTATCTTGAGTTAGGACATGAAGTGTTTGAAGAGAAAATTAAAAAACCTATGGAACTTTATTTGCATGCTAATAGAAATGTTGTTAGTATGAATTCTTTGGACACTATTATTGCTAATGCTATGGAAAAGTCTAAGCTTGGGGAAGCTAGTTCTTATGAAAATGATCTTTTTAGTTCCCCAGCTTTGGAAGATAGCTATTCTATTGCTTATGATGATACAAAACCTCCAATATATGATGATTACAATGATGAATATGATATTCTCAGTCCACCTACTATTGAGGAGAAAATTCATTACGATTACAATATGCCTCCTATATTTGATGATTATGGTGATGAGAATAATAATGATAGCTATTTTGTTGAATTTGCTCCCACTATGATTAATAAGAATGACTTTGTTTATGTGGAGAGTATTACTTCTTTTAAGCATGTGGCTCATCATAAGAATGTTTTATGTGATAGTTATATTGTTAACTTTATTCATGATGCTACTGAAAGTTATTATGAGAGAGGGAAACATGGTTTTATGTATCTCAACAATATTAAGTTTCCCCTCTTTATGTTGAAATTTTTGAAGTTGCACTTGTTTTGCTTTCCTATGCTTGTTGCTTTGTGCTTTCATGACTTGTTTCTTTACAAGATTCCTAAGCATAGGAAGTGGTTTAGACTTAAATGTGCTTTGAATTTGCTTCTTGATGCTCTCTTTTACTTCAATTCATATTTCTTATATGAGCATCTTCTCAAACTATCAAGCCTAACTTAAAGGCGTTGAAGAAAAGTACTTATCGGGAGATAACCTAAAAGTTTTAAATGAGTCTTGGAAGTTATTACCTCTCTAATAACCTCTCCTTATCCTTTTTATTTGCTTTTTGTGCCAAGAGTAACCTCTAATGAGAGAGAAGTAATGATTGGGAAAGTTCCTCTCCCGAAACAGATCTTTGTGCTTCACTGTAAAACTTCGTGAGAGAGCTCTGTATGTCGGATTGAGCTGTAATTTGTTTTGCTTCTGCCCCAGGTAGTTATCTAACTTTCGTCTTTACCTGCTGGTCTGTTTTGACAGATTTTTGCTATTTTCTACATTTGCTTCTTGTTGGTTCCTTCTAGATTTCTTTTGGGGAATTGAGCTTTTTGAGGGAAGTGCTACAGTAGCTAGTGTTCTAATGGAAGTTTATTTGGTGTTAGAACTGAACCTTAAGACTTATTTATCTTGAGTGCACTAATGTTGCTAATGAGATTGTGTGAAGTTTTGTATGAAGGAAAAATTTCAGATGTATGAAAGGAATGAGTAATGAGATGAAGGATGGACTAAAGCTCAAGCTTGGGGATGCCACGCGTGTCACCCCAAGAAATATCCAAGAAGTACAAGCGTCAAAGCTTGGGGATGCCCAAGGCATCCCCTTCTTCATCAATAAAAATCCCAGGTTTCTTCCAAACGCTTCATTTTTATTGTTTCATGCACAGTTGTGTTGTTCTTGGAGCGTCTTCTTTTTTGTTTTTGTTTTGGTTTTTTATTTGCTTGGTTTGCTTAGTTTGATGAACAAATTGGTTGTACCCCCTCTTTCATACATTGGTTTGCAAATAGTTTGGTTTGGTTTGGAAAAGAGTAGGAAAGTTCATGCTTATGTGGTAAAAAGAGCTTGTTTTTGACTGTGGCCTATGCTTTGTCATGCCATGCTTGATATTGTTTTGGCTTTATGCTTAGTATTCTTTGCTATAGCATGACTTGTTATAAACAATTGAGATTGCTTAATGTGCCTTGGATGAATCATGCATTGTTTTAGCATATTAAAGCATAGTATAGTGGTATTCTCCTTTAATGCTTTATTTGGGTTGACTTGGCACATGATCACACCATGTTATGAATATCTCAAGTCACCATAGACTTTATGATCCTTTAGTTTTCAACTTGTAGTATCACTTTATTCTTTGACCAATGATGTTCTATCGCTCTGCATGATTATGGCCATTATTGCTCTCTTAGTTTGTCGCTCCCAGTCTTTTGCTAGCCTCCACAACCAAGTATGTGTTCCACTCATGCATCCAACTCCCTAAACCAATTTATCCAAAGAGTCCACCATACCTACCTACTAGCTTATGCTATTCCAAGTATATTCATGCTTTTGTTTACCTTCCACTTGTTATGAGAAAACTAGTGATTAAAGCTCTCATGAACTTGATGGCACACTTTAATTTACTTGCCCTTAATAAACTTGAACCATTGTGTCTTCTATGTTGTATACGCTTGCACTTATTTTTCGGGAATTAGCAGAACCATGCTTTCATGGGGAATGCTTTCAACATTGCACTTGGTACTTGTACCTAGTTGATATCATGCTCTTTTGTATATGGATGTCGTGGGTGTGAAATGAAAGGGGAGCTTGTAAGTCCATGGAGTTGTGTATATGTGTTAGAGAAATGCCTGGGCCGCTGATCTAATCCATGCTGACATGGTGGAAACCTGCAGCGTAACCATAATGAGCTGTCTATGAAGCATTCTTCTTATAAAAAAGAGTCCTATATTGAGAAAAATAAAAAAAAAGAGAAAATAAAAAAAGAGATACTATGAAAAGAGGAAAGAGAGAAAAAAGCACCATATTCCCAAGGTAAATAAGAAGAATGCTGAGATGCTCGTTGTCTGCTTGCCTTGTCATTTTGATATGGGGACTCTTCCGTATCATCGGGCAAGGGGTACCCCGTTGGCGGTTCTCTATGATACACATATACTTACAATGACAATAACTTACCGATGACTAAACTTGAGTAGCACAAGGAACGGCCCTCGTATACAAGGGACATGAGATTTCTGAATTATACTTCGTCAAGCATGTACACCATAGTTTGTTCACTTTAACCTTAATCACTTGAAGATGCTTATGATAGGGGCAATGAGAGCTGAAAGTACAAGTACCATAATTTTTGGAAGCTCTTTATAAGACTTGAATCCCTACTTCCTTTTACAAAGGCTTTTCTTCCACCATTATATTGAGTCTCCACCTTCTACCTTTATGCACCTACTTTGAGAGCATAGTGGCCATTCTTAGTTCTATGTGCATTGTCCCAAGACTAGTTGATTGATGCATAACTTGATATTTCTTGTTTTAAACTATTTGTATCTAGTCACTCTTATGAACTTTGAAGGTGTCCTATGCATTTATATTTGCTACTCTATGAGGGACAAGCTGAATGCTATTATGATATGTTTTCTTTATGTGAAACAAACAAACGTCTTGCAAAGCATTGTTATTCATGAATCTTTTGTTTGTGCCTTTTCATGTTGCATCATAGTTTCTTTGTCTTATTGCTAGAACTTTGTCTTTCATGTTATGATTGAAGTACTATGATCCCAACTTTGAATGTTTTGCAAATACTTTGATCAAGTCTTTGATGGTGCATGTCACCTAAAAAATTATTCTTTCTTTTTATCACTTACCTACTCAAGGACGAGCATGAGTTAAGCTTGGGGATGTTGATACATTGCAAATGTATCTATAATTTTTGATGTTCCATGCTTGGTTTTATCTACTTTCTTGTGTTTTGTTCCAACTTTGGAGTACTTTTCTCATGATTTCTTGGACTAACCTAGTAACAAGATGCCACAGTGCCAGCTGCCTGTTTTCTGCTGTTTTTGGTTCTAGGAAGTCAGAAAATCAATATTCTCGAAATTGGATAGGACAAAAGCCAAAGTTCCTATTTTACCGGAAGACTCACGGAGCCAGAATACGAGACGGAGGAGGGCCAGGGCCTGGCCACACCCCCCCAGGCGTGGGCTAGCCTTACCCGCGCCACCAGGTGGTGTGGGGCCCCCTAGCACCCCCTCGGTCTCCCCTCTCGCCTATAAGAGCCTCTCGATACCAAAACCCTAAAACGTCAATCATAAATTCACAAAAAGTTCCGCTGTGCCGCCGCCACCGAAGGGGAGATTCGGGGGACAGAAAGTCTCTGTTCCGGCACCCTGCTAGGACGGGGAAGTGCCCCCGGAGCCATCCCATCGATCTCCACCGCCATCTCCATCACCATTGCTGATTCCCATGATGAGGAGGGAGTAGTTCTCTCTCGAGGCTAACGGTTCTACCGGTAGCTATGTGTTCATCTCTCTCTATGCGTGATCATATTGTGATCATGAGCTTGAAATCTATAGATCTATTTTGCTACTCAAGTGCTTTAATGAATCTCTGCTCTCCCCATGTGTGTGAAAGTGACAGCGTGCTCACCATGGTGGCACTTAGGCTAGAGATTACAAATACTTGTTATGAGTTATATTTGGAGTTGGATGTCTTTATGAAATTGTGGTGTTTGTTGGACTCATCTAGTACTCAAGGTGACAATGTGGGGTTTTCTAGATGGGAAAGACTTACTTTGAGGTGTGCTGTTATAACCCTACCATCGATTAGAGTGTTCAACCGGAGAGTAGTTAAGAGTAGTATCATAAAGAGAATATATTTATATGAGAGTGTTCACTAGTGAAAGTATGATCCCTAGGCCTTGTTTCTAAGCATTCAAACACCGTTTGCAATTAGATATGTTACATGTTTGCTTGCTTCCATCTTTATTTCATTTTTCCTTTAGTCTTTTCCACGCCATCAAGCTATCTTCTATCACCGTTACAACTTATAATTATCCATACCACTTGTATTTCACTATCTCTTCACCGAACTAGTGCACCTATACTCCTGACAAGTGTATTTGGTGTGTTGGGGACAGAAGAGACTTCTTGTATCTTGATTGCAGGGTTGCTTGAGAGGGGATACCTTTGACCACTTCCTCCCTGAGTTCGATAAACCTTGGGTAATCCACTTAAGGGAAAACTTGCTGCTGTTCTACAATCCTCTACACTTGGAGGCCCAACAACTGTCTACAAGAATAGAAGTGCGTAGACATCACCCAGCACTACATCTGGCGCTTCCTGGGCTTCTTCGGCGTTCATGTGGAAGAGACGACCTTTGCGGTTGTGAGGGTTCCCTGGGGCAAACCTTCTCCCTGGTTGAACACGACGCTGCTGTTGAGCTGGGGCATTCACATTGGCAGTGGCGGCAGTCTTCTTGGGACACTCATTGAAATAGTGACCCTTCACTCCACACTCGAAACAAGTGATCTGGGACTTGTCTTTTGCTGCGATGGGCACAGTATTGCTGCCAGTTTTGGGTGTAGTGTTGTTGTTGTTGTTGTTGTTCTTGGGAGGGGCACAGTTGAAATTGTTGGCGTTGCCGGAGTTGTGGTTGTTTCCTCCGGACTTCACATTGCCTCTGCTACGGTTGGGGTAGCTTGGCAAGACATTGGAGGTCGGTTGTTCCTTGGTGCATATCCTGGTGAGGGGTTGGGACGGTACTTCTGGTGACTGGTGGATCCAGATGGCTGCATCATACGACATTTGCGGTTGTCGTTTGCCTGATTTATCTTCCCTTCCATATGAATGGAAGAGTCGACTAGCTCTTCGAGATCCTGGAAATGGATGTTAACGAGGACAGTCTGCGTCTCATCATGCAGTCCGTTCAGGAATCTCTCCATCTTCTTGAGTTCTGTGTTGATCTCATCAGGGGCGTACCTTGCAAGCGACATGAATCTGTCATGGTATTCCACCACAGTCATTCTGCCTTGCTTCGAGTCACGAAACTCATCTCTCAGTCTGGTGACTAGACCTTGCTGCATGTGGGTGCGGCTGAACTTGGTTTTGAAGGCTTCCCATGTCATCACTTGACCATGGTTCATGTTACGGATACTAGTCCACCAAGCTCTAGCATCTCCTGCCAGATAGTGGGTGGCAAAGAGAACCTTCTCGTTGTCATGAACTCCTGCTACTTCTAAGTTGTTTTCCTTGTCTGTAACCAGTCATCAGCATCTAGTGGGTTTTCAGCCTGGTTAAAGATTGGGGGATTGGTATTCTGAAAGTTTTTGACTTTGGATCCATGGTGATCCTGATTTCCATGCCCTTGGTTGTTTTGGGCCATCTGAGCTATCTGTTGCACTGTTGCTAAGTTGGCCTAGTGCTCTGCCCTGCTTGCTTCACGGTCTGCAACTAACATCTGCATAATCTGCAACATTGGGTCTTGCGATGAGCTGCTCCCTCCTTGGTTTCCACGAGTCATCTGAAGATTGAGGTAGATAAAGGGGTAAGAGGGAAAGTTCTAAGGTTCATGGTTTTGGTTTCAAGCTAAAACGTTGAGTTTGACTCAGGTTTTGCAACTAACTTCATTTCATTCACTCAAACAAGCACACGATAGAAACACACACCACAACACTAAAGGAAAACAGATGGTTTTAAGAACCATTCTGCAAGCTATGATACAGTGGGACCTATACATCTCATGCTACGACAATGCTCTAGTGCATCTACTCATCGTTGAAGTCGGAGTCCTCATCGTCAGTGTAGAAGTCCACGGCATCCTCCTCCAGAAAGTCATCATCATTGCTGAGGTAAGAATCCGTATCTCCCTGGATGTCTTCACCTTCCTCCTCTTCCTCCTTTGCTGCAAGTTGAGCTTCCTGCTCCTTGACGGTCTTCTCGAGGTCAGCCACCTTCTTGAAAAGACATGCGATGGTGCGATCCTTCTTCTCGCGCTGGAGGCAAAGAGACTGACGATCCTTGACCAGCAGTGAGAAAGTCTGGGCCTTCTGGGCTGCAATGGCACAGTTGTGGTTGGCGAACTCCCTAGCATTGTCCAATTCCTTCTGGCGATCGTATAGCAGGAAGTCAAGATTCTCCACTTGACGCTTCAGCTCTAGGTGACTTAGCATCTCCATCGGCATTCCCAGGAAGTAACGTCACGCATAGTGAGCAAAGCGGGTTCCTTGGATCTGGTTGACATTGAGGGCACATAGACGTGCGAGAGCATCATGCATTGCCCTGGCTAATCCATCTAGCCAGTTGTTCACCCTCACAGAGAATAGGATTCTCCTGTACGTTGGTGCTTCGATGCTTCCTCTAAGATCAGCTGTGACTAGCCACTATAAGTCTCCTCCTGGGGGTCCTGGAAGTTGAGCTCCAAGAAACTCCGGATGTGGGCGTCCCAGTAACTCTGACAGTGAATCCAGATCCCTCTCGAAGATCAGCTGACCTCCGTTTCCCTACTGGTAGAACTTGCTGAACTGAGTCTCCATCTACAAGAATTAAGGATGAAGAAATTAGTGAAGTGATCATGTGTGTCAAATTTTAAGTAGTAATGTAAGAATTTTGAGGAACATGAATTTTTGAGAAAGAATAAATTCCCAAGGATAAGACAGGAAATAGTTTTTCATAAATACTCGCTTTGGTTTGGAAATTAATTTTTGGTTCGGACGTCCATTCTAACTAGGGTCTCGTATGGTCAGGATGGTTCTGATACCAACTTGTCAACACTCGGATTTTTAATCCTAGATGCCAGTTATGACATACCTCGCAATCCCAGGATTACCATTTTTGCGAGACATAAAAGATAAGATATCACAGTACATCATCCATTACAAACCATACATAAGGTCTTACAAAAATAAGGATCTCATGATCCAGTCTTAATACAACAAGCAGCGGAATAAAATATAAGCGTAACAGTGGGGTCCATCTTCAGGGGCACAGGCAATGCTGACGAAGGCAGATAGTCCTAGTTATCATAGCCGTCCTGTTGGCCATCATCTTGGTAGTCTCCTACATAGTCTGTCCATGAGAATAGCCAGGGACAAAAGCCATGAGTACTCTTTAAGTACTCGCAAACTACCACTAACAAGTAGTATAGTTCTAGAGTAAAGGGCTAACTCTAAGTTTAAATATTAAGTTAAGTTTGAAACCTAAGCTGAGTTCAGAAACAAAGAAAGATAAAATAAACTTCTAGAATCACTTAAACTGGGAAGCTAGTGTCATAGTCACAACCCTGTTGTGGTCAAGTCAAGATTCATCATTTCATAAGTTATTTTGAAAACATCTGACAACGAAATAGTATGGCCATTCCAATTATCCATAACCGCGGACGTGGCTACTCGAATAGTTTGACACTCTGCAGAGGTGGTACACTTTCACCACAAGATTCGATACATCTGTCCGGTATAACCATGGATCATCATACTTAGTATGCAGATAATCAAACATAACCTTTCCTTTACACACCCTAGTATAAGCACCTCTCCCATGAGCATGGCCTCCCGACCATGACATCTGTCATCTTGGGCAATGCATAGGTGGACAACATTGAGAGGTAGCCTTAGCTCAAACCTCTCCCACGAGGGAACTAATACTAATGCATATAAACTTCCGGCTAAGCCTTACCTAATTCAGGTATTGTGGTTGTACGGTAAATTTGCAATGGTATCGCGTCCGAATCCAACCATCAGTTTTTTTAAAAGGGTCAAGGCTCATGCCTCAACACTTTCTTCCTCATAAACCATTTGTGTTTCTCAACACATGTCAAAACATCTCAATATAATGATTCGTCATTCTAAGGTTTTCACAATTCCTTTTCACCAAGTGTTCCCATCTAAAGTGACTCAAGTTTTTATCTACTCTAAACTACTATGTTCAGAGTGTTCACTAAGGTGGAAAGATGGGATCAATCTCATGCCATAGAATGACATCTAAAGTTATCTAGGTAGGTCAAGTTTTATACTCTTTATGCTACCTTGAAAACAAGTCAAGTACTTTGGTAAAGTAAAGGGAGTAAAACTTGGAAATAATACTTGGGGTAAGTAATAGTCAAAGTGGTATAACCAAAGCATGCCTACTGCATTTGCTTAGATTATCTAGCTTGCAAGGGTTAGCTTTCATTGTTAATAGTGGCTTGCCTTGTGAAGTGCAGTGGTTGAAGTTTTCTTCCTCCTCTTGATAGAACTCCGCCTCCTCGAAAGCTTGGTCGGTACTATCGTCTATAAATACATACAGACTACACAATCACCAAACAATACTTAAATAGTCTAATTAGTATTCTAAGGCACACATTTGATGATCTATTATCATCACAAGCATCTCAATATTTTATTAACTAGTTTCATTCTTTTTATTTAAGAAAAGTAATTTCTACTCGTTGAAAAATAACTAAGATTTAATATTCACCACATAAATATGGGATCATGTGGACACATGTCATCACCACATATTGTAACATGTGGGAATGTGATTTAAGGGTTGGATCACATTTACTTAAGTTTAAGTTTAGAGTTTAATGATTTAAAGTGACTAGAAATGCCTATATGGCATTATTTTGGTACTAGTCCAAAGTCACTGCATGTAAACCTTAATATTATTATAGATTCAGATAGGTAGGTTAAATGTGATTTTTGAGAGTTGGAATCAACTCAAAAGCTAACATGGTTGATTTTATAACAATGTTGCAAGGTGCAAATGGTTCTGTTTTGTTATTTTTACTATGAGAGATCTCTAACTCTAATTGAATTAAATCCAACGGGCTTGGGTAGACCTTTTCAGTAGCTTTCTAACAAAATTTGAATCACTCAATTTGGATTTGTAAATCTCTCTGAATTGATTTTTAAACTAAGGGACATGACTAGGTTTAAACTAAAATGGAAAAAAATCCTAATTTGAATTAAATGGGTCGCGCGGGAAGGAAAATGGGCCGGCCCAGTGGCGTTCCGCGGCACAGAGAACAGCTGACAAGGGGATTCCACCGGTCAGTGGCTCCTTACACACAAGCAGTACAGGGCGATGGGGGCCATTAGATTAGAACCTAGATCGACGACTGGGGCTCGCCGTCGGCGACGGACAGGTCGCCGACGGGAACTAACCCTAGCGGCTCGGTTGGGGTGCTCAAGGGGCTTACCAGGGATCCAGCTACTGTGGCGATGGGGGCGATCAAACGTGATGTCGACGTCGGGCTCAGGGGTGGTCGCGGCAGCTCCTGGGGTGGACGAAATCGACGGCACCTTCTCCTCCTCTACAACAGGCTCCTCCGGCCAAATTCCAACAAACCTAGTTCGAGCGGCTCCGGTGAGAGGTGGCGAAGGATCAGTGAGGAGAGGGGAGTGGAATGGTGTGAGTAGTTGGTGCAGGGAAGGGCTCCTTTTATAGGCGTGGCTAAGCAGCAGAGAAGCATGGGCGGTGCTCGCCGGTGATGACGGCACAGCAAGCTAGAGGTGTGGGCGGTGCGCTAGGAAGGTGGGCGGTCCCCTGGCGAGTCCCATGGTGGTGATGGTGCTATGGTTTGCGGTCGGGGGCAGTGAATGGTGCGGCGCGCACTAAGTCTCTGCCGACGGCGAGTTTCACGGCGGCCGGCGACTACGGAGCACGGTTGAGGGAATGGGTGTGTCCGTAAGCTTCCTAGGCTGGTGGGGATCGTGTAGGCATGCGGCTGGAGCGAGGTGAGGTCTGGCTGCGTGGGGACAGTGTGCGCTCTGCCGGCGGCGTCGGCATGGTCGACAGACTCCGGGCGTGGTAGTTCCTGGCCGTTCTGGTCGCTGTGGCTAGGGCTGGTTGGGCGGTGGAGGTGGACCACAGGCTACCTCCTGGACATGGTGGATTGCGCTGGCGGCGGCCGTGGCGTGCTGTCGCCGGTGAGGTGCCCAAATGGGGGCTCGGCCTTAATGGCCATGACCATTTGGTCACGGCACAGTGAGTGGCTAGGCTAGAGAGGGGTAGGGGAGTGTATGGGTTGGCTGTGGTTGCAAAATGGGGAACCAATTTGGATCAAACACTGCTCCAAATAGTGTTTTGTGTTTTAATTGAATTATATCCACCAAGTGTTTGTGAAAATGGCCGAAATAAATCAAGTTTCAAATTCTTGGATGATTTTTGGTGGGTTTGCTAGACACATGTTTAGGCCTCTATGGTTGCTTGGTTTTGAAAATGGAGCTTATTTGAGTGGTTTTTGAAATAGGGTGATCTTGATACCTACACTAGATTCAATTTTCACTTGTCATTTAAAATTAGTGTTTGCAAGTTTTTGGCAGATCACAAAGTGGGCCTTGGTACACTACTATATGTACTAGCTAGGGGTGCAAAGATCCATATTTATTTCTGTTTGGGAATGATCTAGCTGATGTTTATTTCACCTAAGAATCATTTTACATGCAAAGGATCACTTAAACAAGGAAATTTAAATCAACTCCTATTTTAAATGCACACACATATGAATCCTTTAATAATTTCAGTTGGAAAAGTTTTTTGTTAATCCTAATTTTGATGATTTGGATCTTAATAAACTTGGATTAAAGTTTTTGGATGTTACAGATTGGAGGTGGTCCAGGGGATGACTGTGGCCATGGGGTGGACAGGGGAGTGTGGGAGGGTTGGGCGGAGCTAGTGGTGGTGCTAGAATGGCGCGACGTGGTCTGTGGAGCTTTGCCCATGCTCGGCCGACGTTGACCAAAAATGGGCAGCGCGACACTACTGTTCTAGGCCGGCTAGTAGCTTGGTTATGTGTTGGTTAGAGTTAGGGGAGACAAGGGGACATAATTGAACCCAACAACTCGACAAGGCATTGATCATTGAATAGTAATAGTTAGGCAGATAATTTGTGCATGCCACCTGTTCGACACAATGGCCGCATGAACCAAATTTTTGAATTTTGAAATGAAATTTGGTGGAGTTGTTGGTCACATGCTTAAGCATCTCTGGTTTCTTGGGATTGTGAAATTTAGTTCATTTGAATGGTTTTTGAAAAAGTGTGATCTAGGTACATACACTTGATTCCATTTTCAAATGTCATTCAAATTTAGAGTTTGAATGTTTTTGGAAGATCACAAAGTGGGCCTTGGTAGATCATTACTTGTACTAGCAAGGGGTGCAAAGAGTGAGAATTGTTTTTGTTTGAAATTGAGTCCTAGGAACACCCCAAGTGTCCTAGTTGATTAAAATGGCAAAAGTGATCATTTCCTTTATTAATTCTATTTGATTTCTTTTTCTTTGGTTTTTGCTTGGGAATGATCTAGATGATGTGGAATTCATCTTAGTGTCATTTTACAACCATTATAACAAACAATTATGGCAATTCAAAACAATTCCTATTTAATGCAACACACATATGCATGCTTGATTATTTAAATGGGAAACAGTTTTTCTTAACCCTAAATTGGGTGATTTGGATCTTGATTAACCTTGATTAAAGATTTGGGATGTTACAAACCTTCCCCCCTTAAACAAAATCTCGTCCCGAGATTTAAGAAAGAAAACTAGGAACTAAAGAGATCTGAAAACTCAGTCCTAATATAATCTTCTAGCTCCCAAGTGGCTTCTTCTTCGGTATGGTTGCTCCATTGGATCTTCTGAAATTTGATACTCTGGGTCCTGGTGGTTCTGTAAGCTTCCTCCAAGATACGGATGGGAACTTCACGATACGTCAGATCCTTGTTGATATCAACAGCTCGGTTATCGATGTTTTTGAACACTTCAGTCTTCTCCGGCACTTCTAAGCATTTGCGAAGTAACGAGATATGGAACACATCATGGATGGTTGACATCTCTTCTAATAGTTCCAGTTGATATGATACTTCTCCTCGACGATTTAGAATCTTGAATGGTCCCATATATCTGGGGCTAACTTTCATTTCAGACTAAAATGTTGCGTTCCCTTCAATGGAGACACTTTGAGATACACAAAATCTCCGACATTGAAAGTCAGGTCTCTCCTTCTCTTGTTAGCATAACTCTTCTGTCTTGATTAAGAGGTCTTGAGGTTCTCACGGAGTTTGTGGACCTTCTCTTCGGCTTCTCCTAGGATGTTGGGTACGAAAATCTGACTCTCTCCTACTTGCGACCAATTCAAATGGGTACGACACTTTCTTCCGTATAAGAACTCAAATGGGCCCATTTGCAAACTGGCTTGATAACTGTTGTTGTATGAGAATTTTGCGAAAGGCAGACAATCTTCCCATTTTGATCCATACTCAAGCACACATGCTCTCAACATATCTTCTAAGATTTGGTTGACTCTTTTAGTCTGTCCATAGGTCTACGGGTGATAAGCTGTGCTGAAATTCAACTTGGTTCCCAATCCTTCTTGGACTTTCAGCCAAAATATTGAGGTAAATTGGGTCCCTAGGTCCGATACTATGTTCTTGGGGGTTCCATGCAAACTGACGATTCTAGCAATGTACAACTCTGCTAGCTTCGAACTCTGGTAGGTTGTCATGACAGGTATAAAATGGGCTACCTTGGACAGTCTATCAACGATGACCCAGATTGAGTCATTTCCCCTACTAGAAGTAGGCAAACCGGTGATAAAGTCCATTCCGACGAAATCCCATATCCATTCCAGAATCTGCAATGGTTGCAACAGTCCTACGGGTCTCTAATGTTCCGCTTTGACTCTCTGTCAGATATCACACTTGGCGATGTAGCTTCCGATTTATCTTTTCATTTTGTGCCACCAAAATTGCTCCTTGAAATCTTGATACATCTTTGTTCCTCCGGGGTGGATAGAATAAAGAGTATCATGAGCTTCTTGCATGATAACTTGCTTCAGTTCCAAATCTGCTAGCACATAGATATGTCCTTTCTACCACAAAACTCATTCTTTGTCTTCGGTAAACCCAGGTACCTTTCTTGTACTAATACGACGTTTGATTTCGTCGATACTTGCATTTCCCTTTTTGGCTTCCTTGATTTGGCTAATCAAAGTGGTTTGAAGTTCAATGCTAGCTAAGAATCCTTTGCTAACAAGCTCTGTTCTAAACTCCTCATGCAAACTTAGGTGGATTTCTTGTATCATGGTGTTTAACCTACACGGCAATCTGCTAAGAGCATCCGCTACTAAATTGGCTTTGCCGGTGTGATAGTGAATGTTAAGGTCATAATCTTTGATTAACTGTATCCATCTCCTTTGCCACATATTCAGCTCCTTCTGAGTGAAAATATACTTCAAGGTCTTGTGATATGAATAAATCTCATAGCGATTACCCATAAGATAATGACGCCATGTCTTTAACGCTAGAACTACATCTGCTAGTTCTAGATCATGGGTGGGGTAATTTTGCTCATGCTGCTTTGGTTATCTTGACAAATATGTTATGACTTTGACTTCTTGCATCAACACTCATCCAAGACCAATCTTGGATGCGTCACAATACACATCAAACGGCTTCTTGATATTTGGCATAATCAATATTGGGGCTGAAATCAATCTCTTCTTTTGCTCTTGGAAATTGGCTTCACATTTGTCGGTCCATTCAAACTTCTTGTCCTTCTTCAACAATTGGGTCATGGGTCTTGTGTGGCGCCCTGCAAAAACCACTACTAGAAAATCGCGTTGTTTTTGTGCATTGAATCATCATGACCGCATGCTCATGTCATCATGCCACCTTGCATTTGAGCATCGTCATGTAATCTTGCATTTGTTTCCATAAAACTATTTTCTAAAAGCCTAGTTTTGTTTTCTAAGTATTCCCCGTCTTTATTCGAATCAAAACTCCAGTCTTTTCCGAGTCTTTTATTTGTCTAAAAACTATTTAAAAAAGTCTATTTTAAATTAAAATAAAAGTTTATATTATTTTTGGGAGGTAGCCAGCGAGGCCCGAAAGCCTGACCGGCCACCTCCAAACCCTAAAACCCCTACCCTCTTTCCCCACCCCAAACCCTAGCACTAGTCCCTGCCTAAACCACCCCTGCCGCCACACCTAAACTACCAGAACGCCCCACCCTGACACGTACACAACACACGCACGCAGCACACCCACCCGACACGCTTCCCCTCACCCGCACGCAGCACACAACACAACGCACGACAAGCGCACGCGAGCGATTGGCTCCCAGCCACCTGTCACGCACTTCCACCCACCTCGCCATGCTCCTCCCGCTCCCACCTACCCTGCCCTGGCCCCACACGGACAAGCGGACACGCTCCCATCCCGAGCCGCCAGACACGTCACGCTCCTCTCGATCCCCTCCCCCGCGGGCCCACCTTCCACCTGCCGCCCCCGATCCCCACCTACCCCCTCTCTCTCTCCCCCCGCACCCCGCACCTCTCCCGCACCAACCACCGCCGCCGCAAGCGCCAGGGCCCCCTCCCTGCTCTTTTTCGCGGACCCCGCCGCCGAGCCCCGCTCCGATGGTCACTGCCCCGAGCACCGTGCAGCACCGGCCGCTCCTCCGTCAATCTCGGCCTCCTCTCACCGCCGCCGAATCCGACCGCCGCCAGCGACCTATGCCGTCACTGGCCGACCTCTGCCTGTCGAAGCCGCCTCGGTGTTGCCTCTCCCCGCCGCCAAGGACATCGCTGCCTCCTCCCTCGGTTCCTGTAGAGCCGCCGTCGTGCGGTCCCCTGTCCTCGAGATCCCAGGGACCGACCGTCTCTGCTCTGTCTTCGGCGATGCCTCCTTCCGCCACCCGCAGCCCGCCGTCGTGCGCATCGATGCCCGCACATGCATGTGCTCCGCAGCGCCTCTGTCGCCAAGGATGTCACTGTTCCCCGCGCACCATCAGGGAGTTCCGCCGTAGGCCACAACGACCTCACTCACTCCGTTGCCCTGTGCCGCGAGCCCCTGTGCAGCCTTCCTCCGCTGTTCAAGTCTGGCCACCGCTCCGCCGACGCTCCCTCGCCCCGTGGCCCTGACCTCGCGCCTGGTCCGCCGTTCCTCGCCTCGCGCCGCCGCCACGGTCACCCCAACATCGCCGCCGTGGCCACCCTTCCTCTGCTCCGGCGACGCTCGCGTGCTCCGCCTCCCGCTCGCGCCCTACAGCGTGGTGCCACGCAACGGGATCTCTTGCCGCAGCACCGTTGACGCGCGACCGACCCTGACCCCACTGTCCTTGTCTCCTGCCGCCATCGACCGACCCGGGGCTGCCGCGTCCCTGTCGTCCTCTCCGCCTCGGGTTTGAGGGGCTCCTCCTGTCGACAACAGGGATGCCCTACCTCTGTAGGTTGTTGTCACGTTTGTGAGATGAGGCTCGTGATGTTTGTACCCAAGCGATTTTTCCTTGTTGTTGATGCGCGAGATGCACGACTGAGTTGCTTGCGTGTGTGTTTCAGCTCCAACAAACACTCCGGCGTGTCTGTCGTCACCCGCAAACTCCGATGCGAGAAGAATTACGCGAGGACCTGAACGCCACTGGCGACACACAAGTTCACCATCGCCCGATGGAGCCGGAACGTCGAGATCTCCGCCACAACCCCCAAAATTGCCGAGAGGGAACCAATCACCTCGGTTCCAACCATGTGAAGTCCCAAACCTAGATCACCTTCCCGATGTCGCGACCGTCTACACGGATCCGAAGACTGATCCCGTCGAATCGTTCCTCCTCGCTGAACCTTGAGACCGAACCTCGGACCCCCGGAACCCAAGGTCTTCCGAACCCAGATGTGTGATCCTAAGCCCCTATTTTTATAATATGACATCTATACTGTCGCATATTAAATGGTTCATGCATGCATACCTGTGTGTGGGTTTGGGAGCACTATAGTCGATTCACCTAAACTAAATATGGAGTGTTATGTGGGATATCTTTGTCTTATTCCGGACTCCATTTAAATTTGTGTAGTGAACCGATGCCATGTTTTGCCTTGTTAAGACAACATTTAAATTGAGGGGCATCTAAATAACTTGAACTGTTTAATTAATTGTCGGGACCCCGGTTCCGCTTAATACTGCCTAATTGCACTGCATCTGCATCATATCATAAGCATGCCGGATCTTCTGCCGCAGTATTAAATATTGCATCCGGTGTTTCTTCTAGTGTTTGCTTCTTTGCGGATTAGGCCGATGAGTGGATGCGAGTATCGACAAGTTCTCCGGCTATAATTCGTCGGCAGTGTTTCCCAGGCGAGCATCTCTCCCCCTTCTACCTATTTTGCATTTATAGTCCTTATTTCCTCCTGTTGATCTATTGCTATCCGTGTCGTGATGCTTTAGTTTCCGTGCAGCAGTTATATCCCGTGCAGCCTCTATATTGCCATGGACACCTCCTAATACCTGTTGTTTGGTAGATGGCTGGCCTTGCGAGTCGTAGTTGCTTGCTCAGGTGCGATCTCGTGTTGTCGAGTACCACAGTTGTTGGAATGGTGGAGATGTTTATGGTGGAGGTGATCATGACTTTAGATACAACTATTAAAATGCTAGATATAACAAATTCAGAGGCATCGGTGGGCAATAGATGTTATTTGGTTCTTCCACGCTCACTTGTGTCCCGTAGTACCCCGAGTACTTGATACATGTTCCTTGATTTTTCGCACTATCCACATCCGGGAGGCCTTATGGACCCCCCTGAGCCAGAGCTTGATTCATTTCTATTTCTTGGGGCCCCTAAATAGTTTGGGGCTTTATTCCTATCCTATACTTATGCCATGTTACTGTTTTACTTAAGATTGTGCGTGGAGCACCTGTACTGTTTAGGATCGTGACACGTTTTCACTGTATCGACAATCCCAGTCACACTTTCGGGTTCCCAGTCGTTTACAGCCGTCCACACAAACCCTGGGTCTGTTCCGGAGCCGGTCAACTTCGTTGCGGGTAGCTTAGTGGGGTGGCCCCCTGAAATATTTCCGAATCCTGTGATCACTTTGTCGTGAATGCCTCGTTGTGTTTTGAGTTGGTTTTCCCGAGGTTGATCAAGTGTGTGTTGCTATTTGTGCACCCCTGCAGGGTAAAACTTTCTGAAAGCCGTGTCGGCGGTTATGGACGACTTGGAGCATAATATCTGGATCATAGACAAGCATAACTAAAGTAGTGCCATTAATTTGACTAATATGTGACTAGTAATCAGCTTCAACTATAACGAAATGGATAATAAAAATGCCAACAACTGGTGGACCGGTGGTGATCTGTGTCATACTATATCTGTCTAGTAAGTATTGCAACTCCAATGGAATGTGATAAAAGTGTCAACAACTGCTGGGTTTTGGGATTCCTCAGAACAATTATATCTACCTAGTAAATGTTCCAACTACAATGGAATGGTGATTAAAACTGCCCACTAATTATGCTTCAGGATGACTCATGCTATCTATATCTGACTAGTAAGTGCTTCAACTATAATGGAATGGATAAAACTGCCAACTGTGTGAGTTCCTTGGTCTGACTTCCCTGTTTGGTCTCGAGGGGAAAATACCAGGATGGGTTTGTTTGGTGTTAGCTTCAGGTTGAATCCGAATAGGTCTTTCTTACCCCTCTCTGATAACCGCTAGTTGTATCGGGTCTCTATAGGTTGTTTAGTGCCGCTGCGCTGCCGCTTCAGCCTACCATACCTATGTAGGCGAGAGCCGCCGAATTCTAGCCTCGCCGTGTACTGGCCTCAGTACTGACGCTCCTCTTTTTTCCTTTGCCCTTTGTCAGCACCCCTTTTGTTTTAGCAGGTTTGACGTCGTTAGCAGGGTTACCCTTCCGGCTTGGCCTGGGCAGGGTTATGGACGCCATTGGTCATTCTTCCGGGCTCTTAGCCCCATTTTCATCTTGTCCGTAGTCGGACCTATCGATTTCAATGTGATTTGGATCTTTGTATTGTATATCTGTATTCTTGACTCGTGGAGTCGTGTTGTATATATATATGTTCTGTGGGTCCCATCGAGGACAGTTGTGTAATGGTATTACTTCGTTTTCCACCCGCACGAAAGTGCCTGGTGGGCGTCCTTGAATCGTTTCTATGCGGGTTTGGCGAAAAGGGCTAAAACTTGCATAGGGCCGATTCGAGGGTGTTACATCTTGCGATGCTTGAAAATCCTTCCACGAACTTGCGGTAATGTCCCGCTAATCCGAGAAATGCACGGACTTGGGTTTGGGTTGTTGGGCCTTCCCATTCTTCAACATCTCTGATCTTGGCGGGATCAACAGGGACTCCTCCTACTGACACAATATGTCCTAGTAATCCTACTTCCTTCAGCCAAAACTCACATTTGCTAAACTAGGCATACAACCGATGCTCTCTAAGGGTTTCAAGGATGATTCTCAGATGTTGCTCATGCTCTTGTTCTGACTTGGAGTAGATAAGAATATCGTCGATAAACACAACGACAAACTTATCCAGAAAATTCATCAAGATCTTATTCATGAGATTCATGAAATAAGTGGGGGCATTGGTTAATCCAAAAGACATGACCGTATACTCGTATAATCCATAACAGGTAGTAAAGGCGGTCTTTGGAATATCCATTGCAAGAATCTTAAGTTGGTGATAACCAGTCCTAAGATCAATCTTAGAGAACACACTGGCACTAGTCAACTGATCAAATAGATCTTCAATCTTTGGTAGTGGGTACTTGTTCTTGATTGTGACGTCATTCAGCTTCCTGTAATCTATGCATAAACGGTTGCCTCCATCCTTCTTGTCGACAAACAGAACTAGTGATCTCCATGGCGATGCGCTTGGTTGAATCAAGCCTTCGGCCAACATAGCATCTAGTGGCTTCTTTAGCTCTAATAACTCTGAGGGGTGCATGCTGTAGGGTCTCTGGGCTATAGGTCCAGTTCCAAGGATTAGCTCAATAATGAACTCAATATCCCAATCTAGGGGCACACCGGGCAATTCATCTGGGAATACGTCGGCGTATTCACAGACTACTCTGACTTGGTCAATGGTGGGTAGGGCTAGACTCTTGTTGCACTTGAATTGATGGGGTAAGGTTTCAGATACATTCTCTACTGTTACTCCAGAACTACTGGTCGTGGTGATGGCTTTCTTGGCACAGTTTATCAATCCTTTATGCTTCGACATCCAATCCATTCCTAGTACTACTTCTAAACCTTTGGTTCCAAGTACTATTAGATTGGCATCAAAATCTATCCCATGAATTCTGATAGGTACAACTTTGCAAATTTTTCTAGCTTTGGTGGTTGAACCAGGAAATTGAACTATCATGACATGCTTCAAGTTGGTTGGGTGAATCTTACCAGTGCATGCAAATTCTTTGGTGACAAATGAGTGTGATGCTCCAGAATCAAACAACACTCTTGCTAGAACTGAGTTCATAGAAAACATACCCAGCATGACATCTAGCGCTTCCTGGGCTTCTTCGGCGTTCATGTGGAAGAGACGGCCGTTGCGGTTGTGAGGGTTCCCTGTGGAGAATCTCCTTTCGGGCTGAACACGACGTTGCTGCTGAGCTGGGGCATTCACATTGGCAGTGGCGGCAACCTTCTTGGGACACTCGTTGGAGTAGTGACCCTTCGCTCCACACTCAAAACAAGTAATCTAAGACTTTTCCTTGGCTGCTACAAGCACAGCATTGCTTCCAGTCCTTGGGGCAGCATTGTTGTTGTTGTTGGACTTGGGCGGTGCACGGTTGAAGTTGTTGGAGTTGCCGGGTTTTTTGTTGTTGTGATTTCCTCGGGACTTCACATTTCCTCCGCTATGGTTGCGGTAGCTTGGACGGTTCATTGGGGGTCGATTGTTCCTTGTGGCATATCCTGCAGACGGGTTGGGATGATACTTCTGAACATGGTCGGATCCACTGGTGCATCATTCTATGCTTGCGGTTGTCATTGGCTTCGTTGATCTTTCCTTCCATCTGGATGGAAGAGTTGACTAGCTCTTCGAGATCATCAAAACGGATGTTGATTAACACCGTTTGCATCTCATCATGCAATCCATTCAGGAATCTCTCATTCTTCTAAGCTTATGTGTTGATCTCATCAGGTGCATACCTAGCAAGCGACAGGAATCTATCACGGTACTCTACTACAGTCATCCTGCCCTGCTTCAATTCTCTGAACTCATCTCTCATCCGAGTGACCAAACCTTGCAGCACATGGGTGCGGCTGAACTTGGTCTTGAAATCTTCCCACGTCATCACTTGACCATGGTTCATAGTACATGTGTTGTTCCACCATGCTCTTGCATCTCCTGCCAAATAGTGGGTGGCAAACAGAGCTTGCTCATTGGGGTCAATTCTGGCGACTTATAGGTTATTATCCATGGTCTGTAACCAATCATCTGCATCTAGTGGATTCTCTAAATGGCTAAAGATAGGGGGATTGGTATTCTGGAAGTTTTTAAGCTTGGATCCTAGATGATCCTGATTTCCATGGCCTTCATTGTTGTGGGCCATCTGGGCGATTTGCTGCAGGGTAGCTAGGTTGGCTTGATGCTCTGCCCTACTAGCTTCACGGTCGGCAACTAACAACTGCATAATCTATAGCATCGGGTCCTGCGATGAGCTGCTCCCTCCAGGGTTTCCATAAGTCATCTGAAGATTGAGATAGATAAAGGGGTAAGAGGGAATGTTCTAAGGTTCATGGTTTTGGTTTCAAAGATAAAAACTTTGAGTTGGACTCAGGTTTTGCAACTAACTTCTTTTCATTCATTCAAGTAAAGCACACGATACAAACTCACACACACCACAACATCAAGGAAAACATATGGTTTTAAGAACCATTTTGTGATCTACGATACAATGGGACAAATACATCTCATTCCTACGATAGTGCTCTAGTGCATCTACTCATCATCGATGAAGTCGGAGTCATCGTCGTCAGTGTAGAAGTCCATGGCATCATCCTCCAAATAGTCATCATCATTGCTGAGGTAGGATTCAATATCCCCTTGGATGTATTCACCTTATTCCTCTTCTTCCTTTGCTGCAAGCTGAGCTTCTTTCTCCTTGATGATCTTCTCGAGGTCGGCCACCTTCTTGCGAAGATGGTCGATGGTGCGATCCTTCTTTGCATGTTGAAGACGAAGTGATTGACGATCCTTGACTAGCAGTGAGAAAG
This sequence comes from Avena eriantha, assembly GCA_910589775.1. Lineage (NCBI taxonomy): Eukaryota > Viridiplantae > Streptophyta > Magnoliopsida > Poales > Poaceae > Avena > Avena eriantha. The sequence goes on from OU342742.1 coordinate 304,715,645, forward strand.
TACGGGCCTTCTGAGCGGCAATGGAGAGGTTGTGGTTGGCATACTCTCTAGCATTGTCCAATTCCTTCTGTCTGTCGTACAACACGAAGTCGAGGTTCTCCACTTGGCGCTTCAACTCCGAGTGACTTGGCATCAGCAGAGGCATTCCCATAGAATCAGGCCTTGCATAGTGAGCAAAGCGGGTTCCTTGGATCAAGTTGACATTTGTGCGCAAAGACGGGCGAGAGCTTCATGCATTACCCTGGCTAATCCATCTAGCCAGTTGTTCTCTCTCACGGAGAATTGAATCCTCCCGGATGTGGGTGCCTCTATCTTGCCTCGAAGATCAACAGTTACTAGCCATTGTAAATATACTCCTAGGGGTTCATTGAGTTGAGCCCCAAGGAATTCCGGATGCGGACGCTCCAAGTACTCAGATAATGCATCAAGATCCCTCTCGAAGATCATTTGGCGTCCATTGCCCAACTGGTAGAACTTGTTGTATTATCTAGACGAATAAATATATTAACCTTGAAACAACAACGATTAATTACTCTTGCTATAAAACAGCTGAACTTCCATCTATAAGAATTTAGGATGAGAAAGTTAGTGAAGTGATCAAGTGTGTCAAATTTTATGTAGTAATGTAAGAATTTTGAGGAACATGTAATTTTTTGAGAGAAAGAATCCCAAGGGTAAGAGAGGGCATATGTTTTCATAAATACTCACTTCTTTGGTTTTGAAACTAAGTTTTTGTTCGGACGTCCATTCTAACTAGGGTCTCCTATGGTCAGGATGGCTCTGATACCAACTTGTCAACACCCGGATTTTTAATCCCAGATGCCTGTTATGCCATACATCGCAATCCCAGGATTACCATTTTTCCGAGACATAACAGATTAGATATCATAGTACATCATGCATTACAACCCATAATAAGGTCTTACACGAATAAAGGATCTCATGATCCAGTCTTAATACAACAAGCAGCGGAATAATTAATAAGCGTAGCGGTGGGGTCCATCTTCATGGTCACAGGCAATGCTGACGATGGGAGATAGTCCTAGTTATCATAGCCGTCCTGCTGTCCGTCATGTTGGTAGTCCTCTTCATAGTCTGGCCATGAGAATAGCCAGCGACAAAAGCCATGAGTACTCTTTAAGTACTCACAAACTATCACTAACAAGTAAGGTAGTTCTAGTAGGAATGCTAACTCTAAGTTTATTTGCAAAGTTAAGTTTGAAACCTAAGCTGAGTTTAGAAGTAAAGAAAGATAAGATAAAATTCTAGAATCACTTAAGTTGGGAAGATATTTTCATAGTCACAACCCTGTTGTGGTCAAGTCAAGATTCATCATTCATTTCATAAATCATTTTGAAAACATCTGACGATGGAACAGTATGGCCTCTCCAACTGTCCATAACCGCGGACGCGGCTATTCGAATAGTTTGACACTCTGCAGAGGTGGTACACTTTCACCACAAGATTCAGTACATCCGTCAGGGATAACCCTGAATCATCATACTTAGTATGCGGATAATCAAACATAACCTTTCAATTACACACCCTAGTATAAGCACCTCTCATATGAGCTTGGCCTCCCAGCCATGGCCATCTGCCATCCTGGGCACTTCATAGGTGGACAGCATTGAGCGGTAGCCTCAGCTCAGACCTCTCCCGTGAGGGAACTAATACTAATGCATATAAACTTCCGGCTAAGCCTTACCAAATTCAGGTATTGTGGTTGTACGGTAAATTTGGAATGGTATTGCATCCGAACCGAACCATCAGTTTTTATAAAGGGGCTAAGGCTCATGCCTCAACATTTTCATCATCATAAACCATTGGTGTTTCTCAACACATGTCAAAACATCTCAATAGAATGACTCATCATTCCAAGGTTTTCGTCAGTCATTTTCACCAAGTATTCCCATCTAAAGTGATCAAGTTTTTGGGGTTTTAGCTCTAAACACTAAGTTCAATAATGTGCGATGCTAATGTCAATCTCATGCCATATAATGACATCTAAGTCTAACTAGATAGGGCAAGTTTTATACTTTTTATGCTATCTATAAACAAAGTAAAGAACTTTGGTAAAGTAAAAGAAAGTAAAGATTGTAAATAAGACTTGGGGTAGGTATAAGTTAAGATGTATTACCAAGCATGCCTACTGCATCTTGCTTGAGTTAACTTGCATCTAGTGATGGCTTGCTAATAAAAGCTTGCTCAATTTACTTGAAGTGCTAGGCTTGCAAGTAAAACTTGCAAGGGTTAACTTGTATAATGATAGCTTGCATAGTTAAGAAACTTGCAAGTGTTAGCTTGCCTTGTGTAGTGTAGTGGTTGAAATTCTCTTCTTCTTCCTCTTGGCAGAACTCCTCCTCCTCGTAAGCTTGGTCGGTACTACCGTCTATAAATACATACAGAATACACAGTCACCAAATAATACTTAACTAGTCTATTTAGTACTCTAAGGAACACATTTGATGATCTATTATCATCACAAATATCACACGGTTTAATGAAATAGTTTCATTTATTTTATTTGAGAAAAGTAATTTCTACTCATTGAAATTAACTAAGATTTAATATTCTCCAATTAAAATATGGGATCATGTGGACACATGTCATCACCACATATTATAATATAAGGGAATGTGATTTAAATGTTGGATCACATTTTAATAAGTTTAAGATTAATATTTAATGATTTAAAGTGACTAGAAATGCCTATATAGCATTATTTTGGTATTAGTCCAAAGTCACTGCATTAAAACCTTAATATTATTTCATATTCAGATAGGTATGGTTAAATGTGATTTTTGAGAGTTGGAATCAACTCGAAAGCTATTCTGGTTGATTTTAGAAAAAGCTTCTGTCTTATTATTTTTACTAGGCGAGATCTCTAACCCTAATTGATTTCAATCCAACGGTCTTGGATAGAGATTTTCATTTCCTTTCCAACAAAATTGGAATCACTCAATTTAGATTTGTAAAACTCTCTGAATTGATTTTCAAACTAGTGCACATAATTAAGTTTTAGCTAATATAGAAAAATCTAGTTTTGAATCTACTGGGTTACGCGGGAACACTAATGGGCCGGCCCAGTTTCACTCCGGGGTGGTGAGGACTGCTGACAGGGGGGTCCCGCATGTCAGTGGCTCATTAAACGCGAAGCGGTATGGGGCAATGTGGACCGTAGGATTAGAACTAGAATATACGGCTCAGGTTCACATCGACGACAGACACATCGCCGGCGAGACGGAAATCTAGCGGCGCTGTGGGGGTACAGTGGGGGCATACCAGGGCTCCAGCAAGATTGGCTATAGGGGTGTTTGAACGAGGAGATGATGGCGGGCTCAGGCGAGGTCGCGGCAGCTCCGGGGGTGGACAAAATCGACGGGAGAGTCTCCTCCCCTACTGCGGCTATCTCCAGCGAAATTCTGGTGGCTCACTGCTCGAGCGGCTCCGGCGAGAGGTGGGGAAGGAACAGTGGTGAGAGGGGAGTGTGGGAATGTGAAGAAATGGTGCTGGGGAGGCTCCCTTATATAGGCTCGGCGAGGCAGCAGAGAGGTGTGGGCGGAGCTTGTCGGTGCCGCCGACACAGGGTGCTATCGGCGTGGGCGAGGTAGGCAGACGGTGGGCGGTTCCCTAGCGGTCAGCTAGGGCTTAAAGGCGGTGCTAGGGGTGGTGGATTGCGGTCGGGAGCGTCTCACGCTCTGAGTGACATAGGCGGTGCTCGACATGGTTCCCGACGGATGTGGGTCACGCGGCAGGGAAAGGGCGTGTCTGGTGGGGTGAGGTGGTCAATGCGGAGCGACGCGTGCAGGCTGTGGTCGAGGCGCGACTTATGGAGCTCTATCGGGGACGGCGCTCTGGCGTGTGCTGCGCATGGCGTAGAGGCTGTGGGCGCGAGGGATTCGAGGTGGTCTAGGGGCTAGCTGTGGCCGTGGGGTGGATAGGCGAGTGCAGTAGGGTTGGGCGGAGCTAGTGGTGGTGCTGGAATGGCGCGGCGTGGTCTGTGGAGCTTTGCCCATGCTCGGCCGGTGGTGACCAAAAACGGGCGGCGCATCACTGCTGTTCTAGGCCGGCTAGTAGCTTAGTTATGTGTTGGTTAGAGTTAGGGGAGACAAGGGACATAATTGAACCCAAAAACTCGACAAGGCATTGATCATTGAATAGTAATAGTTAGGCAGATAATTTGTGCATGCCACCTGTTCGACACAATGGCCGCATGCACCAAATTTTTGAATTTTGAAATGGAATTTGGTGGAGTTGTTGGTCACATGCTTAAGCATCTCTAGTTTCTTGGGATTGTGAAATTGAGTTCATTTGAATGATTTTTGAAAAAGTGTGATCTAGGTACATACACTTGATTCTATTTTCAAATGTCATTAAAATTTAGAGTTTGAATGTTTTTGGAAGATCACAAAGTGGGCCTTGGTAGATCATTATTTGTACTAGCAAGGGGTGCAAACAGTGAGAATTGTTTCTATTTGAAATTGAGTCCTAGGAACACCCAAAGTGTCCTAGTTGATTAAAAAGGCAAAAGTGACCATTTCCTTTATTAATTCTATTTGATTTCTTTTTCTTTGGTTTTTTCTTGGGAATGATCTAGATGATGTTGAATTCATCTTAGAGTCATTTTACAACCATTAGAACAAACAATTATGGCAATTCAAAATAATTCCTATTTAATGCAACACACATATGCATGCTTGATTATTTAAATGGGAAAAAGTTTTTGTTAACCCTAAATTGGGTGATTTGGATCTTGATTAACCTTGATTAAAGATTTGGGATGTTACAATGTTCCTAGTGGCATTTCGTCTGGAAGGAGTTGCTGCTTGCGCTGCATCGCTGGAGCAAGGAGTGGAGGTTGTTCGGTGGCCTGAACGTGGGTGCGAGTGAGGATGTGCTGCTGGTTTGCAGCGCTAGGACTTCCACACGATCTTGAGATCGACAAGCGAACGACTACATCATCCACGAGTACCATCTCGTTAACAATGCTTTGTTGTCTTCGAGGGTATGCTCTCTATGGATGTATATCAACCAGTTGCTTGTATCTAGTAGATAGATCTTGGCGTATAATAGTTCCCATCGTAGGAATTTTTTTGTTTTCTATGCTGCAAACCCTTCAGTGGTATCATATCCTGATCTATGTGTAGGTGCTTTGCATGGGTCGAACCCATTAGATTATGTGGGCAGTGATGATCATGTTATTGCTTCTTATATGTACTTTGGATATTGGTGGCATAGTGGGATGAAGCGGCCCGGACCAACTTTACATGTCATCGCACATGAGACCAGTTCCACGACTGACATGCAACTAGTTTTGCATAAGTGGCTAGAGGGTGTCTGTCTCTGCTACTATAGTCAATATCTGATTTACAATGAGTTGCTAATAATTTGGTTATCATCGTTATGGTTCCATGTTCGTAGGTAAGAACGGTTCTATCTTCGAAAGCCCTAAGCCACATAAAAACTTGCAATTGATAAATTAGAGGCATCTAGTTTAGATCGTTGATGGGGTTGTGTCATGATATGGTAATGTTGTAAGTTGATGTATAGTTGATACTCTTACAACACACCTAACGTGTAAATTCCATAGACCTTGGCCTTACACACAAAGGAATGATAAAGATCATACCACGATGCATATGATAGTGATCAAGTGCAAGAACCATATCATTTCACTTTACACATATGATGTTTGCATCTTATATTTCTTGTTTGGCATTTTAATAACATTATAAGATGATCCCTCATTTAAATATCAAGATAAAAATGTGTTCTTCCTTAAGTATACACCGTTCTATGGATTGTGTTTCGAGACATCACATGATGATCGGGTGTACTCGACTCTGCGCTTTCATACAATGGGTGTAAGATAGTTTTACACACGCGAGTACTAAGGTTCTTACTTGGCGAGCCTAGCATGTATAGACATGGCCTCTCAACACGGACCGAAAGGTTAAGCATGAGTCATATAGTTGATATGATGCCCATATAGATGCTCGCCTTTGAAGCTACACCGACTCACGTGATGATCGGACTTGGTGTAGTGAATTTGGTTCATGTAATCACCAAAAAAACAAGAGGGATGTTTTTTTTGAGTGGGAGTTTAGTTCAACTCAATCTATCATAAACTTAGGCTAAACAAACTTTACAAATTTTGTTGTAGATGGCACCACCTGCTTTTAATTTCAATGTGTTCATGGAGAAAGAGAAAGTTGCTGCGAATGGTAGCAACTTTACCAACTGGGCCATGAATTTGATGATTCTCCTCTCTGCTGCACAAAAGCAATATGTGCTAGAAGCGCCGCTAGGCCCCCACCAGCTCTTGATGCCCCTAACGAGGAAAAGAATGTCTATTTGACTCGTCAGGAGGACCACAACTTAGTTCATTGCGGCATATTGTATGGGCTAGAGCCATAACTTTGAAAGCATTTCAAAAATGGCAATGCCTTTGATACCATGGGTGAATTGAAAATGATTTTTGATACCCATGCTTCCGTAGAGAGTTATAATTCTTCAAAAAAGTCCTTTAGCTGCATGATGTAAGAGAACAGCTCCGTAAGTGAGCACGTACTCAAAATGTCTGGGTACGCCGATAAGTTTGTGTCCTTGGGAATAAAGATTCCCATTGACTTAGGCATACATCGTGTTCTCCAATCTCTGCCACCTAGCTACAAGAGCTTTGTGATGAACTATAACATGCAGGGCATGAAGAAGTCTCTCCCCGTGCTTCTGTCAATGCTTAAGACTGCAGAAGTGGAGATTAGGAAAGAACATCAAGTGTTGATGATCAATATGATGACCGGTTTCAAGAAAGACAAGAAGGGTAAATAGAAGAGAAAGAAGGGCGGCAAATCTGTTGCTACGCTTGAAAAGAAATCCTGAGCTGGCCCTAAGTCTGATGTCGAGTGCTACTATTGTAAGGGGACTGGCCATTGGAAGCACAACTGCCCCAAGTATTTGGCGGACAAGAAGGCCGGCAAGGCAAACAAAGGTATATGTGATATACATGTTATTTATGTGTACTTGACTAGTACACGCAGTAGTACCTGGGTATTTGATACCGGATCAGTTGCAAATATATGTAACTCGATACAGGGGCTGCGGAACAAGCAAGAGCTAGCACGGGATAAGGTCACGATGGGTGTCTGCAATGGATCAAGAGTTGATGTGATCGCCATCGGAATGCTGCCTCTCCATATGCCATCGAGATTAGTGATAAACTTAAATAATTGTTATTTGGTGCCTACGCTGAGCATGAACATTGTATCCAGATCTTGTTTATTGCAAAGCGGTTATTCATTTAAATCAGAAAACAATGGTTGTTCGATTTATATGGATAATATCTTTTATGGTCATACATCCGTGATGAATGGTTTATTTCTGTTGAATCTCGATAGTACTCATACGCATATCCATAATGTTGATGCTAAAAGGATTAAACTTAATGATGATATATCTGCATATATGTGGCACTGTCGTCTAGGTCATATTCGCATTAAACGCATGAAGAAACTCCATTCCGATGAACTTTTAGAATCACTTGATTTTGAATCATTTGATACATGTGAGCCATGCATACATACTTATGGATGATTAAAACACCGTTTTACGGTTCAAACTCCGCCTCGGTAGCATGTTCTCGGTAGCATTTCGTCTACAAGGAGTTAATGCTTCTGCTGCATCGCTGGAGCAAGGAGGCAAAGGTTGTTTGATGGCCTGAACGTGTGTGCGAGTGCAGATGCGCTACTGGTTTGCAGCGCTAGGACTTCCACACGATCTTGAGATCGGCAAGCGAACGACTACATCATCCACGAGTTCCATCTCATTTAATAAAGCTTTCTTCTCTTCGAGGGTATGTTCTCTATGGATATATATCCACCCGTTGCTTGTATCTAGTAGATAGATCTTGGCATATAATAGTTCCCATCGTAGGAAATTTTTTGTTTTCTATACTGCGAACCCTTCACTATCCTGAATAGAATTCTGTCCACTAGCAAAAAATGTCATTGTGTTATAGACCACTATTAAAAATCCTAATGATAGTTCACTTGTACATAAGTTATAGTTCAGTCATATAAAAATTTATAGTTCACTTGCACATAATTTATAGTTTAGTTGTATTAATAGTTATAGTTCACTTGTGCATAATTTATAGTTCAGTTGTATTAAAAGTTATAGTTCACTTGGTAAATGATGAGAATGTATTATTTGTGTTTTGAACATGCAGATCAATGTTCAGCTATGGCAAAAGCTATTACAAATATTTTCTTTCGATCTCTACATAAACTATGCACATGACATATTATTGGGAAGCATAAGGAGCCTTTGGAAAAACTTTACAAACTATTTCCTGACCTAAAGGAGCCACTAATAGAGGTGCTTAACCATCCATTGATGCTAGCAGAATTTGAAGAAGCATGGCATATGCTGATGAATAAGTTCATCTTCACGACATGACTATCATGGTAAAACCGTGGAATGAAAGGAAAACATGGATATCAGCTTACTGGAAAGATGTCTTTTGGGCACGCATGACATCTACTCAAAGAAGCGAGATCATGAACAATAGGCTGAAACGAGGCTTCGTCAAGAAGAACATGACCTTCACATCTTTGCCCAGTAAGTTAACAACTACACGAAGACCGATAACGCCGAGAAAATTGCATTGATGGTATGCATGCCTATTCACATAGAACATAAAAACCCCGATGATTTCACAGGAAAAAGAAAGTTCAGATTATCAAAAAAATGCAGTTCACATTAACAAGAGATACTAATTAGAATGTGATTATCTTGTGTTATGCAGGGTGTAACCAAGACTTTAACGTGATATGGGTTCAAAGCACAAGCACTGGAGAAGTACACAAGGGCCGTGTACTTAGTGTTTTGTTAATGAAAATATCAAAGCACTGGTTTCCGAATTAAATCATCTACTGAGAAACCAATAGGGTCCCTAGTATATCACTAAAACCAGAGTAGAGAATTTGCATGGTCATGACATGAGTTCCGCGTAAAGGCGGACGAAGCTGAAGGAAAGTTTGAGTGTAATGCAAATTGTGGATCACACAGGTATACAGAACACAAACATGTTCATTTTAAATCAAAGTGTCATGTCCAAAAAAAGTTTTACATAACTATATCTCTCATAAAAAAGTCACTTAAAAAATAAAAAATGGTGTTTTACAGGTCTGTTTTTCCATCATGGCATAGCAGTCTTCGAACACTTGCAGTTGGATGATATTCCACACAAATAGATACTGCAAAGGTACACGAAGGATGTTGTTACAAACAAGGAATTCAACCATAGGGACCACCGAGCAATGGCTCAAGATGGGACTTCGGTACGACAATGCTATACAATGAGGCAATGAAAACAATGAATAAAGGTTGTTTCTCGGATAAATAATATTAAGAAGCAATCAGAGCATTTTGAGAAGTGAATTCTTGTATGGACAAAACGGAGTTCCAGCATAAGAATCAAGACAAGCATCCTATAGAACAGGAACATCCTATGGGATTAGATGCATCAGGTAAGCAAAGTGTAGATAAAAATGAAAATCCATTTGCAGATATACAACCACCCCTAGTGGCCCGAACAAAGGTAGTAAAAAGACAGACAAGTGGAGAATTTCTGAACCTACAGCCCCTACCAGTCTAGAACCTAAAGCTGATAAAGAAGGAAACCTAAAAGGTCAAAGGATGTGCTACATCTGCAACACAATTTCTGGGCATAATGCTAGAACATGAGATAAGAGACATGAGCTGAAGGAAGCACATGAAAAGGTGCATGCCAAATATACATATTCAAAGGTGGTTACCAAAAAGAAAAAATAACACTCTGATAATGTAGAAAAACTTGACACGGATCAAGGAGAATATTACAAAGATGATGATGATGAAGAAGAAGACTACAAAGACGTGAAAAATGAAGATACTCATGAAGAAATGCATGAAGATGTGGAAGAACAAGAAGATGAAGAAATGAAGTTTGTCTCTTGGCCAGATGGGCAATAGCATAATTGAAGATGGGAAAAGAACTTGTAGCATATGTCATCTCAGAACTAAGCACAATGCAAGGATGTCAACACCCGGATTTTTAATCCCAGATGCCCGTTATGCCATACCTCGCAATCCCAGGATTACCATTTTTGCGAGACATAACGGATTGGACATCACAGTACATCATCCATTATAGACCATACATAAGGTATTACACAAATAAGGATCTCATGATCCAGTCTTAATACAACAAGCAGCGGAAATAAAAGATAAGCGTAGAGGTGGGGTCCATCTTCAGGGGCACAGGCAATGCTGACGAAGGCAGATAGTCCTAGTTATCATAGCCGTCCTGTTGGCCACCATCTTGATAGTCTCCTTCATAGTCTGGCCATGATAATAGCAAGGGACAAAAGACATGAGTACCCTTTAAGTACTCGCAAACTACCACTAACAAGTACTATAGTTCAAAGTTAAAGTGCTAACTCTATGTTTAACTATAAATTTAAGTTTGAACCTAAGATGAGTTCAGAAGCAAAGAAAGGTAAAGTAAAGTTCTAGAATCACTTAAGTTGGGAAGCTAGTGTCATAAAAACAACCCTATTGTGGTCAAGTCAAGATTCATCATTCCTTTCAAAGTATTTAGAAAACATCTGACAACGAAACAGTATGGCCATTCCAACTGTCCATAACCGCGGACGCGGCTATTCGAATAGTTTGACACTCTATAGAGGTGGTACACTTTCACCACAAGATTTGATACATCTGTCAGGGATAACCCTCATCATACTTAGTATGCAGATAATCAAACATAACCTTCCCTTTACACACCCTAGTATAAGCACCTCTCCTATGAGCATGGACTCCCAACCATGACCATCAGTCATCTTGGGCACTACATAGGTGGACAACATTGAGAGGTAGCCTCAGCTCAGACCTCTCCCGCGAGGGAACTAATATTAATGCATATAAAATTCCAGCTAAGCCTTACCAATTCAGGTAGTGTGGTTGTACGGTAAATTTGGAATGGTATCGCATCCGAATCCAACCATCAGTTTTATAAAAGGGTTAAGGCTCATGCCTTAACATTTTCATCATCATCATCCATTTGTGTTTCTCAACACATGTCAAAACATCTCAATAGAATGACTCATCATTCAAGGTTTTCATAATTCATTTTCACCAAGTGTTCCCATCTAAAGTGACTAAAGTTTTTGATCTACTCTAAACTACTAAGTTAAGAGTGTTCGCTAAGGGGGAAAATATGGGTTCAATCTCATGCCATAAAATGACATCTAAAGGTTTCTAAATAGGTCAAGTTTTATACTTTTTATGCTACCTTCAAAACAAGTAAAGAACTTTGTGTAAACTAAGAGTGTAAAGCTTGTAAATAGAACTTGGGGTAGTACTAGTCAAAGGGGTGTGATCAAAGCATGCTTAAGGCATCTTTACTAAACCATCTAGTTTGGTCCTAACTTGCTAAGCACTAAATGTGCAAGTGTTAGCTTGCACTGTTAATGGTGGCTTGCCTTGGTTCGTGCAGTGGTTGAAGTTTTCTTCTTCTTCTTCTTGGTAGAACTCCTCCTCCTCGAAAGCTTGGTCGGTACTATCGTCTATAAATACATACGGAGCATACAATCACCAAACAATACTTAACTAGGCTAAGTAGCATTCTAAGACACATATTTGATGATCTAATATCATCACAAGCATCCCAAGTTTAATTTAATGGTTTCATCCTTTTTAATTTAGAAAAGTAATTTCTACTCATTGAAAAATTAACTAAGATTTAATATTCACCACTTAAAATATGGGATCATGTGGACACATGTCATCACCACATATCCTAACATGTGGAAATGAGAGTTAAAGGTTGGATCAACATTACTTGGGTTTAAGTTCATTATTTAATGATTTAAAGTGACTAGAAATGCCTATATAGCATTATTTTGGTACTAGTCCAAAGTCACTGCATGTAAACCTTAATATTATTACATAGTTAGATAGATATGATGAAATGTGATTTTTGAGAGTTGGAATCAACTCAAAAGCTAATTTGGTTGATTTTATAAAAATGTTGCAAGCTGCAAACGCTTCTAGTTTGTTATTTTTATTAGGAGAGATCTATAACTCTAATTGAATTAAATCCAACGGGCCTGGATAGATCATCTTAATACCTTTCAGGCAAAATTGGTTTGATGCAAATTGGATTTGTCAAACTCCCTGAATTGAATTTTAAACTAGAGGACATAAACTAGATTTAACTAAAAAGAAAAATCCAGATTTGAACGGGTGGGCTAGCGCGGGAAAGAACTTGGGCCGGCCCAGTGGCGTTCCGCGTCGCGGGGCTCAGCAGACAGGGGGGTCCCACTTGTTAGTGGGTCTTAACACACGAAACGGTACGCGCGCTGTGGGCCATAGGATTAGAAGGGAGATCTACGGCTGAGGGTCGTCGTCAACGACGAACGGGTCGCCGACGAGCTCGAACCCTAGCGGCTCGATAGGGGTCTACTGGGGACGTACCAGGGCTCCAGCGATGACGGCGAGGCGGGCAAACGAACTGGACGACGACGGCGAGCTCAGGGGCGGTCGAGGTAGCTCCGGGGGTGGTCGCAATCAGCGGCGCCCTTCTCCTCCAGAGGCGGCAGCTCCGGCTCCAATTCCGGCGAGCTGCTGCTCCCCTTGCTCCGGCGAGAGGTGGGTGAGGTTCAGAGAGGTGAGGGGAGTGGAGTGGTGTGGAGAGAAGAGGCTGGGGAGGCCTCCTTTTATAGGCCCGATGGTGAGACCGAGCGGGATGGGCAGGCGACGGTGGCAACATGGCTACGGCTGGGTAGAGGCATGGCTAAGGGTGGCGATCGACGGGAGGTCCTCTGGCAGTGCTCTAGGAATTGAATGCGGCCGTAGGGGTTGCGGCATGCGGTCTGGGCGAGGTGGCGCTCTGAGCGGCAGAGACAGCGGTGTCCACGGTGAGCGGTGGCTGTGGTGCGTTGGGCGGCGAACGGGGGTGTCTGGGGTGTTCCCTAGGTCGTGGCGGAGTGGTGGGCGCGGGCTGCGGCCAAGGGGCGGTCTGTGCGAGCGGGGACAGAGCGTGCTCTGTGGGCGGCGATGGCATGGTCGACCAGCTCCGGGCACGGCGGTTCCTGGCCGCTCCTGTCTCTAGCTCTGGCCTAGGTATGGTTTGACGGTGGAGGTGGACCACAAGCAACTTGCTAGACATGGTGAGAGAAGCTGGAGAGGGCTGCTGCTGCAAGTGCACGGTCACCCGGCGAGTTGGTGCTCGGCATGGCATGGCAGTGCAGCTAGGAGGTAGGGGGTGTGCTGGTGTGGGTCTGGTTACGCTTGAGGGGGACAAAGATGATCAAAGCACTTCAAAATTGCTAGACAAAATCATCCCAAACAGTAATAGTTAGGCCACAATGATCTTACCAGCAAGGTGTTTGACAAAATGGCCGAAAGAGAAAAAAAAAATTATTTTGATTTCAAAGTTTTTGAGTGATCTCCACTAGTGCTAGGTAGTCTCTGGTTGCAAGGGTTTTGAAAGTGGAGCGCAAAAAGATGGGTTTTGAAATAGGGGTGATCTATGCATATGCATTGGATTCAAATTTCAAATGCCAAATAAAATAGTTAATAGAATGTTTTTAGCAGATCCAAAGGTGGGCCTTGGTACCTCATTATGTGTACTAGCAAGGGGTGCAAAGATCCAGAATTGTTTCTGTTAAGAAATGAGTGCTACGAACACTCAAAGTAGTGTAGTGGATTAAAATGGCCAAAATGACCCTTCCTCGTTTTTAATTCTTTTTGATTTGATTTTCTTTAGGAAAAGTTTGGGAATGATGTAGATGATGTTTAAATCACCTAAGAAACATTTTAGACGCAAAGTAACACACAATCATGGCAATTCAAAACAACTCCTATTTTAAATGCACACAAATATGAATGCTTTCAATTTAATTTTGCAAAAGTTTTTGTTAACCCCAAATTTGATGATTTGGATCTTGATAAGCTTGGATTGAAGTTTTGAGATGTTACAAACCTTCCCTCCTTAAACAAAATCTCATCCCGAGATTTACCAAGAAAACTAGGAATTAAAGAGATCTAGGAACTCTGTCCTAATGTAATCTGCGCGCTCCCAAGTAGCTTCCTCCTCGGTATGGTTGCTCCACTGAATCTTGAGAAACTTGATACTCCTAGTCCTGGTGGTTCTGTAGGCTTCTTCGAAGATACTGATGGGTACAACCCGATAAATCAGATCATTGTTGATTTCTACAGCTCTGTGATCGATGTTCTTGAAAACTTCAGTCTTCTCCGGCACTTCCAGACATTTGCGAAGTAACGAGATATGGAACCCATTGTGGATGGCTGACATCTCTTCAGGCAGTTCCAGCTGATACGATACTTCCCCTCGATGATTCAGAATCTTGAAAGGTCCGATATATCTGGGGGCTAACTTTCCCTTCAGACTAAAGCGTTGAGTTCCTTTCAATGGTGAAACCTTGAGATATACAAAATCTCTGACATTGAAAGTCAGGTCTCTCCTTCTCTTGTCGGCATAGCTCTTCTGTCTGGATTGGGCGGTCTTGAGGTGCTCATGGACTTTGTGAACTTTCTCTTCTGCTTCTCGGAGAATGTTGGGTCCGGAGATCTGACTCTCTCCTACTTGCGACCAATTCAAAGGGGTACGACACTTCCTTCCGTATAGGAATTCAAATGGTGCCACCTAGAAACTAGCTTGATAACTGTTGTTATATGAGAATTCTGCGAAAGGCAGGCAGTCTTCCCATTTTGATCCATGTTCCAACACACAAGCTCTAAGCATATCCTCTAGAATCTGGTTGACTCTCTCAGTCTGTCCATCAGTTTGCGGGTGATAAGTTGTACTGAAGTTCAACTTGGGTCCTAATCCTTCTTGGACTTTCTGCCAAAATCTTGAGGTAAACTGGGTTCCTCGATCGGATACTATGGTCTTGGGGGTTCCATGCAGACTAACAATCCTAGCAATGTATAGCTCTCCTAACTTTGCACTCTGTAAGTGGTCTTGACAGGTATAAAGTGGGCTACCTTGGACAGTCTATCAACTATGACCCAGATTGAGTCATTTCCCCTACTAGAAGTAGGCAAACCGGTGATAAAGTCCATTCCAACGGAATCCCATTTCCATTCCAGAATCTGCAATGGTTGCAACAGTCCTGCAGGTCTCTGATGCTCTGCTTTGACTCTTTGACAGATGTCACATTTGGTGATGTAGCTTCCGATCTCTCTCTTCATCTTGTGCCACCAAAATTGCTCTTTCAAATCCTAATACATCTTTGTTCCTCCGGGGTGGATAGAATAAAGAGTATCATGAGCTTCCTTCATGATAACTTCCTTCATCTCTGAATCTGCTGGAACACAGATACGTCCTTTGTACCACAGTACTCCTTCTTCGTCTTCAGTGAATCCAGGTACCTTTCCTATACCAATATGACGTTTGATTCTGTCGATAGATTCATTTCCCTTCTGGGCTTCCTTGATTTGGCTAATCAAAGTGGGTTGAAGTTCAATGCTAGCTAAGAATCCTTTGCTAACTAATTCAGTTCTGAACTGCTCCAACTCTTCATACAAACTTGGTTGTTTTTCCTTGATCATGGTGTTTATCCTACACGACAATCGGCTAAGAGCATCCGCTACCACATTGGCTTTGCCGGTGTGATAGTGAATGTCAAGGTCATAATCCTTGATTAACTATATCCATCTCCTTTGCCTCATATTCAGCTCCTTCTGAGTGAAGATGTATTTTCAAGCTTTTATGATCTGAGTAAATCTCACAGCGATTACCCATCAAATAATGACGCCATGTCTTCAATGTTAGAACCACAGCTACTAGCTAAAGATCATGGGTCGGATAGTTCTGCTCATGCTTCTTTAGTTGTCGAGACATGTAAGCGATGAATTTACCTTCTTGCATCAATACACATCCTAGAACAATCTTGGATGCGTCACAATACACATCAAAGGGCTTCTTGATGTCTGGCATGACCAATATTGGGGCGGATATCAATCTCTTCTTCAGCTCCGGGAAACTGGCTTCACATTTGTCTGTCCATTCAAACTTCTTGTCCTTCTTCAACAATTGGGTCATTGGTCGGGCTATGCTCGAGAATCCTTCTACGAACTTGCGGTAATATCCCGCTAATCCGAGAAAAGCACGGACTTGGGTTTGAGTGGTTAGAGCTTCCCATTTTTCGACATCTTTGATCTTGGTGGGATCAACAGAGACTCCTCCGGCAGACACAATATGTCCTAGGAATCCTACTTCTTTCAACCAAAACTCACACTTGCTGAACTTGGCATATAACTGATGCTCTCTCAGGGTTTCTAGGATAACTCTCAGATGTTGCTCATGCTCTTCTTCTGACTTGGAGTAGATAAGGATGTCGTCGATAAACACAACTACAAACTTATCTAGGAAATTCATAAAGATCTTATTCATGAGATTCATGAAATAAGCAGGGGCATTGGTTAATCCAAAAGACGTAACCGTATACTCGTATAAACCATAGCGAGTAGTAAAGGCGGTCTTCGAAATATCCGTTGCACGAATCTTAAGTTGGTGATAACCAGCCCTAAGATCAATCTTTGAGAATACCTGGGCTCCAGTCAACTGATCAAACAAATCCTCTATCTTTGGCAAGGGGTACTTGTTCTTGATGGTGACATCATTCAACTTTCTGTAATCTGTGCACAGCCGGTTGCCTCCATCTTTCTTGTCGATGAATAACACCGGTGATCTCCATGGCGATGCACTTGGTTGAATCAAGCCTTTGGCTAGCATAGCATCCAACTGCTTCTTCAGTTCCACTAACTCTGAGGGGTTCATGTTATAGGGTCTCTGGGCTATAGGTCCGGTTCTGGGGATTTGTTCAATAATGAACTCAATATCCCTATCCGGGGGCATACCTGGCAATTCATCTTGGAATACGTCAGGGTATTCACAGACTACTCTGACTTGGTCTATGGTGGGCAAGGCTACACTCTGGTTGCACTTGAATTGACGGGGTAAGGTTTCAGAGATATGCTCTACTATTACTCCAGAACTACTAGTCATGGTGATGGCTTTCTTAGCACAGTCTATCAATCATTTATGCCTTGACATCCAGTCCATACCTAGTACTACTTCCAATCCTTTGGTTCCAAGTACAATTAGGTTGGCATAAAAATCCATCCCATGTATTCTGATAGGTACCTCTTTGCAAATTTTTCTAGCTTTGGTTGTTGAACCGAGGATTTGAACTATCATGAAATGCTTCAGGTTGGTTGGACGAATCTTACTAGTGCATGCAAATTCTTCAGTGACAAATGAATGCGATTCTCCCGAATCAAACAATACTCTTGCTAAAACTGAGTTGACAGAAAAAATACCCAGCACTATGTCTGGCGCTTCCTGGGCTTCTTCTGCGTTCATGTGGAAGAGACGGCCATTGCAGTTGTGAGGGTTCCCTGGGGCAGATCTCCTTCTTGGTTGAACACCACGCTGCTGCTGAGCTGGGACATTCACATTGGCATTGGCTGCAATCTTCTTGGGACACTCATTGGAGTAGTGACCCTTCACTCCACACTCGAAACAAGTGATCCAGGACTTGTCCTTGACTGCGACAGGCACAGCGTTGCTGCCGGTTCTGGGTGTAGTGTTGTTGTTGTTGTTGTTGTGGTTCTTGGGAGGTGCACGGTTGAAGTTGTTAGCATTACCGTAGTTGTGATTGTTTCCTCCGGACTTCACATTGCCTCCGCTACGGTTGGGGTAGCTTGGGCGAGAATTTGGGGGTCGGTTATTTCTTGGTGCATATCCTAGTGAAGGGTTGGGAGGGTACTTTTGGTGACTGTTGGATCTAGACTGCTGCATCATACGACGCTTGCGGTTGTCGTTTGCCTGGTTAATCTTCCCTTCCATCTGGATGGCAGAGTCAACTAGCTCTTCAAGATCCTGGAAACGGATATTGATGAGGACAGTCTACATCTCATCACGCAGTCCGTTCAAGAATCTCTCCTTCTTCTTGGCCTCCGTGTTGATCTCATCAGGTGGATATCTGGCAAGTGACAGGAATTTGTCACGGTGCTCCAGCACAGTCATTCTTCCTTGCTTCAATTCGCGGAACTCATCTCTCATTCAGTTGACTAGACCTTGCAGCACATGGGTCCGGCTGAACTTGACTTTGAATGCTTCCCATGTCATTACTTGACCATGGTTCATATTGCGGATGCTATTCCACCAAGCTCTTGCATCTCCTTCCAGATAGTGGGTGGCGAAGAGAACTTTCTCATTTTCATCAACTCTGGCAACTTCTAAGTTGTTTTCCATGGTCTATAACTAGTCATCAGCATCTAATGTCGTAGCAAAGATAGAATCTATCCGCTATAGTGCGACGAGCATGTTATTTGGCAGCTTGTAACAAACATTCCTGACTAGAATGAGACGCTAGCCCGAGGAAGAGGATGAGGTCTTGGACATCACTTGGCCATTCAGGGAGAGAAGATTCATTATTAGGGTGGAACAAAACTAATAGATATACTTGGACTTCCCGTCCTCAATCCGCTGCTGGTTATAACAAAACAACAAATCAAAAACCAAAAATAAAAATGGCATATGGGTGAATAGAAAAATCAAACATAGGTAACCAAAAATACAAGAAACATACATCTTTTTTCTTTATGCTCTCAACAAACTTTTCACCGTCGAACGTACAAGCAATCCTTAACACATAGAATCCTTAACACATTGAGGAAGTTACACTTCTCTACAAGCACATCCCATTGAAAACGATTATTTTTCTTGTATTTCTCTTCCTCATACACGTCCTTCATCAAAGCAACCATCCTATTCATCTGTTGTACATAAAAAAGCAGTTCAGATTAAACACAATCATAGTTGGCCTTACTTTAAATATCAATAATAACTACACATAGTTCAGGACATAACTAAAACAAATAAAACATCTGAACTAAAAAATACTTATGAAAAAAATAGTTCACTAACAATTAATTAAAAAAGTCCAATAGTTTGGAAAATAGCAGTTTCAGTTGATGTACTAAGAAAAATGAACCTACAATTTCCACACGATATCCATGGTAAGTTATCCTGGTTGTTTTTAAACCTTTATACCATTTGCTATAAAAAATATCCGCTGAGCTAGTGTAACTATTCATAGCTTAAAAATTGTGTTGGTTGTCCTTGAAGTGAGGGATTAGAATCTAACAAAAAAATAAGATGAGAGATGATAAGGCATTCCCAATCTGAGATACATACGGAACTTACAAAAGAGCAAAAAAACACAATGACCAAATAAATTTACCAAGTTTGAATCCAACATATATTCAAAATGGCTAACATAATATTTGAACTGACTGGCCACATGCTTCACATTGAAAGGAGTCCTTGGCAGCAGCTTGCCATGAGCATCTTTTGACCTGAATGGGGACACATCGAGAAAGTACTACAAAAAATATGTGTAGGAACAAGAAATAAATAAATTAAACACCGGTTCAATGGGTAGTTTGGGAGAACATGTAAAAAATTATATATGTTGAAAAGGGAAGTATACCGAAATGGTAAATAGTGACTTCAAAGCACGATGACCACCATCAAACACACATTTCATGTTTGGATGTTATTTCCAACAAGGAAATATATGTTCCATGATTTCCGATTCCATCATTTCTCCACGACCAAATAAATTGAACTTGTAATGGCCGTCAATGATCAGAGGGTCATCGTTAAGAGATGTAAACTTAAATAATTGTTTGCTATGAAAACACAAAAAAGAAGAACATTACATGATAAAAATAAGATCAGGATTATAAAATAGATGAAAAAGAAACTTCAATAAAGTAGAAGAAAAAGCAAACATATAAATGACTCACTCCATAAATTTCTCCAAGTACACTTCGCTCAGAATTGAGTTCTTTAGCTCTTTTACCTTTGATAACTCAGGAAAAATGTAAGGAACAAGATTCGACAATTTTCATCCTCTTGTTTTACAGAATAAGCCCTCCACTGTCTTTCTGGGTCACAAAGTCATCGTTGCTGCCCCTAGAGCATATTTTGCGGTAGCGGGGAAGTGAAGTCGCTGTCATCATCATCAATTATATGGGCATCCTCCTTTGTCTTGCCCCTAGTGCATCAGCCTTCTTTCTCTTGGTAGCACGAGGGTGCAGACGAGCGAGAACCTTCTGGGCCTTACTAAATTTGTTCATGAACTCAAAATTTTCAATAACATGAACCTTAGGTGTGTAGAACTGGGTCCCAAACAAAGCAAAGATATCTTCTTCAAGTACAAGAATAGAACCGGTACCATATATTAAGAAACATAGTCGTTAACACAAAATTGGAAAAAAGAATCCAATATAATTGGATCAAAATAATAAAGTTCGGTAAACAACAAAAGGCAGTCAACATAGAAAAAATAAACACAAAAAGTTATGTCTGTAGAAATAAAAAACATACCTCCTTGGACACCTAATATAGCCTCTGGGTCAATTTTTAAATCACTAGCAGTCAACCAACTATAGAGTAATGTCATTGTTATATTAAGGATATCAGACTTATTGAAAATTAGTAAGTTGTTGCCATACCATGACTGCAGAATATGTCGCATGAAGAAGCCGCAGCAAGCTCTACATAAAAAAAATATATGAAAAAACATAAGAAACTATGAAGCAAGAACATAAGCACAAAAAAAACTAAAATCTAAAAGCAATGGACAGAAACACTAACGCAGTTCCCTTCTTTGGGACTCTAACATAGTACATCTTAAAATGATCAATCGATGCAGGATAGAATGTTTCCCCTTTAGAGTTAGAAGCTTCCTTCTAGAGCTTCTTGATACGGTATGCCATTTTAAAAAAGATCTTTTGTGCATCAGGGTCATTTTCTCCACGAAGAGAATCAAGCAATTCAAAATGCTCGAGCTTGACGTTCACACTAACTACACCGAAGTTTCCAACATTACCAGGGACTGGAGGATCAGGTGGATCAAAAGTAGCTAAAAGGATCCGGACATAAAAAAGATACAGGAAAAATAAGGTAAATGGAATTACAGTTCAAATCAAATAGTTAAAAAATGAAAAAAAATAAAAGTTAACATTATGATAGAGTGGTAGTTAGAATTTAAAGAATATGAAAAAAGGCAAAAAGAAATAAAAAGAAAGTCCAGATCAATGTAAACAGAAGCTTACTATTTCTTTTTTGTCTAGGCGCTCTTCCGCATCAACACAAAAAATATTCCTCAATGGTCTGCTATTTAGATTTCCTTCAAATATGTGCCTCTATTCAAATATAATGAAAATGTATGCATATAAATAATTGAAGAGTACTTGTGACCAAGGACCAAAAAACGATAGTTCATATAACAAAGATCTATAAACTCTTACACTGCAAATATAGGGCATGACCAACTTATCAGTATTCTTATACTTCTGACCAAGCAGGTACGTTTCCACTTACACAACAAAAGAACACAACATGCCATGTGTCTTGAAAGCTTTAGCTAATTGACCAAGTGTGCAATGGCATTCATCATTTTTAAAAAGTACAATGTCCCTTGAAAAAAATTAAGTACACAATAAGATAGAGTTCATATGCAGAACTAGTGGAAAAAATGAAAAACATACAAGAAATTAAATAAGATCAATAACAAAAATAATACCTTTTAATGGGATTAAGTCTCGACCTGCAAACATCATAAACTTATCTTATTATTTTCACAACTGGAAGAGCGGATATAGAAGGAGTAGAGAATGCACTGGACTCTAAAAAAGAAATAGAAAAGCAGTTCACTTTAAGTAGAATGTAAGTTAATTGTTCTACATGTTAATGTGGGAGAAAATACTCTAAACTAGTGCATAAGGCACTATATTATCGAGATAAAAGAGCAGTTCACCTTTCAAAAACAATGTAAGTTTGCAAATCACATGGACACACCCATAAAAATAACTGCCACAAAACTGCAGGAACCAGGTTAGATTAACAACTATAAAATACAAGAGGTATTTGTATGCTACAAAACCAAATGTAGCATACACATACATCTCACTTCTTGTGAGAACAATACTTATTAGGGGTGGAGGGTAGAAAGGTGATGAGGGGGTCATAAAAAATGACGGACCATTCCCTTTGCCTCAGGTGGCCGGCGCATCTTGAGTGCCTCGCATATCCATGAACACATATGCATAACATCGTTCACCATCGAGTACGGGGACCTCACTGCTCTCATTGTTGCGCACCACTATATTTGCCAATACTTCTTCCACAGATATAGTGGTACGGGCTGATGCTTTGTCATCACTAAAAAAGATATCATCAATGGTATGTTTGCCTCCCGTAGCCTCTTCTTCCTCACTCCTATAGTCGCATGGCGGCATTGCAAGAGACTCCATAGGTTTCTTATTTTGGGCATCTCGTTCATCAAAAACAACCTCCGACGATGAATTATCCTCTTCATCCTGATCATCCATAGCTCCTTCTTCATGTCTTTTCACATCTTCCTGCGAAACATAGTGAAAAGTGCTAATAAGTTAAAAATAGAAAAGGAAGTTCGTAGTAAAAGAAAAAATACCTAAGAAGGAATAAAATGCAATTTCAGATGATGCATGATACGTCCAAAACGTATCTACTTTCCCGAAAACTTTTGCTATTGTTTCTCCTCTAAACTTTTGTGATTTGGATGCAACTAACACAGATTGACGCTGTTTTCAGCAGAATTACCTTGGTGTCTATAGAGTGTTAATGCTTTGCTCCGTTGCTTTATTAAAGGAGCACCTTAATTGCCAGTAGTTCCCTTGAGGTCCCGCTGCAAACGGGCTGGCAGGACAAAAGATGTTGTGCAAGTTCTAATTGTGAGCACGTATGACTATATATGGAACACATGCCTAGAATTATCTAGTACTTGGATGCTTTATCTTATTTATCTACAATTGCCCTATGTTCTGATTGCCATGTGAATTGTCTTGTCCATGCAATGCCCGTCCATCCATCCCTACGCCTACCGCGCTCGAATCCTATTGTGTACTACTATTGTTACTATTGTTCTACTTTTACTATTGCTATTACTCTGCTGTTACTTTACTATTGCTACTACAAAACAATTGCTACTGATAAACTGTTGTGAGCAAGATTGTTTCCAGGTGCAGCTGAATTGACAACTCAGTTGTTAAGGCTTATAAATATTCTTTGGCTACCCTTGTGTCGAATCAATAAATTGGGTTTCACTTCCCTCGAAAATACTACGATACACCCCCTATACTTGTGGGTCATCAAGACTATTTTCTAGCGCCGTTGACGGGGAGCATAGCTTTATTTATGAAGTTCACTTGCATTCATTATTGTTCGCCGCCATCCATCCATCATGGGTAAGTCTCGTGATGGCAAGGTTCCTATTTTACCATCCACTACAAGAAGAGGTACGATTCTGAACACCTATGTTGCTCTTGATTCACCATCTGTTATGAGTAAGCTCGTTACACCACCACATACACATGCTACACACACTACTACTACTGCTGAATCTGAAACTTCTGATACTTATGATGCTGCTTCTACTGTGCTTGATAAGAGTGGTTCATTAGGCCCTTTACTAGATGCTACGATTCCTAGAACTATAGCTGGAAATACTGAAACTCCTAATGAAGACACTACTACACCTGTTAGTTCACTTGAGTCTAGTGAGAGTTATGATATTGAAGATGGTTATGTTGAGATGACCGATGAATTTATTACAGAATGTAAAAACACCCATGATAGAAGCGCTGCTAAGAGTCTCCTTGAGAGGTGTACTATTAGACCCAAATTGTCACCCATTGCAAAGTTTGCTGCTTCTCCCATAAACATTAAAGATAAAGAATATGATTTCTCTCTCGATCTATCTTATATAGCTATTGTTGAGAAAGAACCTTTTTGTGGGGCTAAGAATGAAAGTGCGGTAGCACATATGACTGAGCTTTCTATCATGAGTGGCTTGTTTTCTGATGATATTAAGATGTGTACTTACTTTGTTGCTAAGATTTTCCCTTTTTCACTAATAGGGGAAGCTAAAACTTGGTTTAATTTACCTCCTGGATCTATTGATAGCCCTGATTGCTTGATTAGTACCTCCCTGCAGAAATATTTTCCAGGAGCTATTGGTGAGTTAAAAGATATTGTGGAAAGAACCTCTAATGATGTTAAAATGATTGTTAAACATTTTCAAATGGTTCAAACTCAAATAGATCAACTTATTAAAGTGCAAAAAGACTTGCTAGTTAACGCTGCCAAAGAAAACACGCTTATGAAATTACAACTAGAAGTGGTGCTGCTACCCAGGATCCTCTATATCCTGAGGGGCATCCCAAAAGAATTGCGCAGGATTCTCAACAAGCTGAAAATAGTGGTTCTACTCGTAAGAAAAGAAAAAAGAAACATAAAACTATTATAGAACCCTCTAAACCAGCTAAAGATCCTAATAGTATATCTATCTCTGATGTTGAAACTGAAAGTGGTAATGAGGAAAATGATGTTCCTGATAAAGAAAAAGTTGAAGCAGAACCTGAAAAGCACACTAAGAATACTAAATACACTAAAGAAGATTTTATTGCTAAGAAACATGGTAGTGAAAGAGATCCTTGGGTCCAAAAACCTATGCCTTTCCTTGATAAGAAACACAAGTCAGAGGAAGATGAACACTATAATAAGTTTTGTGAGTGGATGGAACCTTTATTCCTGCAAATTCCTTGGACTGATGCTATTAAATTGCCTCCTTACTCAAAGTATATGAAGGATATTGTCTCGAATAAAAGGAAGATCCCTAAGTAAGAAATCTCTACTTTGCTTGCTAATTATTCATTTAATGGTAAGGTTCCAAATAAACTTGGAGACCCAGGGATTCCAACTATCCCTTGCTATATTAAGAATAGTTATGTTAGAACTGCTTTGTGTGATTTGGGAGCTGGAGTTAGTGTTATGCCTTTCTCTCTCTATAAGAGACTTCAACTAGAAAAATTAATACCAACTGATATATCTTTAGAGATGGCTGATAAATCTACCACTATTCCTGTTGGTATATGTGAGGATGTACCTGTTCAAGTGGCTCATAATTGCTTGATATTAACTGATTTTGTTGTGCTTGAAATGCCTAAAGATGATAATATGTCTATTATTCTTGGGAGACCTTTTCTTAATTCTGCAGGAGCTGTTATTAATTGTAATCAAGGAGAGGTGACTTTCAAGGTTAATGACAAGGAGCATACTGTCTATTTCCCCAAGAAGATTGATAGGACATATGGTTTGACTTCAATTGAACATGTTGAGGGCATTTAAGTTGGAGAAATATATTGTCCCATACCAAGAGAAAATATTGAAACTATTATAATTGGGACCATTGCTATCAAAATTGAGGTAACATAATCATTAGTGGAATACAAAGTTTTGTCTCATATGAAATTGTTTTGGTAACAAGACCTGATAAACCTTGTTAACAAAAGGATTTCATTGAACAAAACAATGTTTTCACCGTGATTATCTCCGCTTACTTCTATTCTATCCATTTTAGTTTTTGTTTTTGTTCAGTTCTCTTTTCTGTTGTTAGTTGCTTGCATATTAGAGTGTCTTAGAACTTCTGTAGTTCTAGCCTTGTTTTGTCATTGCATCATTCCAGAAAAAAAATTTCTGTCAAAAAGTCATTCATCTATACCTGAAAATTTCCCAAAAATAAAGTGTCTCGAAAAATTCCAGAAAATTCATATTAAATTCTTACATGAAAAAAGGGGCAAAGGAGTGCCTGGAAGGTACCAGGGGGCCCACCAGGCAGGCACACCACCTGGTGGCGTGGCCAGCCTTAGGGCGCGCCTGCCTATGGTGTGGGCCACCCCTGGCCCTCCACTCACTCTCTCACTTGCCACTTTCTTCTCTCTCTCCCGAGTAAACACCAGTCCATTGCTCAAAATCGCGTTCTTGCTATGCTTGCCCTCGATTTTTTCGATCTCCTTGCTCAGGCCATCTTTGCTGCTGAAATTTGGAGCATTCGTTCTCCGGTTTGTGACTCCTCCGCTTGTCCAAGTAGATTTGTGTTTAGTGGTTTATATCTTCAGTATTTTGCTGATGTGGGTGAGAGGTTTTGAGTGCTTGAAAGCTTGTTCATTGCTTAGAGATATAGTTTTGATGCATGTTTAGGCCTCTTACAAGTCCCTATGAGTAGTCCCCTTCATTATATATTCACTTTACAATCACTTGTTAATAGATGTTTAAATTTTAAAATATCAAACATGAACAACCGTACCTTTGGCGAAATATTTGAGAGGGATGCACCTAGGAGGTCCAGGCCCTCAAGATCAGCCTCTAAGTTTAGGCCATCATACAACGAAGATCTCATTGCACCTCGTATTGGTAATGAAGGAGATGATGGGGATTCTCACCCATCTACTTTTCCTTGTTTTACTTTCTTACAAGCTGCAGGGATTCTTGATGATTTCTTGCTACTGATTCAGAGGGTTAGTTTGACCTCATACATGCAAGATGAGAGTGAGCAATACGCTATGCTCACCAAGACTTTTGTTGAGAGCTTCGTGTTTACTAACACGACCTATTAGTCAATTGTCTCTTTCAGAATTTATAATCTACCCTTTACCATGTCATTGGAAAGATTTTGCAGTATTGTAGGTGTAAGCATGACAGGGACCGTGAAGAAGATTCAAGGGCGACCCGCTGATTTGCTGGAGCTCTACCGAGGGGTGACCAATGATGATGACCGTGTAGCTCAGCGCGAAAAGATAAGAAACATCCAACTCCCTGCTCTTAGATACTTTGCATATTATCTTGCTACTAGCGTTCTTGGTAGGGAGAATACGAGTAATATCTCCAACTATCATTTGGCCTTCCTTGCTGCCGCGCTAAACAATGATACTCGGTACAACCTTGGCTTGCTTATTGCTCGCCGCCTAGCCGTTAGGGGGCCTATCTATGGGGGCATCATTGCTTCACGTATGGTCAATGTATTAGAGCTTTCAGTAGACCCCAATGATACTATATTGACGCCACAAAGGCTTGACCTTACTGCTATGAAAACACATCACTTTGTCACTACTGATTCTGATTTGGACAGTCTAGTATATAGGATGTTGTTTACTGACGGGGATAAGAGGGAGATCCCTTTGCTGCAATTTACTTTGTTTAGTGTTCACAAGAGACCGTGGTCGTGCTCCAAGGAGGAGGTGGACGAGCAGGTTCGCTTGCTGGGGTTCCACGGGCAGCACCAAGAGGATATGCCCTCCTACGATTACTCCGCGCACTATGGAGGGACGTACTCGAGCTCGCACCAGGACGAG
Source organism: Avena eriantha (assembly GCA_910589775.1). Taxonomy (NCBI): domain Eukaryota; kingdom Viridiplantae; phylum Streptophyta; class Magnoliopsida; order Poales; family Poaceae; genus Avena; species Avena eriantha. The sequence continues at coordinate 304,742,966 of OU342742.1, forward strand.
GGTACCTCCTCGTCGTACCACGGAGACACTTCATCTTGGCCAGCTTGGGATTGATACCCACTTAGGCCAAAAGCCTAAGCTTGGGGGAGGTACATCGACATCACACTCATCTCCATATCATTTTGCGTCAGTACGTTGTATATTCATGTTTCGTTCTCTTTTTAGTTTTCGCTCTTTCTTTGTTTTTGCTTTCTAAATCACAAAAAGACCAAAAATATTTTTGTTGTTTCTCTTTTGTTTGCTTCTTCTTTTGGCCTTGGTTTGCTCTTTTTGCTTTGCTTGAACTATTTGAAAAACCCAAAAAGATTTTTCTTTGCTTGTTCTTGCTTTTTGGTTCTTGTTTTAAAAAAAATCGAAAGCACCAAAAATATTTGTTGTTCTTTGGTTTTGTGAGTTTTGTTGCAGGGTTCAGCAGTCCTCATTGGGATTTGGTTTCATATTATTATTCAAGCCACACAAGTGAAGGGTAATAATGAGGATTAATGACAATTTGAAGTGTGGTAAGAGGCTGGTAACGAACTCTATTTGTTTTCATTTTTGTACATATACCCATCATTGTGGGCATGCTTAGTCTCTTTTTGTAGGGTGTATGTTATTTATGGATGCTTAGTTGTTCTTGCTTTCATATGATTAGTTCCAGCTTGCTAATAGTTTGTAGCATGTGTTATGAATGTTTGCTTTCATTACTCTATTCATAACTTGGTATGACACCGTGGTATCGTCCTCTGAATGTTTCATTTGAATTGACTTGGCACATGCTCACGCATGCATATGACTGAAATAATTAGTTAAGCCTCGATGGATTAGTTTCCCTTGAGGGTCTTGAATCACTTTCATGCCATGATTAGTATTGTTTTGTTGCAAGCATGATTATGACCGTTATTGCTCTCACGTTTGTCGCTCCCTCTCTTATTGCTAGCCTTCACTTGTGCTGAGTATAACCATTACTCGTGCATCCAACTCCCCAAAACCAATTTTGCCAAAGTGTCCACCAAATCTGCCTATTAGCATCATTTTCTATTCCGTGCATATTAAGTATGCCATGTTTTCTTCCGAATAAAATGTTTGTTTGTTATGAGAAAGTTAGTTAGTAAAGCTCTCACGAACTTGATGGCACACTTTACTTTCTTGCACTTAATAAACCTGAACCATTGCATCCTTCTTTGTTGCGTATATGCTTGCGCTTTATAAGTTGAAGTTAGCAGAACCATGTATCATGGGGAACGCTTTCAACATTGCACCGGTACTTAGTAACTTGTTGATATCATGTTCTTTTTCTTATGGATCCCTACGGTGTGAAATAAAAGTGGAACTTGTAAGATCATGGAGTTTGTATGTATGTTAGAGAAACGCCTGGGACGCTAGCCTAAGCCATTCCTAATCATGGTGGAAACTTGCAGCATAACCATAATGAGAATTCTATGAAGCATCCTCAATAAAAATCTATGCACATAGTAAATAAAAAGATCGCTGAGATGCTCATAGTGTGCTTGCCTTGTCATTTTGATTATGGGATAGCTCATGTATCATGTGCAAGGGGTACCTCTTTGGCGGTTCTCTGTGATACGTATATACTTAAAATGACAAGAGCTTACTCGTGACTGAAGTTGAGTAGCATGAGGATCAGTCTTCATAAGTAAGGGGCACGAGACTTCGATTTATAACTTGTCAAGCATATCCTCTTAGTTGTGTCACTTTCACCTTAACCATATTGAAGATGCTTATGATAGGGGCAATGAGATCTCAAAGCTAACGAGTACCATACTTTTAGCATTTGGAAGCCTTTCAAACTATTCAAAATCTTTTCATTTCTTTGTTGAGTCTCTACCTATTCTATGAGCACCTTTTTGAGAGCATAGTTGTCATTCTTAGTGTAATGTGCTTGTCTCAAAACTTGATTATTTGTGTTATGACTTTGATGCTTGTATCTTTGATATCTTTACTTCTAGTCTTCACATGAACTTCAGAGGTGCCTTGGCATTCATAATCAAAGGCAAGCGAGATACCACTCTTTCATACCTTGTTATGAGCATTGTAATGTTGCTTATGTTTATGTTTCATGCTACTTATTATTTTTGAGTTGGAATCTCTTCATAGCTTGCAATGCCTATTAAGTAAACTTAGTTGCATATTCCTTATTATGAATTGTCTAAGTAGTTGATCGCATGCTGAGAATATATACATCATATGAAGCAAATGTGTTCGTGAAAGTTTCTTTTATCGCACTCAGTTTTCAGCTGAATTGCTTAAGGACAAGCAATAAGCTAAGCTTGGGGGGGAGTTGATACATCCAAAACATATCTACTTTCCTGAACACTTTTGCTATTGTTTCTCCTCTAAACTTGTGTGATTTGGATGCAACTAACACGGACTGACGCTGTTTTCAGCAGAATTACCTTGGTGTCTAGTTTTTCTGCAGAAAATCAACTATCAGGAAAAATCCCGGAAAATATGCCAAAAATCCTATTTCACCAGAAGACTCACGGAGCTAGAATACGAGACAGAGTGGGGTTGGGGCCTGGCCACACCCCCTGGCCGCGCCAGGGGGTGGTCTGGCTGCCCCAGACACCCCCTCAGTCTCCCTCTTTGCCTATAAGTTACCTTCTGTAACACCCTCAAATCGGCCCTATGCAAGTTTTAGCCCTTTCCGCCAAAACCCGCATAGAAACGATTCAAGGACGCCCACCAGGCACTTTCGTGCGGGTGCAAAATGAAGTAATACCATTACACATTAGTCCATGATGGAACCCACAGAACATATATATACAACAATGACTCCATGAGTCAAGAATACAGATATAATATACAAAGATCAAAATCACCTTGAAAACGATAGAGCGTCTGACTACGGACAAGATGCAAATGGGGCTAAGACCTATGAAGAATAACCAATGGCGTCCATAACCCTGCCTAGGCCAAGCTGGAAGGGTAACCCTACTAACGACGACGATCTCAATCCTGCTAAAACAAAAGGGGTGCCGACCAAAGGCAAAGGAAAAAGAGGAGCGTCAGTACTGAGGCCAGTACATGGCGAGGCTAGAATTTGGCGGCTCTCGCCTACATAGGTATGGTGGGCTGAAGCGGTAGCGAAGCATGCACTAAACAACCTATAGAGACTCGATAACTGTCGGCTATTAGAGAGAGATAAGAAAGACCTATCCGGATCCAACCTGATAGTAACACCAACATACCCATCCTGGTATTCCCCCTCGAGACCAAACGAGGAAGTCAAACCGAGGAACTCGCATAGTTGGCAGTTTTATTCCTTCGATTATAGTTGAAGCACTTACTAGTCAGATATAGATAGCATGAGTCATCCTGATAGCATAAGTAGTGGGCAGTTTTAATCACCATTCCATTGTAGTTGGAACATTTACTACTCAGATATAATTGTCCTGAGGAATCCCAAAACCTAGTAATTGTTGGCACTTTTATCACATTCCATTGGAGTTGTAATACTTACTAGGCAGGTATATCAGAACATGATACGACCAAGATCCACCAGTTGTTGGCATTTTTAATATCCATTCCATTATAATTGAGCTGATTACTAGTCATATATTAAGTCAAGTTTATAGCACTACTTTAGTTATGCTTGTCTATGATCGAGATACTGTGCTCCAAGTCATCCATAACCACGGATACGGCTTTCAGAAAGTTTTACCCTGCAGGGGTGCACAAATAGCAACACACACTCGATCAACCTCGGAAAAACCAACTCAAAACCCAACGAGGCATTCACGACAAAGCGATCACAGGATTCAGAAATATTTCAGGGGGCCACCCCACTAAGCTACCCGCAACGAAGTTAGCCGGCTCCGGAACGGACCCAGGGTTTGTGACAATGGCTGTAAACGACTGGGAACCCGAAAGTGTGAATGGGCTTGTTGATACCGCCAAAACATTCCACGTTCCAAAATAGTACAGGTGCTCCACGCACAATCGTAAATGAAGCAGTAAAACATGGCATAGGTACAGGATAGTAATAAAGCCCCACACTACTTTGTGGCCCCAAGAAATAGAAATGAATCAAGCTCTGGCTCAGGGGGATCCCATAGGGTCTCCCGGATGTGGATAGTGCGAATAGTCAAGGAACAGGTATCAAGTACTCGGGGTCCTACGAGACACAAGTGAGCGTGGAAGAACCAAATAACATCTATTGCCCACCGATGCCTCTGCATTAGTTATATCTAGCAATTTAATAGTTGTATTTAAAGTCATGATCATCTCCACCATTAAACATCTCCACCATAAACATCTGCCAGCATTCCAACAACTATGGTACTCGATAACACGAGATCGCACCTGAGCAAGCAACTTCGACTCGCAAGGCCAGCTATCTACCAAACACAGGTAATAGGAGGTGTCCAAGGCAATATAAAGGCTGCACGGGATATAACTGGTGCACGGAAACTAAAGCATCGCGACATAGATAGCAATAGATCAACAGGAGGAAATAAAGACTATAAATGCAAAATAGGTAGAAAGGGGGAGAATGCTCGCCTAGGAAACACTGCTGAAGGTTCATATCCGGAGAACTTGTCGAAGCTCACAACATCTCATCGTCCTATCCGGGAAGAAGCAAAACACAAGGGTTTCCTAGCCCGCGTGACTGATGGGTGGGGACACGATGAGGTGGCAGCCACGTGTGCGGGGACGGTCAACATGACCGGAGATGATTGACCACGGCTGGACGGCAGCACTCCCTGGTCGAGGAGGCCAAGCGCGGCACGCAGAGAACACCAGGGAACACGTCGCTCCACGAGGGACCAGGATTGGGCGGCACAGAGTTCACCGGGTGACCGGAGCATCACCAATGTGGGGGTGCTGCGACGGCGGGGCACGGGTCAGCGTTGAGAGGCTTTGCGGAAGGGGTGGAAGCTTGTGGGGTGGCTCGAAGGTAGAACTTGCTCACCTGGAGACCGAAGGGGGTGGACGACAAGGTTGAGGTAGACGGAGGCGGCTGAATTCATCAAGTGAAGCTCATCGGCCGAAGGTTAAGAAGACAACCGTAGCGCCAAATTGGAGCTCCCCGGGGCGAGGTGGTGGTCCAGGAAGGTTCATGAGGTGTAGGCGCACGTGTTAGAGTCCTCCCCTGGGATGGGGTGGCCTAGCCCGGCGGCGCCATGGAGATGTTGCTGCGGCGGCGCTCGAGCCCGAAGGGGAAAACTCAGAGGAAAGCTACGCAGGGAAAAGGGACGGTGTGCTACGGTCCGTGAGGAGGAGGAGATAAGGCCAGAGACGACTTGATGAGGCAGACGGAGGCGGGATGGCCACCTGCTTCACCGTCTGCGGCTGAGAGGAGAAAAAGTCACGGCGTCAGACGAAAAGAGGAGGAAGAGAAACAGGAGACGGAGGCATCTCGTCGAAGAGGTATCGGCTAGATGGTTTGGGGCCAGCCCAAGAGAAGGACGGGAGGGAGAAGGGGCTCCGGGTGGGCCAAAAGCTGGGGGCTGGACTGCTGCTCTCTCTCCCTGTTTTTTTATTCCTGTTTTGTTTTATTATTTGTTTTGGGTCGTTTTTTTATTTCAATTCGAACAAGAGTTTGAACTCTTAACTATTTTGAAATTTTGCATATTGATTTGAAAATAAGGGTTTTGACAACACAAAGACAAGAGGGAAACAAGACCTGGAAAAAGGGGATGCCCACAAGTAATTCAATTTGGGCATTTATGCAAGACTAAGAATTGGGTTTTAGAAAAAGAACAAATACATTTACAAATAGTGGATCCTATACTTGGATCCCAATTTTGTAGAAAACCAAATATAGAGGTTTCAAAAGGGGAAGAGAATAATGTGATATCAAGACATACAAGAAAGATTCCAACAAGTGCAATGCAATGCAATGCAGCATAACAAATGCAACAATTTATAACATGATCCATGCAGGGTGGCATGATGAAGATGAGCATGCTAAAGATGATGCAACAAAAATAAAATAACAAGCGATTTTCTAGTAGTGGTTTTAGCGGGGTGCCACACCTTCTGACCTAAAAAATCAGGGGGGTTCGACATTTTTCCAGAAGGAGTTCCGCTCTGCCGCCACCACCAGATTCCACGAAACAGCACCAGAAACTCCGTTCTGGCACCCTGTCGGGACAGGGAATTTGACGAGATCATCGCCATCATCATCACCATCGCTTCTCCATCGACCATCCATGTTTCCCCCATCTATGAGTGAGTAATCCCCCGTTGTAAGCTATGGGGATGGTAGGGATTGGATGAGATCGTTCATGTAATGGCATCAGATTCTTAGGGCATGGTGCCTAGTATCTTCTATTAGTGCCTTTTTACTTTGTTGCAACTTGTTATGCTTAATGCTTGTCACTAGGGCCTGAGTGCCATCATTTCAGATCTGAACATGTTATTGATTCGTTATGATAGTATTGTTTTTGGTCTTACCTGTAAGTTGTTTACACACGTTGTTGTCCAGAACCAATGGCCCCGAAGTGACAAAAATCGGGATACCGGAGGGAATGGCTTTGATCTGAGGATCACATGTGTTCACAGAGTGTTAATGTTTTGCTCCGGTGCTTTATTAAAAGGAGCACCTTAATTGCCAGTAGTTCCCTTGAGGCCCCGCTGCAAATGGGCCGGCAGGACAAAGATGTTGTGCAAGTTCTCATTGTGAGCACGTATGACTATATATGGAACACATGCCTAGGATTATCTAGTACTTGGATGCTTTATCTTATTTATCTGCAATTGCCCTATGTTCTGATTGCCATGTGAATTGTCTTGTCCATGCAACGCCCGTACATCCATCCCTATGCCTACCGCGCTCGAATCCTATTGTTTACTTTTACTGTTACTACTGTTCTACTTTTACTATTGCTATTACTTTGCTGTTACTTTACTATTGCTACTATAAAACTATTGCTACTGATAAACTGCTGTGAGCAAGATTGTTTCGAGGTGCAGCTAAATTGACAACTTTGTTAAGGCTTATAAATATTCTTTGGCTCCCCTTTTGTTGAATCAATAATTTGGGTTTCACTTGCCTCGAAAATACAGCAATACACCCCTATACTTGTGGGTCATCAAGACTATTTTCTATGCACTAAGAAAAAACATGCCTCTGCCACTTGTGCAGATTGTCCAATTATTGGTTCACTAAGTAAATTTGACTTGTTAGCAGCCTCATCATTTTCCTCCCTGATATGCCTTTCTAAAATAATGGCTTCTCTTTCATACTCCCTGCATATTAGATCTTGCTTTTTGCCCAGATTCAAAAAACCTTTACGCAACAATGATACAACAGACCTGAAACATTCTAGTATGTTGAACTCAAAATGTGTAGCTTTAACAGCACCAGAACTAGCCCCATGCCCATGAGGAAACAAAGTAGCAACAATGTCCAGACGATCGCTGGTGCTTGAAATGGTCTTAGAAAGATGCTCAACTTTCTCCAAAAGCTCATCAATCTCATTGATGGCTGGAACAGATGTTGACCTCATGCCCTTGGACGTGGTTTTAGGAGCAATATCGGGACCCAATCCTTTCATGCCACCCATTATATGATGCTGAGAACTTGTAAGGCGTCGAGGAGACTCATGCTGCTCCTCAAAACAATGCACTAGAATATGAACACCAGGATCAAAAGTAAGTTCATCCAAGACTATTTCATATGAATAAGCAATGTCATTACGCCCTTTCCACTTCAATAAAAAATACGAATAAAAAAATAAGTTAGCTAACGTGTAAAATAAGTTTAACATGCAAAGAAATGACATAATATTAAAATGAAAAAATATGAAAAAAATAAGTTAACTTAGAAAAGGCACATGGGAAACTAAAAGTTGACTACTACATATCACTACCCCCTACACAAGAGAAAACTAAACTTAACTACTTAATTTAACAAATATACACTAACAAAAATAAAAAGAAGTTCACTAAAATATTAAAAGGTAGTTATGAAAAGAATACCAACAAAAGGTAACAAAAACACTTGTTGCTTCCTAAAAATGAATAAATACTAAAATTAATTACTAGCAAAACTATAAAAATAGACTAGGCAAATGGAAAACTAAAGTTATGAAAGTCTGGTAAAATAAAAACATAGTTAACATTACACAGAAAAGATAAAAATAACTAGAACTAATAATCACATGTGGAAAAGAGATTAGAAGTAAAGTTTAAACCAAATAATGGTTACTAGTTAACTTACCGGCAATTTCCCAAGGATATACTTCAACATATCACTTTTTACATTCCTAATTCAGTCTTCAAGATAAATAGCTCTTAGCGATGCCGCGTGCGAAGGATTAGCACGAGGGGTATTTCGGTGGATAACTCTTGTGAGAGAGACATGAATCCAAATACTGAATAAGAGGGGTGAGTGCACACTCTTCAAGACCAGCCTATGGAAAATCAACATCCTGGTACTTAATAGATACGTGCTTCAACTCGTCGACTACAAGCTGATAGAAATCGCTTCTAGCCATCTTATTGTAAACCATATTAACAAGCATCATAGCCTCCTGACCAAGACGAACTACTAGACCGGGACATATTAGCTTGGTGAAAAGAATAGCAAAGAAAACCTTAACAACAAGGTCACCTTTGGTTTCATATTGTACTAATAATATCATAAGTTCACGTTGATCCTTGGTCTCAATGTTAGCATTACTTTTAAATCCCAATTCTTCCTTGACATTAGCTAACGCAGCATCATGACCGGTCTCTGATGGCTTGTGAACAGTTTCACCACCCATGGAAAAACCAAAAAATGTGATGAACTGAATCACGGTTGACCTCCAATACCCTTCTAGGACCAAAATCTATCTTCATAGTGTTAAAATCAATCACCATCATTAGAACCCACATAGGAGGGCGTGATACATTCCCCTCCAATACCCAATAAAACACACACCCAAACCCTGCTTCGTGAACTTTTGCTCCGTGAGAGTCTTTAAGCAACTTGATTGCATCGTACACTTCGCCAATAGATAGGGGCATAGTCTGCAAGAATGGACCTGCATCAAAACAAACATTACAAAACATCGGTTGAAAAAACAAGCCCACAAACATAAAAAATGGAAAAATGTGCAGGTATGCATACATAAAAAACATCCCAAATGAAAAATGAAAGTTCGCATCATCATACAAGGAGTTTAAATACACATATAAGAAAGAAAAAATATAAAATAAACAAAAAAGAAAGTTCATATATATCATAGATTAGGTTCACATGAAACAAAACAATGACACAAACACACACATATATATAGATGTAAATTCAATTAAACTAAAGTCCAATAACATAAGTGCAAAAGCAGCTTCATGTACATTAAAAAAGTTATAGAAAAGGGTAGTATCGCATGGATAAAAAGAACACGAACCTGCAGGGACATTGTCATCTGATGGGATAGCACCCCTAAATACTTTACCCTTCTTAAAAACCCTAAGTTTTTTCTTAGGCACTAAGTTGTCTTCGTCTTTATTGGTTTGAGCTTTATCAGGTCTACCCCTTTTTCTTCTTGGTAATTTTCTATAACAAAAGACAACAACACGAAAATCAAAAACAAAAATATGTTATGCTACCGAATTAAAAGAAAGTTCATGTATAAAAGCATGAAGGAAATGAACAAAGAAAAAAAGAAAATCATTACCTTTCAGACACAGCCGAGGCAAAACCACCCTTAGCACCACCAGCATCGCAAGTGCACAGATCGTTTGTAGCTAGTTTTGAAATAGATATCGATCCCACATGGAGCAGTAGGAAAAAGACTAAAATGCTTTTAACTACAACTAAACAAAGTACTTAAGAAATAACTTTAAGATGCAAGAAAAGTAGAGTTGTTTTTGGGTTTTCGGTTGATCAAAGTAATTTAAAGTAAAACAAAACTTAATGCAGAAAGTAAGAATCGCGTGTGTAATAGAATTTTAGAACTACAGTAGGAAAAAAGGCATTCTCGGGAATAGTGGATACACCGCTAGCAATTTAGACTAAGCAATCAAGATTATTATAACGAATATTCTCATAATGTGTATGTATGTGGGAGGAGTTACATATATGGACGAATAACCAGCAACCGTTGCACACATCATCCTCATAACCACAACAGACAACAATCGACATCAATTGAATTATTGTGCTATTAAGGGATTTCTCCCATGGCATGGACATGGCTTTATGAGTTCTCCTTGATTCCCCCAAGTTAGTACGTAAGGATTGACAACAACTGTATAGTCACAGTAAGTGCTATCATCCCTCCATCTACCAACAAGTAATCCCCTTCATCGAGTCCCCATAAGAGGCAAATATTAAGGAGGTGCACAACTCCCAACATCAAGATGAACATAATTAACACATACACATAATGATGTATAACATAATAATCTCTATCTCATCTCAATCATATGATAGGGTTTCGCCATCTCCCCAAGAACTAGAGATTGACTCGGACATGGAGGCAATCAACATCATAGCAATGGTAATGGAAACAAGCATAGATGAATAGTACTTGTATAAATCCACAACGAGTATGGGAATTACAACAAGATCTAGACAAGATGTAGATGGGATGGACGGAGATGGTGGTGATGCAGCGGTGGATGATGACGATAGATGCCTTAGCCTCTCGGATCTGCGCAGGGCAAATATGGATCCTCGGTGGATGAGTTCCCCCTCCAGATGCCTTCCGGAGGTGAGGTTTCTGCGATTTCTGGGTGTTTTGTATGTCGTCTCTCCGAACCAGTTGCAAGGGGTGAAACTATTTTAGGAGGTGGAGGTGGCGCCAACTATACGGCCAGAGCTATATGGCCAGAAAATTTGCTTCGGTGGTATAGTTGGTCATTGAATGCCTGGTCTCCTTTGTTCGCCTCTGATTTTCTTCTGGTATTATTAATATTTCCCAAATAAGCGATTTATGTTATTTTTGACTCCTTTTCTCCACAATACAACGGCTCCAAGAATTATATCCAATGGATCCATCATCTTTCCTGATCCTGGTGAAAACAGACATAAAATGTGCGTGCAAGCGCCGTAAAATACCAAGATCCTACATCTACAATGCAAAATAATAATGTAAAACATGATGTAGATATGCACTCATCAACTTCCTCAAGCTTAGACTCTTGCTCGTCCTGAGCAAGTTTTAGCTTAATGGATGTGATCCTCATATTCATGAAGCTGAGTCGATTAAAATAAATGAGGCAGTTGCAGCATGTGTTTATCATATGCATTACATATGAATAAGTTCATGAATAGTACCATACTCGAACCATCTGAATAGTATTAGTGGGCTTCCACACCTTAGTGATGAATAGTTTATAAAATATAAATCTCAACATAATGTACAAGTATCTGGTTCAACCGAATGAGTTAGCGAGGTAGTCCCAAGTGTTTTAGGATTAACATATTCACTTGGGATTCAAAATCTCAAAAGTGTATCTTTGTTATACTACAATACAGTGGTATATGCCTATTTGCTCTTTGCACACTCCCTCGTTTTCTTCTTTCTTTTCTATTATTTTGTATATATATGCTCACACTTTTGTTTAAGTGCTACGCAAAGGATCTAGCCCTATATTCCGCATCATGTAGGAATTCAATGTTTAATGATCTCAATTATAAAATTCCAATTGTATATGAAGCATTCTTATGACTCGGAGATTCTACCTCGACTTGTTCTCACTCTATTTTGATAGCACTTTCAGTTTCCTTTGTTCAAGGTTTCTTTTTCAACTTGTATAGATAATTTTTCTTTGTAAATCAAACCGTAGACTTACAGCATATTGACAAAATTATCTTTATATGTTCCATTAATACCAATGGTCTGGAAGACTCCTATTGCTATCAAGTGCAAGTAAAATTATACTCAAGCTAATCATATATCATTAAAGCAAACACAAACTCAATATTGCTCCATATAATAATAAACTCGGAATTTCATTAAAGGGATCGACTATTCCTGAAGGGAATTAATGATGCAAACTTTATTGCTAGTTTGAGCTCATGCAAAAATAGTAATAAAAAAACTTATAAGATAGATTACAAGGTCATAAAGACCTTCCCAAGCTTGGAATCAAGCCAGGCGGGACCAATTAACTCCTTGTTGGTACCTATTCCTCCTCCTAGGTAGAAAGAGCATCGCCCTCTTCTTTTATGTTGCCATCTTTAACTATGCTTGCAAAGCGGATGCTGAGCTTGGCCATGTCGTACTGGATCTTCAACATTTTCTTCTTGTCGAATTTCTTCTCATCTGTCAACTCAAAGATAGTTTTAATTAAGAAACTAGCTCTACCATCGATGTCATCGACCTTCTTCTCAAGGTATTTGCTCATCATCCAGTAGGAGTCAATCCCTTCTCCAATTGTTTCAACGCATGCCTTTAAAGCTTTTTCTAACTCATAGATCTTATCATGAATCTCATCTTGCCACACCTTTTTAGGTTTAAGAGGTGATGCACCAAGAGGAGGTTTATTATATGGTTCTATGTTGTAACGATAAGGATTAGGGAGATACTCATCCTTGTTCCTTCCACGCTCAGCTTGCCTGATCATCTCCAATTAGGGAGAGGCTTGATCTCCTGGCTGGATGATGATGATGGTCCTTTAGGTTGTACTTCTTAGATCCTCTTCACGGGCTTCTCTTCTTTCTTCTTCTAGAGCTTGTTGACATGGAAAGGCTGCATGGCTTCGCTCCATGGATGTTGTTAGAGGGCTTGTATAGGGATGGCGAGGATTTTTCGAGGTGGGAGGTTGTAGCTCTGCGAAAACTTAATGAAAAAGGTTAGATGTGATCATATTTAAAAGGAGGGATCAAAAACCCTAGCTGCCTTTTGTAACAAGCAACTGTACGGGAGCGGCCCATATAGCTCCCGCTGTATAGTTATGAACTGACTATAAATTTATATCTACGGTGGAACCTACTATACGGCTGGAACTATACAAGTAGGAATTTTTACTCCCGCCATATAGTTGGCCGTTAAACTCTCTGTATTCTGAATATTTTTTTTGGAGATGGGTCGATAACTACACGAACGCAACTATACAGGCGGAATTTTTTAATTCCGGCCATATAGTTGGTCGCTAAACTCTCATTACTCTGGAAATTATTTTGTCAAAGGTGTTGATAACTATACGACCACAACTATATGGGCAGAATTTTTAATTCTGGTCGTATAGTTGGTCGTTAAACTCTCAGTACCTTTTGTGGATGGAAGGGGTGATGTCGCAACAACTATATGACTGCAACTATACGGCCCGAATTTTTATTCCCACCGTATAGTTGGTCGTTAAACCTTCTGTGTCCACCAAAAAATTTCTACTTCTCTAAGGATTCTTTATTAATCTAAAACTTAACGAAATATTAAGTTTTGATAGAAAAATGTCAGCTTAGATTTTCGACCAATTTTGGCTTTATCAATCTCCCTTCTTCTTTGCTAGAGCATAAAATGTTTCTTATTTACCACAATATTCAAATAAAACTTTAACTGAAATTTTAAAAACTTACTCAAACCTTAATTTCGCATGGGTTTCCTCCCATGAAGCGCTCTTTTATGGTAAATAGCTTGACCGTAGTTTTGCTCATTCCGTATCGAGCTCGTTTTTCTTGCAGTTGCCATCCCTTATATACTTTTGTTTAATTACTTCTCCAGGGGTGATTACCTCTATGGTAACTGCACTTATATCTTCTCTTACTCGATAATGCTCCAAGCATTATCCATTTACCACCCATGCAAGAGAGGGTGTTTCTCCTTGGATCTTCACTGCTCCCAATGAATAGGCTTCTTCAACTATATATGGGCCTTCCCACTTTGATCCGAGCTTTCCTAGAAACAACTTAAGACGAGAATTATAGAGCAACACTTTATCTCCACTTTCAAAAATCTTATACTATATTTTTCTATCATGACATCTTTTCAATTTTTCCTTAAACAACCTAGCATTCTCATAGGCTTCACTTCTAAACTCATCTAAAGCATGAATATCTAATAAATGCTTCTCCCCTGCTGCTTTGAGATCATAATTTAGATTCTTGATTGCCCAAAAAGCTTTGTGTTCCAATTCTAAAGTTAAATGGCATGCCTTACCGTACACCATCTTATAAGGTGTCATACCCATTGGATTTTTAAACGCGGTACGGTATGTCCATAGAGTTTTATTTAACTTCTATGACCAATATTTTCTTGATTTGTCCATCGTCTTCTCGAGTATGGTCTTCAATTCTATATTAGAGAGTTCCACTTGACCACTTGTTTGGGGATGATATGGTGAAGCAACATGATGATTTACTCCATACTTGCTGAGGATTTTCCTGAAAGTTCCTTTCATAAAATGAGAACCACCGTTAGTAATTAAAAATCTAGGAACTGCAAACCTGGGGAATATGACATCCTTGATCATCTTCACTAAGGTAGCTGCATCCGCATGATTTGTTGGGGTAGCTTCAACCCATTTAGTAACATAGTAAACAGCAACAAGAATATGAGTATAACCATTCGACTCTATAAATGGCCCCATGTAATCCATTCCCCATACATCAAAGGGTTCAATTATGAGACTATAATTCATTGCCATTTATTGTCTCCTACCTATATTACCTCTTCTTTGGCAAGCATCATAGTATTCCACATACTTGTGTGCATCCTTGACCAAGGTGGGCAACATAATCCGGATTGAAGTACCTTTGCAGCAGTTCTCTTACCTGCATGATGCCCTCCATACGGACTGTCATGACAAGCCTTCAATATCGCATTCATTTCATGGTTAGGAACACACTTCCGAATCATTCCGTCAAGTCCATGACGATATAGATACGGATCATCCCAAAAGTAATATTTAAGATCGTTAAATAATATCATTCTTTGATTTCTTGACATACCAAGAGGTATAAATTTTGTTGCTAGATAGTTAGCATAATCTACATACCATGGATCAGCAATTTCAATGTTTGCTAAATATTCTCCGGAAAAGATTCATTAATAGGTACGGGGTTATTGATTATTCCCTCCATCCTAGAGAGATGATCTGCTACCGGATTATCTTTACCCCTCCTATCTATTATTTGCAAATCGTATTCTTCTAGTAATAAAACCCACCTAATCAACCTAGGCTTAGCATCCTATTTCACAAGGAGGTGACGCAAAGCTTGGTGATCCGTATGGATTATTACCTTAGAATTAATGACGTAAGATATACTTTGTCACAAGCAAAAATTATAGCTAGAAACTATTTTTCTGTAGTAGCATAATGCTTCTGAATCTTATTAAGAGGTCTTCTAGCGTAATAAATTACATTCAAATTCTTTCCATCTCGCTGTCCCAACACAGCCCCTAAAGCATAGTCACTAGCATCACACATGATTTCAAAAGGTTCATCCCATTTTGGAGGTTGCATGATAGGTGTTGAAACTAGTTTATTCTTAAGGTCTCAAAAGCTGCAATGCAGTCATGATCTAAATAGAATGGAGTTTCTTTATCAAGAAGATTTGTAAGGGGCATAGCTATTTTAGCAAAATATTTTATAAACTGCTTATAAAAAGCTACATGTCCTAGAAACATTTTTAGATTTTTAAGGTCTTGAGGTATTGGAAGATTTTCTATAGCATTTATATTATTTTTATCTATTTCTATTCCCTTCTCCAAACCTTTATGCCCGAAAACTTTACCTTCTCTTTCCACAAAACGGCATTGTTCCCAATTCAAAACCAAGTTTGATTGCCTTCATCTCTGCAAGACTTTGGTCAGATTGTAGAGGTAATTATCAAAAGTTGTTCCACAAGAAACAAAATCATTTGTTAGAACTTACATAGTATTCTCAACAAAATCATCAAAAATCTTTAGAACACATTCCTGAAAAGTTGTTGCTGCATTACATAAGCCAAAAGAATTAATCTATAAGCATATGTGCCATAAGGACAAGTGAAAGTTGTTTTCTCTTGATCTTCTGATTGTATGGCAATCTGAGAATACCTAGAATAACCATCAAGAAAACAAAAGTAAGAATTATTACTAAGTATTTCTAAAATTTTATCCATGAATGGTATATGTTTAGGATTTTCTTTGTCTCACAGTTTAACTTTCTAAAATCAATGCACATATGATATCCTACAATGGGCCTTAGAGGAACTAGCTCACCATCCTCATTCATAACAACATCAAGACCACCTTCTCTTGGTATGCAATGAGCTGGGCTAACCCACTTACTGTCAGAAATAGGATATATTATGCCAACATCTAGTAAGCGTATAACCTCTTTTCTTACTACTTCATTCATCTTCGAATTAAGCCTTCTTTGTGTATCTACTACAGGTTCAGCATCATCAAGCATGGTAATCTTATGTGTTATGATAGATTGATCTATTCCTTTAATATCACTCAATTTATATCCAAAGGCTTCACGATGCTTAACCAAAACTGAAATGAGTTTATTTGTTTCATTTCCGATAGATTCTTGCTAATAATAACAGGACATTTATTTTCATTATCTAAAAATTCATACCTCATATTGTCTGGAAGTTTTTCAATTCTATAGGTGGAGGCTCTTCATCTCCTTTTCTTACCGGTTCTTCATAGTCATGTGGATTTTGTGCTTCCCGAATTGAATCAAGGTAATCATCCATGTCTTGTTTCTCCTCACCATATGGTGCTTCCTCCCAATTAATCAGGCTCCTCTCTAATTCATCTTGTAGAGTACTGAAATGAATTCCCGCCAGCTCAGCAATCGTCTTCTCTTCCTTGATATCCTCCACTTCATATGGCCTCTTCTTTAGTTTGGCAAAGTGGAATGGCATTTCCTCTTCTCCAAACATCAGTGAAATAGTGTCCTTCTTATTATCAACTCGAGCTTTGCTGATGGAAATAAAAGTCCTGCCTAAAAGAATAGGACAAAAAGAATCTCGAGGCATATCACCAATATAAAAATCAAGGGGGCACATGAGTGTCCCAATAAATACATAGATATTTCTGATTACTCCTTCCAGTTTTATATTGGTTCTATTAGACAATTTAATAGTAGTGTCTACCGGTTCCACATCTGGATTATTTAAATTATAGCGGAGTTCCTCATAAAGCGATGAAGGCATAATATTTATAGTGGAAATTGGTTCACAAATTCCATATAAGAAAGTTTCTCCACAATATATAGGGGTCATGGGTTTAGAAGTATCATTACCTTGAACCTTACCTTTGATGAATTCTGAGGTTTCAAGGTCTAGAATAACCACTTCATCGTCCACTATTCGTGCTTCCATAAGATCCTTTAATATAACATTATTTATATTAGTAGCTTCGGGGTTCCTTTCTGGTTTCTTTGATCTCTTCTTTATTTGTTCTTCCTCTTTTTTCCTTTTTTCGACGATCCCTTGAATAGGATTGAGGAGAACTCTTCCATCATCGCTCTTGCATACTTCTTTTCTTCGAGGGGTTTACGGGGTTCCCATTCTATAGGTACTTGCAAATGCCCTGCATAATTATCAATAATTTTCTTTACTGAGTAAGAATCAATATCAAGGGTTTTAATCATTGCATCTATCCTCTCATCTACAAGGAAATCGTCAATGCAAGCGTATTCAGAAAAACTATTTGTAATGTTTTCCTTATATTTAAGATTTTCTGCTCCTTCTCTCATTTTTATTATTAGATTCCAAGATTCATCATAGGTATAAGATAGAAAACTTCCATTAGAAGTAGTGTCTAGATTCATCCTATTTTCAATATTTAGCCCTCCATAAAAGGTATGGGTGATTAACCAATCAGGCAAACGATGATGGGGGCAATAATCTAGGTAGTTTTTGTACCTTAGATATCCTTCATATAAGCCCTCACTAGGATTATTTTTGAAACTGATAATAATACCTCTCATCCTGTGAGCTTTGCTTTCAGAATAATATTTTGATAGGAATTTGGTTGCCAATTCCTCCTAAGTCCTCGGTGCTTCTGCACAAGAAGATCTATAGTAGTCACAAACATTATTAGAGAGAGTTTTTCTAAACAACTGGGTTTTAACCATATCAAGATTACAGTCGTCGAAAATAAAGGAACTAAGAACGTCTTTAAAGAATTGTAAGTGTCCATATGGACTTTCTTCATTGTTTCCTACAAATTTCTTAGAATGGAATAATTCAAATAATAAAGGGTGGATCTCGATTCCATCCGGATTTATGCTTTTATTAACAACTATAAAAGCGTCCAAGGGTGAACCCATTTTCCTTACTGCCTCAAGCTGGTTTAAATGCTGAGTGTTGTCCATTGTTGCAGTCCTGCAACTGAAGTAAAAATTAGTACAACGAAAGTAAATAACTGATACGTTGCTAACATATCCATAATTTTTGATGTTCCATGCTTGGTTTTAACTACTTTCTTATGTTTTGTCCATGCTTTGGAGTACTTTTCATATGATTTCTTGGACTAACCTATTAACAAGAGCCACAGTGCCAGCTGTCTGTTTCTGCTGTTTTTGGTTCCAGGAAGTTAGAAAATGAATATTCTCGGAATTGGATGGGACAAAAGCCAAAGTCAGTTTTTCATCAAGGGACACACAGAGCGAGAATACGAGATGGAAAGGGGCCAGAGGGTGGCCACACCACCTGGCCGCGCGGCCAGGCCTAGCCCGCGCCAGGGGGTGGCGTGGCCAGCCCAGGCACCCCCTCGGCCTCCCCTTCTGACTAAAGGTGCCTCCGATACAGAAACCCTAAGTACCCCGATGAAAATTCCACGAAAGAGTTTGTAGTCGCCGTCGTCTCCATCCCTAGATCGAGAGGGATCTGAAGCTCTTCCCTGCACCCTGTCGGAGAGGGGAATTCACCCTGGAGGCCTTCTTCATCATCATGCAAGCCTCTGGTGTGATGCGTGAGTAGTTCATCTCTGGACTACGGGTCCATGTAGTAGCTAGATGGCTAGTTCTCCTCCTTTGTGCTATCATGTTTAGATCTTGTGAGCCCTCTTCATGATCAAGATCATCTATTTGTAATCCTACATGTTGTGTTTGCGGCGATCCGATGGATATTGAGATGCTATTTCAGATTGATTATTGATTCTATCATGTCTTTGTTATTTGTGAGCTTGCATGCTTTCTGTTGTTAGTAGCTATCTTGGCCAAGTAGATGCTAGCAACTCCAAGAGTTAGTATTTATGCTCGATAGTGGGTTCATGCCTCTAGTAATCTGGGGAAGTGACAGAAATCTCTAAGGTACTAGATGTGATGTTGCTACTAGGGAGAAAACAACAATCCTTTGTTCATAGAACAATCGTATTGTTTACTTTACACGCAATTCGTAATGCAATTATCTGTTGCTTGCAACTTAATACTAGAGGGGGTTCGGATGATAACCTGAAGGTGGATTATTAGTCATAGATGTAGTTGGATGGCGGTCTATGTATATTGTTGTAATGCCCAATCAAATCTCAAAGGACTCAAGATGATTAGTATATGCATGTATTGCTTTCTCAATGTTTGTCAATTGCCCCGCTGTAATTTGTTCACCCAACATGTTATCTATCTTAAGGAGAGCCACCACTAGTGAACTATGGACCCCGGTCCTTTCTTTTACCATCAATCTACAATCAATTGTTTACTACTTTGTGTTTACTTTCTGCAAACTATTACTTTCTTCCACTCGATACGTTTAATCCTTTGTTTTCAGCAAACCGGTGAGATTGACAACCTCATCACGAGTTGGAGCAAAGTTCTATGGTTGTGTTGTGCAGGATTCCACGTTGCTGCTGACGCCGGTAGTGCGCCCTGCCAAAGTCTAGCTAGCAACACCTCTGGGGTGTTTCCTTGCTCCTACTGGATTGATTACCTTGGTTTCATAACTGAGGGAAAACTTGTTGCTGTGCTCATCATACCTTCCTCTTGGACTTCCCCAACGAGCTTGATATATTTTGGGCCATCAAGCATATTTTCTGGCGCCGTTGCCGGGGAGTCAAGGACATCTTCACAAGGGGAGTCCCTCATAACCAATCTCTTTACTTTTTTCTTTTTATTTTTCTTAGTTTATTTTCTGTTTTGTTTGCTTGTTTCTTTATCAAAAACACACAAAAAAATTAGTTTTACAAGTTTGCTTTCTTTATTCAAAAACACAAAAAATTTAGTTCCTATCTTAAGTTTCCATTATGTCTAGCATTGCTCCAATCACTATTTCACCTGAGGAAATGATTTTCACTTTTAAACAAGGAATTGAAGAGAGTTTCAAAGAAGCTTGGTCTAGAATCTCTGATCTACATGAAAAAACTGAACCTAAAATGACTCAAAGCTTGTTCCTTAGCAGTTTTTACCTTGGAATTGCTCTTTGCTATAGATATGCTTTGGATGCTGTTGTGGGAGGAGATTTCCTCCAATGTAATGAGGATGATGCTGTCAATGCCGTAAAGAAGATGATATTTACTTACAACTTGCCTAGCAATTCTGATTCTTCCTTTATGAACATATTTGCTAGAACACTCTTGAGACGCGCACTACTAGTTTAAAGTGAAGGAGTTATGCCCTAGAGGCAGATAATAAAGTGTATTATTTGATATATCTCCTGTATGTTCATAATACGTTTCATACTATGCTATAACTGTGTTAATACGGAACGTTAATACACGTGTGGTATGTAAACAAACCATGTCTCTAGTTACCTCTAGTGAACTAGTTCATTGGTCATGAGGATGGTATGTGTTTCAAGGTCATGGGCATTTATGCCAACTAACAATGAGGTCATGTTATTAGTTGAATAACATGATAGACAAACATCCGACCGTTATATCTTAATGAGATCTAGTTACAAAGTTCACCATTGATGATAAAACATAGAGAACCTCGCAACCCGATCCTTTGACTATGAGGTAATACAAATCACCATTCTAGAAGAAGCTTAGATGGTTATCAAGAATCATCTCATAACAGGGTGATCAAAAAGGTGCCACTCAGGTTTTCCGAAGAATTGCGTAGAGGAGTACATATCAAGACCAGGATTTATCTAGTCCATGTAACGGACAGATACATGTGGCCATCTTGGTGATATTGCATTAATGAAGCTTGCAAGCATGTGACTAGGTCACGGAATGCAATGACATGAGAACGAGAAAACAAGTTCATCACTAACGAGATCGAACTAAGGTATGGAGATACCGAAGATCAAATCTCGCATGAATTAGGAATCGTATGACAGGGAATAGGGAACGACTATCTCACGGTTCGAGCGATTGTATTCGTGAAACGCACGGGGGTCACATGGCCATCCAGGTCCCTTTGTTGATCATTGATATGAGAGTGGTCCCTATCATGTCCAGAGTGTTTCCGAACCGAAGGATGTCACGCTTAAGGGTAGGGATGCTTAGGGTAGATGAGGCATCGTATGATAAATAGAGAGAGAGAAACCGGAATAGTTTCGGTACCATCCGATGGAGATCGGGAAGGGGTCTGGAAGTTGTTCCGGAGTGAAGAGATAATATAATATGTATATTTGAATGTTAATTGGAGAATTAATATGAAATATATATTTTATTTTAATTTTGAAGGCACTATATTGCTAATGGGCCTCACTCGAAGGGAGGCCCAAGTGGGCAAGGCGCCTAGGGAGTGGGGGCCAGCCGGCCTAGGGCTGGTGGGCTGCCCCAGTGGGGCCCACCTAGGGCCGGCGGCTGCCCCAAGGTGGCCGGCGGGTGTGGGGATTAGTCCCACCCCTCCTGGCCCCTGTGCAGTGCGCCCCCTCCCACTATATAAAAGGGGCCCCCTCCCCTTGGAGACCACACCCATTCCTCTCATTCTCTCTCTCTCATATGCTGAGGGCTTCCCCATAATATTGGGGAGGACCTCGTGGTTGAGTTCTCCACCCTCACACTACCATCGTGTGATCGGCGATCCGACAGCTACTTCTTCCGCTGCTCAGATGGATTGGAGCCCGGTTGACGTCCCCTACACCAGACGTGTGACAAACTTTGGAGGCACCACACTTGGGTTGCTGCTCGTCTCCATCAATATACACCTTCCTACGTAAGGCGTGCCTCTCTCTGCAAAGGCATGAATACTGTATTCCTTCTCCGTTAGTTATGTCTACATAGTATAGATCCTGGTATTAGTGTTTGAGTAGATAGAAATTTTTTGTTTTCTGCTATGGAACCCTACAATGGTATCAGAGCGGGTGTATGGGTAGACATGTCGTACGGATAGAACACATAACAATATGTGGGCATTGATTCTCTAGTTGCTACCCTCTTTAGTGTTATTGTTCATATCGCGACACTGTTTGATGAAGCGGCCCCCAACCGACCTCACGTGGTGATTCACGAGACTAGTCCACGAATCAAAGTGGCTTAGGGGGTGTATGTCTCTCTGAAGTAGTTGATATGGCATTGACACTAGAGGGCCTTGAAAAGGGAAGAAGAACGGCAATCATTGAATCCATGTTGTGGCACGACGTTCATAGGTGGGAAGGGGTTCTACTACGAAAACCCTAAAGCCGCATAAAACATGCAATAGTTAATATAGAGGCGTCTATCTTCCTTATTGCATAGGGGCAAGTATTATAACATGGCATTGACAAGTTTGTGAAACTTTAAGGCTTTTGATGATGATCATAAAGCTACAACCATGTCATAACACTTTACTTTTGAAGTATTACTTATTGTGCTAGTATACTTACTAGACGGTAGCATAATAAGATAATCCCTCATAGTATTCCAGTTATCATATTCCCCTTGTGTGTGCACCACCAACAAAGTTCTTCGGTATGAGGCGATCCAGGGTGACAGGCCTGGCTGTCAGACATATCTACGTTCGCATACAGTGGGTGTAAGCCATGTTGCACTGTGAATACACACGAGTTAGAACAGGTGAGCCTAGCACGTTACAGAGACGTGGCCTCGGAATACAAGAAACCGAAAGGTCGAGCATGAATCACATAGTTGATGTGATCGACATTAGGGAATGTCCACCCTTGATACTACACTGATGGCTGTGTTTAACCGGGGGAGGTGCAGAGGATTGGGATCATGTGATCACTAAACGAGTAGAGGGATGTTCGTTTAAGTGGGAGTTCTTTTAATTAAAACTTGAACTCATTATTATGAACATAGTCTAAATACTTTGCAAATTCCTTTGTAGATGTCTCGGCCACCCACCTTCAACCTTAGCACTTTCCTCGAGAAGGACAAGCTGAAAACTGATGGAACCAACTTCACCGCATGGTTCCGCAATCTTAGGATCCTCCTAGTCCCCTATAAGTTGACTTATGTCATCGAGGCTGAGCTTCCGGCTAAGCCTGCAGCTTCCGCCTCCCAGGACGAAAAGAATGTCTGGCAGTCCAAGGTGGATGATTTCTCCCTCATCCAGAGTGGAATGCTCTATGCCATGGAGCCAGAGCTTCAAAAGCATTTTGAGAAGATGAATGCCTTTGAGATCATTGAGGATCTCAAGGTTGTCTTTGCTCCACAGGCTCGTGCAGAGAGGTATGATGCTTCCGAGCTCTTATTCTCTGCTAAAATGGAAGAGCATAGCAGTATTAGTGAGCACGTGGTCAAAATGTCTGGCTACGTCAAGCGCTTAAACGCCCTGGATTGCAAAATCCCGGAGGAGCTCGCTATAGATAGGGTGCTGCACTCGCTGCCCCTAGCTATAAGAGTTTTGTGATGAACTACAACATGCAAGGGATGACTAAGACCCTTGCTGAGGTGTTCGCCATGCTCAAAACTGCTGAGGTTGAAATCAAGAAGGAGCACATGGTGTTGATGGTCAACAAGACCACCAACTTTAAGAAACCGGGGCAAAAAGGGAAAGGCAAGGGTAAAAAGTCTAAGAGGGATGGCAGGTTTGTTCCTACCACCTCAAAGACTTCCAAGCCTGGCCATAAGCCCGACACTTCGTGCTTCTACTACAAAGGGGACGGGAACTGGAAACGCAACTGCCAGCTGGCAAGATAGCCATCCCGGACAAAGGTATATATGATATACATGTTATTGATGTATTCCTTATGAGCGCCAGCAGTAACACCTGGGTATTTGATACCGCATCTGTTGCTCACATTTGTAACTCTCAGCAAGATCTGCAGAGTAGAAGGCGCCTGCGGAAGGATGAGGTGACGCTGCGCGTCAGCAATGGTTCGAGAGTCGAAGTGATGGCCGTCGGCACCCTGCATCTGCATCTGCCATCAGGATTATTGTTGGTTTTGAATAAATGCTATTATGTACGCGCACTGAGTATGAATATTGTGAGTGAGTCTTGCTTGTTGCAAGACCGTTATTCGTTTAAATCAGGAACAAATGGTTGTTCAATTTATATGAATGATGTTTTCTATGTTCATGCTCCTGTACATGATGGTTTATTCTTACTTGATCTTGATTGTGATACACACATCCATAATGTTGATGCTAAATGTTGTAAGCACAGTGACGATAATTCCATGTTCATGTGGCATTGCCGTCTTGGTCATATTGGCGTAAAACGCATGAAGAAGCTTCATTCAGAAGGGCTTCTTGGATCATTGGATTTCGAATCCCTTGATACATGTGAGCCATGCCTCGTGGGCAAGATGACTAGGACACCATTCTCTGGTATAGTGGAGAGAGCTGTAGACCTACTTGGGATCATACATACGGATGTATGTGGACCAATGAGTGTCTCAACACGCAATGGTTATCGTTACTTTGTTACCTTTACTAACGACTTAAGCAGATATGGATATATCTACTTGACGAAGCACAAGTCTAAAACCTTTGAAAAGTTCAAGGAATTTCAGAAAGAGGTAGAGAATCAACTTGACAAGAAAATCAAGCACCTTCGATCGTATCAAGGAGGCGAGTATTTGAGTTATGAGTTTAACATGTACTTGAAGGACTGTGGGATCATCCCATAGCTTACGCCAGCTGGAACACCACAGCGTAATGGTGTGTCAGAACGCCGTAACCGAACACTATTAGATAGTGTACGGTCCATGATGTCTTTAACTGATTTGTCTGTGTCTTTTTGGGGATACACGTTAGAAACCGCCGCTTTTATTTTAAACCGAGCACCATCCAAATCTGTGGAGACAACCCCATATGAGATATGGCATGGGAAGAAGCCCAAGTTGTCATTTCTGAAAGTTTGGAGTTGTGAGGCTTACGTCAAGAAACTACAGCCTGACAAACTCGAACCCAAATCAGCAAAATGTATATTTATGGGATATCCAAGGGAAACCGCTGGGTATACTTTCCACAACCAAGCCGAAGGAAAAACGTTTGTCGCAAGAAACAACACCTTTCTCGAGAAAGAGTTTCTTGCAAAAGGAGTGAGTGGAAGGAAAATTGAGTTAGATAAAATTGTTGACCCTTCTCTCCAAATTCCGAGTAGCGCAACGGAAGCTGTTCCGAAACCGCTCTCCAACATGGAGGAAGAGCCAATTGATGATGATCAAAACAATGATATCGAGACTCCTGAGGTTCGTAGGTCTACAAGGGTTCGTACCACTCCTGATTGGTACAGTAGCCTTGTGATGTCTGTCAACCTGGATGGATAGGAAGAACCTGCAAACTACAAAGAAGCTATGGATAGTGCTGACTCCGAGAAATGGCTAGAAGCCATGAAATCCGAAATAGGATCCATGCATGAAAACCAAGTTTGGACCTTGGTGGATCTTCAAGAAGGCCGCAAGTCCGTGGAAAAAAATGGATCTTTAAGAAAAAGACAGATGCGAATGGTAACGTGACCATTCACAAAGCTCGACTTGTCGCAAAGGTTTTTCGACAAATCCAAGGAGTTGACTACGACGAGACTTACTCTCCCAAGTGATGCTTAAGGCTGTCAGGATTTTAATAGCAATTGCTGCACATTTCGACTATGAAATTTGGCAGATGGATGTCAAGACCGCATTCCTCAATGGTCACATTGGTGAAGAGTTGTATATGATGCAACCGGAAGGTTTTGTCAATCCTAAGGATGCTGGAATGGTATGCAAGCTCCAACGGTCCATTTATGGGTTGAAGCAAGCATCTCGGAGCTGGAACCAACGTTTTGATCAAGTGATCAAGAGTTTTGGATTTGTCCAAAACCAACAGGAGTTCTGTGTTTACAAGAAAGCGAGTGGGAGCTCGGTTGTTTTCTTAATAGTATATGTGGATGGCATATTACTCATGGGAAATGGTGTGGATCTTATGAATAGCGTGAAAGCGTATTTGAGCAACCAATTCTCCATGAAGGATCTAGGTGAAGCTCCATAAATATTAGGAATCAAGATCTATAGAGATAGATCAAGTCACCTAATAGCATTGAGTCAGAGTACTTACATAGATAAGATTTTGAAGAGGTTCAAAATGGAAAACACCAAGAGGGGTTTTACACCTATGATGAAGAATTGCAACTTGAGTATGACTCAATGTCCTGTAACGGACAATGATAGAGAGAAGATGTCTTACATCCCCTATGCTTTAGCAATAGGATCTATCATGTATGCAATGCTTAGTACACGACCTGATGTGGCATTGGCTCTTAGTTGGACGAGTCGATATCAGAGTAATCCAGGACCGGATCACTGGACAGCTGTGAAAAATATCCTAAAGTATCTGAGAAGAACAAAGGATATGTTCCTGATCTATGGAGGAAATGATGAAGCTCTAAACGTAACAGGTTACATAGATGCGAGCTGGAATTCAGATCATGATGACTCTAAGTCTCAAATAGGATTTGTTTTCTTGGTGAATGGTGGGGCGCTAAGCTGGAAAAGCAAGAAGCAGCCGATGGTGGCAAAATTTTCAATGGAGTCTGAATACATTGATGCAGCTGATGCAGCAAATGAAGTTGTTTGGCTAAGGAATTTCGTCATCGAACTAGGAGTTTTTCCCAATGCACAAGACCCCGTGACGATATATTGTGATAACATGGGAGCTATTGCAAATGCAAGGGAACCAAGAACTCATTCCACAGCCAACCACATCAAGCTTAGATTTCACGTCATCTGGCAGATTGTTGATGAAGGTGAAGTCAAGATTTGCAATGTAGATACGGAACTGAATGTAGCAGATCCTTTGCCTAAAGCTCTCCAACATGACAAGCACGAACAACACCGAGATTCCATTGGTGTTAGGTTCCTGCCTATTGTAAACTAGTTTTGTATACTCTAGTGCAAGTGGGAGACTGAAGGAGTTATGCCCTAGAGGCAAATAATAAAGTGTATTATTTGATATATCTCCTGTATGTTCATAATACGTTTCATATTGTGCTATAACTGTGTTAATATGAAACGTTAATACACGTGTGGTATGTAAACAAACCGTGTCTCTAGTTACCTCCAGTGAACTAGTTCATTGGTCATGACGATGGTCTGTGTTTCAAGATCATGGGCATTTATGCCAACTGACAATGAGGTCATGTTATTAGTTGAATAACATGATAGAGAAACATCCGACCGTTTTATCTTAATGAGATCTAGTAACAAAGTTCACCATTGATGATAAAACACAGAGAACCTCGCAACCTGATCCATTGACTATGAGGTAATGCAAATCACCATTCTGGAAGAAGCTTAGATGGTTATCAAGAATCATCTCGTAACAGGGTGATCAAAAAGGTGCCACTCAGGTTTTCCAAAGGAATGTGTAGAGGAGTACATATCAAGACCAGGATTTTTCTAGTCCATGTAACAGTCAGATACATGTGGCCATCTCGGTGACATTGCATTAATTAAGCTTGCAAGCATGTGACTAGGTCACAGAATGCAATGACATGAGAACGAGAAAACAAGTTCATCAGTAACGAGATCGAACTAAGGGATGGAGATACCGAAGATCAAATCTCGGATGAATTAGGTATCGTATGACAAAGGGAATAGGGAATGACTATCTCACGGTTCAAGCGATTGTATTCGTGAAACGCACGGGGGTCACATGGCCATCCAGGTCCCTCTGTTGATCATTGATATGAGAGTGGTCTCTATCATGTCCGGAGTGTTTCCGAACCGAAGGATGTCACGCTTAAGGGTAGGGACGCTTAGGGTAGATGAGGCATCGTATGAGAAATATAGAGAGAGAAACCGGAATAGTTTCGGTAACATCCGATGGAGATCGGAAATGGGTCCGGAAGTTGTTCCGGAGTGAAGAGATAATATAATATGTATATTTGAATGTTAATTGGAGAATTAATATTAAATATATATTTTATTTTATTTTTGAAGGCACTATATTGCTAATGGGCCTCACCCGAAGGGAGGCCCAAGTGGGCAAGGCGCCTAGGAAGTAGGGGCCAGCCGGCCTAGGGCTGGTGGGCCGCACCAGTGGGGCCCACCTAGGGCCGGCGGCTACCCCAAGGTGGCCGGCGGGTGTGGGGATTAGTCCCACCCTGCCTGGCCCCTGGGTAGTGCGCCCCCCTCCCACAATATAAAGGGGTCCCCCTTCCCTTAGAGACCACACCCATTACTCTCATTCTCTCTCTCTCTCATCTGCTGAGGGCTTCCCTGTAATATTGGGGAGGACCTCGTGGTTGAGTTCTCCACCCTCACACTACCGTCGTGTGATCAGCGATCCGGCATCTACTTCTTCCGCTGCTCGGCTGGATCGGAGCCCGGTTGACGTCCCCTACACCGGACATGTGACGAACTTCGGAGGCACCACACTTGGGGTGCTGCTCGTCTCCAGCAATATACGCCTTCCTGCGTAAGTCGTGCCTCTCTCTGCAAAGGTATGAATACTGTATTCCTTCTCCGTTACTTATGTCTACATAGTATAGATCTTGGTATTAGTGTTCGAGTAGATAGAAATTCTTTGTTTTCTGCTACGGAACCCTACATAAAGGTTTTCTATAACACGCTTAGAGAGCATCATGATTATGTTCCAATAAATTCTGAACCATCAAAGTGGCTCCACACAGTAAAGATTGATATAAATAATGAAACTTTTCAAGCTCGCTGTGATATTATGTCTGAATTTTGTCTTATCCCCAAAGATGTCTATGAATCTTTGAATCTTTGGGGGCTTTCTGGAGGAGGAAAAGAAATATTTCTTGCTAATAATGCCACAATATTACCTATTGGAATAGCTAAAGGATTGTTTACAAAGATCCTAGGGAAAATTGTTTCTACTGATTATCTTGTCATTGAATGTGTAGGAAAAGGACAAATTACGCTTGGAAGATCCCTATTGAAGCTCCTTGGAGCAATAATAGATGTGGGAAAGGGGACCATGCACTTTGCTTCTCCACCAAACAATCACATGTTCCCCAAGGTCAAGAATAAAAGTAAGAGAGGTAAGGGCAAGAAATTTGGTTTTAATGCTTCTTCATTGGAGAATACTTGATTCTTTTTCTTGCTTCTTATGACTAACTTAAAGGCGTTAAAGAAAAGTACTTATTTGGAGATAACCCAAAAGTTTTAGATGAGTCTTGGAAGTTATTACCTCTGTAATAAATGCTCCTTATCCTTTTTATTTGCTTTTTGTGCCAAGAGTAACCTCTAATGAGCAAAAACACTAGAAAAAGCGCGCGCGTTCTAGAGCTCGTCCCACAATCACTGCTATCCATGCACGTGTCGTCTTGGGAGTTCTTCGCGTGCTGTCCTAGGACTTTCCTGCGTGACACGTGGTGCTTGGAGAGAGGGGTCGCCGTCCTTTTTCCCTTTCTCTTTTAGATTCAAATACGAAAAATCTGAAATCTTTTAAACGAAATGGCCAAACGGAGATCCATTTTCACGGTTGTACTAGTCGTGTCGAGATCTACAAAACTAGATCCCATGTTGATAGGGTTTGATAAAGTTTGATTTTGCACTGCCTTTTGACCCTACGTTGCACTGTCTTCGGTTGTAGTGCACGGCACGATGTTCTGGCGGTGTACGGTCGATGCACTGCCTTTTCTAATGTATTGCACTGCCTTCGGTTGTGGTGTACGAAACGATGCCCTGACAATGCACTGTCGGCGCACTGCCTTTTTGTATTACATTGCACTGCCTTTGGCCGCAGTGCATGGTGAGGTATTCTGGAAGTGTACTCGTGCACTGCCTTTTTGTGTTGCGTTGTACTGCCTTCGGCCGCAATGCACGGGACGATATCCTGGCAGTGCACCGGTTGTGCACTGCCTGTTTGTACTATGTTGCATTGCCTTCAGGCGCAGTGCACAGCGAGATATCCTGGCAGTGTACTACGCACGGTCCAGGCAGTGTACCATCCATGCACTGCCTTGTTGTTCTGTGTTGCACTGTCTTAGTTCGCAGTGCACTGCGCAGTGTCCAGGCAGTGTACTACACACTGTCCAAGCAATGCACCGTCCATGCACTGCCTTATTGTTCTGTGTTGCACTGCCTTAGTTTGCAGTGCACCGCGCGGTGTCCTAGAAGTGTACTACGCACTGTCCAGGCAGTGCAACGTCCATGCACTGCCTTGTTGTTCTGTGTTGCACTGCCTTAGTTCGCAGTGCACCGCGCGGTGTTCTGGAAGTGTACTACGCACTGTCCAGGCAGTGCACCGTCCATGCACTGCCTTGTTGTTATATGTTGCACTGCCTTAGTTTGCAGTGCACTGCGCGGTGTCCTGGCAGTGTACTACCTCGCTGTACTGCCTTGCACTGCCTTCGGTCGTAGTGCATTGCGTGGTGTCCAGGCAATGCACCGTCCATGCACTGTCTTGTTGTACTGTGTTGCACTGCCTAAGGTCGCAGTGCACTGCGCGATATTCTTGGAGTGCACGGTGCACTGCTTTAGGTCGACAGTAAACGAGTTGCATCGTTCGTGCACTGCCTTATTGCATTGCGTAGAACTGCCTTTCATCGCGTGCACTTCATGAGCATCTAGCCACGTGTCGGGCTACTGTGTGGCCGGAAATACACGCGCTGCTGTGCGGCCGGAAATACACGCGCTGCCGAACGGCCAGAAATACGCACGGGTGAACATCCACATGCCACATGTCGAGCTTCCGTGTGGCCGGAAACAGGTGCGCTGCGGCCGAAACGCGCGCTTTCTGAAGAGCGCGCTCCCGCTAGTCGAGTAATGATTGGGAAAGTTGTTGTCCCGAAATAGATTTCTGTACTTCACCGTAAAAATTCGTGTATAATCTCGGTACGTTCTTTTGAGGCGTAAATTTTTGTGCTTCTGCCCTAAGTTGTTATCTAACTTTCTTTAGTTCAATACTTTTTGATTTGAGCAACAGAAGGTCTTCGAAAAAATTCGTATTTACCTGCTGGTCTGTTTTGACAGATTTCTGCATTATTTGCATTTGTTTCTTGTTGGTTCCTTTTTGAGTTCTTTTGGGGAATTGAGCTTTTTGAGGGAAGTGCTACAGCAGATTTTGTTTTATTGGAAGTTTAATTGGTGTTGAAACTGAACCCAAAGACTTATTATCTTGAGTGCACTAATGTTGCTAATAAAGATTGTGTGAAGTTTTGTATGAAGGAAAAATTTCAGGTGTATGGAAGGAATGAGTAATGAGATGAAGAATGGAATAAAGCTCAAGCTTGGGGATACCACGCGTGTCACCCCAAGAAACATCCAAGAAGTACAAGCGTCAAAGCTTGGGGATCCCCAAGGCATCCCCTTCTTCATCAATAAAAATCCTAGGTTTCTTCCAAACGCTTCATTTTTATTGTTTCATGCACAGTTGTGTTGTTCTTGGAGCGTCTTCTTTTTCGTTTTCGTTTTGGTATTTCGCTTGCTTTGTTTGCTTAGTTTTCTGAATAAATTGGTTGGACCCCCTCTTTCATACATTGGTTTTCAAATAGTTTGGTTTGGATTGGAAAAGAGTAGGAAAGTTCATGCGTAAGTGGTAAAGAGAGCTTGTTTTGGACTATGGCATATGCTTTGTCATGCCATGCTTGTTATTGTTTTGGCTTTATGCTTAGTATTCTTTGCTGTAGCATGACATGTTATAAACAATTGAGATTGCTTAATGTGCCTTGGAAGGAGCATGCGTTGTTTTAGCATATTAAAGCATAGTATTGTGGTATTCTCCTTTGATGTTTTATTTGGGTTGACTTGGCACATGCTCACACAATGTTATGACTATCCCAAGTCACCATAGCCTTGATGATATTTTAGTTTTAAACTTGTAATATCACGTTATGCTTTGATCAATGATGTTTTGTCGCTCTGCATGATTATGGACATTATTGCTTTCTTAGTTTGTCGCTCCCAGTCGTTTGCTACCTCTGTAACCAAGTGTGAGTTACACTCATGCATCCAACTCCTTAAACCAAGTTATTCCAAAGAGTCCACCATACCTACCTATTAGCAATTGCTATTCCAAGTATATTCATGTTTTTATCTACCTTCTAAATTAAACTTGTTATGTGAAAATTAGTTATTAAAGCTCTCACGAACTTGATGGCACACTTTACTTTTTTGCATTTAATAAACTTGAACCATTGGGTCCTTCTTTGTTGCATATATGCTTGTGCTTTATAAGTTGAACTAGCAGAACCATGTATCATGGGGAACGCTTTCAACATTGCACTTGTACTTTGTACCCCATTGATATCATGTTCTTTCTCTTTTGGATCCCGACGATGTGAAATAAAAGTGGAACTTATAAGATCATGGAGTTTGTATGTGTGTTAGAGAAACACATGGGATGTTAGCCTAAGCCATGCCTAATCATGGTGGAAACTTGCAACATCACCATAATGAGCACTCTATGAAGCATCCGTAATAAAAACCTATGCAAATAGCAAATAAAAAGATTGCTGAGATGCTCATTGTGTGCTTGCCTTGTCATTTTGATTATGGGATAGCTCCTGTATCATGTGCAAGGGGTACCCCATTGGCAGTTCTTTATGATACATATGTACTTACAATGACAAGAGCTTACTCGTGACTAAAATTGAGTAGCATGAGTTTCGATCTTTGTAAGTAAGGGGCATGAGATTTCGGCTTATAACTTGTCAAGCATATCCTCTTAGTTGTGTCACTTTAACCTTAATCACCTTAAAGGTGCTTATGATAGGGGAAATGAGAGCTAAAAGCTAACAAGTACCATAATTCTTGGAAGCTCTTTATGAAACTTGAGTCTCTACTTTCTTCTATGAAGGCCTTTCTTTTACTTTTATGTTGAGTCCCCACCTTCTATCTTTATGCACCTACTTTGAGAGCATAGTGGCCATTCTTAGTTCTATGTGCATTGTCCCAAGACTTGTTGATTGATGCATAACTTGATATTGCTTGTTTTAAACTACTTGTATCTAGTCACTCTTATGAACTTTGAAGGTTTCCTATGCATTTATGTTTTGCTACTTTATGAGGGACAAGCTGAATGTCACTATGCTATGTTTTCTTTATGTGAAACAAACAAACGTCTTGCAAAGCATTGTTATTCATGAATCTTTTGTTTGTACCTTTTCATGTTGCAACAAAATTGCTTTGTCTTATTTCTAGAACTTTATCTTTCATGTTATGATTGAAGTTCTATGATCCCAGCTTTGAATGTTTTACAAATACTTTGATCAAGTTTATGATGGTGCATGTCACCTCAAAAATTATTCTTTCTTTCTATCACTTACCTACTCGAGGACGAGTAGGAGTTAAGCTTGGGGATGTTGATACGTTGCTAACGTATCCATAATTTTTGATGTTCCATGCTTGGTTTTATCTACTTTCTTAAGTTTTGTCCATGCTTTGGAGTACTTTTCATATGATTTCTTGGACTAACCTATTAACAAGAGCCATAGTGCCAGCTGCATGTTTTTTGCTGTTTTTGGTTCCAAGAAGTCAGAAAATGAACATTCTCGGAATTAGGACGGGACAAAAGCCAAAGTCAGTTTTTCACCGAGGGACACATGGAGCCAGAATACGAGACAGAGAGGGGCCAGAGGGTGGCCACACCACCTGGTCGCGCGGCCAGGCCTGGCCCGTGCCAGGAGAATATCATTTTGCGGCCCGAAAGTTGGGGTGTACAGGCAACGCGGTACCCAAGTTCCCTGAAATCAGCCGGGATGACTATAGTTGGTGTGCAAATACTCAGAGGGTCTTTTTCGGCACGAATTTAACTTTATGTTTCAATACAAAAAATCAGGCTAATGGGCGTCAAGTTGGGCCCCCTGTCAGTTCTCGCCGTTATGTCGCTCCTGTCGCTTTGGCGGGGTGGCTGTCACGTAGGCTTGCAGCGTTAGCACAGTGGATAGGACAACACCCCCTACCCAGTGTATTGACGTGACAAAACAGGGCACATGTATCGGTGTTATAATTATTTTGTGTTTACTCAGAAGCTGGAATGGCCACCGCCACACATCTCTCCTTGGACTTCCGTCCCAATCGTTAACCCCTACCATAAAAGCGCACTGACGGTTCCACCATTCTCCTACCTCGCAGAAACCACTCTTCTTCTTCCTGTCATCTACTATCTTCTTCCCGTCTTCTCCTTGCCGCCATGGAAGATCTATGCACTCTAGAGACAAGCTTCACTACCCATGACAACAAGAAGATAGACGTTGTCTACACCAACGAGGAGGAGACAGTGGTGCGTGTCCTGAGGATGTACGAGGGTTGGCTTGGGATAGACGAGGACAAGTTTGTGGGATTGGACCTCGAGTACACCTCGGAGCACCCATATGAAGGGAGTGAAGTCGCCGTCGTTCAACCGGCCATGCGGAAACATGTCCTTGTCTACCACCTCTCCCGGTTTGTAGATCTGCTCTCTGAAGCTAACCGCTTTTAGGGTTTTCTCCTCTTGTTCTTTATCCACTTGCTCATCTTGCAACTACTGGATTTTATTTAGGACCAAATAAATTAGGGTTTTCCTATGTCTCAATCGACTGAGATTTTCTTTAGTCTCAATCACCTAAGAAAAGTGCAACCGTAGTTAAAAGAAATGTGCAACTCGTTCAGTCGACTGAGAAATAGCAAAACCGAATAAATTATGACAATACAATGTTGAGCGTCTTGATATTGCATTTACTAAACTTTTCAAAATTATATTGAGATGATGATCATGCATTGACAAAATATTTGTAGTTACAAATTTTGGTGATGACAAACTACATACTTTCAGGACTGACAGGAAATGTCCGGCGCTACGCCAGTTCCTTGTAGAAAAGGGAATTGTTTTCTGCACTGTCGATAAAAGAACTGATTTTTCGAAATTGTATCAAGAGGAAATTATAATTCCTGTGCACAAATGGATCGATATTCAGAGTCTTGTCAAGATCCTAGGGGGATCGAGGAAGGATGGAATGGCATCACTCGCAACTAGAATCCTCGATGAGTCGTACGACAAAATGAAGGAAGATTTCCCTACGGATAGGCACGATTTCTAGGATTAGTGGCCGTTGTCTGATATAAACCTGAAGTATGCAGCCATAGATGCTTACATGACCTACCAGCTGTACAAGAAGATCCATTTTTTTCTATGTTACCTCATGTTTTTCCCTATTTGCATGAGGGAAGACGAGCTTAGGGGAGCCCTTTGTAGAAAATGCGGCATTGCTGAGTTTGAAGTTGTATATGCAAAGAAATTGGCTGCATCTAAAGCAGCTGACAGAGAGGCTGCAGAAGCAGCTGAAAGAGAGCTTGCAGCTGAAGAAGCAGCTGACAGAGAGGCTGCAGCTGAAGCGGCAAACAGAGAGGCAACATCTTCTAGCGGCAACAATCAGGCCTGTGATGCACCGCTAATTGTGCCGCAGGATGCTGAAGATAGGGAAGCCAAGTCAAATGCCAGGTGGGACAAAGCAGTTCGTGAGATGTGCAGTACCTAGAATGGTTGCAGTTCGTCGCGTAGGAACGATGGCAAGCGCCTCAAGTGGTCTGATGAGGAGTGAATTAAATTTTACTTGTCAGTGTTATGTTTCTGTTTTGTGGAACTCAGTTAGCTTGCCAAGATGTCTAGCGCCTCAAGTGATACTAGTAAAATAAATTTAACCCTCGTTGTGTTATGTTTATGTATGTGTCTTGTAGCTTGTCAATATGGTAGCTGCTTAACTGGCAGTTTGAAAGAGTGCCCTTTTCCCCTCTCGCTAAACAGATATGTTTCATTTTGCCCAAATTGGTAGCAAATCTAGAGAAGATTCTCACTTCGATATTTTGTTCCCTTTTGGACCTCTTTTTGCCTCCAATCAGGTAGCAAATCTAGAGCAGCAAATCACACCAGGCAGAATACATTCATTCAGGAAACAAAAAAATGTAGATATAGCTGTGCGCAGCTAAATAGGATATAGCGATGGAAAGTAGGTTGCTTAACGAGGTTCGATGCATTCAGCCAGAAATAGGATATAGCCAGGAGACGGGGGCCTCCTCGCCGACGGCCACGGAGGCGACGATGGCCACCTTATCCTCCTCGACCATCGTCAGCGCGGACGGGGTATTCTCGAGAGTTTGCGGATGCTGGTGGGACAGTGGAGAGGGTTGTGTGGGGTCAGTGAGCTCAACAGTTAAGGTGGATAGAAGCAAGGCACATTTCGTTGCACCACCATGCAACACGCCGGGCAGTCTACTGCACCATGCACCGCGACACACGCACGGTACGCCACGTTTTTTTCCCGGGCCATGCATGGCAGTTCTGTATTGAACCGCATGGAAAGGGCGCACACACAATTTCTATGTACAAAGTTTCACACGGCCCCAAAATTGGCGATAGTTAAAAGTAGAATTGTAGAGGGGGAGGTAGGTGGCTGTATGGCGAGATTTGTGGGGTTGTGCTAGATTCGCTTGAGGGATGTGTTGATGACTGCGAGTGACTCGATGAATCGGAGACATTAGGTCTCGTCGAGCTCAGCTATTTGGCCTCCGGCTAGCACTTGCAAGCTTCTTACGGTGGGCCCCAGTTGGAAGTGAGATTGAAAGCTGCTGCGTAAAAAATGGGATGTGTCTTATTAAAATCAAGTGGCAATAAATTGCAGTTGTCCATCGACGACCGTGCACTCAATGGCACATGTGTTGTGGCGTAGTAGTAGTAGTAGGCTTTTCAGACTTGATTAAACGTGACATGACCGCTCAACGACTTTTTCCATAGACGGTATTGTGTTCCTTCTTGTAGAGGGAGACGTCAAGATGGTAGCTCGTTAACTGGCAGTTTGAAAGAGTACCCTTTTCCTCTCTCGCTAAACAGATATGTTCATATTTTCCCAAATTGGTAGCAAATCTAGATAAGATTCTCTCTTCGATAATCCGTTCCCACTTGGACCTCTTTTTGCCTCCGATCAGGTAGCAAATCTAAAGCAGCAAATCACACCAGGCAGAATACATTCATTCAGAAAACAAAACAAATGTAGATATAGCTGTGTGCAGCTAAATAGGATATAGCGATAGAAAGTAGGTTGCTTAACAAGGTTTGATGCATTCAGCCAGAAATAGGATATAGCTAGAAAGAAGCTGCTTAGCAGCAGCGGCAGCCGCCGCAGCTGCAGGCACATCATGCACGCGCCCGTGCCTCCGCCTCCTCCTCCTCCATCCGACGCTTCCTCCACTTCTTGCTGCCTAGTCCCTTGATCTTGGGGACCTTGGGCCTGATTGGAGCAATGCGACCGTCTTTGATGGCCAACCGCTGGAGGTTTCGGAGGTGAATGTTGAGAGCCCGGTGTTCAACAATGTAGGTGTTGATGTTCATGGTCTCGCGCTCGTCGCCTTTGTGGATGCCCGAGCCCGCGCCCTCTGCATGCTTCATTAAGGAGAGGAAGTCGGTTCGGTCGGGGCCACTCGCACAACTGTAGGCGATCCCCTTGCGGAACGGGCAGCGCCAGGGGCCGCCCCTGAAGAAGGCGGCGTACTTGCTGACTCGCAGCCTCCTCAGCACCTGACGAGTCTTGGTGTGTATGGACTCGTCATCACTGCAGACATCGCTGCCAGAAACCTATTGGAAGAAAAGGAAAATGGGGGAGTAGTGATGTAAGAAGATCGAGCAATCGAAATGCGAACAAGCGAATCCTAATAAACCAACATCTAGCATCCAATGATGGGAATGGTAGAAGAACCAGGGGAGGGGAGCAAACCCTAGTTACCTCCGACCATGGGTCGTCGATGCCGGTGTCGTAAGGGTTCAGCGGAGCGATGTACTTATCTGGATCGTAGGTGCCCCAGAAGTGCTTGATCCGCTTGTGACCAGCGGGAGCCTCCTCGCCGGCGGGGGGCTCCGCTTCGGCGGCTCCGTCGGTAGCGGGGACGGGGGCCTGGACGGGAACGGCGGCTGCCATCGATGCCTCGACTGGGGCCTGGACAGGGACGGTGGCTGCTTTCAATGCGTCGAGGGGGGCCGGCGAGGAGATGGGGGCGTCCTCGCTGGCGGCCTCGTAGGCGATGATGGCCACCTTATCCTCCTCGGTCATCGCCGGCACGGACGGGGTATTCTCGGGAGTTTGCGGATGCTGGTGGGACAGTGGAGAGGGTTGCATGGGGAGAGTGAGTGAGAGTGGGAGTGGGTGTGTGGAGAGGGGCTCTATAGTTAAGGTGGATGGAAGCAAGGCACGTTTCGTTGCACCACCGTGCACCGCGACACGCGCATGGTACGTCACGTTTTTTCCCAGGCCCTGCATGGCAGTTCTATATTGAGCCGCATGCAAAGGGCGCATACACAATTTCTATGTACGAAGTTTGACACAGCCCTAAAATTGGCGATAGTTAAAAGTGGAAATGTAGAGGGGAAGGTAGGTGGCTGTATGGCAAGATTTGTGGGGTTGTGCTAGATCGGGTAGAGGGATGTGTTGATGAAGGCGGAGACGTTAGGTCTCGTCGAGCTCAGCTCTTCGGTCTCCGGCTAGCGCGTGCAAGCTTCTTATGGTCGAGCCCAGTTGGAAGTGCGATTGAGAGCCGCTGCGTAAAAAATGGGATATGTCTTATTAAAATCAAGTGGCAATAAATTGCAGCTGTCCATCGACAACCGTGCACTCGATGATGCATGCATTGTGGCGTAGTAGTAGCAGTAGTAGGCTTTTCATACTTGATTAAACATGACATGACCGCTCGATGACTTTTTCCATGGACGGCATCATGTTCCTTCATGTAGAAGTCTCGCTGAGGGAGACGTCCGTGATGTCTCACGTTGGGGCCACGTTGTACTGTGAAGGGCACAACGTGTGCAACGATCAACGTTGGATCGCACAGAATCAACGGTTGGTGTGCACGATACACATGACAACTTTGATAACCAATCTGGGAGTAGCAGACAGGGTGAGCACAGGTTTGTGCTTCTACGAAAGATAGAGACGGGGGCAAAATTGAGTAGTACCACATAAAACCAAGGGCGATACTGAGTAGTATAAAAATGGAAAGTGAGTGTCTTGTACAATGAAATACATCGTGGCATACATCAAATTATGCCAAGATAGATCTTCCCATGAACCACACATGGATCCACTGGTGTCATTGCATGTGTGTTCTTTTCACAGACCACATATGGATCCACTAGTTTCAGTGCCTGTGTGTTATTCTCACAAACCACGTAAGGATCCACCGGTGTCATTGCATGTGTGTTCCTCTCATAGACCACACATGGATCCACCGTTGGCATTGCATGTCTGCTCTTTTCATGAACCACAGTTAGAGTCATCGCATGTCTGCTCTTTTCATGAACCACAGCTAGAGTCATTGCATGTGTGTTCTAATCACAAACCATATCATGAACCACACCCAGTGTTATTGCATGTGTGTTATTCTCATTAACCACACATGGATACACCGGTGTAATTGCACGTATACTCTTCTCATTAACCACAGTTAGAGTCATTGCATGTGTGTTCTTCTCAGAAACCATATATCACCAGTGTCATTGCATGTGTGTTCTTCCCAGAGACCACACATGGATCCACCAGTATCATTGCATGTGTGTTCTTCCCATGAACCAGACATGGATCCACCAGTGTCATTGCATGTCTGCTCTTTTCATGAACCACAGCTAGATTCATTGTATGTGTGTTCTTCTCAAAAAACATATCATGAACCACACCCGGTGTCATTGCATGTGTGTTCTTCTCATTAACCACACATGGATCCACCAGTGTCATTGCATGTCTGCTCTTCTCACTAACCAAAGATAGAGTCATTGCATGTGTGTTTTTCTCACAAACCACATATCACCAGTGTCATTGCATGTGTGTTCTTCCCACAGACCACACATAATTCCACCAGTGTCATTGCATGTCTGTTCTTCTCTCAAACCACATATCACCAATGTCATTGCATGTGTGTTCTTCCGATAGACCACACATGGATCCACCAGTGTCATTGCATGTGTGTTCTTCCCATGAACCACACATGGATCCACCAGTGTCATTGCATGTCTGCTATTTTCATGAACCACAGCTAGAGTCATTGCATGTGTGTTCTAATCCCAAACCATATCATGAACCACACCCAGTGTTATTGCATGTGTGTTATTCTCATTAACCACACATGGATCCACCAGTGTCATTGCATGTCTACTCTTCTCATTAACCACACTTAGAGTCATTGCATGTCTGTTCTTCTCACAAACCACATATCACCAATGTCATTGCATGTGTGTTCTTCCCATAGACCACACATGGATCCACCAGTGTCATTGCATGTGTGTTCTTCCCATGAACCACACATGGATCCACCAGTGTCATTGCATGTCTCCTCTTTTCATGAACCACAGCTAGAGTCGTTGCATGTGTGTTCTTCCCATGAACCACACATGGATCCACCCAGTGTAATTGCATGTGTGTTCTTTCCATGAACCACACATGGATCCACCAGTGTCATTGCATGTCTGCTCTTTTCATGAACCACAACTAGAGTCATTGCATATGTGTTCTTCTCACAAACCATATCATTAACCACACCTAGTGTCATTGCATGTGTGTTCTTCTCGTTAACCACACATGGATCCACCAGTGTCATTGCATGTCTGCTCTCCTCATTAACCACAGTTCCAGTCATTGCATGTGTGTTCTTCTCACAAACCACATTTCACCAGTGTCATTGCATGTGTGTTCTTCCCACAGACCACACATGGATCCACCAGTGTCATTGCATGTCTGTTCTTCCCATGAACCACACATGGATCCAACAGTGTCATTGCATGTCTGCTCTTTTCATGAACCACAGCCAGAGTAATTGCATGTGTGTTCTTCTCACAAACAACATATCACCAGTGTCATTGCATGTGTGTTCCTCTCATAGACCACACATGGATCCACCGGTGGCATCGCATGTCTGCTCTTTTCATGAACCATAGTTAGAGTCATCGCATGTCTGCTCTTTTCATGAAAAACAGCTAGAGTCATTGCATGTGTGTTCTTCTCACAAACCATATCATGAACCACACCCAGTGTCATTGCATGTGTGTTCTTCTCATAAACCACACATGGATCCACCGGTGTCATTGCATGTCTTCTCTTCTCATTAACCACAGTTAGAGTCATTGCATGTGTGTTCTTCCCACAAACCACATATCACTAGTGTCATTGCATGTGTGTTCTTCCCACAGACCACAAATGGATCCACCAGTGTCATTGCATGTGTGTTTTTCCCATGAACCACACATGGATACACCAGTGGCATTGTATGTCTGCTCTTTTCATGAACCACAGCTAGAGTCATTGCATGCGTGTTATTCCCACAAACCATATCATGAACCACACCTAGTGTCATTGCATGTGTGTTCTTCTCATTAACCACACATGGATCCACCGGTGTCATTGCATGTTTGCTCTTTTCATTAACCACAGTTAGAGTCATTGCATGTGTGTTCTTCTCACAAACCACATATCACAAGTGTCATTGCATGTGTGTTCTTCCCACATACCACACATGGATCCACTAGTGTCATTGCATGTGTGTTCTTCCTATGAACCACACATGGATACACCAGTGACATTGTATGTCTGCTCTTCTCATGAACCACACATAGAGTCATTGCATGCGTGTTCTTCTCACAAACCATATCATGAACCACACCCAGTGTCATTGCATGTGTGTTCTTATCATTAACCACACAAGGATCCACCGATGTCATTGCATGTCTGCTCTTCTCATTAACCACAGTTATAGTCATTGCAATTGTGTTCTTCTCACAAACCACATATCACCAGTGTCATTGCATGTGTGTTCTTCCCACAGACCACACATGGATCCACCAGTGTCATTGCATGTGTGATCTTATCATTAACCATACATGGATCCACCGGTGTCATTGCATGTCTGCTCTTCTCATTAACCACAGTTAGAGTCATTGCATGTGTGTTCTTCTCACAAGCCACATATCACTAGTGTATTGCGTGTGTGTTCTTCCCACAAACCACACATGGATCCACCAGTGTCATTGCATGTGTGTTCTTCCCATGAACCACACAAGGATCCACTAGTGTCATTGCATGTCTGCTCTTTTCATGAACCACAACTAGAGTCATTGCATGTGTGTTCTTCTCAGAAACAACATATCACCAGTGTCATTGCATGCGTGTTCTTCCCATGAACTACACATGGATCCACCAATGTCATTTCATGTGTGTTATTCTCACAAACCATGTAAGGATCCACCGGTGTCGTTGCATGTGTGTTCCTCACATAGACCACACATGGATCCACCGGTGGCATCGCATGTCTGCTGTTTTCATGAACCACGGTTAGAGTCATCGCATGTTTGCTCTTTTCATGAACCACAGCAAGAGTCATTGCATGTGTGTTCTTCCCACAAACCATATCATGAACCACACCCAGTGTCATTGCATGTGTGTTCTTCTCATTAACCACACATGGATCCACCGGTGTCATTGCATGTCTTCTCTCCTCATTAACCACAGTTAGAGTCATTGCATGTGTGTTCTTCTCACAAACCACATTTCACCAGTGTCATTGCATGTGTGTTCTTCCCATGAACCACACATGGATCCAACAGTGTCATTGCATGTCTGCTCTTTTCATGAACCACAGCTAGAGTAATTGCATGTGTGTTGTTCTCACAAACAACATATCACCAGTGTCATTGCATGTATGTTCCTCTCATAGACCACACATGGATCCACCAGTGGCATCGCATGTCTGCTCTTTTCATGAACCACAGCTATAGTCATTGCATGTGTGTTCTTCTCACAAACCATATCATGAACCACACCCAGTGTCATTGCATGTGTGTTCTTCTCATAAACCACACATGGATCCACCGGTGTCATTGCATGTCTTCTCTTCTCATTAACCACAGTTAGAATCATTGCATGTGTGTTCTTCCCACAAACCACATATCACCAGTGTCATTGCATGTGTGTTCATCCCATGAACCACACATGGATCCACCAGTG
Organism: Avena eriantha; assembly: GCA_910589775.1. Taxonomy (NCBI): domain Eukaryota; kingdom Viridiplantae; phylum Streptophyta; class Magnoliopsida; order Poales; family Poaceae; genus Avena; species Avena eriantha. The sequence continues at coordinate 304,786,025 of OU342742.1, forward strand.
TCATTGCATGTGTGTTTTTCCCATGAACGACACATGGATACACCAGTGGCATTGTATGTCTGCTCTTTTCATGAACCACAGCTACAGTCATTGCATGCGTGTTATTCCCACAAACCATATCATGAACCACACCTAGTGTCATTGCATGTGTGTTCTTCTCATTAACCACACATGGATCCACCGGTGTCATTGCATGTCAGCTCTTTTCATTAACCACAGTTAGAGTCATTGCATGTGTGTTCTTCTCACAAACCACATATCACCAGTGTCATTGCATGTGTGTTCTTCCCACATAAAACACATGGATCCACTAGTGTCATTGCATGTGTGTTCTTCCTATGAACCACACATGGATACACCAGTGCCATTGTATGTCTGCTCTTCTCATGAACCACACCTAGAGTCATTGCATGCGTGTTCTTCTCACAAACCATATCATGAACCACACCCAGTGTCATTGCATGTGTGTTCTTCTCATTAACCACACATGGATCCACCGGTGTCATTGCATGTCTGCTCTTCTCATTAACCACAGTTATAGTCATTGCAATTGTGTTCTTCTCACAAACCACATATCACCAGTGTCATTGCATGTGTGTTCTTCCCACAGACCACACATGGATCCACCAGTGTCATTGCATGTGTGATCTTATCATTAACCATACATGGATCCACCGGTGTCATTGCATGTCTTCTCTTCTCATTAACCACAGTTAGAGTCATTGCATGTGTGTTCTTCTCACAAACCACATATCACTAGTGTATTGCGTGTGTGTTCTTCCCACAAACCACACATGGATCCACCAGTGTCATTGCATGTGTGTTCTTCCCATGAACCACACAAGGATCCACTAGTGTCATTGCATGTCTGCTCTTTTCATGAACCACAGCTAGAGTCATTGCATGTGTGTTCTTCTCAGAACCAACATATCACCAGTGTCATTGCATGTGTGTTCTTCCCATGAACTACACATGGATCCACCAATGTCATTTCATGTGTGTTATTCTCACAAACCATGTAAGGATCCACCGGTGTCGTTGCATGTGTGTTCCTCTCATAGACCACACATGGATCCACCGGTGGCATCGCATGTCTGCTGTTTTCATGAACCACGGTTAGAGTCATTGCATGTTTGCTCTTTTCATGAACCACAGCTAGAGTCATTGCATGTGTGTTCTTCTCACAAACCATATCATGAATCACACCCACTGTCATTGCATGTGTGTTCTTCTCATTAACCACACATGGATCCACCGGTGTCAGTGCATGTCTGCTCTTCTCATTAACCACAGTTAGAGTCATTGCATGTGTGTTCTTCTCACAAACCACATATCACCAGTGTCATTGCATGTGTGTTCTTCCCACAGACCACACATTGATCCACCAGTGTCATTGCATGTGTGTTCTTCCCATGAACCACACAAGGATACACCAGTGTCATTGAATGTCTGCTCTTTTCATGAACCACGGCTAGAGTCATTGCATGTGTGTTCTTCCCACAAACCATATCATGAACAACACCCAGTGTCATTGCATGTGTGTTCTTCTCATTAACCGCACAAGGATCCACCGGTGTCATTGCATGTCTGCTCTTTTCATTAACTATAGATAGAGTCATTGCATGTGTGTTCTTCTCACAAACCACATATCACCAGTGTCATTGCATGTGTGTTCTTCCCACAGACCACACATGGATCCACTAGTGTCATTGCATGTGTGTCTTCCCATGAACCACACATGGATACACCAGTGTCATTGTATGTCTTCTCTTCTCATGAACCATAGCTAGAGTCATTGCATGCGTGTTCTTCTCACAAACCATATCATGAACCACACCCAGTGTCATTGCATGTGTGATGTGTGTTCTTCTCATTAACAACACATGGATCCACCGGTGTCATTGCATGTCTTCTCTTCTCATTAACCACAGTTAGAGTCATTGCATGTGTGTTCTTCTCAGAAACCATATATCACCAGTGTCATTGCATGTGTGTTCTTCCCAGAGACCACACATGGATCCACAAGTGTCATTGCATGTGTGTTCTTCCCATGAACCAGATATGGATCCACCAGTGTCATTGCATGTCTGCTCTTTTCATGAACCACAGCTAGATTTATTGTATGTGTGTTCTTCTCAAAAACCATATCATGAACCACACCCAGTGTCATTGCATGTGTGTTCTTCTCATTAACCACACATGGATCCACCAGTGTCATTGCATGTCTGAGTGTCATTGCATGTTTGCTCTTCTCATTAACTAAAGTTAGAGTCATTGCATGTGTGTTTTTCTCACAAACCACATATCACCAGTGTCATTGCATGTGTGTTCTTCCCATAGACCACACATAATTCCACCAGTGTCATTGCATGTGTGTTCTTCCCATGCACCACACATGGATCCACCAGTGTCATTGCTTGTCTGCTCTTTTCATGAACCACATCTAGAGTCATTGCATGTGTGTTCTTCTCACAAACACCATATCACTAGTGTCATTGCATGTGTGTTCTTCCCATGAAGCATACATGGATCCACAAGTGCCATTGCATGTGCGTTATTACCACAAACCACGTAAGGATCCACCGGTGTCATTGCATGTGTGTTCCTCTCATAGACCACACATGGATCCACTGGTGGCATCGCATGTCTTCTCTTTTCATGAACCACAGTTAGAGTCATCGCATGTCTTCTCTTTTCATGAACCACAACTAGAGTCAATGCATGCGTGTTCTTCCCACCAACCATATCATGAACCACACCCAGTGTCATTGCATGCATGTTCTTCTCATTAACCACACATGGATCGACCTATGTCATTGCATGTCTGCTCTTTTCATTAACCACAACTATAGTCTATGCATGTGTGTTCTTCTCACAAACCACATATCAATAGTGTCATTGCATGTGTGTTCTTCCCACAGACCACACATGGATCCAACAGTGTCATTGCATGTGTGTTCTCCCATGAACCACACATGGATACACAAGTGTCATTGTATGTCTGATCTTCTCATGAACCATAGCTAGAGTCATTGCATGCGTGTTGTTCGCACAAACCATATCATGAACCACACACAATGTCATTGCATGTCTGTTCTTCTCATTAACCACACATGGATCCACCGGTGTCATTGCATGTCTCCTCTTTTCATTAACCACAGTTGGAGTCATTCCATGTGTGTTCTTCTCATTAACCACATATCACCAGTGTCATTGCATGTATGTTCTTCCCACAGACCACACATGGATCCACCAGTGTCATTGCATGTATGTTCTTCCCATGAACCACACATGGATACACCAGTGTCATTGTATGTCTGCTCTTATCAGGAACCATAGCTAGAGTCATTGCATGTGTGTTCTGCTCACAAACCATATCATGAACCACACCCAGTGTCATTGCATGTGTGTTCTTCTCATTAACCACACATGGATCCACCGGTGTCATTGCATGTCTACTCTTCTCATTAACCACAGTTAGAGTCATTGCATGTGTGTTCTTCTCACAAACCACATATCACCAGTGTCATTGCATGTGTGTTCTTCCCACAGACCACACGTGGATCCACCAGTGTTATTGCATCTATGTTCTTCCCATGAACCACACATGGATACACTAGTGTCATTGTATGTCTGCTCTTTTCATGAACCACAACTAGAGTCATTGCATGCGTGTTCTTCCCACAAACCATATCATGAACCACACCCAGTATCATTGCATGTGTGTTCTTCTCATTAACCACACATGGATCCACCAGTGTCATTGCATGTCTACTCTTCTCATTAACCAAAGTTAGAGTCATTGCATGTGTGTTCTTCTCACAAACCACATATCATCAGTGTCATTGCATGTGTCTTCTTCCCACAGACCACACATAATTCCACCAGTGGCATTCCATGTGTGTTCTTCCCATAAACCACACATGGATCCACTAGTGTCATTGCATGTCTGCTCTTTTCATGAACCACATCTAGAGTCATTGCATGTTTGTTCTTCTCACAAACAACATATCACTAGTGTCATTGCATGTGTGTTCTTACCATGAACCACACATGGATCCACAAGTGTAATTGCATGTGTGTTATTCTCACAAACCACGTAAGGATCCACCGGTGTCATTGCATGTGTGTTCCTCTCATAGACCACACTTGGATCCACTGGTGGCATCGCATGTCTGCTCTTTTCATGAACCAGAGTTAGAGTCATCGCATGTCTCCTCTTTTCACGAACCACAGCTAGAGTCAATTCATTCTTGTTCTTCCCACAAACCATATCATGAACTACACCCAGTTTCATTGCATGTCTGTTCTTCTCATTATCCACACATGGATCCATCGGTGTTATTGCATGTCTGCTCTTCTCATTAACCTAGGTTAGAGTCATTGCATGTGTGTTCTTCTCACAAACCACATATCACCAGTGTCATTGCATCTGTGTTCTTCCCACAGACCACACATAATTCTACCAGTGTCATTGCATGTGTATTCTTCCCATGAACCACACATGGATCCACCAGTGTCATTGCATGTCTGCTCTTTTCATGAACCACATCTAGAGTCATTGCATGTGTGTTCTTCTCACAAACAACATATCACTAGTGTCATTGCATGTGTGTTCTTCCCATGAACCACACATGGATACACCAGTGTCATTGCATGTGTGTTATTCTCACAAACCACGTAAGGATCCACCGGTGCCATTGCATGTGTGTTCCTCTCTTAGACCACACATGGATCCACTGGTGGCATCGCATGTCTACTCTTTTCATCAACCACAGTTAGAGTCATCGCATGTCTGCTCTTTTCATGAACCATAGCTAGAGTCAATGCATGCGTGTTCTTCCCACATACCATATCATGAACCACACCTAGTGTCATTGCAAGTCTGTTCTTCTCATTAACCACACATGGATCCACCGGTGTCATTGCATGTGTGCTCTTTTCATTAACCACAGCTAGAGTCATTGCATGTGTGTTCTTCTCACAAACCACATATCATCAGTGTCATTGCATGTGTGTTCTTCCCACAGACCACACATGGATCCAACAGTATCATTGCATGTGTGTTCTCCCATGAACCACACATGGATACACCAGTGTCATTGTATGTCTGCTCTTCTCATTAACCACAGCTAGAGTCATTGCATGTGTGTTCTTCTCACAAACCATATCATGAACCACACCCAATGTCACTGCATGTGTGTTCTTCTAATTAACCACACATGGATCCACTGGTGTCATTGCATGTCTGCTCTTTTCATTAACCATAGTTAGAGTCATTGCACGTGTGTTCTTCTCACAAACCACATATCACCAGTGTCATAGCATGTGTGTTCTTCCCACAGACCACACATGGATCCACCAGTGTCATTGCATGTGTGTTCTTCCCATGAACCACACATGGATACACCAGTGTCATTGTATGTCTGCTCTTCTCAAGAACCACAGCTAGAGTCATTGCATGTGTGTTCTTCTCACAAACCATATCATGAACCACACCCAGTGTCATTGCATGTGTGTTCTTCTCATTAACCACACATGGATCCACCGATGTCATTGCATGTCTGCTCTTCTCATTAACCACAGTTAGAGTCATTGCATGTGTGTTGTTCTCACAAACCACATATCACCAGTGTCATTGCATGTGTGTTCTTCCCAAAGACCACACATGGATCCACCGATGTCATTGCATGTGTGTTGTTCCCATGAACCACACATGGATCCACTAGTGTCATTGCATGTCTGCTCTTTTCATGAACCACAGCTAGAGTCATTGCATGTGTGTTCTTCTCACAAACAACATAACACCAGTGTCATTGCATGTATGTTCTTCCCATGCACCACACAAGGATCCACCAGTGTCATTGCATGTGTGTTACTCTCGCAAACCACGTAAGAATCCACCGGTGTCATTGCATGTGTGTTCCTCTCATAGACCACACATGGATCCACTGGTGGCATCGCATGTCTGCTCTTTTCATGAACCATAGTTAGAGTCATCGCATGTCTGCTCTTTTGATGAACCAAAGCTAGAGTCATTGCATGCATGTTCTCCCTACAAACCATACCATGAATCACACCCAGTGTCATTGCATGTTTGTTCTTCCCATTAACCACACATGGATCCACCGGTGTCATTGCATGTCTGCTCTTTTCATTAACCATAGTTAGAGTCATTGCATGTGTGTTCTTCTCACAAACCACATATCACTAGTGTCATTGCATGTGTGTTCTTCCCAAAGACCACACATGGATCCACCAGTGTCATTGCATGTGTGTTCTTCCCATGAACCACACATGGATCCACCAGTGTCACTGCATGTCTGCACTTTTCATCAACCACAGCAAGAGTCATTGCATGTGTGTTCTTCTCACAAACCATATCATGAACCACACCCAGTGTCATTGCATGTCTGTTCTTCCCATGAACCACACATGGATCCACCGGTGTCATTGCATGTGTGTTATTCTAATTAACAACAGTTAGAATCATTGCATGTGTGTTCTTCTCACAAACCACATATCACCAGTGTCATTGCATGTGTGTTCTTCCCACAGACCACACATGGATCCACCAGTGTCATTGCATGTGTGTTCTTCCCATGAACCACACATGGATACACAAGTGTCATTGTATGTCTGCTCTTGTCAAGAACCACAGCTAGTCATTGCATGCGTGTTCTTCTCACAAACCATATCATGAACCACACCCAGTGTCATTGCATGTGTGTTCTTCTCATTAACCACACATGGATCCACCGATGTCATTGCATGTCTGCTCTTCTCATTAACCACAGTTAGAGTCATTGCATGTGTGTTCTTCTCACAAACCACATATCACCAGTGTCATTGCATGTGTGTTCTTCCCAAAGACCACACATGGATCCACCAATGTCATTGCATGTGTGTTCTTCCCATGAACCACACATGGATCCACCAGTGTCATTGCATGTTTGCTCTTTTCAGGAACCACAGCTAGAGTCAATGCATGTGTGTTCTTCTCACAAACAACATAACACCAGTGTCATTGCATGTGTGTTATTCCCATGCACCACACAAGGATCCACCAGTGTCATTGCATGTGTGTTATTCTCACAAACCACGTAAGGATCCACCGGTGTCATTGCATGTGTGTTCCTCTCATAGACCACACATGGATCCACTGGTAGCATGGCATGTCTGCTCTTTTGATGAACCACAATTAGAGTCATCGCATGTCTGCTCTTTTCATGAACCACAGCTAGAGTCATTGCATGTGTGTTCTTCCCATAGACCACACATGGATCCACTAGTGTCATTGCATGTGTGTTCTTCCCATGAACCACACATGGATACACCAGTATCATTGTATGTCTGCTCTTCTCAGGAACCACAGCTAGAGTCATTGCATGCGTGTTCTTCTCACAAACCATATCATGAACCACACCCAGTGTCATTGCATGTGTGTTCTTCTCATTAACCACACATGGATCCACCAGTGTCATTGCATGTCTGTTATTCTCATTAACCATAGTTAGAGTCATTGCATGTATGTTCTTCTCACAAACCACATATCATCAGTGTCATTGCATGTGTCTTTTTCCCACAGACCACACATAATTCCACCAGTGGCATTCCATGTGTGTTCTTCCCATAAACCACACATGGATCCACTAGTGTCATTGCATGTCTGCTCTTTTCATGAACCACATCTAGAGTCATTGCATGTTTGTTCTTCTCACAAACAACATATCACTAGTGTCATTGCATGTGTCTTCTTACCATGAACCACACATGGATCCACAAGTGTAATTGCATGTGTGTTATTCTCACAAACCACGTAAGGATCCACCGGTGTCATTGCATGTGTGTTCCTCTCATAGACCACACTTGGATCCACTGGTGGCATCGCATGTCTGCTCTTTTCATGAACCAGAGTTAGAGTCATCGCATGTCTCCTCTTTTCACGAACCACAGCTAGAGTCAATTCATTCTTGTTCTTCCCACAAACCATATCATGAACTACACCCAGTTTCATTGCATGTCTGTTCTTCTCATTAACCACACATGGATCCATCGGTGTTATTGCATGTCTGCTCTTCTCATTAACCTAGGTTAGAGTCATTGCATGTGTGTTCTTCTCACAAACCACATATCACCAGTGTCATTGCATCTGTGTTCTTCCCACAGACCACACATAATTCTACCAGTGTCATTGCATGTGTATTCTTCCCATGAACCACACATGGATCCACCAGTGTCATTGCATGTCTGCTCTTTTCATGAACCACATCTAGAGTCATTGCATGTGTGTTCTTCTCACAAACAACATATCACTAGTGTCATTGCATGTGTGTTCTTCCCATGAACCACACATGGATACACAAGTGTCATTGCATGTGTGTTATTCTCACAAACCACGTAAGGATCCACCGGTGCCATTGCATGTGTGTTCCTCTCTTAGACCACACATGGATCCACTGGTGGCATCGCATGTCTGCTCTTTTCATCAACCACAGTTAGAGTCATCGCATGTCTGCTCTTTTCATGAACCATAGCTAGAGTCAATGCATGCGTGTTCTTCCCACATACCATATCATGAACCACACCTAGTTTCATTGCAAGTCTGTTCTTCTCATTAACCACACATGGATCCACCGGTGTCATTGCATGTGTGCTCTTTTCATTAACCACAGCTACAGTCATTGCATGTGTGTTCTTCTCACAAACCACATATCACCAGTGTCATTGCATGTGTGTTCTTCCCACAGACCACACATGGATCCAACAGTGTCATTGCATGTGTGTTCTCCCATGAACCACACATGGATACACCAGTGTCATTGTATGTCTGCTCTTCTCATTAACCACAGCTAGAGTCATTGCATGTGTGTTCTTCTCACAAACCATATCATGAACCACACCCAATGTCACTGCATGTGTGTTCTTCTAATTAACCACACATGGATCCACTGGTGTCATTGCATGTCTGCTCTTTTCATTAACCATAGTTACAGTCATTGCACGTGTGTTCTTCTCACAAACCACATATCACCAGTGTCATAGCATGTGTGTTCTTCCCACAGACCACACATGGATCCACCAGTGTCATTGCATGTGTGTTCTTCCCATGAACCACACATGGATACACCAGTGTCATTGTATGTCTGCTCTTCTCAAGAACCACAGCTAGAGTCATTGCATGCGTGTTCTTCTCACAAACCATATCATGAACCACACCCAGTGTCATTGCATGTGTGTTCTTCTCATTAACCACACATGGATCCACCGATGTCATTGCATGTCTGCTCTTCTCATTAACCACAGTTAGAGTCATTGCATGTGTGTTGTTCTCACAAACCACATATCACCAGTGTCATTGCATGTGTGTTCTTCCCAAAGACCACACATGGATCCACAGATGTCATTGCATGTGTGTTGTTCCCATGAACCACACATGGATCCACCAGTGTCATTGCATGTCTGCTCTTTTCATGAACCACAGCTAGAGTCATTGCATGTGTGTTCTTATCACAAACAACATAACACCAGTGTCATTGCATGTATGTTCTTCCCATGCACCACACAAGGATCCACCAGTGTCATTGCATGTGTGTTACTCTCGCAAACCACGTAAGAATCCACCGGTGTCATTGCATGTGTGTTCCTCTCATAGACCACACATGGATCCACTGGTGGCATCGCATGTCTGCTCTTTTCATGAACCATAGTTAGAGTCATCGCATGTCTGCTCTTTTGATGAACCAAAGCTAGAGTCATTTCATGCATGTTCTCCCTACAAACCATATCATGAACCACACCCAGTGTCATTGCATGTTTGTTCTTCCCATTAACCACACATGGATCCACCGGTGTCATTGCATGTCTGCTCTTTTCATTAACCACAGTTAGAGTCATTGCATGTGTGTTCTTCTCACAAACCACATATCACTAGTGTCATTGCATGTGTGTTCTTCCCACAGACCACACATAGATCCACCAGTGGCATTGCATGTGTGTTCTTCCCATGAACCACACATGGATCCACCAGTGTCATTGCATGTCTGCTCTTTTCATGAACTACAGCAAGAGTCATTGCATGTCTGTTCTTCTCACAAACCATATCATGAACCACACCTAGTGTCATTGCATGTGTGTTCTTCCCATGAACCACACATGGATCCACCGGTGTCATTGCATGTGTGTTATTCTCATTAACAACATTTAGAATCATTGCATGTGTGTTCTTCTCACAAACCACATATCACTAGTTTCATTGCATGTGTGTTCTTCCCATGAACCACACATGGATCCACCAGTGTCATTGCATGTCTGCTCTTTTCATGAACCACATCTAGAGTCATTGCATGTGTGTTCTTCTCACAAACAACATATCACCAGTGTCATTGCATGTGTGTTCTTCCCATGAACCACACATGGATCCACAAGTGTCATTGCATGTGTGTTATTCTCACAAAGCACGTAAAGATCCACCGGTGTCATTGCATGTGTGTTCCTCTCATAGACCACACATGGATCCACCTGTGGCATCGCATGTCTGCTCTTTTCATGAACCATAGTTAGAGTCATCGCATGTCTGCTCTTTTGATGAACCAAAGCTAGAGTCATTGCATGCGTGTTCTCCCTACAAACCATATCATGAACCACACCCAGTGTCATTGCATGTTTGTTCTTCCCATTAACCACACATGGATCCACCGGTGTCATTGCATGTCTGCTCTTTTCATTAACCATAGTTAGAGTTATTGCATGTGTGTTCTTCTCACAAACCACATATCACTAGTGTCATTGCCTGTGTGTTCTACCCACAGACAACAAATGGATCCACCAGTGTCATTGCATGTGTGTTCTTCCCATGAACCACACATGGATACACTAGTGGCATTGTATGTCTGCTCTTTTCATGAACCACAGCTAGAGTCATTGCATGCGTGTTATTCCCACAAACCATATCATGAACCTCACCCAGTGTCATTGCATGTGTGTTCTTCTCATTAACCACACATGGATCCACCGGTGTCATTGCATGTCTGCTCTTTTCATTAACTACAGTTAGAGTCATTGCGTGTGTGTTCTTCTCACAAACCACATATCACCAGTGTCATTGCATGTGTGTTCTTCCCACATACCACACATGGATCCACTAGTGTCATTGCATGTGTGTTCTTTCCATGAACCACACATGGATATACCAGTGCCATTGTATGTCTGCTCTTCTCATGAACCACAGCTAGAGTCATTGCATGCGTGTTCTTCTCACAAACCATGTCATGAACCACACCCAGTGTCATTGCATGTGTGGTCTTCTCATTAACCACACATGGATCCACCGGTGTCATTGCATGTCTGCTCTTCTCATTAACCACAGTTATAGTCATTGCAATTGTGTTCTTCTCACAAACCACATATCACCAGTGTCATTGCATATGTGTTCTTCCCACAGACCACACATGGATCCACTAGTGTCATTGCATGTGTGTTCTTCCCTTGAACCACACATGGATCCACCAGTGTCATTGCATGTCTGCTCTTTTCATGAACCACAGCTAGAGTCATTGCATGTGTGTTCTTCTCACAAACAACATTTCACTAGTGTCATTGCATGCGTGTTCTTCCCATGAACCACACATGGATCCACCAGCGTCATTGCATGTGTGTTATTCTCACAAACCACGTAAGGATCCACCGGTGTCATTGCATGTGTGTTCCTCTCATAGACCACACATGGATCCACCGGTGGCATCGCATGTCTGCTCTTTTCATGAACCACTGTTATGCTCTTTTCATGAACCACAGCTAGAGTCATTGCATGTGTGTTCTTCCCACAAACCATATCATGAACCACACCCAGTGTCATTGCATGTGTGTTCTTCTCATTAACAGCACATGGATCCACCGGTGTCATTGCATGTCTGCTCTTCTCATTAACCACAGCTAGAGTCATTGCATGTGTGTTCTTCTCACAAACCACATATCACCAGTGTCATTGCATGTGTGTTCTTCCCACAGACCACACATGGATCCACCAGTGTCATTGCATGTGTGTTCTTCCCATGAACCACACATGGATACACCAGTGTCATTGTATGTCTGCTCTTTTCATGAACCACACCTAGAGTAATTACATGTGTGTTCTTCCCACAAACCATATCATGAACCACACCTAGTGTCATTGCATGTGTGTTCTTCTCATTAACCACACATGGATCCACCGGTGTCATTGCATGTCAGCTCTTTTCATTAACCATAGTTAGAGTCATTGCTTGTATGTTCTTCTCTCAAACCACATATCACCAGTGTCATTGCATGTGTGTTCTTCCCACAGACCACACATGGATCCAGCAGTGTCATTGCATGTGTGTTTTTCCCATGAACCGCACATGGCTACACCAGTGTCATTGTATGTTTGCTCTTCTCATGAACCACAACTAGAGTCATTGCATGCGTGTTGTTCTCACAAACCATATCATGAACCACACCTAGTGTCATTGCATGTGTGTTCTTCTCATTAACCACACATGGTTCCACCGGTGTCATTGCATGTCTGCTCTTCTCATTAACCACAGTTAGAGTCATTTTATGTGTGTTCTTCTCACAAACCACATATCACCAGTGTCATAGCATGTGTGTTCTTCCCACAGACCACACATGGATCCACCAGTGTCATTGCATGTGTATTCTTCCCATGAACCACAAATGCACTACTAGAGAAAGGCTTATGGATAGATTTATTATCAGTGGAGCATTGTTTTGAATATGCTCCACTGATAATTATCAGTGGCGCATTTAAAAATATGCTCCACTGATATTATTTATAACCAATGGCGCATATCACAAATAACGCACCACTGATAATGTGGGCCCGGCACTCTGGAGGCCTGTGGACCAAATTTCAATGGCGCATATGGATATATGCGCCATTGATATAGTATTATCAGTGGCGCATATGCCATATGCGCCATTGATATTCCCCTCACAAATGGCGCATGTAGATGTAAATGCGCCACTGGTAACTAAGTGGGCCCCACCATCCTGAAAGGTGGCAGAAATATCAGTGGCGCATTTGGTATATGCGCCACTGATACTTGGTACACCAATGGCGCATATAGTGTTAAATGCGCCACTGATAAGTCTTAGGCCCACCACTGGAAAAGGTGGCAGACTTATCAGTGGAGTATTTAGTGCAATATGCGCCACTAATAACTTCGTCCAGATCTACAAGTTGGCCTCCACCCCCACCCACCACCACCATTCCATTCTTCTCCACCCACCACCCCAAACTAGATCTAGCTCGTCCTCCTCCTCCCCACCACCTCAATTTCTCCATTCTTTTCTCCATTCTTGGTTGTTGAACCTACCTTGCTTCATAGTTTTGTGAGGGGAAGCCTCCTCCAACATCCATCTTGTTCTCCAACAACAACCACACACTATCTCGTCGCGGACTTGGCTCGGTAACGATTCTACTAGGTGAGTTGTTGGAGGACATGCATGTGGATGTTTTGTGTGGAGTGTGGACGTCGGTGCGGTGTGTATGTGTGTGCATGCTTATGTTTGTGAAGCCTTGTTATTAATTGCGAGAGGGATGGTGTGTTTGCTTGGATGTGGTGCATGAATGTTTGCAGGGGACGAAGAGGAAAGCATGTTGCTTTCTCTGGTGGTGCATGGATGTTTGCCGAAATGTCGATTAATTTCCGTTTCGGAAAATTTTTGCACTATCCATATGTCCCTTTTTAGGAGATGTCATGCCAAATTTTTCTGTCGGCCATGCATGCATGTGTGTGTGTGTTCATGATGGTGCTGTGCTTCTAAGATTCTCTCTCTTTTTGCTCTATACCGCGTAGGAAACCATGGATAGACACATGAGCGATGGTTGAGCAGCTAGATACAAGAAACGCGCGGTGGCCGACCTGATTCTGAACAAGAGGACCTACATAAGATGTCTGTGTCGAACATGCAATCTCGGGAGCTTGGTTGACCCTGATTCCGGAGACCTGGAGAATCACCTGCTCACGCGTGGTTTCATGCGCGGCTATGATTCTGAAGATGACGAGGATGTCAACGATCCTGAAGACGATGGCGGGCATGATGATCATCACGAAGGAGATGCCGGCGGCGGACATGATCATGATCATGAAGGAGATGTCGGCAGTGGCAGACATGATGATCAACACGAAGGAGATGATGGCAGTGATGGGCATGATTATCATCACGAAGGAGGTGTCGGTGGAGAAGACATAGACACACAGACGACGCGGCTAACCTCGTCCTTGAAGGACCCTCATGTTCAGGAACTGCTTCTCATGGAGACGAGCAACACCAAAGTTGCTACCAGGGAGAAAGCCAAGCTAGCGCAGATGGAGATAGACGGGAAAACTCCATTGTATCCTGGGTGCCGGCCCGAGGATACCTGCTTGAACGTAACGCTCAAGGCTCTGGAGATGAAGGCAGAAAGCAAATGGACCGACGTAAGCTTCAACAAAAAAATGAGATTCTGGCAAGAACGTCTTCCCAAGGGGAACACGTGTCCAACTAGTATCGAGGAGGCCAAGAAAATCGTATGTCCTCTCGACCTACCGTATGTTAAGTACCACGCCTGCATTAATGACTGCGCACTTTATCGGGACGAGTACAAGGATAGAACCACATGTCCGGTGTGTGGCCAAGGACGATACAAGAGAGGGAACAAGAAAGTTCCTCGGAAAGTGGTATGGTACTTTCCTATCACTCCCCGTCTGCAGCGGTATTTCTGAAGGAAATATGTCCTGAGAGGCAATAATAAAGTTGTTATTATGTATTTCTTATATATGATAGATGTTTATTTTGCATGCTAGAATTGTATTGATCGGAAACATCAATACATGTGTGTTTAATAAACAAAAAGGGTTCCTAGTTATGCCTCTCTTATAGACTAGCTTGTTGATTAACAAGATGATCAAGGTTTCCTGATCATGGACATTGGATGTTTTTAATAACAAGGTCACAACGTTTGTGAAATGATGTGATGAACATTCACCCGAAGTATAGCAGGTCACAACATTTGTGAAATGATGTGATGAACATTCATCCGAAGTATAGCATTACGATCAAGTCATTGTGTTTACATTTCTATAACATCAGACGAAGTAATCTTTATCCTTAGACCATGAGATCATGTTAATTGCTAACACCGGAAGAGTATCTTGATAACATCAAACTTCACACCGTAACTGGGTGACTATAAATATGGTTTCAGTGCTACGAAAGTATTATGTTGAGGCTCATGGATCAAGAGTGGTATTTGTCAATCCCGATGACGGATAGATATACTCTAGGCCCTCTCGGTGATATCACATTAAGGTAGCTTGCAAGCAAGTGATGTGATCACTAGAATGTTATATCACGGGAACGAGAAAAGAGTGCATGTCGGTAACGAGATCAAACTAGGTATTTGGATACCGATGATCGAATCTCGGACATGTATTTTATCAAGGTACAAATGGATTAAATTAGAAGCGTTAAAGGTTCTCACGATCACAGAAGTCATCGTTGAATATGCAGGAGTCAGTATGGACCTCCAGGTCCCGCTTCTGATTATTGATCTGAGAGGAGTCTCAATCATGTCTGCATTATTCGCGAACCGTAGGGTGACACAGTTAAGAGTTACCGGACACCATTTTGGAGCACATATGTTTCAGACAAAACAATTGCAAAGCGCAAGAATTGTTTCGATAGAAACCAAAAATTGTTTCGGGTGAAATTGCAGAAAGTGGTTCTGCATGTGATATTGAAATATTACAAGGGGTTATATGTGAATTTTTGTTAACTAAAGTAATTAACTAAATTCTGAATAAATTTAATAAAAGAGTTTTATTAAATGAGAGAGCATTAAACTTGGAGAATTTTAATGCATTTAAAGTAGGGACTTTAAAGGGGAATGTGAAGAGGCATTTTAATGTGGAGGGGTTACCACTACATGAATGGGGGAGGTGAGGAGTCACCCCCATGCGCCGGCCGTGAAGAGGTGGGGCACACCCCTCCTCCTATAAAAGGCCCCCCTCTTCCTCCTTCTTCCTCACACCTCCTTGTGAAGGATCTCTCTCCCCCTCTAGAATTATTTCCCCATGGTCTCGGATTAGCGAGATACATGTTCCTGGTGGCATTTTGTCTGGAAGGAGTTGCTGCTTCCGCTAGATCGCTGGAGCGAGGAGGTGGAGGTTGTCCGGTGGCTTGAACGTGTGTGTGAGTGCGGATGCGCTGCTGAGTTGCGGCGCTCGGACTTCCTCACGATCTTGAGATCGGCAAGTGTATGACTACATCAACCACGAGTTCCTACTCGTTAACAAAACTCGTTGTCTTCGAGGGTAAGTTCTCGTTGGATGTATGTCCACCCGTTGCTCTGTACCTAGTACATAGATCTTGGCGTGTAGTTCTCATCATAGGAATTTTTTTGTTTTCTATGTTGCGGACCCAACAGTGGTATCAGAGCCTGATCTATGCGTAGGTGCTTTGCACGGGTAGTACACATATGTTTATATGTGGGCGATGATGATCATGTTATTGCATCTTCTATGTATTTTGGATATTGGTGGCATAGTGGGATGAAGCGGCGCGGACCAACCTTACATGTCATCGTAGATGAGACCGGTTCCACGACTGACATGCAACTTGTTTTGCCTAAGTGGCTGGCGGGTGCCTGTCTCTCGTACTATAGTCAATATCTGATTAACAACGAGTTGCTAATAACTTGGTTATCCTCGTTGTGGTTCATGTTCGTAAGTAAGAACGGTTCTATCTCCGAAAGCCCTAAGCCACGTAAAACTTGCAATTAATAAATTAGAGGCGTCTAGTTTAGATCGTTGCTGGGCTAGTGTCTTGATATGGTATTGTTGTAAGTAGATGTATGATAGATACTCTTACAACACATTCAACGTGTAAGTTCCATAGACCTTGGCCTTACACACAAAGGAATGATACAGATCATACCCCGATGCAAATGATAGAGATCAAATGCTAGCATCTCACTTTACACATTAGATGTTAGCATCTTATACTGCTAGTTTGGCGCTTTCTATAGCATTGTAAGATGATCCCTCATTTAGATATCAAGATAAAAATGTGTTCTTCCTGGAGTATGCACCGTTCTGTGGATCGTGTTTCGAGACATCACGTGATGATCGGGTGTACTCAAATCTACGCTTTCATAGGAACGGGTGTAAGACAATTTTACACACGCGAATACTAAGGTTCTTACTTGGCGAGCCTAGCATGTACAGACATGGCCTCGGAACACGGACCGAAAGGTTAAGCATGAGTCATATAGTTGATATAATGCCCATATAGATGCTCGCCTTTGAAGCTACATCAACTCACGTGATGATCGGACTTGGTGTAGTGGATTTGGTTCATGTAATCACCAAAAGAACACGAGGGATGTCGTTTTTGAGTGGGAGTTCGTTAGTAATTTGGATTAGTTGAACTCACTCTATCATAAACTTAGTCTAAATAAACTTTACAAATTTTGTTGTAGATGGCACCACCTGCTTTTAATTTCAATGTGTTCATGGAGAAAGAGAAACTTGCTGTGAATGGTAGCAACTTCACCAACTGGGCTATGAATTTGAGGATTCTCCTCACTGCTGCACAAAATCAATATGTGCTAGATGCGCCGCTAGGCCCCCCACCAGCTCCTGATGCCCCTGACGCGGAAAAGAATGTCTATGTGACTCGTCAGGAGGACCACAACTTAGTACATTGCGGCATACTGTATGGGCTAGAGCCAGAACTTTGAAAGCGTTTCAAAAATGGCAATGCTTTTGATACCATGGGAGATTTGAAAATGATTTTCGATACCCATGCTACCGTAGAGAGTTATAATGCTACTGAAAAGTTCTTTAGCTACATGATGGAGGAGAATAGCTCCGTTAGTGAGCATGTACTCAAAATGTCTGGGTACGCCGATAAGCTTGTGTCCTTTGGAATAATGATTCCCATTGACTTAGGCATACATCGTGTTCTCCAATCTCTGCCACCTAGCTACAAGAGCGTCATGATGAACTATAATATGCAGGGCATGAAGAAGTCTCTTCCCGAGCTTATGTCAATGCTTAAGACTGCAGAAGTGGAGATTAGGAAAGAACATCAAGTGTTGATGATCAATAGGACCACCGGTTTCAAGAAGGACAAGAAAGGCAAGCACAAGGGAAAGAAGGGTGGAAAATATGTTGCCACACCTGAAAAGAAACCCCGAGCTGGCCCTAAGTCTGACACCGAGTGTTACTATTGCAAGGGGACTGGCCATTGGAAGCGCAATTGCCCCAAGTATTTGGCGGACAAGAAGTCCGGCAAGGCAAACAAAGGTATATATGATATACATGTTATTGATGTGTACTTGACTAGTACTCGCAGTAGCACCTGGGTATTTGAAGCGGGATCGGTTGCTAATATATGTAACTCGGTTCAGGGGCTATGGAACAAGCGTCAACTAGCAAGGGATGAGGTCATGATGCGGGTCGGCAATGGATCAAAAGTTGATGTGATCGCCGTCGGGACGCTACCTCTCCATATGCCATCGGGATAAGTTATAAACCTAAATAATTGTATTTGGTGCCTGCACTGAGCATGAATATTGTATCCGGATCGTGTTTGATGCAAAGTGGTTATTCCTTTAAATCTGAAAACAATGGTTGTTTTATTTATAAGAATGATATCTTTTATGGTCATGCACCTGTGTTGAATGGTTTATTTCTATTGGATCTCGATAGTAGTATTACACATATTCATAATGTTAATGCTAAAAAGATTAAACTTGATAATGATATATCTGCATATATGTGGCATTGCCGTCTAGGTCATATTGGCGTTAAACGCATGAAGAAACTCCATTCTGATGGACTTTTGGAATCACTTGATTTTGAATCATTTGATACATGTGAGCCATGCCGTATGGGCAAGATGACTAGAACGCCGTTTTCTGGTTCAATGGAACGGGCGACAGATTTATTGGAAATCATACATACAAATGTGTGTGGACCAATGAGTGTGTCGGCGCGAGGTGGATATCGTTATTTTGTTACTTTCAGGGATGATTTAAGTAGATACGGGTATATCTATTTGATGAAACACAAGTCTGAAACCTTTGAAAAGTTCAAGGAATTTCAGAATGAAGTGGAAAATCATCATAATAGAAAGATCAAATTTCTTCGGTATGACCGTGGAGGTGAGTATCTAAGTTACGAGTTTAGCACACACATGAAAGAGTGTGGAATAGTTTCACAACTCACGCCTGCCGGAACACCACAATGTAATGGTGTATCGGAACATCGTAATCGTACTTTATTGGATATGGTTCGATCTATGATGTCTCTGACTGACTTGCCACTGTCATATTGGGGTTATGCACTGGAAACGGCTGCATTCACTGTAAATCAGGCACCATCTAAATCCGTTGAAACGACACCGTATGAATTATGGTTTGGAAAAAAACCTAAGCTGTCATTTCTTAAAGTTTGGGGATGCGATGTTTATGTGAAGAAACTTCAGCCGGATAAACTCGAACCCAAAGCGGAAAAATGCGTCTTCATAGGATACCCTAAGGAACTGATTGGGTATACCTTCTATCACAGATCCGAGGGCATGGTTTTTCTTGCCAAGAATGGATCCTTTCTTGAGAAGGAGTTTCTCGCAAAAGGTGTGAGTAGTCGGAAGATAGAACTCGAAGAGGTTATTGAACCTTCTCTTCCTGAAATGGCGAGTAGCGTAGTACCGGAAATTGTTTCACTGTTGACTTCCACTAATGAAGAGAGAGCTAATGATATTGATCATGAAACTCCGAAAGAGGACACTACCGAACCTCGCAGGTCAAGTAGGACACATGCAGCTCCTGAACTGTACGGTAATCCTGTTATGAATTTCATGGTTGATCAAATAGATGACCCTGCGACATATGAAGAAGCGATGATGAGCCTGGATTCCAACAAATGGCTAGAAGCCATGAAATCCGAGATGGAATCCATGTACGAGAACTAGGTTTGGACCTTGGTGGACTTACCTCATGATCGAAAGGCCATTGAGAATAAATGGATTTTCAAAAGAAAAACTGATGCTGATGGTAATGTGACCATCTATAAGGCTCGACTTTCGCAAAGGGGTTTCGACAAATTCAAGTAGTTGACTACGATGAGACATTCTCTCCCGTAGCGATGCTTAAGTCGGTTAGGATTATGTTAGCAATTGCTGCATATTTTGATTATGAAATATGGCAGATGGATGTCAAAACTGCGTTCCTCAATGGTAATATTGAAGAAGAGTTGTATATGATACAACCTAAGGGTTTTGTCGATCCTAAGGATGCTAATAATGTATGCAAACTTCAGAGATCCATCTATGGACTGAAGCAAGCATCCCGGAGTTGGAATCTCCGCTTTGCTGAGGTGATCAAAGAGTTTGGATTTGTCCAAACTTATGGAGAGGCTTGTATTTATAAGAAAGTGAGTGGGAGCAATGTGGCATTTCTGATATTATATGTGGATGACATATTATTGATTGGAAATGATATAGATATTTTAAACAGTGTTAAAAGTTATCTAAACAGCAAATTTTCGATGAAAGACCTTGGTGAAGCGTCATATATAATAGGTATTAAAATCTATAGAGATAGATCAGGGCGCCTAATTGGGCTATCGCAGAGTACATACCTTGATAAGATATTAAAGAAGTTTAATATGGACGGAAGTAAGAAGGGGTTCTTACCTATGTTGCAAGGCAAGACATTGAGTAAGACTCAAAGTCCGGCTACAGCGGAAGAAAGAGAGATAATGGATAAGATCCCCTATGCCTCGGCCATAGGCTCTATAATGTATGTCATGCTATGTACAAGACCGGATGTGGCACATGCTATTAGTTTGACTAGTAGGTACCAATCTGATCCAGGTTCGGAACACTAGATAGCGGTCAAGAACATCCTCAAGTACTTGAGAAGAACTAGGGATATGTTTCTTATATACGGAGGTGAAGAAGAGCTAGTCGCTAAGTGTTATGTCGATGCTAGCTTTGAAAATGATCCGGATGACTCTAAGTCTCAATCCGGATATGTATTTCTCTTGAACGGAGCAGCAGTTAGTTGGAGGAGTTCCAAACAACCAGTGGTGGCTGGATCAACGACGGAGGCGGAATATGTTGCTTGTTCAGAAACGACGTAGGAAGGGGTTTGGATGAAAGAGTTCATTACGGAACTAGGTGTGGTTCCTAGTGCATTGGACCCAATGGTGATCTATTGTGACAACAATGGAGCCATAGCCAACGCCAAGGAACCGAGGTCTCACAAGAATTCCAGGCATATTAAGCGCCGGTTTCACTCCATCCGCGAACATGTCAAGGATGGAGACATAAAGATTTGTAAAGTACACACGGACCTAAATGTAGCAGATCCGTTGACTAAAGCTCTCCCTAGGGCAAAACATGATCAAAACCAGAACTACATGGGTGTTAGATTTATGACTATGTGAACTAGATTATTGTCTCTAGAGAAAGTGGGAGACTGAAGGAAATATGCCCTGAGAGGCAATAATAAAGTTGTTATTATGTATTCCTTATATATGATAGATGTTTATTTTCCATGCTAGAATTGTATTGATCGGAAACATCAATACATGTGTGTTTAATAAACAAAAGGGTTCCTTGTTATGCCTCTCTTATAGACTAGCTTGTTGATTAACAAGATGATCAAGGTTTACTGATCATGGACATTGGATGTTGTTAATAACAAGGTCACAGCATTTGTGAAATGATGTGATGAACATTCATCCGAAGTATAGCCTTACGATCAAGTCATTATGTTTACATTGCTATAACATCATCCGAGGTAATCTTTATCCTGAGACCATGAGATCATGTTAATTGTGAACACCGGAAGAGTATCTGGATAACATCAAACGTCACACCGTAACTGGGTGGCTATAAAGATGGGTTCAGTGCTACAAAGGTGTTATGTTGAGGCTCATGGATCAAGAGTGGAATTTGTCAATCCCGATGACGCATAGATATACTCTGGGCCCTCTCGGTGATATCACATTAAGGTAGCTTACAAGCAAGTGATGTGATCACTAGAATGTTATATAACGGGAACGAGAAAAGTGTGCATGTCAATAACGAGATCAAACTAGGTATTTGGATAACGATGATCGAATCTCGGACATGTATTGTATCAAGAGACAAAGGGATTAAATTACAAACGTTAAAGGTTCTCACGATCACAGAAGTCATCGTTGAATATGCAGGAGTCAGTATGGACCTCTAGGTCCCGCTTCTGATTATTGATCTGAGAGGAGTCTCAATCATGTCTTCATTATTCGCGAACCGTAGGGTGACACACTTAAGAGTTGCCGGACACCATTTTGGAGCACACATGTTTTAGAACAAAAAATTGCAAAGCGCATGAATTGTTTCGATAGAAACCGAAAATTGTTTCGGGTGAAATTGCAGAAAGTGGTTCTGCATGTGATATTGAAATATTGCAAGGGGTTATATGTGAATGTTTGTTAATTAAAGTAATTAACAAAATTTTGAATAAATTTAATAAAAGAGTTTTATTAAATGAGAGAGCATTAAACTTGGAGAATTTTAATGCATTTAAAGTAGGGACTTTAAAGGGGAATGTGAAGAGGCATTTTAATGTGGAGGGGTTACCACCACATGAATTGGGGAGGTGAGGAGTCACCCCCATGCACCGGCCATGAAGAGGAGGGGCACACCCCTCCTCCTATAAAAGGCCCCCCTCTTCCTCCTTCTTCCTCACACCTCCTTGTGAAGGATCTCTCTCCCCCTCTAGAATTATTTCCCCATGGTCTCGGATTAGCGAGATACATGTTCCCGGTGGCATTTTGTCTGGAAGGAGTTGCGGCTTCCGCTGGATCGCTGGAGCGAGGAGGTGGAGGTTGCCCGGTTGCTTGAACGTGTGTGCGAGTGCGGATGGCCTGCTGAGTTGCGGCGCTCGGACTTCCTCACGATCTTGAGATCGGCAAGTCTACGACTACATCAACCACGAGTTCCTACTCGTTAACAAAACTCGTTGTCTTCGAGGGTAAGTTCTCGTTGGATGTATGTCCACTCGTTGCTCTGTACCTAGTAGATAGATCTTGGCGTGTAGTTCTCATCGTAGGAAATTTTTTGTTTTCTATGCTGCGGACCCAACAATTTCGTGGACCCTAAGGAAGCAAAGCTCATGCAATGGCACGCGGAAAGGAAGAAGCCGGCCGAAGATGATCCACATAAGGGCAAGATCCTCACACACCCTTTGGACGCTAGCAAGTGGAACGTACTAGACATTGACTTTCCAGACTTCGGGGGCGATCCAAGGAACGTCAGGCTTGGTATGAGCACCGATGGACTCAATCTGTTTGGCAACCTGAGTAGCACACATAGCACCTGGCCCGTGTTTGTATGGCCGTACAACCTCCCTCCCTGGCTGTGCACCAAGCAGAGATACGTACACATGTGTATTCTGATTCAAGGGCCTAAACAACCAGGTATCGACATGCATCTATATCTCGGGCTGCTGATAGAAGAGTTAGCCACGCCGTGGGAGACGCCAGCCCATACGTGGGACGCATACACATGAGATTATTTCCCTATGAGAGCCGTGCTGCTCACGACGGTGCAGGACTATCCAGGTTACGCATACGTGTCTGCCCAGGTGAACCACGGACACAAAGCATGTGTCAAGTGCATGGATAAGACCCCGCATCTCCAGCTACCAAGGGATCCCGGGTCATCGAAGACCGTGTTCCAACGGACTCGAATGTGGCTTCCAAAGGATCACGCGTGGAGAAAGCGTAGAGATCTGTTCGATGGCAAAGTAGAGCTCGAAAAATCCCCACGTCCGAGGAGTGGAGAAGTGATCCAAGATATGTTGGACAACTGGGAAGAGTGCCCTTTGCCGGGAAAGAAGCATCCGAGGATGAAACCGCTGCATGGTGTGTGGAAAACTAGGCCTGTTTTCTGGGACCCGCCATACTGGAAATACCTCCACACGCCCCATAGCCCTGATGTCATGCACATCACGAAGAATGTGTGCGAGAGTCTGCTTGCCACTATCATCAACATGCTGGTTAGGACCAAAGACGGGCCGAAAGCAAGGAACGACCTGATGGAACTTGGCATCAAGGAAGAACTTCATGAGACGGCGCCGCCCGATGATGATGATGATGAGACGGCGCCTGAAGATACTCAAGGTTGCCGCAAAAGGGTTAAGAGGGGAATTACAGTGTTTCCGGCTGCCTGCTTCACTCTAAGTGAGCAGGAGCTTGAGCAGTTTTTCAACTGCCTCCCAGGAGTCAAAGTTTCTTACGGTTACTCTAGGAACATAGGAAGATATCTGGACAAAGCAAAGAAGAGGTTCAGCGGGATGAAGTCTCGTGACTGTCACGTGCTGATGACGCAGATACTTCCCATTGCGATTCGAGGGATAATGGACGAGCACGTCCGTGAGACGCTGTTTGGCCTCCGCAACTTCTTCGACGTCATCTCGAGGAAGTCGATTGGCTTGAAGCAGCTCGACACACTACAAGATGAGATCGTCGTGATACTATGCGAGCTCGAGATTTACTTCCCGTCCGCATTCTTCAATATCATGGTCCATCTACTCGTCCATGTTGTGGATGACATCATTCATCTCGGCCCGACATTCCTGCACAACATGATGCAGTTTGAAAGGCTTAACGGTGTTATCAAAGGATTCGTACGCAACAAGTCCCGTCTAGATGGAAGCATTGCCAAGGGCTTTCTGACCTATGAGTGCGTCTCTTTCTGCCAGAATTATCTACGCACCGACCCAAACGACGAGGATGACCATGTTGGTCTGCCCAAAAGGACGCACCTCGGCAGGCTCGCTGGATATGGCCACCGTGAGGGCTTTCGCACCATTCATGTCTGCGCGAAGGGTTGACGTGACGACTTTGACAGGGCACACCAAGTCATGCTACAACACATCGAATTGGTCGATCCTTGGGTGGAAGAGCACAAAAGCTTAATCGAGCAGAAGTTCATTGACCTTGGTCGACCGAGGAAGAAGGGAGACGTAACAAGAGAGCACAACTCTAGCTTCACGGCTTGGTTCAAGAAGAAGCTTCAAGACAATACCCCCGCAGACCCACAAACGCCTTCTACGGAGGATGAAAAACTAATTTTCGCCTTGTCAAATGGCCCCGGGCACAACGTGAGGACATATCAGGCATACGACATCAATGGGTACAGATTCTACACCGAGAAAAGGGACATGAGCAGCGACTATCAGAACTCAGGAGTAACGATGCTATCCTATGCCGATGATGAAGCCACCGTCAAGGAACGATTTTTCGGAAGTATCGAGGAGATCTGGGAGCTCGACTATGCCGGAGAGAAGGTGCCGATATTCCGTGTCAGATGGGCCAAGAGCGTCCAAAAAGAGGGTCGGTATTTCACCACCATGGTTATACCCGATGCCTCCGCGAAGAACGCCTTCGCAAAAAATGAGCCATGGATACTCGTGAGCCAAGTTGACCAATGTTTCTTCATCACTGACCCATCAAAGCCAAGCCGTGTTGTCGTGAGGAGGGGCAAGAGGAGCATCATCGGAATGGACGGACCCGCCAACGAGCAAGACTTAGAAAAGAACGGTGATCCGAAGATCGAAGAGGAATTTGACAAGTACTTCGACAAGCCGACTGCTGCAGGAAAAAGGAAGACCACCCTACCTACTAAAGGTTGTCCGTTCACGAGAAGAAACCTTAACCTTTCCGGGCTAAAGTATTCAACCGTGAGGAAGAAGGGCAAGAAGATTGCAAAGAGACGCTAGCTCTAGCTAGCTCAGAATCGAGATCATGCACACATGACATGACATTTTTATGGAGAATATTGGTGTGTATGGATATTGAATAAGATGTCCTTGTTTTAAATAGATTTGTGAATGTTAAACTTAATTACTATTTGTTACAAAATATTAAAATATACTAGATATTATTTATATACTAGATATGGGCCATTGGTATTTTGTTTTAAATAGATTTGTGAATGTTAAACTTAATTACTATTTGTTACAAAATATTAAAATATACTAGATATTATTTATATACTAGATATGCGCCATTGGTATTTTGATTTAAATAGATTTGTCAATGTTAAACTTAATTACTATTTGTTACAAAATATTAAAATATACTAGATATTATTTATATACTAGATATGCCCCATTGGTATTTTGTAAAATATTAAAAATTGAAAAAAAATGTGAGAGAGCCCAGGAATCAAACCTGAGAGCTCCCAGCAACAGGCGTGTGTAGGTGACCACTGAGATAGGCGTGTGTAGTTGACACATACAGGGCTTCGCTGTTTTTGACTAAGCGCCAAATACCAATGGCGCATATCGGGAAATATGTGCCACGGATATTTGACACTTAGCCAAAAACACCTG
Source organism: Avena eriantha (assembly GCA_910589775.1). Classification (NCBI taxonomy): domain Eukaryota; kingdom Viridiplantae; phylum Streptophyta; class Magnoliopsida; order Poales; family Poaceae; genus Avena; species Avena eriantha. The sequence goes on from OU342742.1 coordinate 304,812,447, forward strand.
GCTCTCTCCCTTTCTTCTCCCTTGTACAGAGAAACCCCAACCCCTCCCCCTTCCCCCTGCCCCCGCACGCGCGATCGAGCCCCTGCCCCCGCTGTCACCGCCGCCACCGGAGGAGTCGCCGCTGCTGCCAGCCACCGGATCGAGCCCCCTGCCCCCGCTGCCGGTGAGCCTCCCTAACCCCTAACCCTCCCCTTCCCTCCCCCTCCCTTCCCTGATCCCCGTATCTCCGCCGCCAGGAGCACCGCCCCGTCCTCATGGAGCAAGCAGGAGGAGGAGGAGCACCAGGAGCGTTGCCCTGTCCCCGTGGCGCAACTAGGAGGAGGAGCACCGCCCCCTGCCCATCGAGCACCAGGCGCCTCCCCTCCCTGTCGAGCACCAGGCGTCGCCCCCTCCCCCGTCAAGCACCAGGCACCACCCCCTCCCCCTCCCCGTCCACCACCTCTACTGTGCCGTCGGCCACCTCAGGTTGAGCTCTCCCTCACCCTCTCTCCTCTCTTACAGTAGGGTTTGCTCTAGGTTTTCGTGCATGAAACTGCTGAGCTTAACCAGAATATGTGCGCTATTTGTTAGTCACATCACAGGACAATGGCGTTGATAGCTCAGCATGTCCACTCAGTGCCTGGTTCTTGTACAAAATATAGTTTGAATGCCCTATTGCTGGCACATAGACTTTATGCTTTCAATGCAGATTAAGTTTGTTGAGCTATGGTTATGAACATATATAACTCTGTAGGTTGGAGTTTGGTTAACTGCTGCTGACCCGTGAGAATGTTGAATTCATTATTTTCGTCCACTTGATTTGCCTCACTTAAGTTTGTCGGGTTGGATGGGTGTGGCGTGCTTGGGGATTGTGCTATAATCTTAGCCTTGGGGTTTGGCTGCCTAAATCAGCAACAACTAATATGGAACGGTGGGAGTAGTTGACTAATTTTCTTGTTTGTGTGATTGGATCTGTGCGGATTAGTTTGTTTGGATTGACAACCTTGAATTAGTTTATGTGGATTGACAACCTTATGGGATTTGTTGATCTGCCTGATGTACAAGTTAATTGATGTTTGTATAGCTGAGAGGATTTGTTATCATAGATTGCGCAAGGCTAGTACATAACTGTCGTTTAGGCCTGAGGGTGCTGGAACAAGACTTTCCCTGCCAATTGTTGTTACCTTGTAGCTTTTTTTTGAAGCAATTACTGTGAGGAAGCCCCCCACAGCCACATTTTATTTAAAAAAAAATATTTACAGAGGATAGTAACCTATATACAAAGGAAAAAGAAAAAAGGTAGGGTTATAAGAGATTGTTAATCCATCTAGATAAAAGGGGAATATCAGAGGTTTTCACTCTATGCTTAAGCAAGGTGACTTCTTGGAAGAAAATGTCCTTCCATCCCCGGAAGGTGGGCCTAACTCCATTGAAGATCCATCCATTCCTTTGTTTCCAGATACACCAGCATGTGATGATCACCACCTCAAAAAAACAAGGTCCTTTGAAACTTTTCTTGGCCCAATATATGGATTCCTCAAGGTCGCTCGGATACCATGGAATTTGCAGATAATTCGAAATACGGGTACTATAGACACAGTTAAAGAACAGGTGCCTCCAGTCCTCAGATACAAGATCACAACAGAGGACACAATTGTGATCATTTGTCACCTGCCAATTCCTTCTGATTAGCATATCCTTTGTATTGATTTTGTCATGCAAGATGAGCCAGGAAAAACACTTAAGCTTCGAAGTGCATTTACTTTTCCAGATCCAAACCGATGGGTGATGGTTATCAATGTGCTCAAAGTGCTGTTTGTCAATAATACTTGGTTTAAAAACGCCTTTGCCAAGTGTACAAATCCACTCGTCACTCTGGTGCTCATCCACCGTAATGGACTGGCCCATCTTCTGCAATTCTGATAATTCCTGATGGGCCTGAATGGAAAGAGGGAGATGGAAACCATCCAGAATATTGCCTGGTTGTTTAAACTCCATGATCTATAGGAATTTGTCCTTAGCAAAGGTGAAAAGTCTCGAGAATCTCTGAGACAGAAGTTGGTTGTGCCACAGGTTGGACCGCAGGAGGATTGAAGACCCAGAACCCACCTCACATTTGGTGATGGCCCTATAATTATTAGACAATTTAAAGACATCTTTCTACCAAAAGGAACCCACAAGTCTTGTAGCATGAGGTACACTATTGTAATAATAAGAGTTTCTAACCAGCTGCACCCAAGGTGTATCATCATGATTATAAAACTTATGGAGATGCTTCATGAGCAGGGCAGTATTTGGAACCTTCAGATCAATAATTCCTAGTCCACCTTTACACTTTGGTTTGCAAATCATATCCCAAGCTGCCAAAGAATGAGTCTTATCTTTGTCTTTCTTTCTCCATAGACAGTGTCTTCTTCCTATGTCCACCACATTAATTACTCCAATAGGTAGCGGAAGGGTGAGCATGAAGTAGGTGGGTAAAGATGAAAGGACAGAATTAACCAGTACTAATTTGTCCCCAGAAGAGAGGAAAGAGGAGGTAGCATTCAATCTTCTCTCAACTCTATCAATTAAGGGAGAAAGATCTTTGATTGTGGGTCTAGTGGTGCCCATAGGTATCCCCAAATAAGTGAAAGGCATTTTACTCAGATTGCATTCAAATTCAGTTACAAACTGAATAGCCTCCTCCTTAGATAAATTAATGGGTATCATGGAGGATTTATGAAAGTTGACCTTTAATCCAGTGAAGACATCATACTGTTGTAAAATTTCCTTGAAAGCAAAGATGTCCAGAGTCAGCAGGCAAGACAATGATAGTGCCATCAGCATATTGAATTATAGGATAGTCAGCCCCAACAGGGATAGGTTTCTTAAGAATGCCTTTTTAATAGGCAAAATTGACCAAAACTTGCAATAGGTCAGCTCCTTGAACAAAAAGGAGAGGGGATAAAGGATCACCTTGTCTGACCCCCCTCTTAAAGTGGAAAACTCTCCCTAGTACTCCATTTAAAAGAATAGAAGATGATCTAGAGGATAAAACTTCTCTAACCTAGGAGAGAAAAAGTTCAGGGTACCCCTTAGCTCTCATAATTTGAATAATAGCATCATGATCCAAAGTATCAAAAGCCTTTTCAAAGTCAATTTTGAGAATCACAATTTTTCTCTTGGATTGCTGGCATTGATGAATAAATTCAAAAGACCATGCAAGGCAATCTTGGATGGTTATGTCCTTAATGAATCCATATTGATTAGCATGAATGGTCTTTTTAATGACCCCCTGCAATCTATTAGCAGCCAACTTGGTAAGGAATTTAAGGCTGGTATTGGTTAGAGAGATGGGCCTGAAGTCACTGATGGTTTCAGGGTTCTATCCTTTGGTACCTAGAGTGATAAAGGAGCCACTAATACTCTGAAGAGAAGCCTTTCCCGAATGAAAATCGTGACAAAGATTAATGAAATCATCCTTCACAATGTGCGAGCATTTTTTGAGGAAAAGTCCATTGAAACCATCCGGGACGGAGCTCTGTTAATCTTCAAGAATTTCACAATATTCTCAATTTCCTCAGTAGAAAAAGGAGCAACCAAAGGATCTATTATACCAGATTACCTGGTAGCTTTGTTATAGTGATTTTGCCATAATGATGTGCTATTTAGTGCTGTAAATTCAGTTTAATCTTGTAGGATGGAGTTTGGTTAACTAATCTTCTTGATTGCTCGGTTGTCTTGGTAGGGTGTTTTACTAAACCTATGATGCCCCATGAGTAGTTCTCTATCTGGTTAGAATTAGGCTGTGGATGTTAAAATTGAGAATTGGTTTGAGGATTTATATGTATGTATCAACATGATTACAGTTTTGCCAGCTGTCCAGCTTAGTTCATATTTTCTTAATGTAACTGATTTGATCAGCAGTTGTTCCAAGTCTAGTAAATACTACTATACATTGTGGCCTGAAAGTGCTAGAAGAATCCCCTGCCAATGCTATCTGGTAGCTTTGTCCTAGCGCTTTTGTCAGTTCTGCTGTTTGGTGATGTCAACATAGATTCAGTTATTTGAGAGTTACTCAGATCATGAACTTTTTGCACTCTGTAGTTGGAGATCGGTTAACTAATATACCCTGTAAGAAAAGTTGATTACTGAAGGAGTTTTTTGACGTTTCAGTCTAGTTAATTGTGTATGGCTGAATGCTTTTGTTACTTTTGTTCGTCCAGTAGCATCAAAGGTGTAGGCTTGTTTCTTCCAAAGAGTGCAAAATGGATATGTGTATGAATATTAGTAGGGAAGTGTAGGCATTCTGATGCGTTGGGAACTTGGAATAGTATTATTTTTTTGTGCATATAATTCCATGGTAGTACCATGGTAATTATGTCAATTTTAGTTTGAATATATTTTGTCATGCTTACGGTTTAGTTTGATTGTAAAACCAAAAGGTGTTTGATTAAGGGAGATTTCTCAATGAGTGAAGTTGCGTAGTGCCTTCGTATGTGGAAGGGGTATTGGCTGAATGATAGATGTTACATAAATTCGGTCACTTTATTTCCCTCACTTCAGGCTGAGAAAGAAAACAACTATATACTGATATAGTTAGGCAGGTCTCTATTTTCTCTGTTATTACTTTGATTGTTGCCCTTCTGATTAGTTACTGCATACTAGTGAAATATTGCAAGGTTCTGAATAGGGTTTAGTGATATTTGGTTTTCTGCTCATAGTCATGCTTGTTTCTCGCACTTTTCCTTTAGTCAAGCCAATTCTTTATCCTGCATAGATGCTTGTGCTTTATTGCTTTGCTGGCTGATTTGTTCTACTTCATAGATTTTGGAGAACATGATTAATACGTCCCACTATTTTGTGCTACTGCTAGTATAATGTTGTGCTTTTCGCTTTATGATCTATTTTGAAACTTGAATGACCATGACGCTAAACAATTATTTACCATGATACGTGCTCAATGTTGGACGCATGCTTAGATTGTTTCTTGTTGATAAGATAGTACTCCCTCCGTTTAAAATATAAGATGTTTTAGCTTTGTGAATGGAGTGTATGTATGTGAATGGAGAGATTTGTCCCTGTGCTTAGTATCTGTTGTTTAGAAACAATTGGCAGCACATGGATGTGAGTAGTAACTGGATGATAGCACATCCTGATATATATAACAAGGACAACTTGATTATTTTAGCTTGTCCTGGAGCTATTTTTTGCTGCACCTGGAGCTATTTTTTGCTCTTTGTATATGTGTGATTGGATGGCTATCATCAATTTGAAAACTGGAGCACATTTCTTTGTATGAAAACTGTTGCAGGGAATTCATTTGAGTTGCCCGTTTCTCCCAAAGTGTTGATTCACTTCCGTTTCGGTTGAGAAATGGGCACTCCTAGGTCAAAAAAACAGCAAAGGTCATGCCAAATTTTTCGGTCGACTCCAGCTTGTACTAATTACATTGTTGCATTTTCTCTATGAAGAGCAAACATGTCGAGCGGAGACAAAGACGTCAGGGCTGGACCTTCTCAGTCCATGAGCGTCGAAGAACGAGCAAGAAGAGCCAACCTCAAGTTTTGGCGGTTTGGCCTTAAGCGGGTTCGACGAGGAGCCCGAAGCTACGGATCACGATGAAGTTGACGAGGAGACCCAAGCTGTGGACCAAAAAGATGACAAGGAGTCTAAATATGAGGAGGAGGCCGAAGATGGCGACGATGACGGAAGCAGTAATGGTGATGAGGAGGCTGAAGCAACTCATGGCGGTGAACGCATGGATGGCGATGGCGCCTCCCTGCCCGCTAGGAAGAAGAAGAATAAGGCGGAAAGGCAGGAGCGGACACTGCCAAAACTCGGCACCAACCGCGAAGAGTTCACCCATGTGAAACCGGGTGGCCAACCCTTGGAGCCTGCGAAGCTTGCCACTGGGTACGGCCTACAATTCGGGTGCATCGTGTGGGAGAGCATGAGCATCAACCAGAAGGACATAAGAAAGAACAGACGGTTGTGAGAACTCCTCATTGGGAAGCTTCACAAACGGTACAAGTTCCTAGATGAGTACGATAACCAAAAGCTCATACGGAACAAGGTAAACAAGTTAGCCCTCACGAGGATGAGCACTGCCTTGAGCAGCTGGAAAAGCCGAGTGAAGAGGAGGATTAACAAGGGTAAAAGTTGGGAGGAGATAAAGAAGGCCGAGCTTATGCTCGACGAAGATGAATTCATCAAGTTCAAGGCGAACTGCACTTCACCGGACGGTCAGGAATGGACCGAGTGGGGGAGGCATATGCGGGAGCTAAACATAGGTAACCAATGTTGCGGAAGCGGCGGTTACCGAGGAAAAAAGGCCGTTTGGGCAAAGGAGGACGCCGAGTATGCCCGTCTAGGGAAAGATAACCCGTGGCACAAATTCACGGACGAGCAGGTGATGCAGTTTGTCCGCGCCCGCTACTATCTCCACCCCGAACTCAAGGAATTCGTTACCGACGACGATGATGTGAGGAAGTTCTAGAAAAGGCTGGTAAGGAATTTATCTCGGAGTACATCTGTGTTTCTAATTAAGTAATGAAGCCGAATTTCTAAATGGGATCACTTTCCTTCTCTTCAGAGATCCGAAGAAAAGTCTTGTGCGTCAAGTGCAAGCTCGTCCCAGGGGTCGACGGCGGACCCGCGGTGGGACACGCCCTTCAACAGGGCAACAAACGTGTTCAAGGGGAGGGCCAAGTCCGTGCCGCCAACTTCATTTGGCCGCGTGTCCGGCTATGGTACGTACGAAAAGGTTGGCAACTTTAGGAAAGAGGACCCAAAGGCGAAGAAAGAGAGGAAGGCCATGGCGGCGGCGGCAGGTGAAAAACGCGAGGTTGAAGTCCTCCGGGAGCAGATGGAATAGATGCCAAGGCTGATCGACGAGAAAGTGCAAGAGAAAATCCGTGAGATGTTTCCCAATGAGCTGTGGGGGGGATCGCTGCTTGGAATGCGGCAGGTCGACGAGGGCCGCTCGTGGTGCCTAGCCTCTCCGGCAGCAACTCGATCCAGCACGTGTCGCCGAACGTGGTGGCGCCCGAGTCCGCCAACGTCGAGATGCACTTGGTTGCTCCGGTGCCCCCTCCCGCCGGCTCCAACACCAACGCTCAGCCGGAGGTCACTCTGGTGAAACCTCCCGCCGACGCCAACACAGAGCCGCAGGTCACACCGATGCCCCCTCCTGCCAAAACTAAGGTGCAACCGACGGTGCTTCGTAAGGCATCTCAGTGGGAGGATGATACTGGTGTCTCGACATTAGCCGAGCTCAACGCCATCTCCAAGGTAATGACGCCGGCCAACACATGCATTGATAACATTTCATCTCCTTTGCCTTTGATGACTAGCTAGCGCCATCTCACAATGCTTGTTCTTACGCAGGACACTCCTTGCACGCTCTTGCATTATGTGGACGGCGATCTAAAGGATGTTGGCAAGGGCTTAATTATTCAACCAAATAGCCACACGATGCACCACAAGTCGATGGAGGATGACGTGTTCAAGGTCCGGCTGGCTCGGGTGTTGCCGGGGTGCGAAGACATGGACCCCCCTAGCCAACCTCGAGGTACTGATGATCATAAGAACCTTCAAGATTATTGTGGCTCGGTCTTCACATGGCCAAAGACCCAGATTCGGCTTGTGAAGGAACAACAAGTAACTCAGCGGCCAAATGTGCCCTTGCCGCGGCGGCCACAACAACTAGTCACCGCCACCATCTCTCGTCACCAGCAATTGTTTGCCGCCGCTGCACCGTTGCCTCCACATGGCAAGGCCCCCGCTGCGCCACCGCCTCCACATGGCAAGGCTGTCGCCGCACTGCCGCCTCCGCATGGCAAGGCCGTCGTTGCGCAACCACCTCCCAAGGATGCACCTGGGGACAACATTAACGATGATGATGATGACAACCCAGATAACTGGATCAACACTGGCGTCACGGACTCTTTGTTCATGCCAAACATGGACGAGCCCTACCGCATTGCCGATGACCCAAATGCTCGTACCAGAACATGCACGCGTCTATACTTCCATGGTACCCTAGAGGAAACGCCTCCAGATGCTGGTGCCGCTGGTCCTTATAAAGGCACCCAGGGAATCATTTTCAGCCCCACCACACTCCATAAGGCGGCGGATGAGCAGATGGCTGCTAATGTCGAGACGAAGAAGCATCACAAGAGAACCAAGAAGAATAATAAGCAGTCTTTGAGCCAGCCGAGTCCGAAGAGGCCCCGGGCTCAGGACGACCCGTTAACACAGCCCCCTGAGGGCACCTTGACCAGGGTTCACATAGCTGATCAACCGATTCTGAGTGAGGAGCTGATCAAAAATGCAAGTGGAGCGATGGCTAACCTGCAGCATGGTATTCTATATCTAGAGGAGTGCCTTCTTAAAGAACCAAATCCATCGTACCCTGTTTTCACGGTCAATGTTCCAACGGGCGCGGGCTTCGTCGATAATGCCCCCACGGATATCTTCTTCATATCGTATGAGGACACCTTCAAGCTTTTCCATGGCAAGCGGATGAACTATAACTTGGTCCGCCTGTACACGCTCCATCGGGCGATGAAGGTCAACAGAGAGAAGACCCCTGGCATCGCGATAGTGGACCCCTACTTCATGCGTGATAGCTAGTTGGTGAATCCAGTGACTCGGGCCAGCGCAAGGAACTACCTCCAAAATTTCATGGTGGACAACAAGAGTGGAAAAGAGCTTATTTTGCCTTTCTTTCCCGAGTAAGTGCACACTCTCGCTCGTCGTCGTAACTTGTCCTTTCTTAGTTTTCGGTTGCTCTTTTTCCAACATTGTTTCATTTCAATTGTTTTGTGTAGAGACAAATACTGCACACTGATCCTCATTCACCTGAGTTATTCGCTAGCCACGTACTTGGACTCGGGGAGCGAGCAAAAGAAGAAATATTACACCAACATAAGGAGTCTTCTAGATGATGCTCTCGAGGTATATGCCAAAAATGGAGGCGAATTCCAGAAGGTGGCGGAAAATTTCAGGGAGGGCAGACACGTGTTCAAACATGTAATGAAGTTCGCCTGCGTCAAGCAGCCAGATAACAGAGTCAAGGAGGCCTACTACGCCCTCCATCACCTGCGGGTGATCGTCTGGGATGCACACATCATTACGTTGTCATCTAGTCGTCGAGCATGGGCCGAAGCTGAGGCAAGAATGGACGATGATGAACTTAAGGACGACTTCTTACGCATCCAGACTCAGATTGCGACCATCGTGCAAGAAGATGTCATCACAAGGGGGGCCTTATCCTGCAAAAGAGTGTTCAGTAAGCGCGAGATCGAAGCACGGCTCGTGGCGCAGGGTGACCGTAGGATATGGACAACGAAAGACGGCTACAAACCGTTCCTGGCGCCATGTAAAACAAAGTCTTCATGATGTAGTGTTCCTAGCTAGCTAGCGCTAAGCCGGTTTGTGTATCTCGTGTGTGTGTGTCATAAACTTTAACTTGCCTTAGCTCGAAACGGTCGTTGTTGGACTTTGTTTACTTATTACCATATGTATGAAACTTAATAGCTTGCCTTAGATCAAAACCTTCTTTTTTGTGGAGATGCATGTGATGAACCTTTTAATTATTTCTGTTGCATGATATAGCACTTATATGCCTTGTGTATAGAGATGTCGTGCTACGTGGTGCTCAGAGGGAGGGTCCTAGGAGTCTACGAAAAGTGGGAGGATTGTCATAAGCAAGTGAACAAGTTCAGTGGCAACAGATACAAAGGGTACCCGACGAGAGAGAAGGCAGAAGCTAGGTGGAGGACCACCTCCTTGGAGAGCAGAGAGACAGGAACCAGATGAAGACCTTGATGATCGTGCTCCCCGTCTTGCTCATCACCGCCATTGCGGTTGTACTCTACTCGGTCTTTTAGTAGTTTAGGACTTGGCTAATGATCATGATGATCAACTTGTTGTAATGTGTAATGTATGAGAAGATGAGATCAATTTGTTCTAGACTTGTATAATATTCGGGCACTTGTCACTTCGTCGGGTTCTAATTGATGTGATGATGTATAATTCTAGTGGTATTATTATGTTTGTTTTTACACTTTTGTGTATCTGTATATGTACCTATATAAATACCTGTGTATACCTGTACGAAACATCAGTGGTGCATTGTTTTATTCATCCAGTGGCGCATATAGTATCAGTGGCGCATTTGGCTATATGCGCCACTAGTACAATATCAATGGCGCATATGTTAGGTGCGCCACTGGTAGGCCTATTATCAATGGCGCATATTGTATATGCTCCATTGATATCTAATTATCAGTGGCGCAACACTAGTGGCACATTCCATCTGCGCCACTGATAGGAAAAAATATGCTCCACTGATAAGCAATTTTCCACTAGTGATGGATCCACCAGTGTCATTGCATGTCTGCTCTTTTCATGAACCATAGCTAGAGTCATTGCATGTGTGTTCTTCTCACAAACCTTATCATGAACCACACCCAGTGTAATTGCATGTGTGTTCTTCCCATGAACCACAAATGGATCCACCGGTGTCATTGCATGTGTGTTATTCTCATTAACCATAGTTAGAGTCATTGCATGTGTGTTCTTCTCACAAACCACATATCACCAGTGTCATTGCATGTGTGTTCTTCCCACAGACCACACATGGATCCACCAGTGTCATTGCATGTTTGTTCTTCCCATGAAGCACACATGGATCCACCAGTGTCATTACATGTCTGCTCTTTTTATGAACCACATCTAGAGTCATTGCATGTGTGTTCTTCTCACAAACAACTTATCACCAGTGTCATTGCATGTGTGTTCTTCCCATGAACCACACATGGATCCACAAGGGTCATTTCATGTGTGTTATTCTCACAAACCACGTAAGGATCCAACGGTGTCATTGCATGTGTGTTCCTCTCATAGACCACACATGGATCCACCGGTGGCATCGCATGTCTGCTCTTTTCATGAACCACAGTTAGAGTCATCGCATGTCTGCTCTTTTCATGAACCACACCTAGAATCATTGCATGTGTGTTCCTCCCAAAAACCATATCATGAACCACACCCAGTGTCATTGCATGTGTGTTCTTCTCATTAACCACACATGGATCCACCGGTGTCATTGCATGTCTGCTCTTCTCATTAACCACAGCTAGAGTCATTGCATGTGTGTTCTTCTCACAAACCACATATCACCAGTGTCATTGCATGTGTGTTCTTCCCACAGACCACACATGGATCCACCAGTGTCATTGCATGTGTGTTCTTCCCATGAACCACACATGGATACACCAGTGTCATTGTATGTCTGCTCTTTTCATGAACCACAGCTAGAGTCATTGCATGCATGTTCTTCCCACAAACCATATCATGAACCATACCTAGTGTCATTGCATGTGTGTTCTTCTCACAGACCACACATGGATCCACCTGTGTCATTGCATGTCTGCTCTTTTCATTAACCACAATTAGAGTCATTGCATGTGTGTTATTCTCACAAACCACATATCACCAGTGTCATTGCATGTGTGTTCTTCCCACAGACCACACATGGATCCACCAGTGTCATTGCCTATGTGTTCTTCCCATGAACCACACATGGATACACCAGTGTCATTGTATGTCTCCTCTTCTCATGAACCACAGCTAGAGTCATTGCATGCGTGTTCTTCTCACAAACCATATCATGAACCAGACCCAGTGTCATTGCATGTGTGTTCTTCTCATTAACCACACATGGATCCACCGGTGTCATTGCATGTCTGCTCTTATCATTAACCATAGTTAGAGTCATTGCATGTGTGTTCTTCTCACAAACCACATATCACAGTGTCGTGGGGATGATCCCCAGGTACCCAAACCGGACAAGGAACCAGGCAGTCGGATCGCGTCCGGCTGACCAGATGCAGCCAGACAGGCTAAGACAGGCCGGCTATCTCCCGGTAGCCGGATCAGCAAGAGACAGCCGGATACGGCGACGTAGCCAGACCCAATCAGTGAGACAGGACGACGTGCGTATCAGTGCACGGTACGCCCTGTTCGATGACAAGACTGGCAACCACCCGGCCATACCGAAGACTTTGCGAGGGTGACGCAGGAACAGTGGCCTCTGCTGACGACGGGCTCGCACGGTGTCCAGTATGCCTACGACAACCATACCACTCGTACTCCAATAAGACATACCATACCAGACACTTTGGATGACCAGCCGACTGGGGCCCGCGTGTGGGGCCCGCCAGTCGGATTGGCCAGGGAGACCGTTGCCTCTCTGCCTATATAAGGAGAGGCAAGGCCTCAGTAGAAGGGGTTGGTCTCTTAGCATTTAAGGAAGTAGCTAGCACATACAGCTCGAGGAGCACTTGAAGTTGGTGTATCCCACATAGTCAGATCCGGCAGGAGTAGGGGCTTTACCTCACCACGAGGGCCCCGAACCTGGGTACTTCTTGCATCCCGCTACGCTCGCTTGTACCTAATCTCCCCTGCGGATGCCATCGACAGCTTCCCTGCTAGTCCCCACACCTCTATCTAACCTCCTCAGGTACTGCCGTTCCCAATACAACGACAGTTGGCGCCCACCGTGGGGCGAGATGGCTTCGACCGGGGTCACGTTCCACACGGGACCCCGCACTTCAGCCGGTGCGCGCGTGGCCTCTGGGCTGGTGCTCACGCTTGGCAAGTTCGACTGCATCATCGACAATGCCTCCTGCTTCGCCGGAACCTCCTTCCCGGCGAATAGCACCGTCCTGCTATTCGGCGATCTCCCCATCTACGTCGCCACCGTCCCGGAGCGTTTCCCTAGGGAAATCGTCTCTGTCGTGGGGTTGTCGCGCTCAGGCGGCAGCGCCTCCGCCGCATCCCGTGGCGTGGAGGTCATGATGGCCGGTTCCAGCTCCCATCCCCGCCAGCCGCGGGAGCGAGGCGTGGACGAGGTCGGAACTTCCGCTCCCCCGCAGCCTCGGAACCAGGTGGAGGATGCCATTGATCGGCTCCTGACGCTGGTTAACCTCGGGGATAACCCAGAGGAAGGGCAGGACAACTTCACCATGGAGAGACAGATCCTCCTCCAGGAGGCCATGGAGCTGGCGGCAGCCCGCAAGCAACTTGAGATCACCCGGCGCGAGTACGACCGCGCGCATGGCCTTACTCCGGCTACCGCGGAGCCGAGCCGGCGCGGCCAGGTACGGAGTCGGGGCGGCGAGCTGGGCGGTAGAATGGAAAAGGACGGGGAACCGGATCCCATGCTTGCCCTCACACGGCCCACCTACAGCACGCCCATCAAGAACCTGCGTGCGGCGCGAGCCGCGGCAGAGGAACTACCTAGCCTGGAGGGCGAGGAGCGGGCCTGCCAGCACGCTCGCGTGCAGGAGCTCCTCCGCGTCGCGGACTAGCAGGCCGGCGCCAACCGGCAGATGCAGGAAGACCTCAACTACTCCAGGGGGAGCAAGCTACCTGCCAACAGCAGGGGCGCGCCATGCGACACCCAGCAGGCGTCCTCCCCTCAGCCGCCCAGGGCCCGCAGCAGGCGTCACAGCTCTAGCAACAGGGGCCAGCCGCGCCAGGAGCAGACGGTGAACAGCAACCCGCCACCTCCCCCTCCGCCAGCCGGAGCGCCCAGACCAGCCGATTCCCGTCTATCGGTCCGGGTGGGAGCGCCCAACCCGGATTGTCCGGATGCCCGCGACCGCATAGAGCTCCTCGCTCAAGCGCGCGTCATGGAGGAGGAAGATTCGACCGGCCCGGTTTGTTTCGGACCCCGCATCCGGAACGAGCCGTTTCCGGATAAATTCTCCCTGCCCAGGGACACCCCCAAGTACGACAGCAGCATGAAGCCGGAAGACTGGTTGACCGACTATGCTACGGCAGTCGGCATCGCCCATGAGAACAAGCGCACAGCCCTGCGCTACGTCCCCCTCATGCTAACCGGGTCGACAAGGACATGGCTCAATAGCCTTGCGCCCAACAGCATCAACGCCTAGCCTGACTTCGAGAAGGTGTTCGTCCGCAACTTCAACGGCACGTACAAACGTCCAGGGCGCCCGCGCGACCTGGCCTTGTGCGTCTAGGGCAACCGCGAGACTGACCGTGAGTACCTCGCCAAGTGGACGGAGCTGCGCAATACTTGCGAGGGCATCTTGGAGAGCCAAGCCATCAGTTTCTTCATCGAAGGTTACCGAGAGGGCACCATGCTTCGCCACCGGCTACTGTGTGACGAGCCGAAAACCATGCCGGAGCTCATGACGTTGCGGACCAGTACGCCACGGCAGATGCCGCCATGAAGAAGCCCCTCCGAGTAAACGCGGACGGCCGTCCGACTCCCACGGAGACGGCTCGCGACCGACCAAGCAACCTGGCAGGAGAAGCCGGATCCTCCAAACGCCACGGCAACGTCAACCGGTTCCATGGGGACCGCCAGGCTGGACAGCAGAAGCCTCGCTAGCACGTGCGGCAGGTCCATGCTGTGGAGGGTGCGCCCGACGCACCGGCTAATGAGGCAAGAAGGCAGAAGCCACGGCTCACCTTCGACCAGATGTTTGACGGCCCGTGCAAGTGGCATAGCGGTCCCTTCAAATTGGCTACGCACACCACCCGGAACTGCAGCTGGACCCGCCAGCTAAAGGACCAGGGCAACCAGCCTCGTCTCCCGCCTCCCCCACCGGGTGGACCTCCACCATCGGCTAGGGGAGCCGGTAATGATGGTAACGGCGGCAACAACAACAACGGCTACCCCCAACCGCACGCTGCCTACCACATCTTCGAGGCGAAGGAGGACGACAAGCACAGCCGCAGGCGATGCTCCAAGGAGGTCAATGCCATCGTCTCTCCGGTCCCCCAGTACCTAAAATGGTCGGAAACCCCCATCACCTGGAGCCGGGCAGATCAGCCTGAGCATCTGTCGACTCCCGGGGGCTACGCCATGGTGCTCGACCCTCTCACCGTCTCCAACGCGCGCACCTGCCGATTCTCGCGCGTCCTCATCGACGAAGGCAGCAGCCTCAACCTCCTATACCAGTCCTCGCTGGAGAAGCTGGGCATTCGCGAAAGCGACCTACGCCCGACTACCACGACGTTCCACGACGTACTGCCGAGGCCAGCCTGCGCCCCGCTGGGGAAATCCAGCTGGACGTCATCTTCGGGACCGAGGAGAACTTCCGCCATGAACCAATCTGGTTCGAGGTGGTAAATCTGACGAGCTCCTACCATGCTCTCCTCGGGCGCCCCGCCCTCGCCAAGTTCATGGCCATCCCCCACTATGCCTACCTCAATACGAAGATGCCGGGACCCCACGGCATGATCACCATCACTGGCTGCTTCAGGCGGTCGATGGAGTGCGCCTCAGCTGGTTCCAAACTGGCTGAGGCCCTCATCATAGCCGAAGAAAAATGCGTGATCATGCGCAATGTGGCCATGGCCCAGCAGGACATTCCGACTAGCAGCAAACCGGCTGGAGAAGGAGCTTTCTAGCCGGCAAAGGAGACAAAGAGAATCCTGCTCGACCCCTCCGATCCAACTAAGTTCGTCACCATTGGTGCCGGCTTGGACAGCAAATAGGAAGGCGCGCTCGTCGACTTCCTCCGTGAGAATCAGGACATCTCCGCATGGTCCCCCAAGGACATGCCGGGTGTGCCGAGGGAGTTCGCCGAGCACTCACTTCATGTGCGTCTAGATGCCAAGCCGGTCAAGCAACCCCTGCGCCAGTTCGTAGAGGAGAAGAGAAAGATAATCGGTGACGAGATCACCCGGCTCCTTGCAGCCGGGTTCATCATGGAAGTATACCACCCGGACTGGTTGGCGAACCTAGTCTTGGTGCTGAAGAAGAACAAGACCTGGCGCATGTGTATCGACTACACCACCCTGAACAAGGCGTGCCCGAAAGACCCCTTCGCCTTGCCCCGTATCGATCAAGTCATCGATTCCACGGCCGGCTGTGATTTGTTGACTTTTCTAGATTGCTATTCTGGGTACAATCAGATCCGGCTAAACCCGGCAGATCAGATTAAGACATCATTTATCACCCCCTACGAGGCTTTCTGCTATGTAACCATGCCTTTCGGCCTAAATAACGCAGGCGCCACCTATCAGCGATGTATGCAGAAATGCTTGCACTCGCAGATAGGCCGAAACGTGCATGCTTACGTGGATGACGTGGTCATCAAGACCAAGGAGAAGCGCACCCTCCTCGAGGATCTAGGAGAGACAGTTGGCAACCTCTGCCAGTACCAGATGAAGCTGAACCCAGAGAAGTGTGTCTTCGGAGTCCCATCCGGCCAGCTACTCGGTTTCCTCGTATCACAACGAGGTATTGAGGCGAATCCGGAGAAGATCGCGGCCATCAAGAGGATGCAGCCGCCCAGGAACCTGCTTGGGGTCCAGAAGTTCACTGGATGCCTGGCTTCCCTCAGTCGCTTCGTCAGCCGGCTGGGGGAGAAGGCACTCCCGTTGTACCAGCTGATGAAGAAGACGGACAAGTTCTCCTGGACTTCGCAAGCCGAAACCGCGTTTTACAACCTCAAGTGCAAGCTATCCACAACACCGGTCCTAGCCACGCTGGCTAGCAAGGAGCCGATGTTGCTCTATATAGCAGCCATCAGCCGGGTCGTCAGCGTCGTCCTGGTGGTGGAGCGCCCCGAGGAAGGCAAGGCTCAGCCGGTTCAGAGACCCGTCTACTACCTCAGCGAGGTTCTCTCCCTCTCCAAGCAGAACTACCCCCACTACCAAAAGATGTGCTATGGTGTGTACCTGGCATGCAAGAAGCTCAAGCACTACTTCCAGGAGCACCCGATTAAGGTCGTGTGCACTGCAACCCTTTCGGAAAGCATCGGCAACAAGGATGCCACCGGCCGAGTCACCAAGTGGGCCATCGAGCTCGCCGCCTACTCCATCCAGTACAAGCCCCGGCTCACGATAAAGTCGCAGGCATTGGCGGACTTCCTCGTCGACTGGGCCGAGACCTAGTATCTCCCACCGGTTCCGGATTCGGACCACTGGCGGATGCACTTCGACGGATCGAAGATGCTCGGGGGCTTGGGAGCCGGCATCGTGCTCACCTCGCCCAAAGGAGACCGGCTGGAGTACGTGCTGCAGCTCCACTTTAAGGCCTCCAACAACGTAGCCGAATACGAGGCACTGGCGCACGGGCTCCGGCTGGCCAAGGAGATCGGTGTCAACCGGATCCTGTGCTTCGGTGATTCGGACTTGGTGGTGCAGCAGGTGTCCGGAGAATGGGACGCCAGATATGCAAACATGGCTCTCTACCGATTCCACATCTAGAAGCTCAGTGCCTCCTTCGATGGGTGCGAGTTTCACCACGTCCCCCGCATCAACAACGAGGTAGCCGATGTGCTCTCCAAGATCGGATCCACCAGGAAGGCCATCCAACCAAGGGTCTCCTTGGAGCACCTGCGCAAGCCATCCATCAACCCGTCACCAGAATCAGACTCCATCATCTGGGCAGGAAGCGTTCCGGCTGACGGAACGGCAGAAGCAGAGCCGGCAGAACCGCCGAAGAAGAAGATTCGAAGCACCAATTCCGGCCAGGCAGTGCCTTCTGGCTCGCAAGACCCGGGGGCTACCGGCTCGCCTAGTGGCTCGAGGGCTTCCGTCCCGGGTACGCCACCCGGACGACCCCCCGACATCCGCCAGCTGGAGGACAGGAGCGTCCTCGCCATTCGGGAAGTGCCATCCTGGGCACAGCCCTTCATGAGCTACATCGCCAATGGAGAACTCCCGGACGACGAGGTGGAGGCCAGGCAAATCCGGCGCCGCGCGCACACGTACACCATCATAAACGGCGAGCTGTACAAGCGCAGCATATCCGATATCTTCCAAAGATGTGTCGATGTGGACACGGGCTACCGGCTACTCAAGGATATCCACCAGGGCGAGTGCGGGCACCACGCTTCGTCAAGGGCGATAGTCGCCAAGGCATTCCGCCATGGTTTCTATTGGCCCACCGCCCTCGAGGACGCTGAGAAGCTATTCCGCGCATGCAATGGGTGCCAACGCTTCGGGCAGCTCAGGCACATGCCAACTTTGGTACTCAAGACCAGACCAATCACCTGGCCCTTCGCAGTTTGGGGCCTCGACATGGTCGGTCCTTTCAAGCGAGCATGTGCGGGGATGACCCACCTACTAGTAGCGGTGGACAAGTTCACAAAGTGGATCGAGGCCAAGCCTATCCGGAAGCTAGATGGAGCGACGGTTGTTACCTTCTTCACCGACATCATCAACCGCTTCGGCTACCCCAACAACATCATCACCGACAATGGCACGAACTTCGCCAAGGGGGCCTTCGCCCGGTTTTGCAGCAACAAGGGCATCCAACTGGACCTTGCCTCCGTCGCGCACCCGCAATCCAACGGGCAAGTCGAAAGAGCAAACGGCTTGGTGCTAGCCGGCATCAAGCCACACCCCATCGAGCCGTTAGAGCGGTCACCCAGATGTTGGATCGAAGAACTTTCGGCTGTGCTGTGGAGCCTCCGCACCACGCCGAATAGGTCAACTAGCTACACGCCATTCTTCCTGGTCTACGGATCGGAAGCCGTCCTGTCCGCCGATATCGAGTTCGACTCCCCTCGCAAGCTCCTGTACAATGAAAAAGCCAACAGGGAGGCGCGGGAGGACGGAGTGGACCTCCTGGAGGAGGCCCACGAGCTGGCCCTGTCTAGATCAGCCCTGTACCAGCAGCGACTACGTCACTACCATTCAAGCCGGATCCGCCCAGTCGCATTCCGCGAGGGCGACCTGGTTCTCCGGCTGGTGCAAGACACGAAGGGCATGAACAAGCTATCACCACCCTGGGATGGCCCCTTCACCATCAGCCGGGCGCTGCCCAACGACTCCTACTACCTCATCGAAGCGCAGCAGCCGCGCAAGAACAAGATGGACAAATCAGACGAGGAGACCGAGCGTCCCTGGAACGCGGCCCTGCTGCACCCGTTTTACACCTAGTCGCCAGGCAGTGTATGTATCCCGAAAACCCCATGAATGAAAATGCGGACCCCCACGAGAATCTCGGGGGCTCCTTACTAGCAATATGTGTGCACCTGTTTTCCGGTTCAAATTTTCCGGCTCCGGCAACCCCTACCCGGGGGCTCGCCGGCTGGCCCGGCCTGCTACGTCAACAAACCGGCTGAGTAGTGTGTGACGATGTCAGAGGCCCACTCTTCGTCTCAGCTACAGACCGCAACCCGGTTGTCCGGCTAGCAAGAGCAAAAGCCCGAGGCATCCCACACGAAAAACGGGGAGGAGACGCAGCAGACCGGGCGTCCCGGCCCTGCGACTGAGTCGAACCAATCCAGCTGCTAAGCCATTAGTACCGTGTGCAATGTACTGTCAGCTCCCTTGGATTCCGGCTGTAGACCGCAACCCGGCTGCCCGGCAAGGACGCAGCGAAAACAGCAGAGCACACGGGAAAGCGACTAAGTGTCTAGAAAGGGACAAGCCAGTTTTCGAAAAAACAAGCCGTTTTCCGGCTACAATTTGACAGACTAACCTACTAACCTATGTGTACATGTGTGTATGCGTATGTACATTCTTGTTCGACTACCCGAGTCGGAATTCAAGAGAAGGAAAGAAGATTCGAAGTCCTTGCCTTCATCAAGCACTCCGAATCTCGGGGGCTACACCCACTGGGTGCGCTCGCGTGCCCCCAGCGGAGCCTAGTAGTCCCTGACCGGCTAAGGGCATTTAGCCGGCCGATTTGGAGCCCAGGTGAGGCAAGGGAAGGAGCAAGGAAAAATAAGGGAAATTCGAAGCACCTGGCTACGCTAGCAACTCCGAATCTTGGGGGCTACACCCAGTGGGTGCGCTCGCGCGCCCCCACTGGAATGTTAGTTCCCCCGGCTGAAGGCGTTCAGCCGACGAAAGTAGCCGACTGGGACGAGGCCAGTCGGATAAAGTTAGAAGACTTGGGAAAAATAAGGAAGATTCGAAGCACCTGGCTATGCCAGCTACTCCGAATCTCGGGGGCTACACCCAGTGGGTGCGCTAGCGCGCCCCCACTAGAGGTGTATCGTCCGGCTAAGAGTGTGTAGCCGGACGAGGTTAGCCGGGTGGAGCATGTCGACAAAATATCAAAAGGAAACTCAACACACAAGTTAAGGGAGACTCAAGAATTTCAACGTTAACAAACAAAAGGGAGACGAACCTCCCATAAGTTACCCGGCATCAAAGACAACCGGTACAAACAGACAAGGTTCGTGAACATGCAAGACAAGACAAATACACCCGGCATCCCGGGGCAATAACTAGACGGCAGGACCCTTGCCGTGAGGGGGATCTTGGCCGTCAGAAGCTTCGGGCGGCGAAGGAGGCGCAGAGCTTGATCCGGTTCTGGCGCCTACGGGCGGTGGCATCAGGCCCTCCACGTCGGGAGTACCGACGGACTCCGAGTCGGTGAGCACCTCGTCGGGATCCACGTAGTCGGCAATCTTGATGGCGGATCTGCGGAGCTCCGGATGGGCTTGGCGGATGGCGGCAAGATCGGCTCCGGCACGGAAGCCACCGTCGATCTTCTCGACACGGGCATCCTTGTACCAGGAGAGCATGAGGGCCAGAGCCATCTCTGCTCCGGCCCGTGCCGCCAACTCCCGCAGCCGGTCCATCGTAGCCGGCACTTCTCCCACCTTCACGGCCAACTGCGCCATCGTCTCTAGAACCGGAGCTTCCGGCCACATGAAGGAGAAGACGTCTAGCGCCGCTTGACGAAGCTTGGCGGCCTCTTCGCCAAGAAGGACGACGAGCTCATGGGCCGTCGGCTGCGCTCCCGGCCAGTTCTCCTGCAGCCGGTTGTAGGCCAGCAGGTCTATGCCGGGGTAAAAGGCTGTTAGAAAAGAGGGGTCAGATCCGGCTATCGGATCCGGAAAGAAAGGAAGACGGGAAAAGGAACTCACCCTTGGCAGTGTGACTGACCTGCATCAGCTCCTCCACCAGGGCCTTCTCCTTGATCGCCAGCCGTTTGATCTCCTTCTCTTGGTCCTTGTTCTGGGCCTTGAGAAGGGTGAAGGCTTCGGCCGGCTAGCGAGCGAGGCGTCGTGCTCCTCGATGGAGGCCTCTAGACCGTCTACCCTCGTGTGCCTATCCTTGTTCTGCAGCCGCAGAGTGGAATTGGACTTGCTCAGCCGGTCGTTCGCCTTCTTCAAGCGATCGATCTCGCGCTGAGCGCACACGAGGATGGCTGCGGAAATTCCGGCTATCAGTAAAAAGAAAAAAAAAGGAGGCGAACTTACTCTGGGAAGTCCCGTTGGCGGCAGGAAGCTTCTGCTCCAACGTCTGGTTCCCGCCGGCTGCGGCCACCAGCAGCCGGATCTTCTTCACCGCCAGCTCGAGCGTGGTGGCAAGGTCCGACAGCGAGGCGGCGAAAGAAGCGCCGTCGTCCACGGCGTTGACGGCCAAGGACTCCTTCGCCGCGACCACCGCCGTTCGCCATTCCTCCCCAGGCTCCTCGTCGGAGTTGTCATCACCAACAACGACGAGCTCCTTGTCGGCAGCCCCCCGCGCGCCTGCGGAGGAGCCTTCTGGCTGGGAGGGCTCCGCTTCCGGCTGAGGACCTTCCGGCTGGGCGGGGGCGGTCGGCTCAGCTCGAGAGGGAGGCGAGGGCTGTGCCTCAGAAGAAGAAGGGGCGCCGGTTGGCGCAGTCGGGGAACGGGGCGGCGACCCGGCCGACGCTCGTGCCGGGCTCGCGGCTCCGAAAGAGACCAGCGTGCTAAAGAGAAGGAGGAGAAGGCAAAGGCAAAATAAACCAAAGTCAGAAAAAGAAGAAAAAAGGGCAAGCAGACGGAGGGCGCCAAAAGAAAAAGGGGGGAGAAAGAACGTACCCCGGCACAACTGGGGGCGGCCCCTTCTTTCGGCCAAGACGGCTTGGCGGCAGGGCGCCGGACCGACTCCTCTTGGGAGCCGGCTCCTCCGTCGCAAGCCAGCGGGAGCCGGAATGACTGGAGCCGCTCCCGCCTGCCTCGCCGTTCGTCGCGGAGCGCGTCGCCGTGTCCACGGTCGGCGCGGCCTCTTCCTCCTCGTGCACCTCCGCGTGCGGGTCGGCAGTCGGCTCGTCATTCCGGCTGGGGAAGGCATCGCCGTCCCCGTACAATTCCTCGCTGGACCGCCGAGCGCGCGGCTCGGGCAAGTCAGGCGTGAATACCTCGAGGGGAGCCTCGCCCTCCTCGCGAAGGATGCAAGCGAAGATCTGCCGAATACAAGAAGTCAGTCAGACAGAATAGGGAAACAACACAGAAAGAGCAAATAAAGTTTCCAGCTACAGCAATTTACCCGAGGCGCGCGGTTCTCCCGGCTGTAGGGCACCAGACTGAACTTCCAGTTCTCTGGCAGCCGCTCCTTGGTGATCGTCCACACCCACTCCTTCAAGTTGTGGTAGCGGGGATCGCGGCGCGACAGCCGGGTCGGGTCCAGCCGGCCGGAGTAATAGCACATCTTGTGCACCCGCTGCTGCATCAGCATCATCAGCCGAGACATCCAGCTAAGAGTGATGTCCAGGCCAGTTAGCCGGCAGGTGACGAGGGAGCGCATGCGCTGCAGCATTGCGTCCGTCTCCGCCTTGTCGCCGTGGAACTTCAAGTCCCAGTTCTGCCGGCTGGACTCGACATCCTGGAAGGCCAGAAGATTTATCCGGTCGACGTTGGTGATGTTCTTGACGTAGAAGTACGACTGCTGCCACAGCCGTACCGTGTCCTGAAGCAAGAACTTGGGGTAGCCAGATTCGGAGCGGGAGTAGATGGAGGCGCCGTCGCAGACGACTAGCGGCCCCTTCGTGTACTGCACCTTCGGCCGCACTCGGAAGAGCCGGCAGAAGAGCCCGAGATCCGGCTAGATCCCGAGATAGCTCTCGCAGAACGCCATGAAGTGCGCCAGCGTCCCGATGGCGTTGGCGCCGAGGTGGTGAAGACGAAGGTCGAAGAAGGCGAGAAACGTCAAGAGGAAGGGATGCACCGGAAGGGCGAACCCGCGTGCCAGATGGGAGAGGAAGATGACACGCTCACCCTCCGCTGGGTGCGGCGACACCTCCCCCGCCGGCGCCAACCGCACCGCCACCTCCTCCGACGGCGAGAGAACGCGGGTGGCACGGTACTTTTCGATGTGGTCATCGGTGACGGAGGAGCTGCACCCAGCCCCACGGTCGGCGGCCATCTCTGGCTGACAGGGGGGAATGATGATGGAAGACTAGCGGTGGCCCGTAGCGACGGCGACAACGAGCGGGCGGCGCAGCGGGCTACGACGCCGAAGGCAAGGGCGTAGGAGCAGAAGTACGCGAGGGAGAAGGATACTGCGGCGGAGGAGCGAAGGAAAGGAACTGCCTCCCCCGTGGCGTCCCTTTAAAGGGGCCGGAAGGGCAACAGTCAATGGAGCCACGTGGCGCGCATCCGGACGGCCCTCACCCCAACCGCTGCGCAGGATCCGGTGTGCCGAAGCAGGACGCGTAGAAGATCCTGAAGCAGGAACCGAAGCACCGGACAGCGGTTTCCCGAGGCGACGTGCGACGGGACGTTACGCTGCCCGACGCAGAGCAATGATGGCGCGTGCGCGCGTGGCCGGCGTCAGCACTGACGTCACGGGTAGCGCAACCGCCAAGCACAGTCGGACGCAAATTCAAAAACAAGAAGGAGCGCGCGCACATTTCGCCTAAGGGCGGAATCCACACGCGCTCGGAGGCTAGTGTCAGGAGGATAATCCCCAGGTACCCAAACCGGACAAGAAACCAGGCAGTCAGATCACGTCCGGCTGACCAGATGCAGCCAGACAGGGTAAGACAGGCCGGCTATCACCCGGTAGCCGGATCAGCAAGAGACAGCCGGATACGGCTACATAGCCGGACCCAATCAGTGAGACAGGACAACGTGCGTATCAGTGCACGGTATGCCCTGTTCGATGACAAGAATGGCAACCACCCAGCCATACCGAAGACTTTGCAAGGGTGACGCAGGAATAGTGGCCTGTGCTGACGACGGGCTCGCACGGTGTCCACTATGCCTACGACAGCCATACCGCTCGTACTCCGATAAGACATACCATACCAGACACTATGGATGACCAGCCAGCTGGGTCCCGCGTGTGGGGCCCGCCAGTCGGATTGGCCAGGGAGACCGTTGCCTCTCTGCCTATATAAGGAGAGGCAAGGCCTCAGTAGAAGGGGTTGGTCTCTTAGCATTTAAGGCAGTAGCTAGCACATACAGCTCGAGGAGCACTTGTCATTGGTGTATCCCACATAGTCAGATCCGTCAGGAGTAGGGGCTTTACCTCACCACGAGGGCCCCGAACCTGGGTACTTCTTGCATACCTCAACGGTCGCTTGTACCCAATCTTTCCTACGGACGCCGTCGACAGCTTCCCTGCTAGTCCCCACACCTCTATCTAACCTCCTCAGGTACTGCCGTTCCCACAGTTAGAGTCATCGCATGTCTGCTCTTTTCATGAACCACAGCTAGAGTCATTGCATGTGTGTTCTTCTCATTAACCACACATGGATCCACCGGTGTCATTGCATGTCTGCTCTTCTCATTAACCATAGTTAGAGTCATTGAAAGTGTGTTCTTCTCAGAAACCACATATCACCAGTGTCATTGCATGTGTGTTCTTCCCATGAACCACACATGGATCCACCAGTGTCATTGCATGTCTGCTCTTTTCATGAACCACGGCTAGAGTCAGTGCATGTGTGTTTTTCTCACAAACCATATCATTAACCACACCCAGTGTCATTGCATGTGTGTTCTTCTCATTAACCACATATGGATCCACCGGTGTCATTGCATGTCTGCTCTTTTCATTAACCACAGTTAGAGTCCTTGCATGTGTGTTCTTCTCACAAACCACATATCACCAGTGGCATTGCATGTGTGTTCTTCCCACGGACCCCACATGGATCCACCAGTGTCATTGCATGTGTGTTTTTCCCATGAACCACACATGGATACACCAGTGTCATTCTATGTTTGCTCTTCCCATGAACCACACATGGATCCATCAGTGTCATTGCATGCGTGTTCTTCTCGCAAACCATATCATGACACCCAGTGTCATTGCATGTGTGTTCTTCTCATTAACCACACATGGATCCACCGGTGTCATAGCATGTCTGCTCTTCTCATTAACCATAGTTAGAGTCATTGCATGTGTGTTCTTCTCAGAAACCACATATCACCAGTGTCATTGCATGTGTGTTCTTCCCACAGACCACACATGGATCCACCAATGTCATTGCATGTGTGTTCTTCCCATGAACCACACATGGATCCACCAGTGTCATTGTATGTCTGCTCTTTTCATGAACCACACCTAGAGTCATTGCATGTGTGTTCTTCTCACAAACCATATCATGAACCACACCCAGTGTCATTGCATGTGTGTTCTTCTCATAAACCACACATGGATCCACCGGTGTCATTGCATGTCTGCTCTTCTCATTAACCACAGTTAGACTCGTTGCATGCGTGTTCTTCTCACAAACCACATATCACCAATGTCATTGCATGTGTGTTCTTCCCACAGACCACACATGGATCCACCAATGTCATTGCATGTGTGTTGTTCCCATGAACCACACATGGATCCACCAGTATCATTGCATGTCTGCTCTTTTCATGAACCACATCTAGAGTCATTGCATGTGTGTTCTTCTCACAAACCACATATCACCAGTGTCATTGCATGTGTGTTCTTCCCATATACCACACATGGATCCACCAGTGTCATTGCATATGTGTTCTTTCCATGAACCACACATGGATCCACCAATGTCATTGCATGTCTGCTCTTTTCATGAATCACATCTAGAGTCATTGCATGTGTGTTCTTCTCACAAACCACATATCACCAGTGTCATTGCATGTGTGTTCTTCCCACAGACCACACATGGATCCACCAGAGTCATTGCATGTGTGTTCTTCCCACATACTACACATGGATCCACCAGTGTCATTGCATGAGTGTTCTTCCCATGAACCACACATGGATCCACTAGTGTCATTGCATGTGTGTTCTTCCCATGAATCACACATGGATCCACCACTGTCATTGCATGTCTGCTCTTTTCATGAACCACAGCTAGAGTCATTGCATGTTTGTTCTTTCCCATGAACCACACATGGATCCACCTAGTGTCATTGCATGTGTGTTCTTCCCATGAACCACACATGGATCCACCAGTGTCATTACATGTGTGTTATTCTCACAAACCACGTAAGGATCCACCGGTGTCATTGCATGTGTGTTCCTCTCATAGACCACACATGGATCCACCGGTGGCATCACATGTCTGCTATTTTCATGAACCACAGTTAGAGTCATCGTATGTCTGCTCTTCTCATGAACCACAGCTAGAGTCATTGCTTGTGTGTTCTTCCCACAAATCATATCATGAACCACACCTAGTGTCATTGCATGTGTGTTCTTCTCATTAACCACACATGGATCCACCGGTGTTATTGCATGTCTGCTCTTCTCATTAACCACAGTTAGAGTCATTGCATGTCTGTTCTTTTCACAAACCACATATCACCAGAGTCATTGCATGTGTGTTCTTCCCACAGACCACACATGGATCCACCAGTGTCATTGCATGTGTGTTCTTCCCATGAACCACACATGGATCCACCCATGTCATTGCATGTTTGTTCTTCTCATGAACCACAGCTAGAGTCATTGCATGTGTGTTCTCTTCACAAACCACATATCACCAGAGTCATTGCATGAGTGTTCTTCCCATAGACCACACATGGATCCACCAGTGTCATTGCATGTGAGTTATTCCCATGAACCACACATGGATCCACCAGTGCCATCGCATGTCTGCTCTTCTCATGAACCACAGCTAGAATCATTGCATGTGTGTTCTTCTCACAAACCACACATGGATCCACCAGTGTCATTGCATGTGTGTTCTTCCCACAGACCAGACATGGATCCACCGGTGTCATTGCATCTGTGTTCTTCCCATGGACCACACATGGATCCACCAGTGTCATTGCATGTGTGTTCTTCCCATGAACCACACATGGATCCACCAGTGTCATTGCATGTGTGTTCTTCCCATGAACCACACATGGATCCACCAGTGTCATTGCATGTCTGCTCTTTTCATGAACCACAGCTAGAGTCATTGCATGTGTGTTATTTTCACAGAACACATATGGATCCACCAGTGTCATTGCATGTGTGTTATTCTCACAAACCACGTATGGATCCACCGGTTTCATTGCATGTGTGTTCCTCTCATAGACCACACATGGATCCACCGGTGTCATCGTATGTCTTCTCTTTTCATGAACCACAGTTAGAGTCAACGTATGTTCGCTCTTCTCATGAACCATAGCTAGAGTCATTGCATGCGTGTTCTTCACAAAAACCATATCATGAACCACACCCAGTGTCATTGCATGTTTGTTCTTCTCATTAACCACACATGGATCCATCGGTGTCATTGCATGTAAGACTCAAAGTCCGGTTACGGCAGAAGAAAGAGAGATAATTGATAATATCCCCTATGCCATAGGCTCTATAATGTACGCCATGCTATGTACAAGACCATATGTGGCACATGCTATTAGTTTGACTAGTAGGTACCAATCTGATCCAGGTTCGGAAAACTGGATAGCGGTCAATAATATCCTTAAGTACTTAAGAAGAACTAAGGAAATATTTCTTATATACAGAGGTGAAGAAGAGCTGGTTGCTAATTGTTATGTCGATGGTATCTTTGACACCAATCCGGATGACTCTAAGTCTCAATCTGGATATGTATTTCTCATGAACAGAGCAGCAGTTAGTTGGAGGAACTCCAAACAACCTATGGTGACAAGATCGACAACGGAGACGGAATATATTGCTGCTTTAGAAGCAGCGCAGGAAGCGGTTTGGATGAAGGAGTTCATAACCGAACTAGGTGTGGTTCCTAGTGCGTTGAACCCAATGGTGATATATTGTGATAACAATGGAGCCATAGCCAACACCAAGGAACCAAGGTCTCACAAGAATTCCAAGCATATTAAGCGTCCGTATCACTCCGTCCGCGAGCATGTCAAGGATGGAGATAAAGATTTGTAAAATACACACGAATCTCAATGTAGAAGATCTGTTGACTAAAGTTCTCCCTAGGGCAAAACATGATCAACACCAGAACTCCATGGGTGTTAGATTTATCACAATGTAACTAGATTATTATCTCTAGTGCAAGTGGGAGACTGAAGGGAATATGCCTGATAGGCAATAATAAAGTTGTTATTATGTGTATTCCAAGTATATGATAGATGTTTATTTTGCATGCTATAATTGTATTAATACAAAAACGTTAATACATGTGTGTTTAATAAACAAATAGAAAGTTCCTAGTTATGCTTCTCTCATAAACTAGCTCGTTGATTAACAAGATGATCAAGGTTTCCTAATCATGGACATTGGATGTTGTTAATAACGAGGTCACACCATTGGTGGAATGATGTGATGAACATTCACCTGAAGTATAGAATTAAGATCAAAGTCATTATTTTTATATTGCTATAGCATCATACGAAGTAATCCTAATCCTTAGACCGTGAGATCATGTCAATCACTAACACTAGAAGAGTATCTTGATAACATCAAACATCACACCATGAAAGGGTGATTATAAAGGTGGGTTCAGTACTTCGAAGGTGTTATGTAGAGGCTCATGGATCAAGAGTGGGATTTATCTATCCCAATGATGGATAGATATGCTTTGGGCCCTCTTGGTGATATCACATTAATATAGCTTGCAAGCAAGTGATGTGACACTAGAATGTTATATCACGGGAACGAGAAAAGAGTGCATGTTGGTAACGAGATCAAACTAGGTATGGAGACACCGATGATCAAATCTCGGACATGTAATATATCACGAGACAAAGGATTTTGGTTATTATCGTTAAAGGTTCTCACGATCACAGAAGTCATTGTTGAATGTGTGGGAGTCAGTATGGATCTCCAGGTCCCGCTTCTGATTATTGATCTGAGAATGGTCTCGATCATGTCTGCATTATTTGTGAACCGTAGGGTGGCACACTTAAGGGATACCAACACCATTTGGATCAAATATGTTCTAGATGAAAGAATTGCAAAGCACTAGAATTATTTCAATAGGCACCAAAATTATTTCGGGTGAAATTGCTGAAATTGGTTCTGCATGTGATATTGAAATGTTGCAGGAGGTTTTATGTGAATGTTTGTTAATTAAAGTAATTAAAAACTCCTTAATAAAATAAATAAAAGAATTTTATTAAATGAGAGTTGCATTAAATTTGGTGGAAATTTAATGCATGTGAACGGAATTTTGAGTGGAGTCAAATTTATGTGAGTGGAGCTTCCACCCACATGAATGAGAGGAGGTGGAGGGGCTCCTCCTTGGCCGCCGGCCATGGGAGGGGATGCCCCCTCTCACTCCTTCTCACTTACACCTCCTCGTGAAGGATATCTCTCCCCCTCTAGAATTATTCCCCCATGGTCTTGGATTAGCTAGATACATGTTCCCGGTGGCATTTTGTCTAGAAGGAGTTGCTGCTTCTGCTGCATCGCTGGAGCGAGGAGGTGGAGGTTGTTCGATGGCCTAAATGTGTGTGCAATCACGGATGCACTGCTGACTTGTGGTGTTGTACTTCTTCTTGATCCTGAGATCGGCAAGTGTTTGACTACATCATCCACGAGTTCAACCTCATTACACTTTGTTGGTATTCAAGGGTATGTTCTCTATGGATGTATATCCACTTGTTGCTTGTATCTAGTAGATAGATCTTGGCGTATAATAGTTCCCATCATAGGATTTTTTTTTGTTTTCTAAACTGCGAATCCAACAACTTCGCGAACACTACGAAATGGTGGTGATGGTGGAGAATATCTTGAAGAGGGCTTCGCCTAAGCACCATGCTCATGGCAAAGCACAAGGCTAAAAATGGGAGGAAGATGCCAACCAAAGGGCATATGAGAAGATGGAGGATGAGTGTGTGAAAGAGAGCTCTCCACCCCACCTTTTATAGGGGGAGGGGCAGCCCCTCCCATGGCCGGTGGCCAAAGAGGTGCCCCCACCTCTTCACTCATTCATGTGGGTGGACGCTCCACTCACAAAAATTGATCTCCACTTTCTCCCATTTATTCTCCACTCAATATCAAGAGTCTCTTTATTAAAAACAACTTTTTCGTTCACTTGATTTAATGCCACTCATGCAATGAACACTTCACTTAATGAGTATTTCATTTAATGAACACATCAACAATTCAATCCCTTGTGTTAATTCGATACACCTAAACTATTCCGACAGATTTATCAGAACAATTCCTGTGATATCTAGTATTTTCTCTGGTGTTCCCTATCAACTCAAATACGTCGACTAACTTTAAGTGTGTCTCCCTACATGTTCGTGAACAATGTGAACATGATCAAGACTCCTCTTCGATCAATAATCATTAGCGGGACCTAGAGATCCATAATGACTCCCACTAGCTCAACGATAAACTAGTGATCGCGTGAACCTTATTCGTAGTAACCAATTCCTTTCATATTGCGATATTTTACTTGTCTAAGATCCGATCATTTGTTATCTTCCATACCTAGTTCGATCTCATTACTGACAAGTACCACTACAAGAAATGTGCTAACTGGTGACCCTAAATATTGGTCATAAAAAGTTCATAGTAATCCATCTATGACCTTTCTATGACCAAAAGCAATATGTCACATACCGAGCGTCACTATAGACAACTGACGACCAATTTTTTGAATTGGTCATAGACAGTTATGTTCAAAACTGATGGTCATAGACTCTATGACCAAAATTTTGGTCACGGGCAATCTGGCCAGTCCACGTAAGCCAATCCTACGTGGCAGATTATTGTGACCAAAACAATTGGTCATAGATCGAATTTAGCCCGGTCCAATTCAGCCTACTAAATGGGCCAAGCCCAATAATTTAGCATATGATCCAGCCATTTGATTTTTGGGCCATGGCCTTTTGCGGCCCATTTCATTGAGCCTTTTTTGTGGTCCATTTCATATTTTTGGGCCATTTCCTTTATCAGTCCATTTCATTTAGCGTTTTTGCTATTCATTCTGTTTATCCTTTTTGATCTGGATTTTTAAAAAATGTGCATCATTACAGTCCACTATCATTTGGACCATAGCCTTTTCGAAGGCTAAATAATATTTAGCCTAGTAGAACATCTGGTCTTCTCCATTCACAGATTTCACAATTACACATATTCTCGATTAAATGATTAAAATTGAGAATCGATCAAATATCCACAACAATAGTTACACGTTTAGCAAGAACAAGTCTAATTACAGTTTAGACCCAACAAGTTTACACAGAATCAGAACAGAAAGAAACTACCAACTTTGATACACATATCCAGGCATCTTCTGATCTTCGGTCACATCAACAATAGCCTCGACGACATTAGATCCTGATCTACATAAGCTACAAGTGAAATACAGTGCAAACTAAATGTTGTATGCAAGTAAAAATTGATAAATTAATCAATTATTGGAAGTATATCTGACATAACAAATGTGCTAGCAAGCAGCAAGGCTTACATTACATGCATCATAATGAACATATACTCGTACTTTATTTCATATACTAATGTATCTTGATGATTAAGTAGTAGACTAGGTGGTATTTCCTGCAACCCAGGGGTTTGCAATGACATTCAGAAATCTCATTCTATGATAAAAAATACTCAAGGACCTGTCATAGCAAAGAAAGCACTCAACTAATTACCTGCTACATTGGAAAGGATATAATAACTTCCAGCAGGCCTTGTGAAGGCACCAGTCTTTGAGAGTCGAGAAGAAAACACCTGCAACAAAAACATCAGTAACTTGAGAGCTCAACAATATCGGAACTACTAGTAGATGGAGTTAATGTATTTATCACTTTTTTATTGATTTGGTTCAATTAAATATCAGACGACCAGGATGTTTTTCTTAACGTACAGGATTGTCTAAGTGAACTAAGTTATGCATGCCACAATCTCTCTCCACTAGCCTGGCATGTTTAAGAGAACTTTTTGGACCCTGAATGATATGTATCAGGTTGAAGGTTACATTCCACTAAAATTATTAATAGTTTGAATGATATAAGTACTAGGTTAACTCATGAGATAAACATCAGGTTCAGTTCAACTTAAAGACATTGTTTCAGGTTCAGGATCTTTAGATGTCGTACCATCTTTCTCATGTTTCTAAACCTGAAGACATTTCAGCCTTACAACTTCAACTCTAGAATTTTGTTCATGGGTGCATAAATTTTGTCCATCGGTGTCAGTCAAAGCTCGCTAAAGATGTAGAAACATGTGAAGGAACCAAACAACTTCTGGTTCAGAACTCGGAGCCGCACGTACATGATACAACTAACCACTAGAATCAGATTAATGAATGATACTGGAATGGAGTCTAATATTGTTTGGAATTTAATCACCTCAACTGGAACTCAAAACAGTGTCATTTGATTTAATTTAGGCTGATACTTTCCTATCAACGGTTGAGCCCAATGCATATCATTCCGGTTTCCTCAAAACGTGTTAATGCTTGTTCCAATAAAATGTAGCCTAACATTGCAGTAAAGAAAAACGACAGATATTTAAGGGAGTGGAAGTCATTAACGCAGGAAAATTCAGAAACTAGCAACACGCATAGAAAATGGACTGAACAAGCATTCATGACTAGCCGCTGCACATCCAGCCTATGGAGCTTCGTGGTTTGTATCTTTCTTCTGCAACATAGACCAAATGACAGGGACCTAGTGTCCCACAAAATTAGTAACAGAGACCAAACAATATTCTGTTTGAGGAACAAGCAAAGATCACAAAAATCAAGCTGTGATTATTTTAGTTTTATAGACATCGTAGGTGAAACAGCTCAAGGTTCAGTACACACAGTAAATCTGCCATTACTTGGAGCTGCATATAGATGGTCCAACAAACAAAAAACATGTCCATAGAATTGCATCACTTAGATTTAGCATAAAACTCGTTACCATTCTTGTTGTTGCAACAGGTTCATAACATTCAAATTACCTCGGAATCCGATACTAGTTGTTTGTCCAATTAACTGAGTGAACCCAATGCATATTTCGGTTACCTTGGAACCTAATACTACTTGTTTTGGTTAAATATATCCTAGCATTGCATTACAGAAAAATTAAGACATGATCTATGGGATTGGAAGTAGGTACATAAAATAATTTGCAGAACAAAGTAAGTGCATCAACAACATTGGTAACTTGAGAGCTCTGAATTACCTGTGTTTTGCCCCTCCTTTCATTGTGTATGTTTTTCCAGTTCCATTCTGCCCAAAAGCAAATATTGTGCTGCTGTAACAATCCAAAACTTCACCCACAAGTGGAACAACAACATGTTTGAACACATCCTGATGTCTAGACTTTGGTCCAGGAACCTACATTCATATGTTATTTAGTTAGACAAATGCCAAACAATTTGAAGTAAATGAAGTAGAAACAGTTTCAATAGAGGATTTGTAGACCTTGTCAAATACAAATGTTCGATCTATCCGTTTGTTTGCAATGTTCTTTGCAGCGGCTCATTGCAACTGATCACCACATGAGTGTTTATGCGAAGCTCCTCCTCACTTGAAGGCCTACACGGCACCCTGTGCATACAGGCACACGCATATCAAACAAACGGAGAAAGAGTTTTTGGTTGTCAGTACCCTGTGCTTTGGGCGCCTTCTTTTCCTTTTATGAAGAGTTACATCAACAAGTGGAACACATCTCGTTTTACATCTGCTGCTGAACCAATAGTACTCTCCTACATCGCTAGTGCTACCAACTATGCAGCTAGGACAATTGTGGTGCTCATTACCAGGTATTGAACAACTACACGATGGCCGGGCATGACAGGGATAAGAGGGAAGACCAAAGTGCTTACCAGCAACAGAGCAGGGAACGAAGATCCTGAAATAGTCGTTAGGAAGGAGCCCGGTGTGGAGACGTCTAGATCCGGTCCTACGATATCAACCTCCCGCCCGTCCCATCAACACTCCGGTAGAGGCTTGAACTCCACCCTCGTGTCTAGCTACATCTGCAGGTAGATTTATAGATTAAGCAAGACCAGAAACAAAGAGAGTAAGGGGGAGAGAGAGAACTGGAGTGAGTAGTGGCTGAGGTGCTGGTCCTCCTCGACGGCTGCCTCATCCTGTCGTTGGTGGCCTCGTGGCCTTGACCCTCTCGAACAGCGTGTGGCCATGGGGTGGGATGGACGGTGGTGGTCGGGCCTAGCATGGGAAGCGCAGGCTGGTCACAGCTAGGAGATGAACAAGGGGAGAGATCGGGAGCATCGTCGCCATCTCCTATGGGGAGATCGTGGGACGCCATGAGGTGGCGGCGGTGGTTGTGAAAGGGTTGGGTCTTGTAGGGAGAGAGAAGGGGGAGATATATAGCGCACGGGGGATTTAGGGTTTGGTACCGCGCTCGAAAATGAAATTTTTTATACGTGCGGCGCGGTAGATACCAAAAATTTTCTGTGAAAATTGACATGTATGAACGACACATGTGCGGACACATTGACATAAGTTGACACATGGACATCATACATAGACAAAATTGCCCAGTCATTTTAAGGCAGCATGAGTCAATCATCATCACCATTTAAATTGGTCGTAGTTGTGACACGTGTAAACGGGATACATTGACAGAAGTTGACACATGTACATGACACATAGACAAAATTTCTCGATCATTTAAGGCATCGCGAGTCAATCATCATGACCACTAGATCATGTTGGCGCGCATTGCCGCACCCGTCCATGATGACTAAGAATATTAGGAATCGATGGAAATTTACCTGAAAAGAAGTTTAATATATCTAAAATAAAGTTAAAAATTTAAAGAGTACTTTTTATTAGATGTTACACAAAAAAGCCAATGGAATTAGATAGTCAGAAAATAATGCACTAGACCAAAGAATAAGTAATTTTTGAAGCTAGGTGGTAGTACCTGGCCTCCACTATCACCAACCTGAAAGGTAACTAAAATGCGCTGGATTTTGTTGGAGGTTACTTACTACTATTGCACGTCAGTTTCTATATTGGTGTGGGTATATTGTAATTTTTTCTCTCAATAGAATGATAGGAATTTAAGAGCGTGAGATGATTTAATAGTATGTAACATATTCATTAATAAATTGACTAAGGAAGTTGCTCAGAATCCACATATCCAATATTTCACGATTGTTTAAGAAAAATGTAGAACAAAACAAGTGATAACATAAAAGGAAATCTCTCCTTCAAAACTTGCCATTGCACTGACCATCCATAGGTCCAGCTTTGTTCGCCCACGTTAAATAAGGATATTGCATAAGCAGTTATATATAGCATTCAATCCTAGAAAATTAAAATTTCTTCGTTTGCATGTACGAAATAGCAAGAGTCGGCACCAATTAAAATTTACTTATGAAATAAAATATAAGAACCAAGAAATATTAGACAATAAAAGACACCTTGGTTAATGTTCTCCAGCTCTTAATAATTTGTTATGGTCATCACTGGATGCGAAAAAGAAAAAAGTGAAGGGTATCATGATCATGATATATATAGCATTCAAGCATATAAAAGATGAAAATATCTTTCTTTGCATCCAACCCAAGTAATAGAAGGAGGCAGCTCAACAGGTCAAATACTTAAGTTAGCTGCTTCTGATTGGTATAAAACGTCAGTGCATGATATTTACTTCTTAAATATCATAGGACATAATCGAGTAAATATTAGACAAGAAAAGAGACCTGACGTGATGTTCTCCAGCCCTCAATAACTGGACATGGTCGGCATCGGATGAAAACAAAGTGAATGTGAGCAGTCTTATGCTTACTGTCTGTATAGGTAGGTTTACCAAGATAAGGAGATTGCAAAAATATAATGCTGTTGCTTGAGAAACTGTGCCATTGTTGATCGACTACACAATTAATGGATTACTCTGCAAAAGTGATTTAAACTGAGTATATTTTCTTTTGCAATCTCTCAACATAAATACATTTTTGTCTCTTTCTCCATGTAACTATAACATTATTCTGAAACATTGAAGCATTCTCAAAATATCGAACGACTATGCCACCAGCAGTAGCAAGTTAGCATCTAGTCAGTGTAAAGTTCACTACAATACGGCAGGTATCAGATAAAAAAGCATGAAAATTATGTACCTTGGATGGTAACAATTAGATATGCAAATACCAGTGGTACCAAAGCTATGATCGAAGCAGCTTAAGAATATGGTGAACAAAATAGAAATCCACATATGCAGCTCAAGCACGTATCTCATCGAGTTGAGTACTTTATGGTCTGCAAATAATAAACAATGTTCTACTTGATCAGATTTTTGACACATGAACGAGTTGCCATTGCATTAATTGCCGTCATACCTTCAGAGTCGTTGTGTAGCTTGACTTGTCGATGCCGGAAGGCTCAGGCTCACCACTCCTTGGGGGAGACAGCCCTGCTATAGCTCCCGTGTTGCCTGCCCAGTCCGTGCCTCCATGGTGTATCGCTACTGTTGGGAAATGATGTTGGTTTTGGGGGAAGCCCGTCGGATAGACCTGTGTTCAGCAGCAAAGAATGAGGCGAACCTTCCTTGCCGTTGGCTTGCTCTAGAATGTACTTGTTGAGGGGTCGCTCTCAAGGTCAATTTTAGGGGCACCATGGCCTAATGGGTGCGGAGTACGGGGAGACGTATGTAGAGGCGGCGACGGACGCGCTACCGTGTGTCATCGGGGAAGGATCGAGGAGGCGGCGCCGCTCAGAAATTGCGAGAAGAAGTTTGTTCGGGTTCTTTTTAAGGAATGTGCGCTCGGAGGTAAGCGGGCTTTTGTGAGCGGTTTTAGCCCTGTTTAATTAGAGTAGGCCAGTTTGACGCCCGGAATAGCATCCCCTAGGGACAAAGCGGGTCAGTGTGGGATCAAACGAAAGAATAGACGGGACGGAAATAATCAGACAATGTGATCTAACGGCTGAGAGTGTCTAGTTCACGAGAGAGCTTCCTTTTATCCCAGTTATAATATCCCTAATTTAAATTGGTCGTAGTTGTTTAAAAAATTAAGGTCGTAGACCAGCGCTGCCCATACTATGACCAATCGACGTAAGGAAGTTATGACCTTCTTGATAAAAAAAAGGTCGTAGTTTTTTAGGGTTTGGACCCTCCCAAATGGCCTACGACTATTTGCATCGAAATCGTCATACATCTATGACCCGAAAAACCATGGTCGTTAAGAAAAGGTCACTAGTCAACACATTTCTTGTAGTGTACTCTTTTCTCGTTAGCGTGATATAACATTCTTAGTAATCTTTATCACTTGCTTGTAAGCTATGTTAATGTGATATCACCGGGAGGACCCTGAGTATATCTCTCCATCGTCGGGATGGAAAAATCCCACTCTTGATCCACGAGCCACAACTAACACTTTCTAAGTACCCGACGACATCTTTATAATCACCCTTTTATGGTGTGACATTTGATGAAATAAAAGTACTCTTCCGGAGTCAGTGGTTGACGTGATCTGATGGTCTAAGGATTATGGTTACTTTGAATGAGATAGTAATATAAACTTGAGGAGATGATCGTATTGCTAAATCTGATGTGGGTAAATGTTCATCGTATGATTCTCTAATGACATGAACTTGTTATTAACAACATCCAATGTTCATGACCAGAAAATCTTGATTATCAGTTAATCAACAAGCTAGTGTAATGAGATGCATTACTAGGAACCTGTCCTTTTGTTTATTAAACACACATGTATCATTGTTTCCTGTTAACACAATTATAGCATGAGAAATAAACATCTATTATAAACCTAGAATAAGATAATAATCATTTATTTTTGCCTCTCTGGCATATTCCTTCCAGTGTCGAGTCAAAAGATGGACTAGCGGTGCATGGAATAGAATCACTAGTTCCAACTAAAACACCGTCATACGGTCGTGCTAGGGTTTCATCAAAAGTAGGTGTGCCAGGATTGCCAACAGGAACCGGGCCAGTATCAGCGACATCAACTTTTGAAGGTGATTCAACATGAGGGTATTCATTATTCAGTATATCCAAGGAGTCTCTTATTGCATCATCAGCTGCATGAAAAAATATAAAAATACATCAAATTAATTAAGACCACATGTGTATAACAAATGAAAATAAATTCATTTGGATGACAAAAATAAGAAGGTTCACTTTATACATTGCCACAATCTGTATATATCTAATGTATATAATAAATAATAGATTTTAAAAATGACATGCATGACAATACAGATACGGATCAACCAAAATAAAAAGCAAGTTCATAATATACAAAACAGTTTGGATGGGAAGATCATAATAAAAATAAAGTTCACATCCATACAGAAAACAAGTAACAAATTTAGAAACATAAAACTACACTTTAGAAACCAAACAAGCAAAAAAAGAAACCCCTAAACCAGGCATGCATTTCATATGTATCTGCACACGCAAGATATAAAAATAATCCAAAACATAAAAATAAGTTTCATATACAATGACACACACAATGAACATGTAATTACACTATAAAATGTAAGTTCAAAAAAGACTAAAAATGGGCTAGACACCATACCAAATGGAGATGCGGGTTTTTGAGAGGATCAGCCACAGGGTGATTATCCTTGGCATTATCCTGCGTCTGCCTAACAACTTCATCAGCTAAAGACACAGGAGCAGACACACATGCCACTGGAATACCAACTTTAGAAAGAGGTATAGGAATGTCAGCATGATGACCCAGTTTGCCATCAGCACCAATAAATTTAGATTTCTTAACTACCTCGACCAGGTTTATTGTATCTATCCAATAAATACAGGGTATAAGGACTGTAATTTCAAAAAAAGTGTGGATGGGAAGTTAATAATAAAAATAAGATTCAGTAATATTGTATCTGACCAAAAAGTAAAGGGTACAAACATAACTCAAAACACATAAAAAGGAGGTTCATATACATGGCAGTGAAAGTCAATATGTAATTACACTATGAAAAACAAACTCAAAATTCTCTGGATACCCACAAATGAATTTCATATTGTATCTGACGAAAAATACAGGGTACAAACATAATTCAAAACACATAAAAAGGAGGTTCATATACATGGCAATGAAAGTCAATATGTTTACAATATTAAGAAAAACTCAACAATATCTAGATAGCATCAGATGAATTTCATATTGTAATTACACATAATCTGCTGATATAGTAATAATAATTCAGAACATTGAAAAACAGGAGGTTCACATGCTTTGACAATGGAAGTCAATATATAGATAACATCACAATGTGGATTCAAAACACATATAAAAACAAACTCAAGAATATCTAGAAAAGGAGGTTCACATGCACATGAATTTTACATTATGTAATTACAACCACATGAATTTTATACATAATATGCTGATATAGTAATAATAATGCAGACCATTGAAAAAAGGAGGTCCACATGCTTTGACAATGGCAGTCAATATATAGATAATATCATAGCGTGGATTCGAAACACATACAAAAAACAAACTCAAGAATATTTAGAAAAGGAGGTTCACATGGACATGAATTTTACATGTAATCTGCCAAATACAGTAATAATAACTCGTAATATTAAACCCAGGAGGTTCACATGCTTTGACAATGGATTCAAATCACAATATGGATTCGAATCAAAAATTGCACACAAAAATAACTCGTAATAATAAATCGTATATAGATAACATCACAATATGGATTCGAATCAAAAATTGCACACAAAAATAAAGAGCAAGGAATCGTAGGAAATCGAACCACGACATCCAGATGGAGAAAGAGGTTCCATGGAATTGCGTGATTTCAAAGATGAAAAACGTTTGTCACCCTCCGCTAGTACGAGGCCTCCAATATTCTACGATAGGGCAAGTGGAGAGGGCCGCTAACGAAGAAGATCGACAAAAGCTAATGCACCCCCTCCACAATGCTAGTCGCCGACAAAGAAGACTGACAAAATCCTCTGCCGTGCTGACAAACCCTAGAGAAGAGGGAGATACATGCTGTCAACACCCGGATTTTTAATCCCAGATGCCCGTTATGCCATACCTTGCAATCCCAGGATTATCATTTTTGCGAAACATAACGGATTGGATATCACAGTACATCATCCATTACAAACCATACATAAGGTCTTACACAAATAAGGATCTTATGATCCAGTCTTAATATAACAAGCAGCGGAAATAAAAGATAGCGTAGTGGTGGGGTCCATCTTCAGGGGCACAGGCAATGCTGACGAAGGCAGATAAACCTAGTTATCATAGCCGTCTTGTTGGCTATCATCTTGATAGTCTCCTTCATAGTCTGGCCATGATAATAGCCAGGGACAAAAGCCATAAGTACTCTTTAAGTACTCGCAAACTACCACTAACAAGTACTATAGTTCAAAGTTAAAGGGCTAACTCTAAGCTTAACTATAAAGTTAAGTTTGAAACCTAAGCTGAGTTCGGAAGCAAAGAAAGATAAAGCAAAGTCCTAAAATCACTTAAGTTGGGAAGCAATTGTCATAAACACAACCCTGTTGTGGTCAAGTCAAGATTCATCATTCATTTCAAAGTATTTAAAAAACATCTGACAACGAAACAGTATGGCCATTCCAACTGTCCATAACCGCGGACGCGGCTATTCGAATAGTTTGACACTCTGCAGAGGTGGTACACTTTCACCACCAGATTCGATACATCTGTCAGGGGTAACCCTGAATCATCATACTTAGTATGCAGATAATCAAACATAACCTTCCCTTTATCCACCCTAGTATAAGCACCTCTCCTATGAGCATGGGCTCCCAACCATGACCATCAGTCATCTTGGGCACTGCATAGGTGGACAACATTGAGAGGTAGCCTCAGCTCAGACCTCTCCCATGAGGGGACTAATACTAATGTATATAAATATTCAGCTAAGCCTTACCCAATTCAGGTAGAGTGGTTGTACGGTAAATTTGGAATGGTATCGCATCCGAATCCAACCATCAGTTTTATAAAAGAGTTAAGGCTCATGCCTCAACATTTTCATCAACATCAATCCTTTGTGTTTCTCAACACATGTCAAAACATCTTAATAGAATGACTCATCATTCCAAGGTTTTCATAATTCATTTTCACCAAGTGTTCCCATCTAAAGTGACTCAAGTTTTTGATCTACTCTAACTACTAAGTTAAGAGTGTTCACTAAGGTGGAAAAGATGGGTTCAATCTCATGCCATAGAATGACATCTAAATGGTTCTAAAATAGGTCAAGTTTTATACTTTTTATGCTACCTTCAAAAGAAGTAAAGAACTTGGTGTAAACTAAGGGAGTAAATCTTGTAACTAAGACTTGGAGTACTAATAGTCAAAAGGGGTGTGATCAAGGCATGCCTAAGGCATCTTTAGCTAAACCATCTAGTTGATCCTACCCTGTTAAACACTAAACTTTCAAGTGTTAACTTGCATTATTAATGGTGGCTTGCACTTAAATAGTGCTAGCTTGCTAATAGTAGCTTGCCTTGGTTGGTGCAGTGGTTGAAGTTTTCTTCTTCTTCTGGGTAGAACTCCTCCTCCTCAAAAGCTTGGTCGGTACTATCGTCTATAAATACATAGGGAGTGCACAATCACCAAACAACACTTAATTAAGCTAAGTAGCATTCTAAGACACACATTTGATGATCTATTATCATCACAAGCATCACAAGTTTAATTCCATAGTTTCATTCTTTTTATTTTAGAAAAGTAATTTCTACTCATTGAAAAATTACCTAAGATTTAATATTCACCACCTAAAATATGGGATCATATGGACACATGTCCTCACCACATATTCTATCATGTGGGAATTAGATTTAAAGGTTGGATAAACATTACTTTGGTTTAAGTTCATTATTTAATGATTTAAGGTGACTAGAAATACCTATATAGCATTATTTTGGTACTAGTCCAAAGTCACTACATGTAAACCTTAATATTATTACATATTTAGATAGACATGATGAAATGTGATTTTTGAGAGTTGGAATCAACTCAAAAGCTAACTTGGTTGATTTTATAAAAATGTTGCAAGTTGCAAATGCTTCTCTCTTCTTATTTTTATTAGGAGAGATCTATAACTCTAATTTAATTAAATCCAATGGGCTTGGATAGATCATCTTAATACCTTTCAGGCAAAATTAGTTTCATGCAATTTGGATTTGTCAAACTCTCAGAATTGAATTTTGAAATAGTGGATAGAAACTAGATTTAACTAAAAAGAAAAATCCAGATTTGAATGGGTGGGCTAGCGCGGGAAAAGACTTGGGCCGGCCCAGTGGCGCTCCGCGGCGCGTGGCTCAGCTGACAGGGGGTCCCGCTTGTCAGCGTCACTTAACACGCGAAACGGTACGTGCGCTGTGGGTCGTAGGATTAGAAGGCAGATCTACGGCTGAGGGTCGTCGTCGACGATGAACAGGTCGCCTGCGAGCTCGAACCCTAGCGGCTCGGTACGGGTCTGCTGGGGACGTACCAGGGCTCTAGCGGGGTCGGCGAGGCGGGCAAACGAAGTGGAAGACGATGGCGAGGCGAGGCACAGTTGCGGCGGAGCTTGGGGTGGTCGCAATCAGCGGCGCCCTTCTCCTCCTACCGCGGCTGCTCCAGCTCCAATTCCGGCGAGGCAGAGCTCGCCTTGCTCCAGCGAGAGGTGGGTGAGGTTCAGAGAGGTGAGGGGAGTGGAATGGTATGGAGAGAAGAGGCTGGGGAGGGCTCCTTTTATAGGCCCGACGATGAGACCGAGCGGGATGGGCAGGCGACGGTGGCGGCATGGCCACGGCTGGGTAGAGGCATGGCTGCGGGTGGCAATCGACGTGCGGTTCCCTGGGGGTGCTCTAGGCATTGAATGCAACCGTAGGGGCGATGGCATGCGGTCTGGGCGAGGTGGCGCTGTGAGCGGCAGAGGCGGCGGTGTCCACGGCGGTGGCTGTGAGGTGTTGGGCGGCCAACGGGGGTATCTGGGGTGTTCTCCAGGTCGTGGCGGAGCGGCGGGCGCGGGTTGCGGCCAAGGGGTGGTTTGTGCGAGCGGGGACAGAACGCGCTCTGGGGGCGGCACCGGCATGGTGCGGTGGCACTGGGTGCGGGCTATCCTCGGTGGTCCACTGCAGGGCTGGGCTCGAGCAGGGGACAGGGGTGGCGGTGAGGTGTGAGCTACCTCCTAGACATCGAGGGAGAGAGAGGGGCGGTCTGCTGCGGTGGTTGCAAGTTGGGCCGGCGACTAGGTGCTCGGGTTGGCATGGCATTGTTGCTAGGGGTGTAGGGGATGGGTGTTTAGGCTTTGGTTAGATCATTTGGAGACAGAGGGAGTAAATGGGGATCAAATGGGGGCAAAACTCTGTAGTAAACAGTGAGCTAGGATTAGAGTTAGATTCTTGCCTGCCAAGTGTTTGTGGAAATGGCCGTAAGAAAGAAAGTTTTGAATTTTGGTTTCAAAATTTTTGAGTGATCTCCACTAGTGCTAGGTAGTCTCTGATTGCCAGGGTTTTGAAAGTGGAGCTCAAAAAGATGGTCTTTGAAATAGGGGTGATCTATGCATATGCATTAGATTCAATTTTCAAATGCTATTTAAAATAAGTAAAAGAAAGTTTTTAGCAGATCAAAAGGTGGGCCTTGGTACCTCATTATGTGTACTACCAAGGGGTACAACGATCAAGAATTGTTTCATTTAAGAAATGAGTGCTAGGAACACTCAAAGTAGGCATGAGAGTTAATTTTGCCAAAATGACCATTCGTTCTTTTTACTTCTTTTTGATTTGATTTTCTTTATAAAAAGTTTGGGAATGATGTAGATGATGTTTAAATCATCTAAGAAACATTTTACAAGCATTGGATCACTCAATCATGGCAATTCAAACAACTCCTATTTTAAATGCACACATATATAAATGCTTTCATTTTAAATTTGGAAAAGTTTTTGTTAACCCCATTTTTGGTTGATTTGATCTTGATAAGCTTGGATTGAAGTTTTGGGATGTTACACATGCTCGTTAACTGGAGTGCTCAGCAACGAGGAGAAGAAGATATGGGAGGCGGGCGTGAGCGGTGGTTCCGCCAAGTTCATAGAACAGGGCTGGTGATGGTTGCGGGGGAGTGTGGAGGAAATGGGAGCGTGTAGAATTTTGAGGGGGAGTGGTTGATGAAGGGTTAAGACATAATAAATGAGAGGTGCTACCGTGTCCTAAGTAGCCCTAGTTTATAATTATTTGAGACTAGATCCACTGTAAAAATGGATAAAATAAAATACAATAATTTTAAGGTATTGGGGGCACCCCCAACCCACCAACCCCTCGCCAGATCAAAAAGGAAGTCCAGACTCGTAAACAAGAAAGTTCCGCCATCAACCAAACAAATAAAAAAGAAAGTTCATGGTCACATAAAAGAGCGTTATGTTTGTGCGAAAAGAAGGTTTAATTCGTTTCCCTATTTTCTTATACAGGAACTTGTTTCTCTTTAGCTCTTATATATATACTAGAGTTATTCTAAGCACCAAACTTCACTTCCCATTGTTAATAGTTGTACTTCCTGAATGGCAGTATTGAGCTTCTCATTTGAATTATGTGACTTGTCAATTTGTTCGAACGTACAT
Source organism: Avena eriantha (assembly GCA_910589775.1). NCBI lineage: Eukaryota > Viridiplantae > Streptophyta > Magnoliopsida > Poales > Poaceae > Avena > Avena eriantha. Next base: position 304,857,025 of record OU342742.1, read on the forward strand.
ATTTTTATTTATAGTTTCTCAATTGTTAATCAGAATTGTACAAGTGATATGTCGTTGGAAAGATACCAGAAAACCATAACCTTTTTGTGTTCAAACTTTTCAAAGATTCTACATGGTTTGAATTTAATTTTAAAATTACGAAATCCATCTATATGGAAAGATAACGAACTTTTACTCCAGTTTTTGAACCCCTTTCCCACATGAGAAAAATGATATACCATTGAAAATATATTGAAATTGCGCAAAATTTTCATGTTTAAAGTTTTTTTTAATTCCGTACGGTTTTGGAATAATTTTAAAACACCAAAATTCGGATCTATTTAAAATGAGCGGATGGTATTTGGACGATTATTTCTAAACCGTTTGTCGAAATGATATAAATGATATGGTGTTGAAAATCTATGAAGTAGGAGCAACTTTTTTGTTTAGAATGTTTTTCCAAAATTCCTTAGGAGAAGTTTTAAAATTATCGACCGCTTGTTTTAAATTCCTTATGGTTTAGAAGCAATGTACGAACTTTTCTTGACTAGTATTTGTAGTTCTTGGGTTATACATTTGTACTTTCTGAAGTCAAAATATGTACTTCCTCCATTTTGCAGACTAATTTATTATTTTTTAAATACTTCATCTTTATATAGCAATCTATGTTAGCGTCAACGCTGCATGGTAGACCATCTGTATTCCCCTCCCCAATATCTAGTTTCATATGTGAGCTTCCCTCTGTGGGGCATGTGTACTGCCTGTTAACTTTTTTTTGCGGGGTACTGCCTGTTAACTTCCTGTGTACTTCCCCCTATTGTAGTCTGCACTTCCTCTGTTTTAAATTTGAACTTCCCTCTGTGGGGCATTTGTACTGCCTGTTAACTTTTATGCTTCTCCCCTATTGTAGTCTGCACTTCCTCTTTTTAAGGACTTAGTAGTCTTACTTTACGTAGACGTGATAGATTTAGGTGTTTGGGTACAGAGGATATGTCGCCGTTGACGTGGTAGCATCGACGAGCGACGTAGACTCGGTACCCTAACTCTCATTTGAGTCAGCAGCAACGGGCGACGAAGTCGAGACGTTGGTCCATAATGTTGTGTTGAGCTCACGCACGACGACTTAGGGTTAGGGGTGGGTGGTGTTAAGACCCCCAACTTCTATATCATTGTTCAAATAAGACTTAGATTTAATCTCTCACTTGGTATTTTTCGACACGTTAGCGTCAATGTTGCATGGTAAACCATTTGCATTTTCCCCTAATATCTAGTTTAATATGTGAACTTCCCTCTGCGGGGCGTGTGTACTGACTGTTAACTTTCTCTGTGCTTCCTCCCTATTGTATTCTGCACTTTATCTTTTTTAAATTTGAACTTCTCTCTGTGGGGAATTTGTACTGTATGTTAAATTCCTCTGTGCTTCTCCCCTGTTGTAGTCTACACTTTCTCTCTTTTAAGGTCTCAGTGGCTTAGTTTACATAGACGCGGTAGTCTTAAGTGTTAGGGTACCGAGGCTTCGTCATCGTCGATGCTACCTAAGACCCATTCGAGGCTTCGTGTTCCGTACACCACGTCAGCGGCGACGTGCGACGAAGCCAAGGCGCTGGTCCATAATGTTATGTTGAGCACACGCACAACGACTTAGGGTTAGGGTGGATGATGTTAAGACCCCCAACTTATATATCGTTATGCAAACAAGACTTATATTTAATTTCTCACTTGGTACGCGTCGACGCATTAGCGTCGATGCTGCATGGTAGACCATTTGTATTCCCCCAATATCAAGTTTCATATGTGAAGTTTCCTGTGTGGGGGCGTGTTTACTTCACGTTAACCTTCTCTGTGCTTTTCCCCTGTTGTAGTCTGCACTTTCTCTGTTTTAAATTTGAACTTTCTTCTGTGTGGCATTTGTACTGTCTGTTAAGTTCCTCTATGCTTCTCCCATGTTGTAGTCACCACTTCCTCTTTTCTAAGGACTCGGTGTTCTTAGTTTACGTACATGTGGTAGCCTTAAGTGTTAGGGTACCGAGGATTCATCGTCGTCGACGCGGTAGCGTCGACGGGCGACATACCCTTGGTACCCTAACACCCATTCAAGGCTTTGTCGCCCGTCGCCGCTGATGCGACGACGGGGGATGAAGCCGAGGCGCTGGTTCATAATGCTGTGTTGAGCATGTGCACGACGACTAAGGGTTGGGGTGAGTGTTGTTAAGACCCCAACTTATATATTGTTATGCAAACAAGATTTAGATTTAATTTTTCACTTGGTAGATGTTGACGTGTTAGCGTCGATGCTGCATGGTAGACCATTTGTATTCGCTCCAATATCTTGTGTTTAACTTATCTGTTAACTTCCTATATGCTTCGCACTGTTGTAGTTTGCACTCCCGCTAATTTAAATTTGAACTTCCCTATGTGGAACATTTGTACCGTTGTTGCGACCTCGGATCAACATGGATCCTAAGTCCCTGTGATTAACATGCTAGTCCCTGGATCAGCAGCTAGCACTTCACAGTCGATGAATATCATGTAAAACACAAGTCATTATTACACGAGTAATCCAGAGTATAATTATTACAACTTGCATAGCTTATAGCTAGCTCAAATAAAACAGCGGAAACTAAATAAAACTTGAGTCCATCAACGCCTCAGGCTAGCTGCGTGAAGACCCGCGATCCCTACGCACCTTTCAATCTTCGGATTCTGCACATAAGACGTGCAGCTAACAAGTTGGATCAATACTTTGAATGTATTGGCAAATTACACCAAGGAAAGAGTAAGACTATCTCTACATACAAGGCTAAGAGTAGGCTCTGGGGTTCATTTGCGTTAACCCAATTTTATCAATGTAATGAGAAAAGAGGAAGAAAGTTTTTCCTACTTTGTAAACTTTGATAAATAGTATAGGGTCGAATGGAACACGTGGATATTACTCACCAAGTGCCCAAATCAACCTAGCACTTGGATATTACGCACCAAGTTCCCAAAATCCCACCCAATGGCGATATTACTCACGCCTTGAGGTTTATAAAACGTTAAGTTTGGAAAAGAGAGAGGAAGATCTTTCAGAGGCTCCATCCTTCAGATGCTCAAAGTTTTTCTGTTTCCGTGAACACGGCTGATCGATCAGATTGCAATACCCTCGAGAGGTTGTGCACTTTCCCCACAATCCACGATCAAGTCCTTTTACTGACAAGACCATGGCGAAGCCTTCCCTTAGTAGCCCCTCCACCAGCTGGATCCAACCGTGCCAAGAACCTCCAAATGTTGGTACCTCGGTGAGGTTTCCCACTAAGTACTAAGCCAAGACAGAGCCCATATGTATTGTGGTTGCACGGAAAGCTTCTGAATTCTGAAACATGGCAGACTTCTTTGATTCTTGGGCGGCCGTCCTCCACAAAAATCTCACTCGTTGTCCCGACAACCATTCCGCCCAGAAGAAAACTTAGTTTTATTTTGAAAGGGTTTTGGAGAAGAAAAGTTCGCTCGAGAGAGCTCTCATACTTAGAAATTTTTTTTGAGTCTTTCGAACCCTCCCAATGGTACTTGATATAGATAAGTATATAGCATAGCATGCATAACTAAGAAAAACAGGATAACCTATTGGGATAGAAAATCCTAAGCATAGAGCTACTCATGGCATACTACAAAACCGCACTTGCAAAATAGTACTAAGAAAATCTACCAAAATCCTACACATGCATACTACAGAATTTTGAAGAGTAAAACATGCATAGTCAAAACTGGGACGTAAACATGAACAAGTGGTGTAACTTGCCTTGATCCGAGCAGCAATCTACACAACAGTACTTCTTAGCGCACTCCGAGCAATCTAACGAAACAAACATGGATCCAATCACAAGTTGCACAAAACAAAGTCACGAAGTCAAATATGCATGCATGCAACATGGTAATATGCTAGAATGGATTTGATTTCGACCAAGGGTTTTAACCAGGGGTGTTGTTGAGTTGGGGATGTCGTTAGAATTAATTCCCCACAGATTTTAACTATTTTGGGTTAAATCCTAAATAAGCAAGCTCAATACTAGATCTACAACTCCAATCTACCTCGAGACAGATCTGAACACCCTAGGCATGATATGGTAATTTTCTACAAGAGGTCTTATCGAAACAAAGCCAACGCAACAAGAATCAACTAAAACGGAGTTACGGATAAATTTCTAGAATTAAAAAGCTCTAATCTAAACTTTAAATCCTACTGCAAGATTGCTCTGACAAAATAACAATATTATTGTAGATCTGTGTTCTACTCGAAAATATGAATCCAACGCTATATCATACGCAATGTTTGGACTAATATTCGAATTACTATGGATTTTACAAGATTGGAGCTATTTCTGCCTATTTAAAAGAAAAACAAAGGGGGCCAGTGATGCGGCGACACGTGGCGGCCCAGGATTGGTCCGCGAGGCGCACGTGACGTCGACGCGGTGCTGACGCGGCGACGACGCGGCGGCTGCCACGTGGCGCGGCGCGATTCGCCGGTACCGCTTCGGTGCGCCCGTCTAATCTGGGTCGTTGGTTCGGTATCGGACGGCTGAGGGGGTGTGGCCGGCGGCTTACCGAGGTGGGTGGCGACGGGGTCGACGGCGGACGGCGGCGGCGGTTGGCGGCGGTCGGCGACGAGAAGGCGGTGCTCCCCCGGCTTGGTGGAGTAGACGACGGTGGCCGGTTTTTCGCCGCGGTTCCGTTTCCGGGGGCGGCGTCAGCTCTCCTCCTCCGAGGCGACGGCGAACGGCGGCTGGAGGCGGCGGAGGCGGCGGGGCTCCGGCGTGGAATTGGCGGCGGCTCGGCGGCGGGGTTGGGCGGAAAAAGGGCTAGGGTTTTGGGGAGGCGTGCCGGGGATTAAGTAGGGCAGAGACTTGGGGCGAGGGTCGCGGAATCCGCTCCGGATTCACCGGAGGTGGTTGCCGACACGGAGGTGGCGGCGTGCTCGAGCCGGACTCGGGGAGGAGGCGGCTGACGGCTAGGGCCCGCCTGTCGGCGGCTGCGGGCGCGGGAGCGGGCTGGTGGCTGGCGGCTGGCGGCTGCTGGGCCGGCCTGGGCGTCGGCTGCGCTGCGCGTCGCCCACCCGTCCAACCCGTCCAGGCGGCGGCAGGTAAGCCCCGGGCTGGCTCGACCGGCCCGGTTAGGTTAGGTTTCCTTTTTTTTATTCCTTTTATTATTTTCTGTTTTGATATTTGTTTAACAACTTTTGCAAACGGACTCCGAATTAGACGAAATTTGTTTCTAAAATTTTGTAAAAAGAAGAGGGTTAGAGTAGGACTATAAAATAACACTTTTGCAAGGGTTTTGGTGGTTCAAAAAGGTTTTACCCCCTTTTAGTCTATAAGTGACTAGGGGGTTTAAGAAAATACCTGATGCAGTTTTTGATATGTGATGCCATGATGCATGCTTCTAGTAACATCTGTAATTGCAAAAATTTGGGATGTTACAACTGTCTGTTAATTTTGTTTGTGCTTCTCCGTGTTGTAATCCGTACTTTCTTTTTTATGGACTCGATAGTTTTAGTTTACGTAGACACGATAGTCTTATGTGTTAGGGTATCGAGCCTACATCGCTCGTCGACGCTTCCCTTTGTGGGGCATTAATATTGTATGTTAACTTTGTATGTGCTTTCCCTTTCTTTGATATTTGTACCATAGAATTTGGAGATATATTTAACTTATATGCTTTAGGTACCATAGAATTTGTACCACGATCGATCTCTTGTGAAAATAAAATATCAAGAAACCATCAAAATGGGCATCAAGGAGATGTACCGATAGTTTTTTTTTGGCCATCTAGAAGAAGCTCATCGGTATGCCACACGGTACTGACCATGTGTACTTTTAAAATGAAAGCCGTGTGCTGATTAATCAGTGTACTGCCTATCGAATAAATCTGAAAACCCGATTGAGACAAGCTGCCAAATTTGAGCATCTTTTGATATTTTTTTGATGTCAGGCTGAACAAATGCAATCCCTGATATTAAAAAAATTAGAGCGTTGCTACAAAAAATCTGCTAGAGGTCTGGCACGATTGTACTGCTCAACGATATATTGAATCTGTCGTACCTAAAATGAAAGAATATTTTAGACTTAATGACAACTACTCAAGTAAATACACGGCCAAAACAGAGCAGAACATGTTAGTTTACAAAAGATATCAGAAAGTGTGAGACAGAGAAAGAAAAGAGAGCATGAGGGCTGGACCGGTGACGAAATATGCACCCATTTATCCATCGACGACAGAGAGAGAAAGGAGCAGTATGTGCATTTTTTGACCACGAAGTGCATTTTTTGTGTTAACACAAGTGTACTGCCATGAGAGAAACATAAAGACAAGATACTTTCTACTCCCTCCGTCCCAAAATAAGTGACTTGAGTTTGTCTAGATTCACATGTACCTATATACTAAAACGTGTCTAGATACATTCGAATCTAGCCAAATCCACGTCACTTATTGTAGGACGGAGGGAGTAATATTTTTCCTAATGACGAGTACATGTCAGCCATAGTCTACTCTCTCTATTTTAAAATATAAGATGTTTTAACTTTGTGAAATGAGTGTATCTAGACCTTTTTAGCGTGTAGATTCACGTAGGTTTGAACTAAATCTAGACACTAAAAGGGATTTAGATACACCCATTTTATAAAGCTAAAACATCTTATATTTCGAAACGAACGGAGAAGATATCAATAGAACCGCATGTACTGCCGACAAACACTGTACAAGAGATAGCCTAATCAACTTCATGCGACAAAACAACAAGCATTGTATGGTCACTAACATTTTTATGGGGCATGCGGTGATTTTTTCTGAACCACAAGCTCTCTGTGTCCTATCCATTCACCACCACTCCTTATTCTCGTTTAACTTTTTTTTCTTTGTTCGATTGCAGGGTAGCAGCACAGCAGGTCACGGGAAGAGCCAGAACAGTGCACATCACCGCTGGTTCTCTAGCCCGACGGCAATGACTTTGTAAGCCTGGAAGACGGGAACAAGGACAGGAGGTGGAGATTCAGCTCGCGTTATCGGGGCAGTTTTCTCTGTCAGAAGTTGAGGTTGAATGGATGAGGGGACAGGAGCTGGGCGTTCAGGCAAGATCAGATGCTCTTCTTGGGAAAGTTCAGCCACGGGGATAGCCGAGGCTTGCACCAACGCTCTGATTCAGGGATGTGCTCGCGTGCAAGGGGCAGAGGAGGCCTACACGGGCGCGCGAAGTAGGCTTCGGGCAGCGCATCTATCAGGGTAGAACGATGGGGCGTGCATGGAGCAGACCGAGGGCGCCGCTGCCTGTGGAGACAAATACTCCTACAAATACTCCTTAGGTAGGAGACAGAGGAGCTTCTTCCTCCGGCGGCGCGGGATCCTAATCGGGCAGTGGTACGGGAGTCAAGATGGGAATGGGCTGGGTCGACCCGCCGGGTCATTGACCCGATCCAAATTTTCAGGGCCATTGGGACGCACGGGTCGGTCACGAACGTGTTTTGGGTCAAAAGGGCCGGCTCTGACTGACCCACTGGGTCAACGGGGTCGACCCATCTATTCCCTGCCCCCGTCCACAATAGGGCTCTGCTACTCGCCCTAGTTCTGCCGCCGTCCCCGTCGCCGCCCATCTCTTCTACTCGCAGCCCCCGCTCCCGTCGCCGCCCATCTCTGCCGCCAGCGGCACAGCCTACCGCTCGCCTTCCCACTCCTGGAGTGCTTCCCGTCCGCAGCCCAGCTCGTTTGTCTTCCCGGCCACCGCCCAGATCGTCATCGTCCCGCTCGCCGCCCAGCTCGCCATCGTCCCGGTTGCCGCCCAGCTCTAAGGTCGTGCTCCTCTGGTTGGCTTCCTTCCTCCCAGCGGTTAGTGCTTCCTGTCTCCTCTGTTTTCTTGGTTAGGGATCGTTCAAGATTAATCCAACAGGTGAAAATAGTAGCTACACATCATTCTATTGACCATGGCAAGGCATGCGCACCTTCATACTATCCTCTAGTAAATTTTGATCATGCTCTGCCTTGTGACACTCAGTGATGTAGTCAGTGACTGAAAAAACAGAAAAAGAACATGTCCTTTTAACGTTTGTTTTAGCTTAGGCATTTTTATTGGCATTCATTCTGTCCTAAATATGAGCTCAAAATCCTTGTACTGAATTACTTTTTAGTATATTGAAAAATTTCAGGAGGAAGGCACCAGCCAGAACAGAAAGCGCCACACATCAGAAAATAATTTAGCCAATTGGTGCTCGTTCAAATGTATACTCGTAGCTGGTCATTATCTACTGCAGTTATTGACAGAAATACATTGCATTCAGTTACATATTTGATGTCTCTTTTCAGTTCCTTTCCTGACTCATTTCTCCGATACAGATGGTGAGGGATGTACAAGTAACCTCGAGTAGATGTTGAAGCAATCACTGATGAAATGAGAGTGAAATCACTGATTTGTGAAGTCCGTAAGTGTATTGTGATTTCTGAAACATGTAAATCATTGATTTGTGGTTCGTTTGTAACCTTGTCCGTGTTAAATTATCGTCTCTGTTTAGACAATACTTTTTTCTTCTGATAATAGTTTGTATAGAGAATTTTCTTTGTGTCAGCGTAGCTGAGAAATGTATCTTCACTGAATTTGGGTCGGCCCTGGGGTACCCAATGGTCAGCGAGGCGACAACATTTTCTTGGAATGGGTCGGCCCATGGCCACTGAAATTGGCCCTGAGGCCATGGGCCAGGTCCAAGACTAGGTCTGGGCCGGCCCATTCCCAACTTGATACGGGAGCTCCGTCTAGAGGAGGCGCGAGATCCTTCCGACAGGGGCGGGGTTGAACGACGACTGGAGCTGTCGACGGTGCGAGACGTGGGTATCAAGGGCAGTTGCCTGGACGCGAGCAGGGATCGAGGTAGTGGGAACATGATGAGGCATACTTTGTGCGTCAGCCTGATTTTTTGTCGATTCGGGACCCTAGCTACTATATAGGCTCAACGCTGTGCAGAATAATATTCTGAACACCGGTTTTAGAATAGTCTCACCTTATATATAAAAGCTAAAGTGAAACTAGTTCAGTTATACAGGAAACGAAGTAAACTTTGTCAGACAGCAGAGTGATTTTCTTTTCAATGGGAGTGAATTTTCTTTTTCTCAGGAAAACACCATGTTGGAAGTGAACTTTTTAAATTTCTAGCCATGTCCGAAGTGTCAAAATTATAAAGCAAACTTTTTTAGACAGTAGAGTGAACATTTTTATTAATGCACTTTATTTTTACCAAACATAGTTTTTTGATTTTTTAGCCTCGTATGACGTGAACTACCAAATATAACCAGAATTCCCGTTGCGATCGAAGTGAACTATGTTTTTCTTTAGAGTGAACTTTCTTTCTAATGCATGTGAATTTTCTTTTTATCGAAACATCTTTCTAGTTTTTTTAGTCCCGTCTGAAGTGACACGCCGCGTTCGAAGTGAACTGTGTTTTTCCATAGAGTGAACTTTCTTTTTAACGCCTGTGAACTTTCATTTTAAATGTAAAACCATTACATTTTTCTCAGTGAACTTTTTTTGGACAACTGGACGAACTTTCTTTTTTCAACACTTGTCAACTTCCTTTTTATCGAGCACGGTGAACGACACAGTGAACGTTTATTTTGAGCACATTAAACTTTTATTTTCTTAACCCTGTGGATGAACGAACTTTCAAACAAAAATGTTATATGTGTAATAGGTGAATTGCATTTTTTTCATGTAAAACAGATCTCGGTGGACGCCGGGGATGGAGGCAGGGGCAACGGGATCCGGGGGTAGGCGAGTTGGGCCGCCTTGGACAGAGGCGTGACATGCTAAAGCAACGCGTGAGGTATAGGGGTGACCGGCGACAGATGCGCGGGGGCGAAGGTGTGGCTGGCGGCGGCAGAGGAGGGCCGACGTCACGCGAGGAAGAAGGTGGTTAGGTGGAGCGGCGGCGTGGAGGAGGGCCGGCGATGGGCGGGGCGGAGGAGGTTCGGCGGTGCGCGGTAAAGAAGGTGCTTAGGTGGGGGTTCACTTGGTTGTTATCGGGTCGTGGTGATTATGTTGTGTCTAATTAGGGGTTCCTGTATAAACTATATAGGAATCTCTTAAGGGGTTCTCTTTTGCCGTTCTATATATATATATATGGTTAGACTATTCTATCATCATTTATAGAATAATATTCTATACATGTATTGCGAGTGTACTAGATTTAGAGAGGGGAAGCAGACTCCTTTCCCATGCCAACCCAACCATATTAGCTCATGTTGCCCCCGGTCACGCGTCGCGCGGGAGCTAGAATCCTCGCTGCCGACGGCCACATGCCGCTATGCCGAAGCTAGAGCTTTTATTCTGCCGTTGGCCACAATTCATCTCACCAGAGCCAAACCAGAGCCCTGTCTCCAGCAACATATTACGTCAATCTCATACTCTTACATGGTATAAGAGTGACAAGATCCTTGACCTAGCCACCGCACACGCTTCCGCGCCGCGCCGCCCTCGGGGAGGTCGATCTACATGATCTCCGCCGGGGGCCACGCAACCCGTACACATGGTTCGTCCGCCGATCCGTGATCGGCTGCGCTGTAAGTCTTTTTTTCCGATCTCTTGATCCGTTTTCTTTTTTGGTTTACCGATCTTAGATCGGATTGAGTCGCCCACCGCCGTCGCTGCGCCTCTACTCTGATCATCGGCATCGAGGATCTACACCGCGCCCGTGAGCCTGCCTCCTCCGCTGTTGCGCTTGGCTCGACAGGCTATCGCGGCCTCACGGCAAGTTGTCGCGCACCGCGGACGGCTGCTACGCATTCCTCGGAATGCTACCGCGGCCGCCCCCGTCGGATCCTCTTCGTCGACATCGTCCGGGACTTCACCGACAACGTCGTCATCGAATCTGATCTACGCGTCGTCCACGCCATGGCGCATACGGTGCACCGTCGGTCTGATCAACCGATCTCGCGCCTGTCTACGCCAAGCACGTCTCCGAGCACGCGCCTACCACCGATCGAGCTATGGGCTGCCGTTGTGTCGCCCGTCGGGCCACAGCGCCGCCGCCTTTGGTCCACACTACCGGCTTCCAACGCGCCTTCCTTGACGTGTACGTTGTTGGGTTTGCAGCATAGAAAACAAAATTTTCCCTACGATGGGAACTACACGCCAAGATCTATCTACTAGATCCAAGCAACGGGTGGATATACATCCATAGAGAACTTACCCTCGAAGACAACAGAGCTTTGTTAACGAGTTGGAACTCGTGAATGATATAGTCGTACGCTTGCCGATCTCAAGATCATGTGGAAGTCCTAGCGCCGCAAATCAGCAGCGCATCCGTCCTCGCACACACGTTCAGGCCACCGAACAACCTCCACCTCCTCGCTCCAGCAAATCAGCGGAAACAGCAACTCCTTCCAGACGAAATGCCACCAGGAAATTGTATCTCGCTAATCCGAGATCATGGGAAATATATCTAGAGGGGGACAGAGAGCCTTCATGAGGAGGTGTGCTTTGTGAGGGAGGAAAGGGGGGATCCTCCCCTTCCATGGCCGGCGCCCATGGGGGGTGCCCCCACCTCTTCCTCATTCATGTGGTGGAAGCTCCACTCACATCAATTTAGCCTCCACCCAAAGTTCCACTCACATGCATTAAATTTTCACCAAGTTTAATGCAACTCTCATTTAATAAAACTCTTTTATTTATTTTATTCAGAATTTTGTTAATTACTTTAATTAACAAACATTCACATAAAACCCCTTGTAACATTTCAATATCACAACTAGAACCAGTTTCTACAATTTCACTTGAAAAAATTCAGGTTTCCATCGAAATAATTCCAGCGCTTCTTTCGTCTGAAACATATGTGCTCCAAAATGGTGTTTGGCAACCCTTAAGTGTGTCACCCTACGGTTCGCGAATAATGCAGACATGATTGAGACTCCTCTCAAATCAATAATCAGAAGCGGGACCTGGAGATCCATACCGACTCCTGCACATTCAACGATGACTTCTGTGATCGTGAGAACCTTTAATGCTAGTAAGTTAATCCCTTTGTCTCATGATATATTACATGTCCGAAATTCGATCATCGGTATCCAAATACCTAGTTTGATCTCATTATCGACATGCACTCTTTTCTCGTTCCCGTGATATAACATTCTAGTGATCACATCATTTGCTTGCAAGCTATCTTAATGTGATATCACTGAGAGGGCCCAAAGTATATCTATCCGTCATCGGGATTGACAAATTCCACTCTTGATCCATGAGCCTCAACATAACATCTTCAGAGTATCTGAACCCACCTTTATAGTCACCCTTTTACGGTGTGACGTTTGATGTTATCAAGTTACTTTTCTGATGTCAGCAATTAACATGATCTAATGGTCTAAGGATAAAGATTACTTCGTATGATGTTATAGCAATATAAACATAATGACTTTGATCGTAATGCTATACTTCGGATGAATGTTAATCACATCATTTCACAAATGTTGTGACCTCGTTATTAACAACATCCAATGTCCATGATCAAGAAACTTTGATCATCTTATTAATCAACGAGCTAGTCTATAAGAGAGGCATAACTAGGAACCTTTTATTTGTTTATTAAACACACATGTATTGGCGTTTCCTATCAATACAATTATAGCATGCAAAATAAACATCTATCATATACAAGGAATACATAATAACAACTTTATTATTGCCTCTCCGGGCATATTTCCATCAGTCTCCCACTTGCACTAGAGACAATAATCTAGTTCACATATTGATAAATCTAACACCCATGGAGTTCTAGTGTTGATCATGTTTTCCCTAGGGAGAACTTTAGTAAACAGATCTGCTACATTTAGGTCTATGTGTACTTTACAAATCTTTATATCTCCATCCTTGACATGCTCGCGGATGGAGTGAAACCGGCGCTTAATATGCTTGGAATTCTTGTGAGCTCCTTCATCCAAACCGCTTCCTGCACCGCTTCTGAAGCAACAACATATTCTGCCTCCGTCATTGATCCAGCCACCACAGGTTGTTTGGAACTCCTCCAACTAACTGCTGCTCCGTTGAAGAGAAATACATATCCGGATTGAGACTTAGAGTCATCCAGATTGGTGTCAAAGCTAGCATCGACATAACACTTAGCGACTAGCTCTTCTTCACCTCCGTATATAACAAACATATCCTTAGTTCTTCTTAAGTACTTAATGATATTCTTGACCGCTATCCAGTGTTCCGTACCTAGATCAGATTGGTACCTACTAGTCAAACTAATAGCATGTGCCACATCCGGTCTTGTACACAGCATGGCGTACATTACAGAGCTGATGGCTAAGGCATAGGGGATCTTGTCCATTATCTCTCTTTCTTCCGCCATAGCCAGACTTTGAGTCTTACTCAATGTCTTGCCTTGCAACATAGGTAAGAACACCTTCTTACTTCCGTCCATATTAAACTTCTTTAATATCTTATCAAGGTATGTACTTTGCGATAGCCTAGTTAGGCGCCTTGATCTATCTCTATAGATTTTAATGCCTAATATATATGAAGCTTCACCAAGGTCCTTCATCGAAAATTTGCTGTTTAGATAACTTTTAACACTGTTTAAAAGATCTATATCATTTCCAATCAATAATATGTCATCCACATATAATATCAGAAATGCCACATTGCTCCCACTCACTTTCTTGTAAATACAAGCCTCTCCATAAGTTTGGACAAATCCAAACTCTTTGATCACCTCATCAAAGCGGAGATTCCAACTCTGGGATGCTTGCTTCAGTCCATAGATGGATCGCTGAAGCTTGCATACCTTATCAGCATCCTTAGGATCGACAAAACCCTTAGGTTGTATCATATACAACTCTTCTTCAATATTACCATTAGGGAACGCAGTTTTGACATCCATATGCCATATTTCGTAATCGAAATATGCAGTCATAATCCTAACCGACTTTAGCATCGCTACGGGAGAGAATGTCTCCTCGTAGTCAACTCCTTGAATTTTTCGAAACCCTTTGGTGACAAGTCGACCTTTATAGAAGGTCACATTACCATCAACATCAGTTTTTCTTTTGAAAATCCATTTATTCTCAACGGCCTTTCGATCATGAGGTAAGTCCACCAAGGTCCAAACTAAAGGGAATATGCTCGAGAGGCAATAATAAAGTGGTTATTTTATTATTCCTTGTTTATGATAAATGTTTATTTTGCATGCTATAATTGTATTAATTTGGAAACGTTAATACATGTGTGTTTAATAAACAAAAAGGAAAGTTCCTAGTTATGCCTTTCTTATAAACTAGCTCGTTGATTAACAAGATGGTCAAGGTTCCCTGATCATGGACATTGGATGTCGTTAACAATGAGGTCACAACATTGGTGGAATGATGTGATGAACATTCATCCAAAGTATAGCATTACGATCAAAGTCATTATGTTTATATTTCTATAACATCATACGAAGTAATCTTAGTCCTTAGACCATGATATCATGTTAATTGCTAACACCGAAAGAGTATCTTGATAACATCAAACTCACACCGTAACAGGGTGACTATAAAGGTGGGTTCAGTGCTACGAAGGTGTTATGTTGAGGCTCATGGATCAAGATTGGGATTTGTCCATCCCGATGATGGATAGATATACTCTAGGCCCTCTCGGTGATATCACATTGAAATATCTTGCAAGCAAGTGATGTGATCACTAGAATGTTATATGACGGGAACGAGAAAAGAGTGCATGTCGGTAATGAGATCAAACTAGGTATTTGGATGCCGATGATCAAATCTCGGGCATGTAATATATCACGAGACAAAGGGATTTAGTTACGACGTTAAAGGTTCACACGATCACAAGAGCCATTGTTGAATATGTGGGAGTCAGTACAGATCTCTAGGTCCCGTTGCTGATTATTGATCGGAGAAGGGTCTCAATCATGTCTACATTATTCACGAACCGTAGGGTGACACACTTAAGGATACCGACACCATTTAGGAGCAAATATGTTTCAGATAAAGATTAAGAAAGCGCTGGAATCATTTCGATGGAAACTGGAATTGTTTCGGGTGAAATTGCAGAAACTGGTTCTGCATGTGATATTGAAATGTTGCAGGGTTTTTTTTGTGAATGTTAGTTAATTAATGTAATTGAAAATATTCTGAATAAAATAAATAAAATAGTTTTATTTAATGAGAGCTTGCATTAAATTTGGTGGAAATATAATGCATGTGAGTGGAGGCATATTTATGTGAGTGGAGCATCCACCACATGAATGATGGAAGAGGTGGGGGCACCACCATCGCTGCCATGCCATGGCCCTTGGTTTCCCCTCTCTTCCCTATAAAAGGCCCCCCTCTCCTCCTCACAACACACACCTCCTCGTGAAGGATCTCTCTCCCCCTCTAGTTATTCCCATGGTCTCGGATTAGCGAGATACATGTTCCCAGTGGCTTTATCTGCAAAGGAGTTGCCGCTTCCGCTTCTTTGCTAGAGCGAGGGACGGAGGTTGTCGGGGTACCGAACGTGTGTGCGATCACGGATGCACCGCTGCTTTGTGGTGCTAGACTTGCTGGAGCTGGATCTGATGGACGTGCTGGAGCTGGACCTGCTGGACTTCATCACGATCTTGAGATTGGCAAGTGTACGACTACATCATCCACGAGTTCCAACTCGTTAACAAAGGTTTGTTGACTTCGAGGGTAACTTCTCTATGGATGTATATCCACCCGTTGCTTGTATCTAGTAGATAGATCTTGGCGTACAGTTCCCATCGTAGGATTTTTTTTGTTTTCTATGTTACGAACCCAACAGTGGTATTAGAGCCTGATCTATGCGTAGGTGCTTTGGACGGGTAGTACACATATGTTTATATGTGGGCGATGATGATCATGGTATTGCTTCTTTCATATATTTTGGATATTGGTGGCATAGTGGGATGAAGCGACCCGGACCAACCTTACATGTCATCTCACATGAGACCGGTTCCACGATTGGCATGCAACTAGTTTTGCATGAGTGGCTGGCGGGTGACTGTCTCTCCTACTATAGTCAATATCTGATTTACAACGAGTTGCTAATAACTTAGTTATCATCGTTGTGGTTCCATGTTCGTAGGTAAGACCGGTTCTATCTTCGAAAGCCCTAAGCCACGTAAAACTTGCAATGGATAAATTAGAGGCGTCTAGTTTAGATTGTTGCTGGGCTAGTGTCATGATATGGTAATGTTGTAAGTTGATGTATGGTAGATACCCTTACAACACACATAACGTGTAAGTTCCATAGACCTTGGCCTTACACACAACGGAATGATAGAAATCATACCATGATGCACATAATGGTGATCAAATGCATGGACCATATCATTCCACTTTACACATATGATGTTTGCATCTTATATTGCTAGTTTGGCGTTTTAGTAGCATTATAAGATGATCCCTCATTTAAATATCAAGATAAAATATGTTCTTCCTTAAGTATGCACTGTTCTATGGATCGTGTTTCGAGACATCACGTAATGATCAGGTGTACTCGACTCTAAGCTTTCATACGACGGGAGTAAGACAGTTTTACACATGCGAATACTAAGGTTCTTACTTGGCGAGCCTAGCATGTACAGACATGGCCTCGGAACACGGACCGAAAGGTTAAGCATGAGTCATATAGTTGATGTGATGCCCGTATTGATGCTTGCCTTTGAAGCTACACCGACTCACGTGATGATCGAACTTGGTGTAGTGGATTTGGTTCATGTAATCACCAAAAAGGCACGAGGGATGTAGTTTTTGAGTGGGAGTTCATTTCTAATTTGGATTAATCGAACTCAATTTGTCATAAACTAAATCAAAGTGAATTTGCATAATTTGTTGTAGTCATTGGCGTCTGTTCACTACCTTATGCTTAGTTTTAATTGAGATAATAGAACTATAGAATTCTAGATATTTACTTTACGAACTGGTATCGTATTGTTTTGAATGTCAATTTAAAGTTTAGAAGTCCTGTTGCAAACTTTCAGAAAACTCTATTTACTCCATGAAGTTTAATAAGTAGTATTAAATCAAGAGTAAGAATTCCAATGTTAGTATCTAAAGTATCATGTTTGCCTCCATGATTATTGATATTCAAAAGTTGTTTTAATATCAAGATTATCTAGGAGCTAAACAATTGTTTGAGAAACCATCACGTGTGGAAGATATTGTGATATCTGAAACAATATTTTTGGTTGCATTATGATAGAGTATAATTTAGCAAAATACATGTTCTCATATTGTATGAGAATTTGTGAAGGATGGAGATGCTAGGCATCCAGATCTCCCAAAAAGATTTTGGGAACTAACATTATACTCGCGATTCTTACTTATAGGCTATAGTAGCTTGATCATGAAAGTTGTCATGATAAGGATGAATAGAAGATGTAAGTAAAATGTTTACTACACTAATAGATTACTAAAGAATGGATTTTTGAAAGAACACCAAACATTTGATGATGGTGATCCACTTCAAAGCACAAGTCTAAAGGTATTAGTATTTGACTATATACACTTTGTACTATGTGTCATGTGAATGACACCACTATTGATGTTGATAGATTCTTTTAAAAGAAAAGGAATTTTTGAAAGAGAATCTATAAAATATTTGGCAGCAAAGAAAAGGTTGGAGATGTCCAACTTAGGTATATAGAAGATATACATGTTATGGATGTATTCCTTGCTTGTTAAACAATGTGGTTCTGATGTATTGGATACCGGTATTGGATACTGAATTGGTCGGTGTGAAGTGTCATACAGAACAACACAATTCATGAACTGCAACAGCCTAAGTAACTGGCAAGATAATAAGTGATGATGTTCATCGAAAATAAATAAAGGGTTATTGTGTTTTCGTTGTCGTCAAACCGATCCTTCAAGATTTGTTTTCATAATTGTTATTTTGTTCCGGTATTACGAGAACAATGGTTGTTCAAATAATTACCGTATTCCATAAAGGATGGATGAACTTTTACAAGTCTAGTTGGAGAAATCACACCCATAAACATTATTGCTAAAATGTTGTAAGACAAATGATTGGAAGATCACGTATGAAGTGACATCGTTGTTTGAATTATATTGGAAAGTAAACATGAAGAAACTCCATGTTGATGGATTTTTTGAGTCTTTTGATTTTGATCAATTGACGCTTTTGAAACTTTCCTCGAGATAATTGAAACTCCGTTCATAGGCCAAAGAGGAACGGATGACTAGCTTATTGGAAATTCTGCATGCTGATGTGCATAGTCCATTATGTGTAGCCATATGTGATGGATCTTTTTGCTTCATATGCTTTCTCCAGAAATTTGAGTGAATATGTCTATATATATTTACTTAATAAGGAAGAAGTATGAAACATTTTAAAATTGTTCAAAGACTTTCAAGATGAAGTGAAAAAACATTATAACAAGAAAATAAAAGATTTTATGATTTGATCATAAAGGAAGATATTTGAGTTACAGGTTTAGCAAAACACCTAAGATTTCAGGAATTGTTCCATGAATTTGCATTTCCCGATAAACCACAGGAGTATGGTATGTTCGAGAGATCAAATCAAACCTTGTTTGACATGGTAAGATCAAAGGTGTCATTTATATAACCTCCATGATGTTTTAAGGATTAAAGCTTTAGAGACTACTGCTTTTACACTGAAAAGAGCACCATCATGATCCGTTGAAATGACACCATATGAGTTATGGTTTGGGATAAAACCCGAATTGTCTTTTCTTAAATTTTGGTATGTTATGCATAAGTAAAATGTTTACAACCAAAGTTGGATAAGCAAGTCTTTGTAGGTTATCCCAAAGAATTTGTTGGGAATTCCTCCATAACACTGAGGACAAAAGAGTTTGTCACTTGGAACATCAAGTTTCTTGAGAAGGAATTTTTTGTGAAAAGTTAAGTGGGAGGACAATAGAACTTTGATAAGGTTGTTGAACCTTAGCTATATGTGCTAAGTAGCGCAGCGCCGAAAAGTGTCTCGGTGGCGGCCTCAATGCTCATGCCTCCCATTATTACAAAGGGTGTGATCTTGGAGATTAGAGTTCCTATTGAACCATGTGGGTCAGTAACAATCAAATAGTAAGATTTGAAACAAAAGTCGTTATTTTTTGACAATGATGAACCGACTACATGCAAAGAAGCGATGATGGGCCCTGACTCCATAAAATGACTAGAATTCATAGAATCCGTGATAGTATCCATACACGAGAAATCAAGTTTCTGAACTTGGAAGACCCTCCGGAAAGGCATGAAGCCTATTGGTCGTGTTTGGATCTATAAAGAAATAGACATGGATGTTTAACATCTATGAAATAGTCGAAATGTCGGAAAGAAGTTTACAACAATGTTCAAGGAGTTGACTATGACAAGATTTGAACTTTCATAGCGATATTTAGTCTTGACGGATTAATATAGCAACCACTACATATAATTTGGTATATGGTAGTTGAATAAACAAAACAAGGTTCTTATAATAGAATGGTTACCTAGGACGTGTACATGACACAGTCCGAATGGTTTTGTTAATTCAAAGGGTGCTAAAAGGGCATGCAAACTTCAATAGTTGAAGTGAGCATAGCGGAGTTAGAATCTTCACCATGATGAAAATGTTAAAGGAGTTTAATTTCATCGGAGATGATGAAGATGCTTGCATTTGCAAGAAATTAAGTGGGAGTGCTGATACGTTGCAAACATATCTATAATTTTTGATGTTCCATGCTTGGTTTTTATCTACTTTCTTATGTTTTGTCCACACTTTGGAGTACTTTCTACACACTTTCTTGGACTAACCTATTAACAAGATGCCACAGTGCCAGTTGCATGTTTTCTGCTGTATTTGGTTCCAAGAAAGTCAGAAAATGAATATTATCGGAATTGGACCAGACAAAAGCCAAAGTCGATATTTTACCGGAAGACTCACGGAGCCAGAAGACGAGACGGAGAGGGGCCACAGGGCGGCCACACCATGTGGTGGCGCGGGTCCACCCTGGCCACACCACTAGGTGGTGTGGGCCCCCTGGCCGCCCACCGACCTTGCCTCTTCGCCTATAAGATGCCTCCCGATGCAAAAACCCTAAATCAAAAATCCTCCAGCCACGAAAAGTTCCACAACGCCGCCACCACCGAAGGGGAGATTCGGGGGACAGAAAGTCTCTGTTCCAGCACCCTACCGGGATGGGGAAGTGCCCCCGGAGCCATCTCCATCGAGCTCCACCACAATCTCCATCGCCGTTGCTAATTCCCATGATGAGGAGGGAGTGGTTCTTCCTCGAGGCTAAGGGTTCTACCGGTAGCTATGTGTTCATCTCTCTCTCTCTCTATGCGTGATCATATTGTGATCATGAGCTTTGTAATCAAGTAGATCTACTTTGCTACTCAAGTGCTTTAATAGATCTCTGCTCTCTCCCCATGTGTGTGAAAGTGACAGCGTGCACACCATGGTGGCACTTAGGCTAGAGATTACAAATACTTGTTATGAGTTATATTTGTAGTTGGATGTTTCTATGAAATTGTGGTGTTTGTTGGAACCATCTAGTGCTCAAGGTGACAGTGTGGGGTTATCTAGATGCGGAAAGCGAACTTTGAGGTGTGCTGTTATAGCCCTACCATCGATTAGAGTGTTCAACCGGAGAGTAGTTAAGAGTAGTATCATGAAGATAATATATTTATATGAGAGTGTTCACTAGTGAAAGTATGATCCCTAGGCCTTTTTTGTAAGCACTGAAACACCATTTTCTATTAGGTCTATTACATGTTTGCTTGCTTCTATCTTTATTTCAGTTTTACTATAGTCTTTTCCACGCCATCAAGCTATTTTCTATCACCTATACCACTTATAATTATCCATACCACTTTTATTTCACTATCTCTTCGCCGAACTAGTGCACCTATACACCTGACAAGTGTATTGGGTGTGTTGGGGACACAAGAGACTTCTTGTATCTTGATTGCAGGATTGCTTGAGAGGGGATACCTTTGACCACTTCCTCCCTGTGTTCGATAAACCTTGGGTGATCCACTTAAGGGAAAACTTGCTGATGTTCTACAAACCTCTACACTTGGAGGCCCAACAACTGTCTACAAGAATAGAAGTGCGTAGACATCAAGCTATTTTCTAGCGCCGTTGCCAGGGACTGAAAAAGAAGAAGCTCCCACATCAACCACGTGCCAGCAAGTATTTTCTGGCGCCGTTGCCGGGGAGGTAAGGTAAAAGGACTCACATCCTCCGGTGTGAGTGCTCGAAGTTATTTCCTTTAGATTCTGCAATTTTTTATTTTTGTTTCTTATTTTCACTAGTTAGGGTTAATGGAAAACAACAACAAATTAGAGAGCTTTATAGTATTTATCTTGAGTTAGGACATGAAGTGTTTGAAGAGAAAATTAAAAAACCTATAGAACTTTATTTGCATGCTAATAGCAATGTTGTTAGTATGAATTCTTTGGACACCATTATTGCTAATGCTATGGAAAATTCTAAGCTTGGGGAAGCTAGTTTTTATGAAAATGATCTTTTTAGTTCCCCAACTTTGGAAGATAGCTATTCTATTGCTTATGATGATACAAAACCTCCAATATATGATGATTACAATGATGAATATGATATTTTCAGTCCACCTACTATTGAGGAGAAAATTAATTATGATTATAATATGCCTCCTATATTTGATGATTATGGTGATGAGAATAATAATGATAGCTATTTTGTTGAATTTTCTCCCGTTACAATTAATAAGAATGACTATGCTTATGTGGAGAGTAATAATTATTATATGCATGTGGCTCATGATAAGAATGTTTTATGTGATAGTTATACTGTTAATTTTATTCATGATGCTACTGAAAGTTATTATGAGAGAGGGAAACATAGTTTTATGTATCTCAACAATATTAAGTTTCCCCTCTTTATGTTGAAAGTCTTGAAGTTGCACTTGTTTTGCTTTACTATGCTTGTTGCTTTGTGCTTTCATGACTTGTTTATTTACAAGATTCCTATGTATAGGAAGTGGGTTAGACTTAAATGTGTTTTGAATTTGCTTCTTGATGCTCTCTTTTACTTTAATTCATATTTCCTATGTGAGCATCTTCTCAAACTATCATGCCTAACTTAAAGGCGTTAAAGAAAAGTACTTATTGGGAGATAACCCAAAAGTTTTAGATGAGTCTTGGAATTATTACCTCTGTAATAACCGCTCATTATCCTTTTTATTTGCTTTTTGTGCCAAGAGTAACCTCTAATGAGAGAGAAGTAATGCTTGGGAAAGTTGTTGTCCCGAAACAGATTTTTTTGCTTCACTGTAAAAATTCGTGTAAAATCTCTGTACGTCGTTTTGAGGCGTGAATTTTTGTGCTTCTGCCCCCGATTGTTATCTAACTTTCATTAGTTCAACACTTTTCGATTTGAGCAACAGAAGGTCTTCGAAAAAATTGGTTTTTACCTGCTGGTCTGTTTTGACAGATTTCTACCATTATTTGCATTTGCCTCTTAATCTCTTTCTCTTTGATTTCTCTTTGATCATTTGAACTTTTTAAAGGAAGTTCTATAGTAGCTTTTGTTTTAATGAAAATTTTATTGGTGTTGAAACTGAACCCAAAGACTTATTATCTTGAATGCACTAGTGTTGCTAATAAAGATTGTGTGAAGTTTTGTATGAAGGAAAAATTTCAGGTGTATGAAAAGAATGATGTAATAAGATGAAGAATGGACTAAAGCTCAAGCTTGGGGATGCCACCCCGTATCACCCCAAGAAATATTCAAGAGTTACAAGCGTCAAAGCTTGGGGATGCCCAAGGCATCCCCTTCTTCATCAATAAAAATCTCCGGTTTCTTCCAAACACTTCATTTTTATTGTTTCATGCATAGTTGTGTTGTTTTTGGAGCGTATTCTTTTTCGTTTTAGTTTTGGTTTTTCATTTGCTTGGTTTTCTTAGTTTTCTGAATAAATTGTTTGGACCCCCTCTTTCATATATGGTTTTCAAATAGTTTGGTTTGGATTGGAAAAGGGTAAGAAAGTTCATGCTTAAGTGGTAAAGTGAGCTTGTTTTTACTGTGGCCTATGCTTTGTCATGCCATGCTTGATATTGTTTTGGCTTTATGCTTACTATTCTTTGTTGTAGCATGACATTTTATAAACAATTGAGATTGCTTAATGTGCCTTGGAAGAATCATGCATTGTTTTAGCATATTAAAGCATAATATTGTGGTATTCTCCTTTGATGCTTTATTTGGGTTGACTTGGCACATGCTCACACCATGTTATGACTATCCCTAGTCACCATAGCCTTTATGATCCTTTAGTTTTCGACTTGTAGTATCCCTTTATGCTTTGATTAATGATGGTTTGTCGCTCTGCATGATTATGGCCATTATTGTTCTCTTAGTTGGTCGCTCCTAGTCTTTTGCTAGCCTCCATAACCAAGTATGAGTTCCACTCATGCATCCAACTCCCGAAACCAAGTTATTCCAAAGAGTCCACCATACCTACCTATTAGCATATGCTATTCCAAGTATATTCATGTTTCTGTTTACCTTCTGAATTAAACTTGTTATGAGAAAACTAGTGATTAAAGCTCTCACGAACTTGATGGCACACTTTAATTTTCTTGCCCTTAATAAACTTGAACCATTGTGTCATCTATGTTATATATGCTTGCACTTATATGTTGGGGATTAGAAGAACCATGTTGTCATGGGGAACGCTTTCAACATTGTACTTGTACTTTGTACCTAGTTGATATCATGCTCTTTTGTCTATGGATGTCGTCGGTGTGAAATGAAAGTGGAGCTTGTAAGTCCATGGAGTTATGTATGTGTGTTACAGAAACACCTGGGACGCTGGTCTAATCCATGTTGTCATGGTGGAAACCTACAGCGTAACCATAATGAGCTGTCTATGAAGCATTCTTCTTATAAAAAAGAGTCAGATATTGAGAAAAAAGAGAAAAAGAAAAAATATATATGAGAAAAGAGGAAAGAGAGAAAAAAGCACCATTTTCCCATGGTAAATAAGAAGATTGCTGATATGCTCATTGTCTCCTTGCCTTGTCATTTTGATATGGGGATTCTTCCGTATCATCGGGCAGGGGTACCCCATTGGCGGTTCTCTATGATACACATGTACTTACGATGACAAGAACTTACCGGTGACTAAACTTGAGTAGCATGAGGAGCGGCCCTCGTATTCAAGGGACATGAGATTTGAAACTTATACTTTGTCAAGCATATACTCCATTGTTTGTTCACTTTAACCTTAATCACTTCAAGATGCTTATGATAGGGGCAATGAGAGCTGAAAGCTAATAAGTACCATAATTTTTGGAAGCTCTTTATGAAACTTGAATCTCTACTTCCTTCTATGAAGGCCTTTCTTCCACTTTTATATTGAGTCTCCACATTCTACCTTTATGCACCTACTTTGAGAGCATAGTGTACATTCTTAGTTCTATGTGCATTGTCCCAAGACTTGTTGATTGATGCATAACTTTGTTATTGCTTGTTTTAAACTACTTGTATCTAGTCACCCTTATGAACTTTGAAGGTGTCCTATGCATCTATGTTTGCTACTCTATGAGGGACAAGCTGAATGCCACTATGCTATGTTTTCTTTATGTGAAACAAACAAACGTCTTGCAAAGCATTGTTATTCATGAATCTTTTGTTTGTATCTTTTCATGTTGCAACATAGTTGCTATGTCTTATTGTTAGAACTTTATCTTTCATGCTATGTTGAAGTACTATGATCCTAGCTATCAATATTTTACAAATACTTTGATCAAGTTTATGATGGTGCATGTCACCTCAAAAAATATATTCTTTCTTTTTATCACTAACCTACTCGAGGATGAGCAGGAGTTAAGCTTGGGGATGTTGATACGTTGCAAACGTATCTATAATTTTTGATGTTCCATCCTTGGTTTTTATCTACTTTATTATGTTTTGTCCACACTTTGGAGTACTTTCTACACACTTTCTTAGACTAACCTATTAACAAGATGCCATAGTGCCAGTTTCCCGTTTCTGCTATTTTTGGTTCTCGGAAACTTAGAAAATGAATATTCTCGGAATTGGACTGGACAAAAGCTAAAGTCGATATTTTACCGAAAGACTCATGAAGCCAGAAGACGAGACAGAGAGGGGCCACATGGCGGCCACACCATGTGGTGGTGCGAGTCCACCCTGGCCGCGCCACTAGGTGGTGTGGGCTCCCTAGCCGCCCACCGACCTTGCCTCTTCGCCTATAAGATGTCTCCCGATGCAAAAACCCTAAATCGACAAGCCTCCAGCCACGAAAAGTTCCGCAGCGCCACCGCCACCGAAGGGGAGATTCGGGGGCCAGAAAGTCTCTGTTCCGGCACCCTGTCGGGACGGGGAAGTGCCCCCGGAGCCATCTCCATCGATCTCCACCACCATCTCCATCGCCGTTGCTGATTCCCATGATGAGGAGGGAGTAGTTCTTCCTCGAGGCTAAGGGTTCTACCGGTAGCTATGTGTTCATCTCTCTCTCTATGCGTGATCATATTGTGATCATGAGGTTTGTAATCAAGTAGATCTACTTTGCTACTCAAGTGCTTTAATAGATCTCAGCTCTCCCATGTATGTGAAAGTGACAGCGTGCACACCATGGTGGCACTTAGGCTAGAGATTACAAATACTTGTTATGAGTTATATTTGGAGTTGGATGTTTCTATGAAATGGTGGTGTTTGTTGGAACCATCTAGTGCTCAAGGTGACAGTGTGGGGTTATCTAGATGCGGAAAGCGAACTTTGAGGTGTGCTGTTATAGCCCTACCATAGATTAGAGTGTTCAATCGGAGAGTAGTTAAGAGTAGTATCATGAAGATAATATATTTATATGAGAGTGTTCACTAGTGAAAGTATGATCCCTAGGCCTTGTTTCGAAGCACCGAAACACCGTTTGCTATTAGATCGGTTACATGTTTGCTTGCTTCTATCTTTATTTCAGTTTTACTTTGCTCTTTTCCACGCCATCAAGCTATTTTCTATCACCTATACCACTTATAATTATCCATACCACTTTTATTTCACTATCTCTTCGCCGAACTAGTGCACCTATACACCTGACAAGTGCATTGGGTGTGTTGGGGACACAAGAGACTTCTTGTATCTTGATTGCAGGATTGCTTGAGAGGGGATACCTTTGACCACTTCCTCCCTGAGTTCGATAAACCTTGGGTGATCCACTTAAGGGAAAACTTGCTGCTGTTCTACAAACCTCTGCACTTGGAGGCCCAACAACTGTTTACAAGAATAGAAGTGCATAGACATCAAGCTATTTTCTAGCGCCGTTGCTGGGGACTGAAGAAGAAGAAGAAGAAGCTCCCATGTCAACCACGCGCCAACAAGTGCTGAGACAAATTTCCAATACATTGTGCAGAGTACATATTGTTGATTGGAAATGATGTATCTTTTATTGACACAAGTTAAGAATTTCATTCAAATAGGATTTCAAAGAAAGACTTGGGCAAAATCAGAATATTTTGCATCAATGTCTATATGGTTAGATTGAGGCGCTAATATGGTTATGCTAGACATACATATATGAGATATTGAAAGGGTTCAATATGGAAACACCAAGAAAGGTTCTTGCTGCATGGAAAGGATTGTATCAAGATTCATGTGCTTCAACACTTGGTGACTAAAATCACATGAATATTTTGATCGATTATACCATGATATGTATATATATCCAGATATGTCATATGCTCTAAATTTCATGAGCACATACCAGAATGATTCATAAGATGATCATTGGACGATAGTAAAGATATTCTTATGAGCTATGGAAGAACTAAGAATATATCATGTATAAGTGACAAATAGTTAAAGGTAGTTCATTGTAAAGTGTTACATTGATACTAGTTTTGTCACAAGATACAAATTAAGTTTATCTCAATTTAGACTATGGGTGGCACAATGTAATGGAAAGGATGTTCCAATATGGATTTGGATGAGTTCCAAAATTGAGACATTGTGACGGATACTACAACAAAAGGCTAAGTATATGACTGCTATAGTAGCAGCAAAGGATGGCATTTGTGTTAAGAAGTTTGTTATCAAACTAGGTGTGGTTCAAAGTGAGCTAATACTATGAAGATATATTGTATGCCAATAATATCAACACATTTTAACCCGAACGAACTAAAGGTCTCACCAAAGGACCAAATTTATACAATGCCATCTCATTTGAGAATGAGTGATGCGTAGAGACGCAAAGACATGTAAATACAATCGGACCTGAAACTGTCAGATCCGGAGATTATGTTAACCACTAGCGATCGCGTATATGCAACACCAGAGAGCCATAGGTGTTCAATACGCAAAGTTTTTCAAACTAGATTATTGACTATAGTGCAAGTGGGAGACTGAAGGGAATATGCCCGAGAGGCAATAATAAAGTGGTTATTATCTTATTCCTTGTTTATGATAAATGTTTATTTTGCATGCTATAATTGTATTAATTTGGAAACGTTAATACATGTGTGTTTAATAAACTAAAAGGAAAGTTCCTAGTTATGCCTCTCTTATAAACTAGCTCGTTGATTAACAAGATGATCAAGGTTTCCTGATCATGGACATTGGATGTCGTTAATAACGAGGTCACAACATTGGTGGAATGATGTGATGAACATTCATCCGAAGTATAGCATTACGATCAGAGTCATTATGTTTATATTGCTATAACATCATACGAAGTAATATTAGTCCTTAGACCATGATATCATGTTAATTGCTAACACCGGAAGAGTATCTTGATAACATCAAACGTCACACCGTAACAGGGTGACTATAATGGTGGGTTCAGTGCTACAAGGTGTTATGTTGAGGCTCATGGATCAAGATTGGGATTTTTCTATCCCGATGATAGATAGATATACTCTGGGCCCTCTCGGTGATATCACATTGAAATAGCTTGCAAGCAAGTGATGCGATCACTAGAATGTTATATCACGGGAATGAGAAAAGAGTGCATGTCGGTAACGAGATCAAACTAGGTATTTGGATGCCGACGATCGAATCTCGGGCATGTAATATATCACGAGACAAAGGGATTTAGTTACGACGTTAAAGGTTCACACGATCACAAGAGTCATCGTTGAATATGTGGTTCACACGATCACAAGAGTCATCGTTGAATATGTGGGAGTCAGTACGGATCTCGAGGTCCCACTATTGATTATTGATCGGAGAAGGGTCTCGATCATGTCTGCATTATTCGTGAACCATAAGGTGACACACTTATGGGATATCGACACCATTTAGGAGCAAATATTTTTCAGATAAAGATTAAGAAAGTGCTGGAATCATTTCGATGGAAACCGGAATTGTTTCAGGTCAAATTGTAGAAACTGGTTATGCATGTGATATTGAAATGTTGCAGGGGTTTTATGTGAATGTTTGTTAATTAATGTAATTGACAAAATTCTGAATAAAATAAATAAAATAGTTTTATTTAATGAGAGCTTGCATTAAATTTGGTGGAAATTTAATGCATGCGAGTGGAAGTGTGAGTGGAGGCATATTTATGTGAGTGGAGCATCCACCACATGAATGATGGAAGAGGTGGGGGCACCACCATGGCTGCCACGCCATGGACCTTGGTTGCCCCCCTCTTCCCTATAAAAGGCCCCCCTCTCCTCCTCACAACACACACCTACTCGTGAAGGATCTCTCTCCCCCTCTAGTTATGCCCATGGTCTCGGATTAGCGAGATACATGTTCGCGGTGGCTTTATGTGGAAAGGAGTTGCTGCTTACGCTGCTTTGCTGGAGCGAGGGACAGAGGTTGTTGGGGTACCGGACGTGTGTGTGATCACGGATGCACCGCTGCTCTGTGGTGCTAGACTTGGTGGTGCTGGACTTGCTGGAGCTGGATCTGATGGACGTGCTGCAGCTGGACCTACTGGACTTCATCATGATCTTGAGATCGGCAAGTGTACGACTACATCATCCACGAGTTCCAACTCGTTCACAAAGCTTTGTTGACTTCGAGGGTAAGTTCTCTATGGATGGAGAATATCATTTTGCAGCCCGAAAGTTGGGTCTCCTAGGCAACGCGGTACCGAAGTTCCCTGAAATCAGCCGCGATGACTACAGTTGGTGTGCCAAATACTCAGAGGGTCTTTTTCGGCACGAATTCACCTTTACGTTTCAATACAAAAAATCAGGCTAACGGCCGTCAAGTTGGCCCCCTGTCAGTTCTTGCCGTTATGTCGCTCCTGTCGCTCCCGTCGCTTAGGTGTCAATTAGGCTTGCAGAGTTGGCGCCTGCATCCATTACGCGTCTTCTTCTTCCCCGGAGAGGCAATATGTGGGGTGTCGCAGCCATGGCGTGGAGCTGGGATGTGGACGAACCTACTTAGCCCAGCTCTCCTCCTTGTAGGCTCGCAGCATTGGCGCCTGCATCCATTACGCGTCTTCTTCCCTGGAGCGGCAATTTGTGGTCGCGGCCATGACGCAGAGCCGGGACGTGATGAAGCTGCTTGGCCCCGCTCTCCTCCCCATCCCGAGTCAGAGCTCGCCCTCACCATGGACGCACCCATGGCACGGTGCGTGGATGAGAATTGGTTTCCGGTGAGATCTATCACCGTGTCGACCATGCTCGGTTCTGTTTTCCTCCTCTAGAATCCGAGCTCGCCGTCGTCATGGTTGCACCCGCACCAATTCTGCCATCTCTGCCGACGTCTCTGTGGTAGCTCAAGTTCTGCCATGTTGGACCTATAAGGGTTATATCGTGTATGCATGAAGAATAATTGTAACAAAGGCCTGAAAATCTTGGGTTGATATCGCATATCGAAAGTATATGACGATTGCATTGAGTTCACCGACCCCTGGGCTAAATTCTGTGCTAAAAATAGAATTTGCCTTGATGATCTGCTCGTCGTCCAGGTCAAGGTGATGAGGCACTATATCAAGCTAATTATTGAGGTGGTCACCGGTCCGGTAGAGGAAACTAGAGGATGTGGAAGACGACAACGACGAACAACACGAGGAGGACAAAGACGAGAGCGTTGGCTCTGTAATTTTGGTTGTAGCTCAGAACTTCTGAATAAATCATCAGAATTTAAATTTCAAGAATACATGCTCAAAAACTTTTGTGTTGTTGTATGTTAAACTAGCAAATCTATTTTGTTGAAATCTCTTGGGCTGTACCAACTTCATTGTGTTTAATTATGAAAGACAAAATATAAATGATTTCTCTCAATTTCTCGCATAGAAAAATGCACAGCTAATTCCATATTCTTGAGGAACTGGCCCCACTTGTTGAACTGGCGACACTGCCATGATCTCCACGTAACCAGCGCGAGTTCTCGAACTGAAAGTTGTAGTTACCACGTTTCTTCTGCAGGCATTCCTCTTCCTCAGTCATTCCTCTGTAGTTTTTTCTAGGCGCTTCTTCTTCCTCTATTCTGGAACCGTCGGTTCATCTTCTTATTCCTCTCGCAGGCAGTTCCTTGTAGGCATTTTCTTTCACCCATTTCCTTGTAGGCATGGATGATGGGAAACGCACAACAGAAACCCACTTGGTCCCTGCCCATGGCACCACGACTTTGATAGTGGTGTACACAAATGATGAAGTGACTGTGGAGACAACTCTCGCCAGGTTTGAGCAATTGCTTGAGAAAGAGAAGCACAAGTTTGTGGGGCTAGACTTGGAGTACGCCCGTGCAAATAAGTGAAAAATCCTCCACAAGAGATCACTGTGGCGCAAATCGCCATACATGAGGAGGTCCTCGTTTACCACTTCTGCAGGTATGTGCAATTTAAATTTGAGATCACCAGTTCTGCATCCCTTGTTCCCTTACATCCCTAAAACCATCTAAGTGCAGGAGTAAACCAACTGAGATGCATTGTCCAGCTCTGGTCGAGTTCTTTTGTAGGAAAGGGATAACTTTCACTAGCGTGGATATCACAAATGACACAATTATGCTTTCTCGTGCGTTGATAAAAATCCCAGATGGGCACCACATCGACATCCAAAATCTGTACAAGATCAAACCATACCTAGCGAAGGATGGCATGGGTGATCTGGCAGCCGAAATCATGGATAAATCTTATGAAAAACTGAAGAAATTGAAGCGACTCGATCACGACTACTGGGAGTGGAAGCCGACGAGCCAGGTGCGCCTCGAGTATGCAGCCAGAGATGCCTACATAGCGTACGAGTTGTATAGTAAGCTCATTACCATGAAAGATGGGATGGTTAAGGCGGGTTTTTTTGCAAGACAGCTATGCCCTGGTTGCAAGCTAGCCCAGGAGAAGAAGCGCGAGGAGGACAGAAAGCGGTTTCAGGATGAGTAGGGATCTTGGGACGATGGCGACATCAAGCGGTTGAAGGGGAAGCAAGTCAAGGACGACAACAAGTGGTGGTGATACATTATGTGTTTGAACTAGATTTTAGTTTCTAGTTTATTATTTGTTTGATACATTTAGTTACTTCAATACAAAATTTCGACCAATTTAACTTGTTGATGTATTTCTTGACAATTATAATATAATCGAGCTCTAGAAATATTTTGTAGTGTGCATGAGCATGATCAGTAAATATAATTGAACACTAGAAAATTTAAGGCACTCCATATAAAGGAGTAGATTAATATAAAAGGTTCACCACAGACACCACGGATATATTGTCTTACATGCCACACACATGTAATAATTAACTAGAACAAAATAAAAGAAGGGGCGGCAACAGGAGGCCGTGACACGGAGACGCCTAGCAGGGCAGAGGCATTAGTAGGAGGCAGGGACAGCCTAGTAGATGGGATGCAGGCCAGTCCTGACATAATACGAATTTGCCAAAGGCTGCGTGCCGTGCCAAGGTGATCGGCCTATGGCTTCTTCCTCCCCCTGTGGCAACGCCATCCGCGTGCTGGATCATGCTGTCGAGGTCAATGTTGATTGCTCTGCCACAGAATGGGCAAAACAGTTTCCCCTTACAGTGGAAACGGATTAGCCCACACCGTAACCGCCTCAGCACGTAGCGGCTCTTATTGTCCCAGGATACCTTGCTATCGTCTACTTCATCATCATCCTCCTGTTGATTTTTAAGAACATAACTTAGAACTCATACATATGATTGAATTGTATTACAACTCAAATAATTGAAATGTAATCGTACAAAACAATATTCAGGGATATACATAGTCAGGTACAAAAACAAGCCTGAATATTGTAATTATAAATAAAAAACCAAACAATTGATCTTCAAGTACGTGTTAAAAATACTTATGATCAAAACCATTCATGTATATATGCATCATACCAATCATTAAAAGATCAGAAACAATTCAAGGATTATATATGTAGTTCCGTATGAGAATAAATCTAGGGCCTCATAATTTATTTTAGAGATGGAGTTGGCGAACCAAAGTACCAACATCACAACCTATATTGTTTGTGTGCATTGCTGCCTCAGGTTCACCAACTCGTCCCTAAAACACGACACCATCCTATGTGTCTCCCCTTGAACTCTTTTGGGGTAAATTTCAATCACCGGCCTCGGTGACAAACTGAAATGTAATTCTTATACACTATGAATGCATGTAATAGATAATTCAAATATCATAGTTCTATGAATGTAGAATAAAGATTACAGCCTCATAAGTTTCTACAGGGATGGCGTAAGCGAACCAAGTAACAATTGCACATCTTATATTGATCTTGTACATGGCCCCATGTTCGCTAACTCATCCTTGAAAAAATCTGACACCAATGTGTATGCCTCTCTTTGGGACAAATTTGAATCATTGGCCACAATAAGAAATTGAAATATAATCGTACAAAACAATATTCAGGGATATACATAGTCAGGTACAAAAACAAGCCTAAATATTGTAATTATAAATAAAAAACCAAACAATTAATCTTCAGGTACATGTTAAAAATACTTATGATCAAAACCATTCATATAAATATGCATCATACCAATCATTTAAAGATCAGAAACAAATCAAGGATCATATATGTAGTTCCATATGAGAATAAATCAAGGGCCTCATAATTTTTTTTAGAGATGGAGTTGGAGAACCAAAGTACCAACAACACAACCTATATTGTTTGTGTGCATTGCTGCCTCAGGCTCACCAACCCATCCCTAAAAGACGACACCATCATACGTGTCTCCCCTTGAACTCTTTTGGGGCAAATTTCAATCATCGGCCTCGGTGACAAACTAAAATGTAATTCTTATACACTATGAATGCATGGAATAGATAATTCAAATATCATAGTTCTATGAATGCAGAATAAAGATTGTAGCCTCATAAGTTTCTACAGGGATGGCGTAAGCGAACCAAGTAACAATTGCATAGCTTATATCGATCTTGTACATGGCCCTAGGTTCGCTAACTCATCCCTGGAAAAATCTGACACCAATGTGTCTGCCTCTCTTTGGGGAAAATTTGAATCATTGGCCACAATAAGAAATTGAAATGTAATCGTTCAAAAAAATATTCAGGGATATACATATGCATCATACAACACATTCATAGATCAAAAACAATACAAAGATTATATATATAGGTTCCATATGAGAAAAAAATTAGGGCCTCATTTTTTCAGCGATGGAGTCAGAGAACCAAAATACCAACAACACAAGCTATATTGTTTATGTGCATTGCTGCCTCAGGTTCACTAACCATCCCTAAGAAAACGACACCATCAGATGCCCTTGCACTATTTTGGGGCAAAATTGAATCATTGGGCTCGGTAAGGAATAGAAATGTAATGTTATAGGCATGCTGTGTATCGAAATCAACACTCAACTAGCAAACTCAACTAGATGGCAGATGATCAGATTGGGGTTTTGTGACTAGACGGATTGGGGTGTTGTGACTAGATGGTAGATGCATCAACGACCATTCAAACCATATATATACTACCCTACTTCAAGAGCAAAAGAAGCTGTACACGATTGAGCAAATTCCATGTATGAATAGTGAAATATACGGCTGCGACTAGAGAAGCTAGCAATGTAGTACCTCAGACTCCTCATCAGGGACCTCCTACTCGAACTCGTCATTCTCCGCGATTGCGTCGAAGTTTTCTTGGACGGCGATGGGGTCATTGATGTGGAGCACCGGATTGCCTCCGCCTACCGCCTGCCCCGCATCCAGATCTGCCGCTGGCACCACGATGTTGTCGGCCACCTGCTGCTCGGCGGCGACGACTACTACTGGCTGCTCGGCGGCGACGGCTACTACTGGCTGGACGGATGAGCTCGCACCCTTGACGGCGCGGCAACAAGCGGTGTTCGTGCCCGGAGAAGACGCCTCCGCCTGCTTGGCGACGATCGAGCCATCTGCTGCTGCGCCTTCAACTGGCTTCACCTCCGGCTCGTCACCACGCGTACGCTTCATGGCGCACCAAGGGAAGGAGGTAGTGCAAGCGAGGGAGCTTCGGCGCGCGCGGTAGGTGTAGATTGAGGTCTTGGGACTAGACAGCCTGGGGGAAAATGACACGAGCACATGGAAGAAGAAGGTCGAGGGGGGTTATAAACATCGGACTGTTTGTAGTCCTCGAGTGGACACGTGTGGTGGGAGGGGGCGGGGGGCTACCACGATCTCCACCTTTTTTTTTGGGTTCCCTTTTTTTGAAACAGCCATGATCTCCACTTTAGAGCTGCATTGAAAACACGCTCATGGCAGACCTTGATTCCACTGCATGCAAGTGGTGCGGAACCAATTTCTAGCAACGTTAGATCTACTCGAGGGGGCCCTTGACTGATGAAAGTTACTAGCGGTAGGGCCCAGTTGGAAGTGAGATTGAGAGCGCTGCGTAAAAATGGGTTATGTCTTATTAAAATCAAGTGGCAATAAATTGCAGCGTCCCTTCGACAACCGTGCACTCGATGACCTCGTTGCCCTGTGCATGTGTTGTAGTAGCAGCAGTAGGCTTTTCAGACTTGATTAAACGTGACATGACCGCTCGATGACTTTTTCCATGGACAACATCGTGTTCCTTCTTGTAGAGGGAGACGTCAAGATGGTGCCTCGTCAAGATGGTAGCTCGTTAACTGGCAGTTTGAAAGAGTACCCTTTTCCTCTCTCGCTAAACTTATATGTTTCATTTTGCCCAAATTGGTAGCAAATCTAGAGAAGATTCTCTCTTCGATAATTCGTTCCCTTTTAGACCTCTTTTTGCCTCCGACCAGGTAGCAAATCTGGAGCAGCAAATCACACTAGGCAGAATACATTCATTCAGAAAACAAAACAAATGTTGATATAGCTGTGCGCAGCTAAATAGGATATAGCGATAGAAAGTAGGTTGCTTAACGAGGTTCGATGCATTCAGCCAGAAATAGGATGCAAGCAAAATATAGAAAATAAAAAGAAGCTGCATAGCAGCAGTAGCCACCGCAGCAGCAGGTACATTCAGGGAGACATCCGACCCATTCATTCGCTAGCACCTCCGCCTCCCTCCGGCGCCTCCGCCACTTCTTGCTGCCCAGTCCCTTGATCTTGGGGGCCTTGGGCCTAATTGGAGGAATGCGACCCTCTTTGATGGCCAACTACTGGAGGTTTCAGAGGTGAATGCCGAGAGCCCGGTGTTCAGCAATGTAGGCATTGATTTTCACGGTCTCGTGCTCACCGCCTTTGTTGATGCCGGAGCCCGCGGCCTCTGCATGCTTTATTAAGGAGATGAAGTCGGTGCCGCCGGCGAGAGTCACATAGCAGAAGTTGATCCCCTTGCGGAAGGGGCAGCGCCAGGGGCCGCCCCTGTAGAAGGCGTCGTACTGACCGGTCCGCAGCCTCCTCAACACCTGACGAGTCTTGGTGTGTATGGACTCGTCATCGCTGCCGAAAACCTATTGGAAGAAAAGGAAAATGGGGGAGTAGATGATGTAAGAAGATCGAGCAATCGAAATGCGAACAACCGAATCCTAATAAACCAACATCTAGCATCCAACGATGGGAACGGTAGAAGAACCAGGGGAGGGGAGCAAACCCTAGTTACCTCCGACCATGGGTCGTCGATGCCGGTGTCGCAGGGGTTCAGCGGAGCGATGTACTTATCTGGATTGTAGGTGCCCAAGAAGTTCTTGATCTGCTTGTGACCGGTGGGGGCCTCCTCTTCGACGGCTCTGTCAGTAGCGGGGATGGGGGCCTGGACGGGAACGACGGCTGCCATCGATGCCTTGACTAGGGCCTGGACAGGGACATCGGCTGCTTTCAACACGTCGAGGGGGACCAGCAGGGAGACGGGTGCCTCCTCGCTGACGGCCACGGAGGCAATGATGGCCACCTTATCCTCCTCGGCCATCGCCGGCATGGACGGGGTATTCTCGGGAGTTTGCGGATGCTGGTGGGATAGTGGAGAGGGTTGCATGGGGACAGTGAGCGAGAGTGATAGTGGGTGTGCGGAGAGGGGATCTATAGTTAAGGTGGATGGAAGCAAGGCATGTTTTGTTGCACCACCGTGCAACAGGCCGTGCAGTCTACTGCACCGTGCACCGCGACACGCGCACGGTACGTCACATTTTTTTCCCAGGCCATGCATGGCAGTTCTATATTGAGCCGCATGCAAAGGGCGCATACACAATTTCTATGTATGAAGTTTGACACGGCCCTAAAATTGGCGATAGTTAAAAGTGGAAATGTAGATGGGAAGGTAGGTGGCTGTATGGCGAGATTTGTGGGGTTGTGCTAGATCGGGTAGAGGGATGTGTTGTGAAGGCGGAGACGTTAGGTCTCGTCGAGCTCAGCTCTTCGGTCTCCGGCTAGCGCATGCAAGCTTCTTACGGTTGGGCCCAGTTGGAAGTGAGATTGAGAGCCGCTGCGTAAAAAATGGGATATGTCCTATTAAAATTAAGTGGCAATAAATTGCAGCTGTCCATCGACGACCGTGCACTCGATGACGCATGTGTTGTGGCGTAGTAGTAGTAGTAGTAGGCTTTTTAGACTTGATTAAATATGACATGACCGCTCGATGACTTTTTCCATGGGCGGTATCGTGTTCCTTCTTGTAGAAGTCTTGCTGAGGGAGACGTCTGTGCTGTCTCACGCTGTACTGTGAAGGGCACGATGTGTGCACCGATCATCGTTGGATTGCACAGAATCAACGGTTGGTGCGCATGATCTGCGTGACAACTATGACAACCAATCAGGGAGTAGCAGACAGGGTGAGCACAGGTTTGGGCTTCTACGAAAGATAGAGAGGGGGGGAAACTGAGTAGTACCACATAAAACCAAGGGCAAAACTGAGTAGTATAAAAATGGAAAGTGAGTGTCTTGTACAATGAAATACATCATGGCATACATCAAATTATGCCAAGATAGATCCACTAGAGTTCATTGGATGTGTGTTCTTCTCATAAACCACATGGACCCACTAGAGTTCATTGCATGTGTGTTATTGTGATAAACCACATGGATCCACCAGTGTCATTGCATGTGTGTTCTTTTCATAAACCACATGTTGGTCCACCAGTGTAATTGCATGTGTGTTCTTCTCACAAACCATATCATGAACCACACCCAGTATCATTGCATGTGTGTTCTTCTCATTAACCACACATGGATCCACTAGTGTCATTGCATGTCTGCTCTTTTCATTAACCACAGTTAGAGTCATTGCATGTCTGTTCTTTTCACAAACCACATATCACCAGTGTAACTGCATGTGTGTTCTTCTCATGAACCACACATGGATCCACCCAGTGTGATTGCATGTCTGTCCTTTTCACAAACCACATATGGATCCACCAGTGTCATTGCATGTGTGTTCTTTTCACAGACCACATATCACCAGTGTCATTTCCTGTGTGTTCTTCTCACAAACCACATAAGGATCCACTGGTGTCATCGGATGTGTGTTCCTCTCACATACCACACATGGATCCAACGGTGTCATTGCATGTCTGTTCTTCTCATGAACCACGTCTAGAGTCATTGCATGTATGTTCTTCCCATAGACCACACATGGATCCACCAGTGTCATTGCATGTGTGTTCTTCTCACAAACCACATAAGGATCCAGCAGTGTCATTGATGTGTGTTCCTCCCACAGACCACGCATTGATCCACCAGTGTCATTGCATGTCTGCTCTTTTCATGAACCACAGTTAGAGTCATTGCATGTAAGATCCTCTCACAAACCACACATGGATCCACCAGTGACATTGCATGTGTGTTCTTCTCATGAACCACATAAGGATCCACCAGTGTCATTGCATGTGTGTTCTTCTCATGAACCACATAAGGATCCACCAGTGTTATTGCATGTGTGTTCTTCTCACAAACCAAATAAGGATCCAGCAGTGTCATTGGATGTGTGTTATTTTCATGAACCACACCCAGTGCCATTGGACATGTGTTCCCCTCACAGACCACACATGGATCCACCAGTATCATTGCATGTGTGTTCTTCTCATGAACCACACATGGATCCACCAGTGTCATTGCATGTGTGTTCTTCTCACAAACCACATAAGGATCCACCAGTGTCATTGGATGTGTGTTCTTTTCATGAACCACACCTAGTGTCAATGCATGTCTGTTCCTCTCACAGACCACACATGGATCCATCGATGTTATTGCATGTGTGTTCTTCTCATGAACCACAACTAGAGTCATTGGATGTGTGTTATTTTCATGAACCACAGCTAGAGTCATTGCATGTGTGTTCATCTCACAAACCACATAAGGATACACCGTTGTTATTGCTTGTGTGTTCTTCTCATGAACCACAGCTAGAGTCATTGCATGTGTGTTCTTCTCACAAACCACATAAGGATCCACCGGTGTCATTGCATGTGTGTTCTTCTCATTAACAACACATGGATCCACCAGTATCATTGCATGTCTGCTCTTTTCATTAACCATAGTTAGAGTCATTGCATGCCCGTTCTTCTCATGAACCACATAAGGATCCACCAGTGTCATTGCATGTGTGTTCTTCTCACAAACCACATAAGGATCCACCAGTGTCATTGGATGTGTGTTCTTTTCATGAACCAAACCCAATGCCATTGGATGTGTGTTCCTCTCACAGACCACACATGGATCCACCAGTGTCATTGCATGTGTGTTCTTCTCATGAACCACGGCTAGAGTCATTGCATGTGTGTTCTTTTCATGAACAACACCCGGTGTCATTTCATGTCTTCTCTTTTCATTACCCACCCCTAGAGTCATTGCATGTGTATTCTTCCCACAGACCCCACATGGATCCACCAGTGTCATTGGATGGGTGTTCCTCCCATAGACCACACATGGATTCACCAGTGCCATAGCATGTCTGCTCTTTTCATGAACCACAGTTAGAGTCATTGCATGTGTGTTCCTCTCACAGACCACACATGGATCCACCAGTGTCATTGCATGTGTGTTCTTCTCATGAACCACATAAGGATCCACCAGCGTTATTGCATGTGTGTTCTTATCACAAACCACATAAGGATCCAGCAGTGTCATTAGATGTGGGTTCTTTTCATGAACCACACCCAGTGCCATTGGACGTGTGTTCCTCTCACAGACCACACATGGATCCACCAGTGTCATTGCATGTGTGTTCTTCTCATGAACCACACATGGATCCACCAGTGTCATTGCATGTGTGTTCTTCTCACAAACCACATAAGGATCCACCAGTGTCATTGGATGTGTGTTCTTTTCATGAACCACACCCAGTGTCATTGCATGTCTGTTTCTCTCACAGACCCCACATGGA
This sequence comes from Avena eriantha, assembly GCA_910589775.1. Classification (NCBI taxonomy): domain Eukaryota; kingdom Viridiplantae; phylum Streptophyta; class Magnoliopsida; order Poales; family Poaceae; genus Avena; species Avena eriantha. The sequence continues at coordinate 304,896,696 of OU342742.1, forward strand.
TCCACCGGTGTCATTGCATGTGTATTCTTCTCATGAACCACAACTAGAGTCATTGGATGTGTGTGATTTTCATGAACCACAGCTAGAGTCATTGCATGTGTGTTCTTCTCACAGACCACATAAGGATTCACCGATGTCATTGCATGTGTGTTCTTCTCATTAACCACACCTAGTGTCATTGCATGTTTGTTCCTCTCACAGACCACACATGGATCCACTAGTGTCATTGCACGTGTGTTCTTCTCATGAACCACACCTAGAGTCATTGCATGTGTGTTCTTCTCACAAACCACATAAGGATACACCAGTGTCATTGCATGTCTGTTCTTGTCAGGAACCATAGCTAGAGTCATTGCATGTGTGTTCTTCTCACAAACCATATCATGAACCACACTCAGTCATTGCATGTGTGTTCTTCTCATTAACCACACATGGATCCACCAGTGTCATTGCATGTCTGCTATTTTCATTAACCACAGTTAGAGTCATTGCATGTCTGTTCTTTTCACAAACCACATATCACTAGTGTAATTGCATGTGTGTTCTTCTCATGAACCACACATGGATCCACCCAGTGTGATTGCATGTCTGTCCTTTTCACAAACCACATATGGATCCACCAGTGTCATTGCATGTGTGTTCTTTTCACAGACCACATATCACCAGTGTCATGCATGTGTGTTCTTCCACAAACCACATAAGGATCCACCAGTGTCATTGAATGTGTGTTCCTCTCACAGACCACACATGGATCCACCGGTATCATTGCATGTCTGCTCTTTTCATGAACCACATCTAGAGTCATTGCATGTGTGTTATTCCCATAGACCACACATGGATCTACCAGTGTCATTGCATGTCTGTTCTTCTCACAAAAAACATAAGCATCCAGCAGTGTCATTGGATGTGTGTTCCTCCCACAGACGACACATGGCTCCACCAGTGTCATTGCATGTCTGATCTTTTCATGAACCACAGTTATAGTCATTCCATGTGTGATCCTCTCACAGACCACACATGGATCCACCAGTGTCATTGCATGTGTGTTCTTCTCATGAACCACATAAGGATCCACCAGTGTCATTGCATGTGTGTTCTTCTCACCAACCACATAAGGATCCAGCAGTGTCATTGGATGTGTGTTCTTTTCATGAACCACACCCAGTGTCATTCAACGTGTGTTCCTCTCACAGACCACACATGGATCCATCAGTGTCATTGCATGTGTGTTCTTCTCATGAACCACAGCTAGAGTCATTGGATGTGTGTTATTTTCATGAACCACAGCTACAGTCATTGCATGTGTGTTCTTCTCACAAACCACACAAGGATACACCAGTGTCATTGTATGTGTGTTCTTATCATGAACCACATCTAGAGTCATTGCATGTGTGTTGTTCTCACAAACCACATAAGGATCCACTGGTGTCATTGCATGCGTGTTCTTCTCATTAACCACACCCAGTGTCATTGCATGTCTGTTCCTCTCACATACCACACATGGATCCACCAGTGTCATTGCATATGTTTTCTTCTCATGAACCACAACTAGAGTCATTGGATGTGTGTTCTTTTCATGAACCACACCTAGAGTCATTGCATGTGTGTTCTTATCAAAAACCACATAAGGATACACAGTGTCATTATATGTGTGTTCTTGTCATGAACCACAGCTAGAGTCATTGCATGTGTGTTCTTCTCACAAACCATATCATGAACCACACCCAGTGTCATAGCATGTGTGTTCTTCTCATTAACCACACATGGATCCACAAGTGTCATTGCACATCTGCTGTTTTCACTAACCAAAGTTACAGTCATTGCATGTCTGTTCTTTTCACAAACCACATATCACCAGTGTCATTGCATGTGTGTTCTTCTCATGAACCACACATGGATCCACCCAGTGTGATTGCATGTCTGTCCTTTTCACAAACCACATATGGATCCACCAGTGTCATTGCATGTGTGTTCTTTTCACAGACCACATATCACCAGTGTCATGCATGTGTGTTCTTCTCACAAACCACATAAGGATCCACCAGTGTCATTAGATGTGTGTTCCTCTCACAGACCACACATGGATCCACCGGTATCATTGCATGTCTGCTCTTCTCATGAACCACATCTAGAGTCATTACATGTGTGTTCTTCCCATAGACCACACATTGATCTACCAGTGTCATTGGATGTGTGTTCTTCTCACAAACAACATAAGGATCCAACAGTGTCATTGGATGTGTGTTCCTCCCACAAACCACACATGGATCCACCAGTGTCATTGCATGTCTGCTCTTTTCATGAACCATAGTTAGAGTCATTGCATGTGTGATCCTCTCACAAACCACACATGGATCCACCAGTGTCATTGCGTGTGTGTTCTTCTCATGAATCACATGAGGATCCACCAGTGTCATTGCATGTGTGTTTTTCTCACAAACCACATAAGGATCCAGTAGTGTCATTGGATGTGTGTTCTTTTCATGAACCACACCCAGTGTCATTGGACGTGTGTTCCTCTCACAGACCACATATGGATTCACCAGCGTCATTGCATGTGTGTTCTTCTCATGAACCACACATGGATCCACCAGTGTCATTGCATGTGTGTTCTTCTCACAAACCACATAAGGATCCACCGGTGTCATTACATGTGTGTTGTTCTCAAGAACCACACCCAATGTCATTGCATGTCTGTTCCTCTCACAGACCAGACATGGATCTACTAGTGTCATTGAATGTGTGTTCTTCTCATGAACCACAACTAGAGTCATTGGATGTGTGTTCTTTTCATGAACCACAGCTAGAGTCATTGCATGTGTGTTATTATCACAAACCACATAAGGATACACCAGTGTCATTGCATGTGTGTTCTTCTCATGAACCAGAACTAGAGTCATTGCATGTGTGTTCTTCTCACAAACCACATAAGGATCCACCGGTGTCATTGCATGTGTGTTCTTCTCATTAACCACACCCAGTGTCACTGCATGTCTGTTCCTCTCAAAGACCACACATGGATCCACTAGTGTCATTGCATGTGTGTTCTTCTCATGAACCACAGCTAGAGTCATTGGATGTGTGTTCTTTTCATGAACCACAGCTAGAGTCATTGCATGTGTGTTTTTCACTACTAGGAAACAGCTCCTCTGTGGCGCATGCAAATACATCTTCTGTGGCGCATATCCTAGTCGCCACCGGTATCTCGCCACTGATATCTTCTTCCTGTGGCGCATATGGATATGCGCCACAGAAGTTCCAGACTTCTGTGGCGCATTGCTTATTATGCGCGACAGGAAGAACTTTTGTGGCGCATTTACGTGTGTGCGCCACAGATATGCCATGCGCCACTGACTATATAATTATATGCGCCACTGATTGCGTAACACATATTCAAAGTAAAATACTTTCCTGGTGTATAATCAGGTATTTATACAGGATTTATCGAGATGAGTATAAAATACATTGCACAAGTAGTAGATGCATGAAAACCGACATATATATAATACAAATACTTAGAGCCCAACCGAGATACATATATAGTGTCAAGTGCCAAATTTTTACACAAGCGCCGAATACAAAGTTCATATCATCTCACATACAAATATGAAGTGGCCACCGCCACCTACACTAGGATCAAATAGAATACAACTGTGACAATGGTGAGCAAGAGCATTAGCCCGACCAATATCTTAATCCGGTTCTTCTTCCACAAGTGGTTCCTCCACTTGGCTATCGCCTCCTCTCTAGTCGTGTATCCTTTGTAGATGTTGTCGTTGAACTTGTTCACTTGTTTGTGGCAATCCTCCCACTCCTCGTATACTCCTGGAACCCTACCCATGTACACCACATACCACCTCGTCGCCATCTCTATAGACGACAAGGTATATTAGTAAAAATACAACGAAAAGAATGAATAAAGGGTTCACATCCATATATATATATAAGTTCATGGAATATAAAACAAAGGATCCATAAACCTAAAAGTTAGATCATCATAGAAGCAATAAGTTCAACGACAACACGACCACAAGGTAGTTTAAGTCTAACAACAATGACCATTACGACCACGAGATAGTAAAGTTTATGACACACACACACACACTAATACAGCAGGCGTCCATCAAGAATATACACACACTGGATCATGCTAGAGGCACACATCGATCATGATGAATACGTCCTCTTCTTGCTCAGCTTCGGGAACGGTAGATAGCCCTCTTTCGTCATCCACGTCCTTGTGTCACCCTGCTTACGGAGGCGTTCTTCGATCTCTCTCTTACTCAACCCTCTGGCTTGTTGTAGGGCACCGCCCCTTGTGTTGACATCTTAAATGATGATTTGCGACAACTTCATCTGAATGCGATGGAAGTCTTCTCTAAGATCAGCATCGTTGATTTTTGCCAAAGTTTCGGCCCATCCTGGGAGACTAGATGGCAGCGTTAGGTTATGGCAATCCCGAACATAGCCTTTAAGGTGATGGAGGACGTAGAAGGCCTCCTTGGCACCAGTAGTCGACTACTTGACGCAAGGGAAGTCGAGCACGTGCTTGAACACGTGTTTGCCATCCTTGATACATTCCCCCTTATCTACGAAGGTGCATCCCTTCTTGGTGTAGCCCTCGAGAGCCTCATTGAGAACACCCCTTATTCTGGTGTAGTCTTTCTTCTTCGTCAAACTCCCTGAGTCGAAATACGTGGCTAGCGAATACCTCGGGGCAAGGACGATGAGTGTGCAGTATTTGTCTCTACGCAACACAATTGGAACGGAATGTTGGAAAAAGAGCAAAGGAAAGAAATCTATAAGAAATGCATAAGTTACGGTGGCGATGAGCGAGTGTGTGTACTTACTAAGGAAAGAAAGGCAAAAGAAGTGTGCCCTTCCTCTTGTTGTCCACCATGAACTTCTCGAGGTACGCCGTCGCCTTGGTCTGTGTCTCTGATCCTTCGACCAACTGGCTGTCCCGCATGTAGTAGGGATCCACTATCGCAATTTCCGGGGTACTTTCTCTCTTGATTGTGAGCGCCAGATTGAGCGCGTATAGGCGGACCAAGTTATAGTCCAGCCGTTTCGTGAGAAACAGCTTGAGTATGTCCTCGAACGCTATGAAGAATATATCCGCGGGGGGTTCATCGACAAAGCCCACGTCCAATGGCACCTTGGCCGTGAAAACCGGGTAATTTGGATCTTCGTCTTTAAGAAGGAGGGCCTCTTGTGTCTTGACACCCTCATGCAAAGTTAACATGGCTCCAACCGCAATGTGGATCATATCCGGAGTTAATATCGGATCACTAGCTACATGCACTCGGGGCAAGCCAAATTGTGTGGATGGTACGACGACGGCGTCCTGACCCCGGATCCTCTTCGGAAGAGGCTGGCTTGCACCCTTATTATTATTATTACCTCTCTTCCTATAGTGCTTCTTCTTCACAACAGTGTCAGCCACTACCATCTGCTCATTAGTCGCCTTTCGGAGTGTGTTGGGGCTGAAAACCAATCCTGGTTTCTCTTGTGGTGGATCGGCGGACGGAGGCGTCTCTTGAGAAAGACCATGGAAGACCAGGCGTTGTGTGCATGTATTGGGCCGACCAGCTTGATGGTCGTCGCGAGCTGCGAAGGGTTCTTCATCCACAGAAGGCATATACAATCCTTTGGCGGCGCCGGTGTTGATGAAGTCGTCAACGTTGACGAATTCATCATCATCTTCATGGGTGCCATCATGTGGTGGTGGTGGTAGCGGGGGCGACGGCGGTTGCGGCACAATGTCTTTGCCATGTGGCGGTGCACACGCTGCCAAGAGTTGATGGTGACGGCTGGTGGTGGCGACAACGGCGGCTACTGGCTTCCGAGGTGGTGGCCGGGCGATGATCGGTCGAGAGGTGGCGTCGGTGCTCCCCCCGCAAGACGAATCTGGGTCTTCGGCCATGTCAAGGGCCAGTTGTAGCATTCCCCAAGGGTCTTGTGTTCGTCGGCTCCCTGAGGTTGAAAGGGGGGTCCATGTCGTCGCACCCTAGCAACACCCGAGCCAACCTGACCCTCATCACGTCATCATCCATTGGATTGTTGTGCATCGTGCGGCTCGCCGGTTGTATAAGAGTGCCCTTGGCAACATCCTTCAACTCACCGCCGACATCTTTAAGCAGGAGTACGCAAGAAGTGTCCTGAGGCAAAAACATGTTGTTGGGCGTCATGAGATGGCAACAGTCATGCATCAAAGGCATAAAGGAGATGACGTGCACTAACTAATTAGTTACCTTGGTGATGGCGTGGATCTCGGCTAATATAGAGACACGGCCAATGCCGGCGGCCAGCCTATCATCATCTGCAATCTCCCGCTCGGGTGCCTCACGAAGCACCACCGCCGTCGGCTGCGCCTTATTGGTATCTTTGGCGGGAGGGGGCGTCGGTGTGACCAAAACGAGGGGCTGCGTCCCGACGTTGATGGCCGGCGGGGTCACCAGGTCCGGCGACACGGTAACATTGATGCCCGAGTTGCTACCGCTTAAGCTGGGCAGATGTATCGGCCCCTGTCGACCTCCCGCATTCCAAGCAGTAAGCCCCTCGAAAAACTCAGGGGGGATCATTGAGCGGAGCTTCTCTTCCACTAACTTGTCCACCGTTTTCTGGTCCACCGCCTTCTCCTCCAGTGTCTGCACCTTCATCTTCAGCTCTGCAACAACGGCTTTATCCTGGTTCTTCCTCTCCCTTCTTTTCTTGGCGTCCTCTTTGTAGTACTCCTTGAACTTCATGCTCGTACCGAAGCCGTACACACGGCCAGCTGAGGACGGCGGCAACCCCTTGTCCCTCTTCTTGTAAGCATTGGTCGCCCTGTTGAAAACCGTGTCCCACGGCTCCGTCGAATCCTGGGACGACTCTGTGGCAGTAGCGTTTAGTTCCTCCTCCTTCAGAGACAAGGAAAGGTGAACCCATTTAGATTCTTCACTTCATTATCTTAATTAGAACACAATAGACTTGAGATCGGCGATAAATTCCTTACCAGCTTCTTCTCGAATGCCTTCACCTTCGGATCGTCGGTGATGAACTCCCCTGTTTCCTTGTCTAGGTAGTAGCGGGCCCGAACAAATTGCCTAAGCTACAAGTCCGTGATTTTAAGCCAAGGGTTGTCTTTACCAAGGCGTTCAAGCTCGGCGTCCTCCTTGTCCCAAATGGCTTGTTTCCCCTTGTAACCGCCGCTTCCAAGGCGGTGGTTACCTATGTTCTGTTCCTGCATACTCCTTCCCCATTGAGTCCATTTTATAGCGTCAGCGGTAGCTATATCCGCCTTGAAAATCCTAAACTCCTCTTCGTCGAGCATCAGATTTTTCTTACTAATAACCTCCCAGCTTTCACCTTTTTCAATGCTATTCTTCACCCGGGTTTTCCAGCTGCTCAAGGCGTTGCTCATCTTCGTGAGGGCTAGTTTGTTCACCGGGTTCTTATTTCTCTCGAGGTTTCTAAACTGCTCTGGGAATCTGTATCGCTTGTGAAGCTTCTTAAGGAGGTTATCGACCAAAGCTGCATGGTCAGCATGTCTGATGTACTTCGTGTTGATCGACATGCTTTCCCGGACGATGCACCCGAGTTACAGGCCATACCCTTTAGCAATTGCCTCTGGCGCAATGGGTTCGCCACTTTCTGTGACCTCAGTGAACTCACCGCAGACGGTGGTGAGCACTGGCACCTTCTGCTCCTTTTGTTCCTTCTTCTTCTTCTTCTTCTTCTTCTTCTTCTTCTTCTTCTTCTTCTTCTGAGAAGCGGCTGGGTTGCCGCTACCGCCATCCGTGCGCTCGCCGCCATCGGTGGTGTCATCGTCTTCGCTGCCGCCTTCACTAGTTCCATCGTAGTCCTCTTTGTCCCCCTCGTAATCAGGATCTCCGCCCTCATTGGCCCCAGCAGCTCTAGCGACGGTCGCCTCCTCCTCCGGTGGTGGTGTCATCCTCATCGCCTCCTCCTCCTCCTCCTGTTGGGACCCCCTGCCAGAATGACTGGTTGGCCTGTCTAGCTTGTTCTTCGACGCTGATCATGTGCTTAGAAGGGCCAGACTCCTTGTTGCCCGACATGTTTGCACTACTCTATTTAAAAGAGGCAAAAAGTTAGCACAAATCTCGGCCAAAAAATTCGGCATGACCTTTGCTAATTTTTTGACCTAGGAGTGCCCATTTCTCAACCGAAACGGAAGTGAATCGACACTTCGGGAGAAATGGCCAACTCAAATAAAATCCCTGCAAGACAAAACACCCCATCCCCATATTGATAGCCCCATGCATTGACCCCAGCATCCATCATATCCATCATCCACATGCACAGTGTATAGTACCAGATATAGTATGTATATAACAGATATAGTACCAGTCCAGGGGATATCAAGTCCACATCCATCATCCACATGCACAGTATATATATAATAGATATAGTACCAGTCCAAGGGATAACAGATATATAACAGATATAGTAATAGATATAACAGATTGTGTACTGGGCAGATTATGGACACATAGAAAATAGCCTACACATCTCACTACTAGTAGAAACATAGTGTGTACTGTCAAGTTAACAACATCGACACTATCAAGTATTCCCCTATAACTAAACTAGAGTATATGCATAAATAGCCCCCTTTATTTTTAGTCGTAGCGTGAATCAATTGTTTAAATATTAAGTACTAATAAATACACTACTAGTTTATTTGCAACACCAATGGAGGTTTATTTTCAGAGCAATGTTCTTGGTGGCATATTGTTGAAATAAATAATAAAGCATAATGAGTGCGATCAGTTTATACATTGAACTCGATTTAGGATAACCGATGAGTGCGATCACCCATGCATTCACCAGTGCAGAAGTGCAGAAGTACCAGCAGAACAGATAAGTGATGCCAGCCTCAAATATGGCGTCATTCGACTCTAGAACCAGAATAGTGTCAAATAAATGGAGCCATGCCTACCTAAGAAAGGCATGATAAAGTCCACACAGTACCCAACCAGTGGCGTTCATGAGAAATAGTAGACCAACAGCACAAAACCACCAGCCATAGTGGCTTACCTAAAATACTACCTATAACAACCAGTCCTACCACCACTACAGCCAGCCCAGCAGTAACACAAAAGGAGCCTGACCAAACCAACACAAGAGAGCACCATTTTCAATTGTAGACACAAATGACAACAAGCGAATTGACAACTATGTTCGATCGCTTGAAATTACAATCACTCAAAAACAGGGATTCTTTTAAACCATCATTTTTATAATCAATTGCAATTGCCCTTCACTCAATGACAAGGATATTTTAGACCATCATGTTGTGATTCCTCTATACAATACAATCTGCATGCATTTCCTTTATAACCATTTTTTATAATAAAACAAAGAACAACATGCATGCATGTGTTACCCTCTCCCCGACAATCTATTACTACTCCACTGCCACATTTAAACAGAGTCGTTCGAGCTCATCCTATGGCATGGGAAAGCATGCACGACATGGCACTATGTTTGCTTTGGTCCTATATATATGTGCATGTACACCAAAATGTAGGCAGAGGCTTCATACTTAGTTCTGAAGGTTGTAAGCACCAGCTAATAGAGACATCATAGGTAGCTGTACCTGACAACAACACTAGGTGGGCACTAAAAGAGATACTCCTTTTTTCTGCCTCAAAGCATGTGTTTAGGGGCAACAAACCTAGATAGTTTAACAAGTACTCCTACTGGTGCCAAGACTCGAGATTAAGAAGGTGATGTGACTGAAAAAAATACCAGCTTTAGACAGTAATCTAGCAAACTATATACCCACATGGCAGCCATATCCACTCGAACCCCGCTGCACAATGAGAAGCTCTTCAATACCAAACACCCTCACACATCCCAATATATGACAAAACATCTGCCAATTGTCAAATATCCTTGTGCTAAAATCTAAACCAGCACAGAAGTACCAGCAGAACCCCTAACAGACATCAGTGCAGGTTCATTCACTAGTGCAGAGGAAGGGTGGGGGAGTGAGGGGGGCGAACCGTACGTGTGCACTGCGGTGGTCGTCGATGACGAGGGTGGAGGCAGTGCTCCTGCTGCGGGCGGGGCGGCGGTGGGCCTCCTCCTCCATGGGCTCTAGCGCGGTGATGGCGGCCGGGCCTCCTCCTCCACGGGCTTCAGCACGGCGGCAGCGGGCCTCCTCCTCCACGGGCTTCAGCGCGGCGGTGGCGGCTCCTGCAGCGAGGGCTAGCGCGGCTCCTCCTCCGGCGCGGCGGTGGCTAGGGCTCCGGCGAGACGAGGGTTTGCGCAGGGGCGAAAGATCGATTGGCTAAGTATGGATCGAGAGAGAGAAAGGGGGGATTAGGGGAGAGGCCGAACCGTTCTATGGCTAAGTGTGAAAGTTCTGTGGCGCATTGCCACAGAATGCGCCATAGAAGTTGGAACGTCTATGGCGCATTCTGAAGGAATGCGCCACAGAACTTCTTGACATAGTACAAAAAAGTGTGGCGTCGTTGTATGACAAGATCTGATACTTGTCCTAGTGGTCTTGCTCGCTTGCTCTCACCTGGGCAGCCAGGTTCGAATCCTGGCTGTCTCACACATTTTTTTTCATTTTTTAAATATTTTTAATTACATACATATGCATATTTATTAAAACAAGTAAGAACATATACATATATGCATATTTATTCACATATGCATATTTATTCAAAAAAAGCAAGAACATATACATATATGCATATTTATTCAAAAAAAGCAAGAACACATATGCATATTTATTCATACATATATATTTGTGTGTTTGCTTGTCACCAAAAACTAATACACCACACAAATTAATACACCAAAAAGTCACACAATTGCTAGTGTCTCTTCACAATCTTCTTGCCCTTTTTCGTCGCGGTTGAATATTTTAGCCCGTGCACTTTGAGATTTCTTCTTGTGAATGGACAACCTTTAGTAGGCAGTGTGGTCTTCCTTCTTACTTTAGTAGTAGTAGGCATGTCGAAGTACTTGTCGAATTCCTCTTCGATCTTCGTGTCGCCGTTTTTGTCGAAGTTTTGCTCGTTGGCGGCTCCTTCCATTCCGATGATGCTCCTCTTGCCCCTCCTAACTACAACACGGTTGGGCTTTGACGGGTCGGTAATAAAAAAGCATTGATTAACTTGGCTAGCGAGTACCCAAGGCTCATTTTTTGCGGAGGCGTTCTTTGTTGATTTGGCATCTGGTATAACCATTGTGGTGAAATAGCGGCCTTCTTTTTCCATGTTCTTGGCCCATCTAACACGGAACATCGGTACGATCTCTCCACAGTAGTCGAGCTCCCATATCTCCTCGATCATTCCGTAGAATCTTTCCATCAGAGTAGTCTCGTCATTAGCAAAGGATAACATAGTTACTCCTGAGTTTTGATATTCACTATTCTTGTCCTTTTCCTCGGTGTAGAATCTGTAACCGTTTATGTCGTATGACTGATAGGTCCTTAGGTTGTGCCCTAGGCCCTGCGACAAGGAGAATATGAGTTTTTGATCTTCCGTAGAAGGCGTCTGTGGGGGATTGTCCAGTTGCCTTTTCTTGAACCAACCTGTGAAGCTGGAGTTGTGCTCTCTAGTTACGTCTCCCTTCTTCCTCGGTCGGCCCTGGTCGACGTACTCCTGCTCGATTAAGCTTCTGTGCTCTTCGACCCAAGGGCCGACCACTTCAATGTGTTGTAGCGCGACTCGGTGTGCCCTTTCAAATCAGTGCATCGACCATCAATGCCGACATGTAGTGAGCGGCAGCCCTCGCAGTGACCATATCCACCGAGCCTGCCGAGGTGCTTCTTAGTGGGTATTCCAACATCCTCGTTCTCGGTGGTTAGATAATTCTGGCAGAAGGAGATGCACTCGTAGATCAGAAAGCCCTTGGCTATGCTTCCATATAGACGAGACCTGTTGAGAACAAATCCTTTGATGACACCGTTTAGCCTTTTAAACGGCATCATGTTGTGCAGGAATGTCGGCCCGAGCTGAATGATGTCGTCCACGACATGTACAAGCAGATGCACCATGATGTCGAAGAATGCGGGCGGGAAGTAAATCTCAAGCTTGCATAGTATCATCACGATCTCTTCCTGTAGCCTGTCGAGCTACTTCACACCGATCTACTTCCTAGATATGACGTCGAAAAAGTTATAGAGGCCAAACAACGTCTCACGGACATGCTCGTCCATTATCCCATGGATCGCAACGGGGAGTATCTGCGTCATCAGCACGTGACAGTCGTGAGACTTCATACCGCTGAACCTCTTCTTCGCCACGTCCAGATATCTGCTTATCTTCCCCGAGTAACCGTGAGGAACTTTCACTCCTAAGAAGCACCTGAAAAACTGCTCGAGCTCCTCCAGACTCAGAGTGAAGCAGGCAGCGCGAAGCACCACCTCATTCTTCTTAACTCTTTTACGGCGACCTTGAGTCCCTTCCTGATGATGATGATGATCATCATCATCACTATCAGGGTACTGAAGATCTTTGTTTATGCCAAGCAATTTAAGGTCCTTTCTTGCTTTCGGCCCATCCCTGGTCCTCTCCGGCATGTTCAGTAGAGTGCCAAGCAGACTCTCGGTAACGTTCTTCGTGATGTGCATTACATCGAGGATATGGGGAGTGTGAAGGACCTTCCAATACGGCAGGTCCCAGAAAACAGACCTTGCTTTCCATACACCCAGCAGCGGCTTTGTCCTCGGTCGTTGTTTTTCAGGCGCAGGGCAATCTACCCAATTATTCAAAAGCTCCTAGATTTCTTCGCCACTCCTCGGACACGGGGCTCTTTTGATCTCGTCCTTACCATTGAACAGGTCACCACGTTTTCTTCAAGGGTGATCCATGCGGAGCCACTTTCGAGTACCTTGGAACATAGTTTTCGAAGACCCGGGATCCCTTGGTAGCTGGAGATGCGGTGTCTCATCCATGCACTTGATGCATGCATTATGTCCGTGGTGCACCTGGGCCGATACATATGCGTAACCAGGATAGTCCTGCACGGTCGTGAGCAACACGGCTCTCCGATGGAAATATTTTTTAGTGTAGGCGTCCCACGTACGGGCCAGCATCTCCCACAAGCTGGCTAACTCCTCTCTCAATAGCCCAAGATACAGATGCATATTGATACCTGGTTGTTTCGGCCCCTGAATAAGAATGCTCATGTGTACATACCTTTGCTTCGTGCATAGCCACGGGGGGAGGTTGTATGGCCATACAAACACGGACCAGGTGCTATGCGTGCTACTCTAGTTTCCAAAAGGATTGAGTCCATTGGTGCTCATACCCAGCCTGACGTTCCTTGCATTGCCCCCGAACTCTTCGAACTCGATGTCTAATGCGTTCCACTGGCTAGCGTCTGAAGGGTGTGTCAGGATCTTGCCCTTCTCTGGATCATCTTCGGGTTTCTCTCTTTCCGCGTGCCATTGCATGAGCTTTGCTTCCTTATGATCTACGAAATATCGCTGCAGACGAGGGGTGATAGGAAAGTACCATACCACTTTTCGAGGAACTTTCTTGTTCCCTCTCTTGTACCGTCCTTGGCCACACACCGGACAAGTGGTTCTATCCGCGTACTCGTTCTGATAAAGTGCGCAATCATTGATGCATGTCTGGTATTTAATGTGTGGTAGGTCGAGAGGGCACACGATTTTCTTGGCCTCCTCGATACTTGTTGGCAATGTGTTCCCCTTAGGAAGTCGGCCGTGCTAGTATTCCATGTTCGCGTTGAAGCTCACATTGGTCCATTTGTGTTCGGCCTTCATCTCTAGAGCCTTGAGTGTTACACTCAAACGTGTATCCTCGGGGCGACACCCAGGATACAATGGAGTCATCCCGTCTACCTCCATTTGGGCCAGCTTGGCTTTCTCTCTAGCTGCAGCTTTGTCGTTGCTCGTCTCCTTGAGGAGTAGTTCTTGAACATGAGGGTCCTGCAAGATCGAAGTTAGCAGCGTCTGTGTGTTCGCGTCTTCTCCTTCTTCGTGATCATATCCATCGTCATCTCCTTCTCCATGCTGATCATGCCCGCCGGCCAGGCCCGACAACAACAAGCAAACAACAAGCAACCAACAAAGAACTTCTCCCATTGCAAACATTCATGCACCACACAAGCACCGGCTCGCCATGGATCGCACACACACACCGCCCGCGTGGTAAGCTTCACCTACATGTTCATGATGGCCAAGTACTCACCTATAGTAGACACAATAATAGCGAGAAGAGACCGCGCGATGAGAGAGTGTGGACAAATAGATCTACAATGCAAGTTGGTTGAGAGGAAATTAGTAAACAAATAGAGATGTGAGAGAGAAAATTAAGGAACTTTTAGATCTAGAAGTTGGAGCGAAGCTTCCACTTACCAATCTATGGATTAAAGTAGGTTTAGTTACAAGAAAATGGAGAAACTATGGGTAAGATGGGGTGTGAGGGAGGAGGAAGACGAGTTGGGAGGAGGTAGAGATGTGAAATGGTTGGTGGTGGATAGATAGATAAGAAAGCTAGCTCTTGTCACCTTTTTAGCATGGATCTGGATGCCCTCATCTATGGCGCATATGGAGAGAATGCGCCACAGATGTGAAACTTTTGTGGCGCGTAAGTCCATATGCGCCACAGAAGTGGGTGAATAAGATTCGCTGTGTGGGGCCCACCTCCAAGTTTTGTGGCGCAGGGCGGACTTATGCGCCACAGAAGTGACACACATCTGTGGCGCATATGCCAACATGCGCCACAAAACTTGGGTGAATTAGATTCCGTGGTGGGGCCCTCCTCCATGTTCTGTGGCGCATGAGGAAATATGCGCCACAGAAGAGGCAACTTCTGTGGCACATATTTCAGAATGCGCCATAGAACTTGGATCAACCCACCCCGGCCGGCGGGTCCCACCAATCTTCTGTGGCGCATGATCTAGAGAATGCGCCACAGAACATCCAATCTTCTGTGGCGCATACTCTCTGGTGCGCCACTGATGTCTTCTTGTGGCGCATAGTTTGGCATATGCGCCACTGATCATCTTGTCTATCTATAGACCGTTTCCTAGTAGTGCTTCTCACAAACCACATAAGGATACACCAGTATCATTGCATGTGTGTTCTTCTCATGAACCACAGCTAGAGTCATTGCATGTGTGTTCTTCTCACAAACCATATCATGAACCACACCCAGTGTCATTGCATGTGTGTTCCTCTCATTAACCATACATGGATCCACCAGTGTCATTGCATGTCTGCTCTTTTCATTAACCACAGTTAGAGTCATTGCATGTCTGTTCTTTTCACAAACCACATATCACCAGTGTCATTGCATGTGTGTTCTTCTCATGAATGACACATGGATCCACCCAGTGTGATTGTGTGTCTGTCCTTTTCACAAACCACATATGGATCCACCAATGTCATTGCATGTGTGTTCTTTTCACAGACCACATATCACCAGTGTCATTACATGTGTGTTCTTATCTCAAACCACATAAGGATCCACCGGTGTCATTGGATGTGTGTTCCTCCCATAGACCACACATGGATCCACCGGTGTCATTGCATGTCTGCTATTTTCATGAACCACAGTTAGAGTCGTTGCATGTGTGATCCTCTCACAGACCACACATGGATCCACCAGTTCCATTGCATGTGTGTTCTTCTCATGAACCACATAAGGATCCACCAGTGTCATTGCATGTGTGTTCTTCTCACAAACCACATAAGGATCCAGTAGTGTCATTGGATGTGTGTTCTTTTCATGAACCACACCCAGTGTCATTGGACATGTGTTCCTCTCATAGACCACACATGGATCCACCAGTGTCATTGCATGTGTGCTCTTCTCATGAACCACACATGGATCCACCAGTGTCAGTGCATGTGTGTTCTTCTCACAAACCACACAAGGATCCACCAGTGTCATTGGATGTGTGTTCTTTTCATGAACCACACCCAATGTCATTGCATTCTGTTCCTCTCATAGACCACACATGGATCCACCAGTGTCATTGCATGTGTGTTCTTCTCATGAACCACAACTAGAGTCATTGGATGTGTGTTCTTTTCATGAACCACAGCTAGAGTCATTGCATGTGTGTTCTTCTCATAAACCACATAAGGATGCACCGGTGTCATTGCATGTGTGTTCTTCTCATGAACCACGGCTAGAGTCATTGCATGTGTGTTCTTCTCACAAACCACATAAGGATCCACCGGTGTCATTGCATGTGTGTTCTTCTCATTAACCACACCCAGTGTCATTGCATGTCTGTTCCTCTCAGAGACCACACATGGATCCAGCAGTGTCATTGCATGTGTGTTCTTCTCATGAACCACAGCTAGAGTCATTGGATGTGTGTTCTTTTCATGAACCACAACTAGAGTCATTGCATGTGTGTTCTTCTCACAAACCACATAAGGATACACTAGTGTCATTGCATGTGTGTTCTTCTCATGAACCAGAGCTAGAGTCATTGCATGTGTGTTCTTCTCACAAACCATATCATGAACCACACCCAGTGTCATTGCATGTGTGTTCTTCTCATTAACCACACATGGATCCACCAGTGTCATTGCATGTCTTCTCTTTTCATTAACCATAGTTAGATTCATTGCATGTCTGTTCTTTTCACAAACCACATATCACTAGTGTCATTGCATGTGTGTTCTTCTCATGAACCACACATGGATCCACCCAGTGTGACTGCATGTCTGTCCTTTTCACAAACCACATATGGATCCACCAGTGTCATTGCATGTGTGTTCTTTTGACAGACCACATATCACCAGTGTCATTGCATGTGTGTTCTTCTCACAAACCACATAAGCATCCACCGGTGTCATTGGATGTGTGTCCTCTCACAGACCACACATGGATCCACCGGTGTCATTGCATGTCTGTTCTTCTCATGAACCACACATGGATCCACCAAGTGTGATTGCATGTCTGTTCTTCTCACAAACCACACATGGATCCACTAGTGTCATTGCATGTCTGTTCTTTTTATGAACCACACCCAGTGTCATTGCATGTATGTTCCTCTCATAAACCACACATGGATCCACCAGTGTCATTGCATGTGTGTTCTTCTCATGAACCACAGCTAGAGTCATTGCATGTCTGTTATTCTCACAAACCACATAAGGATACACCAATGTCATTGCATATGTGTTCTTCTCATGAACCACATCTAGTGTCATTGCATGTGTGTTCTTTTCACAAACCACATATCACCAGTGTCATTGCATGTGTGTTCCTCTCATAAACCACATATGGATCCACCCAGTGTGATTGCATGTGTGTTCTTCTTACAAACCACATAAGGATCCACCAGTGTCATTGGATGTGTGTTCTTTTCATAAACCACATATGGATCCTAATTAACCTTAGGAGAGACCTAACCTTAGCGTTAGACCGAGTCTTCTAGAAGGAACGCCCTAACACCGTTGTTCTGCTTGACGATTGTTACATACCGTTCGATCGGGGTGCTTGGACGATTGGGATGGTCTTCGTGAGATCGATCCGCGAGTAGTCTATTCTGTGGCATGATTGGCCACACTTGCTCTGGACAAACTAGCAACACCGGGGGCTCCCCTGTTGCGAGTGTCACGACTCACGAGTTGAGTGGGCCATATCCCAGTGTCACGTACCCATTACTTTTCTTCCTCCCCGTACTTCTCTTCCTTCCCCTCGAAGCCACTTTCCCCACTTCACTCCCATCCTTCCGTAGCTCCAAGTCAACGACGCCTCCATCCCAATCCCCTCTCCGGCAGCCACCCCCCTCCCCTCTCGCCATGGGTTCAAGGGGAGACAACGAGGAAACGCGTCATGACGATAGGGACGATGATTTCGATGTGAGTCGTATCATCTCTATCTCTATCATCTGTGGCCAGTTATCTATTTTTTGAGCCAGATCTACTCCATTTACTCATGCGCGTATGATGTGTTAGGCCAACCAGACGATGTATGATGCCGACTATCACGGTTTAGCGGATGAAGACAGTCCTCTGGTATGTAAACATGGATATGTGCCCGCTAAATTTGTAGCGTTCGAAGGACGAAACGCAGGCAGGAGGTTTCTACGGTGTCAAGGACATCATGCAATGATGCGAGGCAGAAGTTGCGGTGTTGTCAAATGGGTAGATCCAGAGTGGCCCAAATCGATGCAGAAAACGCTGGACAAACTATGGGAAATGACTGTTGAGTTGAAAGAATCTGCATTCAGCTCACTTCTTGTCAGTGTTGAGATGAAGCTATGGGAACCAGTTGACACGACCAAGCATAAGCGAGATCTCAGGTAGGTGGAAGACAAGGTTAGCAAATTCGAGAAGGAGAGGGACGCGATGTTGGCCCTGAAGGCTAAAGCAGAGCAAGAACTGACTCAAGAAAGGAAGGATCTTCACCAGGCCAAAGTCCTGCAGTTCACAACTACGAGTATTGACAAGTGCATGAGTAAAAATGCAGAGGAACAATTGAAGCTGTGCAAGCAAGATGCTAAAAGGAAGGAGCAGACGATTCGATCCTTTCTCTCGTAGGAAGATGCGCATCGGGCTAAGATTAGGAAGATCAAGGAGATGTGTGATAACTAGTTCTATTTAGCTTGAGCTCCGTGCCTTTTTTAAGTTGTAATAGTTGTACTTGTTGACCTAGCGGTCTGAACCATTGGCCCCGGAGTCCTAGGAGGAAAAAAATTGGTCGCCCTTTAATCTGTCTTAACCCTGCATTACTTCCTTTAGTCTGACCAATGCCCCTTGGATATTCCGCCCGTCGCTTCGTCGTCCTCGTGTACAAATAGGAGGAGCCACAGCGCACTTCGTCGTCCATCCTCTCGCCCTCTCCAATCTCCACCGCGTCGTCGCTTCATCATCCATCCCCTCGCTCCCTCTCCAATCTCCACCGCGCCGCCATGGAGATGCCCTCGCTGAACTTCTATGAGGCGGTGATGTTCGCGCACTTCGACATCCTCGCGCCGCCGGCCGCGACGGTGCCCCACGGATGGAGCATCAGCTGTGCGGGGGTGTCGGTGGCTCCGCTCCTCATCCCCGGCGGAGCCGTGATGGAGAGCGAAATCGCGGTGCGCCGCCGCCAGATGCCTGCATGGAAGAGGGCGCTGCCCCGGTACGCGGCGGCCACCCCGTACTGGCCGGCGCTGTTCAAAAAGGAGCGGAATGCCAAGATTGGCAACCGCATCGTTTACGGGTGCGTGGTGCACTGGGATCTCCGCAACCGAGAAGGGCGGGAGAGGTTCTGGTCCGTCCCTGGACGAACCAAGTACACCGTCATCGCTGCCGCTCACCGCGAAGAGGTAATCTGTCTCGCGAACAATGCGGAAACCGTGGAGGTTCCGTCCAACGACGACGAGGAAGCCAACGGCTCGGAGGATAGCGGCAGCGGAAGTGAAATTGTTGACTAGTGGTTGAATTAATGTAGAATGTGAAATCGCACCTTTGTTTAGAAGAATTTGTGGTTGAAGTAATGAAATGCCTCAATTTAGATCTCTGTCTCGATTAATTTGTGGAAGAATTTGTGATTTAGATCAATTTATGCCTCGATTTAGATCTCTGTCCCGGATTGGGAACGTGACCGTGGACCAAAGACCCCTTTTATACTAGTGTATTCTCGCATTGGTGGTTTGTTTAAACGTAATCTATGTGGATTTGGCCACATGCAAATGGCACAACCACAATTTATAAAGTGGAAGCACGTACACCCGATTACTGGAGATACGGGAGCTTCGTCAGATGCAGGGGATGCAGGAGCAGAGAGGCGGTGAGATAGATGTAACTACCTCGGTGAATTACGCTCTTAGTTAATGCCTGGATGAACGAAAGTGGTTAAAATAGTACGGTGGGGCCCAAGGCCACTCACGGTAGACCTTTCGGCCGTCCTAACCACTTTCAGACAACGGGACAAGAACGAGCGACGTAATCGGCAGGCGAAGGGATCAACTACATACACAAGTGAGTATGTATGGAAGCCACATACAACAGTACATTAGAGCCATTCCATCTAAAAAAAATAGAAATAGTGCAACGCCATACGGCAAGATCCAAATATCCTAGATAGATATAATAATTTAGGATAGCTCCTCATACATCACACATCAGAGTATCAGGCGGAAGCGGAAAACAAGATCCGAGTACGGATAAGAAGCAAATTGGCATAAGATGCCCCATAAATAAACACATCCCGCCCACAGATCACACGGATCCCCGTTCCCGAAATCTCTACACCGAATGATCGTTGCCAACATCATCTGTCTCTTCCACCCAGTATCCATCTTGCGGGTACACCTGTTCATCTGAATCAAACAATTTATCGTGTGAGACCCTAGGGGTACTCAGCAAGTCTTAATGCCACTAAAGGGGACACAACCTGGGGTGACGCAATTGCAGCAAAAGATAATACCTAACAATTCTATAGAGACTCGCTAACCTTCCGCCTAACCAATGATAGACGGAAGTCCGTGAATTAAGAACAACAGTTATAACAGTATAATTAACAGATCCATCCTCCTCGCTTACCAACGAGGAAGCGGACGAACAACCCCAATCATCCGTTGGCAGTTTTATTAACCATTCCATGAGTATTGCACTATTTACTAGTCAAGTTCTTGGTCAATTTAAAAGCGGTACTTTAGTTATACTTGTCTATGATCGAGAAACTGTGCTCCAAGTCGTCCATAACCGCGGACACGGCTTCCAGAAAGATTTACCCTGCAGGGGTGCACGAATAGCAACACACGCTCGATCAACCTCGGAAAAACCAAATCAAAACTCAACGAGGCATTCACGGCAAAGCAATCACAGGATTCAGAAATATTTCAGGGGGCCACCCCATTAAGCTACCCGCCACGAAGTTGGCCGGCTCCGAGACGGACCCAAGGTTTGTGTGGACGGCGGTAAACGACTGGGAACCCGAAAATGTGACTGGGCTTGTCGATACAGCGAAAATGTGTCACGATCCAAAACAGTACAGGTGCTCCTCGCACAATCTTAAATAAAGTAGTAACATGGCATAAGTACAGAATAGTAATAAAGCCCCAAACTAATTGTGGCCCCAAGAAATAAGAATGAATCAAGCTCTGGCTCAGGGGGGTCCATAAGGCCTCCCGGATGTGGATAGTGCGAATAGTCGAGGAACAGGAATCAAGTACTCGGGGTCCTGCGGGACACAAGTGAGCAGGAAAAACCAAATAGCAGATATTGCTCACCGGTGCCTCTTTCATTAGTTATCCCATTACTACTCAGGTTATGTTGTTTAGGTACCTCGTTATTCCTCAGACACTCACATACCCTACTCATGCTGTTCTACGACTCGCATGGCTCAAACAACTCCTGTAGTAATGGCTCATGGGACCGGAACAAGCTTAGTGTGGTTTAAAAGTAAAGGCTATGCAGTTCTTGGGATTCAATTTAATGCAATCGCGACTCGATGATGCAAGAATAAGATAGAGGCAATAGGTACTGTATGTATGCAAGCATGTGGTAGTGCTTGCCTGGCAGCTCAGTTGAAGCGAGAGATGGATCTGGGTAATACTCCTGCGATTCCTGGTAATTCTCCTGCTGGGCGTCTATTCGAAGAAGAACCAAACAAACAAGGGCCAACATAAATAAAGTGCGCAAGCATATGAATTAAAATGCAACAAGCACCCAAGCATGCCATGATGAATGATGCACAATTTCATGGCATTAAAGTAGCATGGCAAAGGTGGGTTGTGGATACAAGAAATAAAACATTTTATTATTTATTTGCCCAAGTTTTATTGTCATAAACAGTTCAGATTTTAAATGACAACATGATGCATGCCTCAATTCATAACAAGGATTGCATAAATAGAACGGGCTCGTCGCGCTGATCGATTTAGACATATTATTTGTCAAATTTGGAGTTATAAAACAAAAGTTATTAATTAAATAAGGAAAAGGGCATTTTTATTGTAATTTTGATCATCTCGAAAATTAAAGTGTTCCAAATATATTTTGAAGTGCATATTTGGATTCCTCACATTTTTCTGATTCCAAAACATATATTATTTGTATTATTTGGATTTGTATTTTAAAAATTATTTGAATCTGAAAAGAATTTGAATTTAAATCAATTTCAAAAGATTTGAATTAAAACAGACTCGGGGAAAAACTTTTTATACCCAGGCAAAATTGACCCCAGACAATGACAGGTGGGGACATCGCGGACTGGGGCCACGCGCGCGAGAAAATGCGTTATGCACGCGGACTGGGCTAGCCGCGGACGCTGACAGGCGGGCCAGCGCGGAAGGGGCCACGTGCCAGTGGGGAAAGGCCCCAGCGGCTGACTGGTGGGGCACCAGCTGGACCGCGGGTTACGGCCAGGAAAACTAGGGGTGGTTTTTGCAAGAAGGCCAGGGCGACGGACAGGTGGGGCCGTTTAGAGCGCGGGCTGCAGTAATTAAAAAGGGGAGGGGCTTTTTGCAAAACGACCACAGGCAGCTACTGTTTATCGTCTTCGCGCGTCTGGCGCTAATCCGGTGCGCGGCGCGGGGCGGGGACTCGAACCTGGGACGCGGGCGTTCCCGCTGGGGGTGCGAGCTGGTGCGGTAGTGCTAGGGGAGCTGTCTGGGAGGAGGGCGCGGGATAGTTAGGGCTTGCGCGGCGCAGGGAGGCTGCAGACTACAACGGACGGCGTTCCCTGAGAGTGCTCGAAAAAACGGTCGGCGGCGCTAGGGCGGCACGGCGAGGCGGAGGTTGTCAGGGAGGGGAAGATGCTCACCGCGGGCTCGCTGGTGGGCTTGGATCGGCGCGAGGAGCGGCGAAGCGTCGGGGAGGCAGACGCTCCGTCGGCTAGGGTTCCCTGCAGGGCGGCGAGGCACGGGGTTGCTGGGGAGCTTCTCCTTCGCGTAGGCGCGGTCGGGGTTGTGCCGGGGGTTGTCCTAGATCTCCTCAGCCACCGCACGGTCGCGCTGTGGGGCTGGTTCGTCGGGGCGGGGTGGTTGCTGGCGGCGACCGGCGTCGGCTGCTGGTGGACGGAGAGAAAGGAGGGAAGAAGGGGGCGTCTCGGGGTGGATCTGGGCGAGCCCTGAGAGCCGTGGGGAGGGAGGAAAAGAAGGGAGAGGGAGGAGGAGAGGGAGGCGTGCACGGCAGGGAAAAGGAGCTCGGGCTTTGCCCTTTTTCCTCCTCGAGCACGTGCTCGGCCGGCTGGGCTGGCTGGGGCTGGTCCAGGGCGAGGCAGGGAGGCTGCAGGTGGGGGCTGGCATGAGGGAGAGAAGAGAGGGAGGGACCAGCTCGGGTTAGGTTGGATGGTGGCCTCAGGTTAGGGTTAGCTAGGGTTAGGGTTTGGGTTATCTAGGGTTAGAGAGAGGTGAGGCTAGGGTGGTGGGTCAGGTAGAGAGAGGGTGGCCAGGTGGAGAGAGGGGCTTGGCATGGAGGCCAAGCTAGAGAGAGAGAGAGAGAGGGTTATTAGGAATTAGGGTTATGAGAAGAAAGTAGATTAAATAGGTTTGATTATTTTTAAGTAGTTAGATTGTAAATTTTGTGTAAGAGGCCAACACAAGAAAAACTAGAAAGGCTTGACCTTGCATGGACTAATGTGGAAGAGATACAAGAAAGAAAGAAAGAGGAAGAAAAGAATTAGGTGGAGAGGTTCTCATATGATCATACATGTAGAAGAAGAATAAAATAAAATAAAAGAAAAGAATGTGGATAAGACCATCCCAAGTGGAGCATGGTGGAGGCTAGATTGATCATGAGGTGAAGGTGAAAAGAATTCCAAGAAAAGAAAAAGAAATGATTTAAGGAATAGGCTTCATGTGGTTCATGCATGAGAGAAAAAAATAAATTAAAAGAAATAGATATAGATGAGGATTTGGAATGGGGGAAGGAGAAAGATGACCCATGAAGTAAAGATCCACTTAAAATAAAGGAAAACCAAAGGAGCAAAAAGGTGGTGAAGAATGGTGCATGGCCCATGCAAAATATTAATGACATGATTTATTATGTGAAAACAATAATAATATGATGGCATTAATCTTGTGCATTTCCAAGAAGTGGAACAAAGCCAAGCAAAGAAATTTAATGAACTAGATCCACCCTATTGCACATGAGCTAGAGAAAACCAAAGTAAAGACAAACAAGCTCATGATCTAGTAGGATGGTGGAATTATAAAGTGATGGAAGAGAAAGGTGGTGGAAATGAGATAAAAGATATGCCCCCAACTCAACTTGGGCATTGAACAATATATCAATAGCCAAATACAATATCAAGAGGCAAATACAATTAATAATGCATATGAGAGAAAAACCAAAATAAAAAGGGTTTTGTATGATGCTCAAATGCAATGTGGCATGATGACATGAGCAAGATATAATTATGATGCAACAATAATATCTATGGAGTAGCCAATATCTTACTAGGACAAGTAGCATTACAATTGTTAGACAATTGGGGTGCTACAACTCTCCCCCACTAAACAGGAATCTCGCCCCGAGATTCTAGGAAGAAGAAGACTCAAAGAGGGTAGGATACTTGGCACGGAGCTCATCTTCACGTTCCCAGGTGGCTTCATCAACGGAATGGTGCGACCACTGCACCTTGCAGAACTTGATGGACTTGTTGCGAGTCCTTCTTTCCGCGACTTCAAGAATTTTTGTGGGGTGTTCTTGATAAGACAGATCTTCTTGGAGATTAATGAGTTCATGGTCCACGGTCCTGCCGGGATCCTTGAAGCACTTCTTGAGTTGAGAGATGTGAAAAACATCATGGACTTTGAGTTGTTCAGGGAGCTCAAGAGCATAAGCAACTTGTCCTCTTCTTCCACGAATTTTGAAAGGACCGATGTATCTAGGAGCCAGCTTTCCTTTGATACCAAAGCGGTGCGTACCTCTCATGGGAGTGACACGGAGGTAAACGAGATCACCAGGGACATACTTCATGTCCGTGTGTTTCCTGTCATAATTGCTCTTCTGACGACTTTGAGCAATCTTCAGGTTTTCAAGAATGATGTGAACTTTCTCCTCCGCTTGAGTTACAATGTCGGGGCCAAACAATATTCTTTCACCTGCGCCCGACCAACCAATCGGAGTTCTGCACTTGCGACCATAGAGAGCCTCAAATGGTGCCATCTTTAGACTTTTCTAGAAACTGTTGTTGTAAGAGAATTCCGCATAAGGAAGACATTCTTCCCACTTCATGCCGAAAGAGATAACGCAAGCACGGAGCATATCTTCTAGAATCTGATTGATCCTTTCAACTTGTCCTTGCGACTGAGGGTGGTAAGCTGTGCTGAAGTTTAACTTTGTTCCCAAAGCATTTTGGAAACTTCCCCAGAACTTGGAAGTGAAAATGCTTCCACGGTCTGAACTGATCTCAAGAGGAACTCCATACAGAGAGACAATTCTGTTGATATAGAGCTCCGCCAACTGAATTGCAGAAATTGTTTCCTTGACTGGAAAGAAGTGAGCTACTTTGGAAAGCCTGTCAATGACAACAAAGATTGCATTGTTGCCCTTCTGCGACCTTGGAAACCAGTGATGAAGTCCATCTCTACTTTCTCCCATTTCCATTCCGGAGGCTCCAATGGTTGTAGAAGACCGGAAGGTTTCTGATGGACAGCTTTAACTCTGCGACAGACATCACACTCCGAGACATACTTGGCACAATATCGTTTCAAACCAGGCCACCAATATTGTGTTTTCAAGTCCATGTACATCTTAGTGCTGCCAGGGTGGATAGAAAGAACAGAATCATGCGCCTCCTTGAGAACTTGCTCTCTTAAACCCGAGAAATTCGGAACAAACATACGGTGTTGAAAGAAGAGAGTGCCTTGGTCATCTACGTGGAAAGACTCATACTTCGGAAGTTGAATGTTGGAGATGATCTTTTTAGTGTAAGGATCCCCAAGCTGAATGGAACGGACCTTTTCTTCCAAGAGAGGTGTTGCTAGAAGGTTCAGAAGATAACCTTGATCCACAATTTCAAGGTTGAGCTTGCGGAATTCCTCGCACAAGAGAGGCTGTTGTTCTTCCACCATGAGGTTGTTGACATAAGCTTTTCGGCTGAGAGCATCTGCCATGACATTAGCTTTGCCCGGGGTGTAGTTGATGGTCAAATCGAAATCATTGATTGTTTCAATCCACCTCCTCTGACGAAGGTTGAGATCAGGTTGTGTGAAGATATACTTCAGACTCTTGTGATCAGAAAAGATCTCACAACGGTTACCAAGCAAGTAATGCCTCCATACTTTCAAAGCAAAGACAACTGCTGCGAGTTCGAGGTCATGTGTAGGATAGTTGATCTCATGCGTCTTCAACTGACGAGAGGCATAAGCAACAACTTGCTTTTCTTGCATAAGGACCGCACCCAATCCTTGCAACGAAGCATCACAGAAAATCTGGAAAGGCTTTGATGTATCTGGAGGAACCAAGACTGGTGTGGAAGTGAGCTTCTCTTTGAGTGTTTCAAAGCTTGCTTGACATGCAGGAGTCCAAAGATATTTCTTGCCTTTCTTGAGGAGATCAGTAAGAGGCTTCGCAATCTTTGAGAAATTTTGAACGAAGCGACGACAGTAACTGGCCAAACCAAGGAAACTCTGGACTTCTTTGACATTTATGGGTGGAAGCCAATCCATAATTGTCTTAATAGTTTCTGGGTTGACGGCAATGCCCTTGGCAGAGATAACGTGACCAAGGTAGGTGACTTGAGGCAGCCAGAATTCACACTTGGAGAACTTTGCATACATGCGGTTCTCACGAAGCTTGTTTAGGACACATCGAAGGTGTTCTTCATGTTCTTCTTTCGACTTAGAATAGACTAGAATGTCATCCAGATAGACCACAACGAACTTATCAAGATACTCCATGAAAACCGAGTTCATAAGCTCGAGAAGGTGGCAGGTGCATTGGTGAGACCGAAAGACATGACCGCGTACTCATACAGGCCATAGCGAGTGGTGAAAGCTGTTTTGGGAACATCTTCCTTGCGAATCTTGATTTGATGATAACCACTTCTCAAATCAAGCTTAGAGAATACCACAGCTCCAGCTAGCTGATCGAAGAGATCGTTAATCCGCGGAAGGGGATATTTATTCTTGATGGTTTTAGCATTGAGTGCCCGATAGTCAACACAAAGTCTATCAGTCTTGTCTCACTTCTTCACAAAGATGGTTGGACTACCCCAAGAAGAAGTACTGTGCTGAATGAAACCCAACTTCTCTTGTTCATCCAACTGACGCTTAAGTTCAGCCAACTCAGCAGGACCCATTTTATAAGGCCGCTTGGAGATAGGAGCTTTACCAGGTTCAAGTTCAATGACAAACTCAACCTCACGATCCGGAGGCATACCTGGTAACTCTTCAGGAAAGACATCTGGAAACTCACAAACTACAGGAACACTCTGAATACCTTCCATAGCATCATCATTCAGAGCCGCCAAAGAATAAAGCTGAATTGCAGGAGTCAGACTTGGAGAATAGATTATATGGCCTTCAGGAATTTTCAGAGAAACTGAACGTTCAGCACAATCAATCACAGCTGCATTTGCTGTCAACCAATCCATGCCCAAGATAACATCAATATCAGAATTGCCCAGAATAATTAAGGAAGCCGGAAATGAAGAACCACCAATCTCAATTTGATTGCCATGGCTGATATGAGCAGCCCTCATGTTTGACCCAGGAGATTGTACCACAAGACGGTGTAATAAAGGAACCATAGCCAGATCTTGCTCATGAGCAAACTTGTGAGAAACAAAAGAATGCGAAGCACCAGAATCAAACAAAACTCGTGCAGGAACTGAGTTAACAGGAAGCATACCCATCAAAACTCCAGGAGCATGCTCAGCTTGAGCGGCGTTGACACAGTTGGCACGAGCAACCGTAGACCCAGGCTTAGTGTTGATGTTGAGAGCCCAAGGTGGAGGTGCACGAATCATAGGAGCACTTGCCGCAGGTCTTGGAGGTGGTGGTGGAAGAGCTTTGTTGTTCATTGGACAATTCCATTGCTGATGCCCAGTGTTTCCACAAGTATAACAAGCACCAGGTGGACGTGGAGCAACGTAGCCAGGGACTCCGCCAGGCGCTCCAGGGTAGTTGTGGTTGTAGCCCCTGGGAGCCGCAGTGAAGGAGTTTGGTGGCCTTGGTGCGTAGCTTGAAGGTCTTGGTGGAGCAGGGAGCGACGGTGGGGTGTTAGGAACCCAGACACGACCCTTAGAAGGAGCTGTCATAGCAGAAGAGCTTGCTGAATCACGGCTGTGTTTCTTTGACTCCTCAAACACTTGCCTACTTGCTTCTTCCTACAGAGCTGTGTGTTGGAGTTCCAGAAAAGATGCCGGCCTTGCATGAGTGATTGCATATTTGATGGAAGCATTGAGGCCTTGCCGAAACCTCTTTTGCTTCTTCTTGTCATCAGAGATCTCATCGCCACCATAACGAGACAGGTTCATGAAGTTTCTGATGTAGGTGTTGACATTGTCAGTGCCCTGCTTGAGGTGGAGAAACACTTCCTTCATCCTTTCCATGACAATTTCTGACAGATATTGCTCTTTGAAAGCAGTAGTGAACCGCTCCCAAGTAGGCTGAAAACCAGAAAGATCTTCCTTGAGGTAATTTTCCCACCAGAGAGCTGCATCTCCCTTCAGAAGGTGAGTGGCACATTTGACCCATTCTTGCTCGGGAACATCCGCAGTCATCAGCAACCTTGACACTTCACGAAGCCAATCATCCGCATCAAGTGGTTGATCAGACACTTCGAATTGACGTGGGTTGAACTTGAGAAAACTCTTGATGTCTCCTCGCTTGGGAGGTGGAGGTAGCGGAGCAAACTCATTCCTCCTCACACTTTCCTCGAAGCGCTGCTGGTTTTGCTGCATAGTGCCGAAAGCATTTGCAATACTTGCCAAAGCAGCCCCGAGTTCAGGTGGTATATCCTCCTCAGAACGGCGTGGTGGTGCCATCCTGTGATTGATATAAAACACAAGTCAGTACTATAATGGAGAATGATAATAATCCAAAATAGTACCAAAATGGAATTAATCAAGATTAAAGAATGCAATTCACTGAGGTGATATTAAAATATCAACAAAGTTCAAGGCAACTAGAAGATATTAAGCATAACACACACGACTGAAAAAGGAGTGTGGTACACAACTAGCAAAGAAAAAAAAATTCTGCAAATTTCGGCATTAAAATACCACTAGATGCGCAAAATCACTTAACGAATCAAGAATAGTAACTCTACTATTTCAATATACAAAAGCAAATGACAAAAATAGTGGTATGGTCGCGACTCCATCCCGCACTCAAATCATTACTCCGCACATGAATCAGTAAAACACATATCCCAACAACTTCTTCTTAAGATGAACCTAAGGATTGGTAACTACGGAAACGAACACCCCAAACAAGATAACGTCGGATAACAAAGAGTAAGATAGATCGCATCGGTGTACAATGAATCAGAATAGATCGCGTCGGTTTACAAAGGGCTATCGGTAGGGAATGTACCAACAGTTGATATCCAAAGGCAGATAGTGATAACAATTGGATGCAACAGATAGACAAGGAATTCACACACACACACACAAACACAAACACAAACACAACCTATGGTACTACGGAACCCAGAACACGTGAATCCTAGTTTGAAGTTTAGAAGAGGATTGAAAACGTTACACTTCCTTACCAGAAAAGGGTGGGTGGGTCGGTAAGAAGAAAAATGGAAGCAGTCCTACTCTCACGTTTGTTTTTCCCTAGTATACATAACTACCAAAATATTTGCTAGACAGACAACGACCATTTTGGCTGAGACCCTGAAGGGCGGGATGGCTCTGATACCAATTGTAACTACCTCGGTGAATTATGCTCTTAGTTAATGCTTGGATGAACGAAAGTGGTTAAAATAGTATGGTGGGGCCCAGGGCCACTCACGGTAGACCTTTAGGCCGTCCTAACCACTTTCAGACAACGGGACAACAACGAGCGGCGTAATCGGTAGGCGAAGGGATCAACTACATACATAAGTGAGTATGTATGCAAGCCACATACAACAGTACATCAGAGCCATTCCATCTAAAAAAAATAGAAATAGTGCAACGCCATACGGCAAGATCCAAACATCCTAGATAGATATAATAATTTAGGATAGCTCCTCATACATCACACATCAGAGTATCAGGCGGAAGCGGAAAACAAGATCCGAGTACGGATAAGAAGCAAATTGGCATAAGATGCCCCATAAATAAACACATCCCGCCCACAGATCACACGGATCCCCGTTCCCGGAATCTCTACACCGAATGATCGTTGCCAACATCATCTGTCTCTTCCACCCAGTATCCATCTTGCGGGTACACCTGTTCATCTGAATCAAACAATTTATCGTGTGAGACCCTAGGGGTACTCAGCAAGTCTTAATGCCACTAAAGGGGACACAACCTGGGGTGACGCAATTGCAGCAAAAGATAATACCTAACAATTCTATAGAGACTCGCTAACCTTCCGCCTAACCAATGATAGACGGAAGTCCGTGAATTAAGAACAACAGTTATAACAGTATAATTAACAGATCCATCCTCCTCGCTTACCAACGAGGAAGCGGACGAACAACCCCAATCATCCGTTGGCAGTTTTATTAACCATTCCATGAGTATTGCACTATTTACTAGTCAAGTTCTTGGTCAATTTAAAAGCGGTACTTTAGTTATACTTGTCTATGATCGAGAAACTGTGCTCCAAGTCGTCCATAACCGCGGACACGGCTTCCAGAAAGATTTACCCTGCAGGGGTGCACGAATAGCAACACACACTCGATCAACCTCGGAAAATCCAAATCAAAACCCAACGAGGCATTCACGGCAAAGCAATCACAGGATTCAGAAATATTTCAGGGGGCCACCCCATTAAGCTACCCGCCACGAAGTTGGCCGGCTCCGAGACGGACCCAAGGTTTGTGTGGACGGCGGTAAACGACTGGGAACCCGAAAATGTGACTGGGCTTGTCGATACAGCGAAAATGTGTCACGATCCAAAACAGTACAGGTGCTCCTCGCACAATCTTAAATAAAGCAGTAACATGGCATAAGTACAGAATAGTAATAAAGCCCCAAACTAATTGTGGCCCCAAGAAATAAGAATGAATCAAGCTCTGGCTCAGGGGGGTCCATAAGGCCTCCCGGATGTGGATAGTGCGAATAGTCGAGGAACAGGAATCAAGTACTCGGGGTCCTGCGGGACACAAGTGAGCAGGAAAAACCAAATAGCAGATATTGCTCACCGGTGCCTCTTTCATTAGTTATCCCATTACTACTCAGGTTATGTTGTTTAGGTACCTCGTTATTCCTCAGACACTCACATACCCTACTCATGCTGTTCTACGACTCGCATGGCTCAAACAACTCCTGTAGTAATGGCTCATGGGACCGGAACAAGCTTAGTGTGGTTTAAAAGTAAAGGCTATGCAGTTCTTGGGATTCAATTTAATGCAATCGCGACTCGATGATGCAAGAATAATATAGAGGCAATAGGTACTGTATGTATGCAAGCATGTGGTAGTGCTTGCCTGGCAGCTCAGTTGAAGCGAGAGATGGAT
Source organism: Avena eriantha (assembly GCA_910589775.1). Lineage (NCBI taxonomy): Eukaryota > Viridiplantae > Streptophyta > Magnoliopsida > Poales > Poaceae > Avena > Avena eriantha. The sequence goes on from OU342742.1 coordinate 304,928,218, forward strand.
CTGGGTAATACTCCTGCGATTCCTGGTAATTCTCCTGTTGGGCGTCTATTCGAAGAACCAAACAAACAAGGGCCAACATAAATAAAGTGCGCAAGCATATGAATTAAAATGCAACAAGCACCCAAGCATGCCATGATGAATGATGCACAATTTCATGGCATTAAAGTAGCATGGCAAAGGTGGGTTGTGGATACAAGAAATAAAACATTTTATTATTTATTTGCCCAAGTTTTATTGTCATAAACAGTTCAGATTTTAAATGACAACATGATGCATGCCTCAATTCATAACAAGGATTGCATAAATAGAACGGGCTCGTCGCGCTGATCGATTTAGACATATTATTTGTCAAATTTGGAGTTATAAAACAAAAGTTATTAATTAAATAAGGAAAAGGGCATTTTTATTGTAATTTTGATCATCTCGAAAATTAAAGTGTTCCAAATATATTTTGAAGTGCATATTTGGATTCCTCACATTTTTCTGATTCCAAAACATATATTATTTGTATTATTTGGATTTGTATTTTAAAAATTATTTGAATCTGAAAAGAATTTGAATTTAAATCAATTTCAAAAGATTTGAATTAAAACAGACTCGGGGAAAAACTTTTTATACCCAGGCAAAATTGACCCCAGACAATGACTGGGGCCACGCGCGCGAGAAAACGCGTTATGCACGCGGACTGGGCTAGCCGCGGACGCTGACAGGCGGGCCAACGCGGAAGGGGCCACGTGCCAGTGGGGAAAGGCCCCAGCGGCTGACTGGTGGGGCACCAGCTGGACCGCGGGTTACGGCCAGGAAAACTGGGGGTGGTTTTTGCAAGAAGGCCAGGGCGACGGACAGGTGGGGTCGTTTGGAGCGCGGGCTGCAGTAATTAAAAAGGGGAGGGGCTTTTTGCAAAACGACCACAGGCGGCTACTGTTTATCGTCTTCGCGCGTCTGGCGCTAATCCGGTGCGCGGCGCGGGGCGGGGACTCGAACCTGGGACGCGGGCGTTCGCGCTGGGGGTGCGAGCCGGTGCGGTAGTGCTAGGGGAGCTGTCTGGGAGGAGGGCGCGGGCTAGTTAGGGCTTGTGCGGCGCGGGGAGGCTGCAGACTACAACGGACGGCGTGCCCTGAGAGTGCTCGACAAAACGGTCGGCGGCGCTAGGGTGGCACGGCGAGGCGGAGGTTGTCAGGGAGGGGAAGATGCTCACCGTGGGCTCGCTGGTGGGTTTGGATCGGCGCGAGGAGCGGCGAAGCGTCGGGGAGGCAGACGCTCCGTCGGCTAGGGTTCCCTGCATGGCGGCGAGGCACGGGGTTGCTGGGGAGCTTCTCCTTCACGTAGGCACGGTCGGGGTTGTGCCGGGGGTTGTCCTGGATCTCCTCAGCCACCGCACGGTCGCGCTGTGGGGCTGGTTCGTCGGGGCGGGGTGGTTGCTGGCGGCGACCGGCGTCGGCTGCTGGTGGACGGAGAGAAAGGAGGGAAGAAGGGGGCGTCTCGGGGTGGATCTAGGCGAGCCCTGAGAGCCGTGGGGAGGGAGGAAAAGAAGGGAGAGGGAGGAGGAGAGGGAGGCGTGCACGGCAGGGAAAAGGAGCTCGGGCTTTGCCCTTTTTCCTCCTCGAGCACGTGCTCGGCCGGCTGGGCTGGCTGGGGCTGGTCCAGGGCGAGGCAGGGAGGCTGCAGGTGGGGGCTGGCATGAGGGAGAGAAGAGAGGGAGGGACCAGCTCGGGTTAGGTTGGATGGTGGCCTCGGGTTAGGTTTAGCTAGGGTTAGGGTTTGGGTTATCTAGGGTTAGAGAGAGGTGAGGCTAGGGTGGTGGGTCAGGTAGAGAGAGGGTGGCCAGGTGGAGAGAGGGGCTTGGCATGGAGGCCAAGCTAGAGAGAGAGAGAGAGAGAGAGGGTTATTAGGAATTAGGGTTATGAGAAGAAAATAGATTAAATAGGTTTGATTATTTTTAAGTAGTTAGATTGTAAATTTTGTGTAAGAGGCCAACACAAGAAGAACTAGAAAGGCTTGACCTTGCATGGACTAATGTGGAAGAGAGACAAGAAAGAAAGAAAGAGGAAGAAAAGAATTAGGTGGAGAGGTTCTCATATGATCATACATGTAGAAGAAGAATAAAATAAAATAAAAGAAAAGAATGTGGATAAGACCATCCCAAGTGGAGCATGGTGGAGGCTAGATTGATCATGAGGTGAAGGTGAAAAGAATTCCAAGAAAAGAAAAAGAAATGATTTAAGGAATAGGCTTCATGTGGTTCATGCATGAGAGAAAAAAATAAATTAAAAGAAATAGATATAGATGAGGATTTGGAATGGGGGAAGGAGAAAGATGACCCATGAAGTAAAGATCCACTTAAAATAAAGGAAAACCAAAGGAGCAAAAAGGTGGTGAAGAATGGTGCATGGCCCATGCAAAATATTAATGACATGATTTATTATGTGAAAACAATAATAATATGATGGCATTAATCTTGTGCATTTCCAAGAAGTGGAACAAAGCCAAGCAAAGAAATTTAATGAACTAGATCCACCCTATTGCACATGAGCTAGAGAAAACCAAAGTAAAGACAAACAAGCTCATGATCTAGTAGGATGGTGGAATTATAAAGTGATGGAAGAGAAAGGTGGTGGAAATGAGATAAAAGATATGCCCCCAACTCAACTTGGGCATTGAACAATATATCAATAGCCAAATACAATATCAAGAGGCAAATACAAGGAATAATGCATATGAGAGAAAAACCAAAAGAAAAAGGGTTTTATATGATGCTCAAATGCAATGTGGCATGATGACATGAGCAAGATATAATTATGATGCAACAATAATATCTATGGAGTAGCCAATATCTTACTAGGACAAGTAGCATTACAATTGTTAGACAATTGGGGTGCTACAATAGACGGGCTCAAGATTAGGCCAGAAAAAGGTACCAATTTCCTCCTCATCTGGGCATTATCGGTTGCCATTGTTGTTTATGTTGCCATGTCGTTGTGTGCAGCAGCTGAAATAAGTTGCTTCTTCGTGGAGTGAAGCAGCTTAAATAATTTATTTCTGTGTCACTTACATTCTGTCGTATTTGGAGACCTCCTGCCCCTCATCAATTGTGGAACCGGTACTGCGTGTTTTCAATAGCAGTGGCACAATTATAATTTCGGATTCAACTACTGACTCGGGCGTTTCCAAACCCTAAGTCACGGTACATTTTACTCAGAGAACGTGGGTAGATTGTTTCGCCCAGCAAAATACCACACACAGAGCTCCAGAATTTAACTGAATTACATATATAGGTTCAAGTTCAACACATTACTATGCATCTTCATTGCCAGCAACCTTGTTCCGCAGCCTGGGCGCCAAGCCTTCACGTCCACTGGCTTCTTCATTTCCTGCCTTCTTCCTCTTCTTCGGTGCCAATTTTCTTAGCTTCACGTACTCTGCATCGACGGGACAATGGGCACCAGAATCGTGTCTAGCATCATCTTTCCACTCGTTTTTAATTTCTTCGGGCAGCAAAATGACTGACCCGGCAATCATGTTTCTAACCTTGCGGCGCTTCCTGTCAAAGAAATAGGACTGTTGCATAACTGCCCAATATCTACAGAGTAAATAAAACAAAAATTACAATTCAGCACAAAGATGCGAACCCCAAGAGACTTTGCTTACTAGGAGCTAATTGGGTTCGAGCAACCACCATGTCCAAGAATAGAAGGGCGACTCCCAGTTGCAGCAGCTTCCACATCCAGTACATTTCCTTTCAGCTCAAACATGCAAGCCGAAGCATACCTTTTTATCAACCCAATTAGCTGACTGTCACACGTTAGAGGAACCATGATGCCATGTTCATCCATGAATCTGAACTTTGCAGTCTGCTTTGGCCATAATTCATCATGATTACGCAGAGCAACAACCGTACCAGATATAGTGCAGATATGCGCATGTGCTTCTTCCATCGTGATACAATGGTGTCCATACCACTTGCCCTTAGAGTCATACCTGAAGAGGACTACCGTAACCAGGTAAGGGTGGTCCGCGGAGATCCCACTTGACAAAAAACTGTGGACAAAATATGTTTGTCAGCATTGGGCTAACAAAAAATTTGAGGTTCAGTAGCCAGCTAGCAGTTATAATTAGTGCGAATAGCAAAGAGAAGGGTAGCTCACCCGCTTGTAGCCAGAACTTCTTCTTCCTTGGTAGTAGGATCTGCCAACCTCCGAGCTGCTCGGCTCATCGGCGGCGGAGGCGGGCTAGAGCCTCGCAACGGCAGCTACGGCATGCGCCATTGGAGCTCAGGATCAGCGATTGGGCGCAGCAACTGGGCGCAGCAACTTGGCGTTGAAAGTCAAATTTCCGAAGAGACCGTCCTGCCTAGAGGGTGGATTACGACGCCGCCGGTACTAGGGGAAAGGTGGGAATGGATTTGTGAATTTGGTCAACGCATCCAATCCACTTAGTTCCTCGATTTGCCTAAGAGATTGCCGCGTTGGCGCTCGCGTCACGGACATATGACTAACATGAGGGTCCTGACCGTCTACTTCACGGGGCAGTTTAACGGAATGTTTGAATTTGGCAGGGGTGAGATGATTTTGCCTCGAAATGGCCCCTCTCACTAGTTGGCGGCCGAACTTTTCGAAACGTGGCAATTTCAGGCAACTTAGGTACCGCCATGCGCTGCCCTGCGAACTTTGGTACCGTAGACGAACATGCCCCTATGGATGTATATCCACCCGTTGCTTGTATCTAGTAGATAGATCTTGGCGTACAGTTCCCATCATAGGAATTTTTTGTTTTCCATGTTGCAAACCAAACACAAACCTGGTTTTCGTACATGGATTCCATCTCGGATTTCATGGCTTCTAGCTATTTGTTGGAATCCGGGCTCATCATCGGGTCATCTATTTCATCAATCATGAAATTTATAACAGGATTTCCATATAGTTCAAGAGCTGCACGTGTCCTGCTTGACCTGCGAGGTTCGGTAGTGTCCTCTTTCGAGTTTCATGATTATTATCATTAGCTCTCTCTTCATCAGGTGAAGTCAACTCCGAAAAAATTTCCGGTGCTGCGCCACTCGCCATTTCATGAAGAGAAGGTTCAATAACCTCTTCGAGTTCTACCTTCCGACTACTCACACCTTTCGCGAGAAACTCCTTCTCAAGAAAGGATCCATTCTTGGCAACAAAAACCTTGCCCTCGGGTCTGTGATAGAAGGTATACCCAATCGTTTCTTTAGGGTATCCTATGAAGACGTAGTTTTCTGTTTTGGGTTCGAGTTTATCCGGCTGAAGTTTCTTCACATAAACATTGCATCCCCAAACTTTAAGAAATGACAACTTAGGTTTGTTTCCAAACCATAATTCATACGATGTCGTTTCAACGGATTTAGATGGTGCCCGATTTAAAGTGAATGCAGCGGTTTCCAGTGCATAACCCCAAAATGACAGTGGCAAGTCAGTCAGAGACATCATAGATCGAACCATATCCAATAAAGTACAATTACGACGTTTTGACACACCATTACGTTGTGGTGTTCCGGCAGGCGTGAGTTGTGAAACTATTCCACAGTCTTTCATATGTGTGCTAAACTCGTAACTAAGATACTCTCCTCCACGGTCGGACCGCAGAAATTCGATCTTTTTGTTACGATGATTTTCCACTTCATTTTGAAATTCTTTGAACTTTTCAAAGGTTTCAGACTTATGTTTCATCAAATAGATATATCCGTATCTACTCAAATCATCCGTGAAAATAACAAAATAACGATATCCACCTTGCGCCGACACACTCATTAGTCCACACACATCTGTATGTATGATTTCCAATAAATCTATCGCCCGTTCCATTGAACCGGAAAACAGCGTTCTAGTTATCTTGCCCATAAGGCATGGCTCACATGTATCAAATGATTCAAAATCAAGTGATTCCAAAAGTCCATCAGAATGGAGTTTCCGCATGCGTTTAACGCCAATATGACCTAGACGACAGTGCCACATATATGCAGATATATCATTATCAAGTTTAATCCTTTTAGCATCAACATTATGAATATTTTTAATACTACTATCAAGATATAACAGAAATAAACCATTCATTTTTTGAATTAAAAAATGAAATAAACCATTCATCACAGTTGCATGACCATAAAAGATATCATTCATGTAAATCGAACAACCATTGTTTTCTGATTTAAAGGAATAACCACTTCGCATCAAACACGATCCGGATACAATGTTCATGCTCACTGCAGGCACCAAATAACAGTTATTTAGATTTATCACTAATCCCGACGGCATATGGAGAGGCAGTCTTCCGACGGCAATCACATAACCTCTTGATCCATTGCTGACCCGCATCGTGACCTCATCCCTTGCTAGTTGTCTCTTGTTCCACTGGCCCTGAATCGAGTTACATATATTAGGAACCGATCCCGTATCAAATACCCAGGTGCTACTGCGAGTACTAGTCAAGTACACATCAATAACATGTATATAACATATACCTTTGTTTGCCTTGCCAGCCTTCTTGTCCGCTAAATACTTTGGGTAGTTGCGCTTCCACTTGCTAGTTCCCTTGCAATAGTAGCACTCGGTATCAGACTTAGGGCCAGCTCAGGGTTTCTTTTCAGGTGCGGCAACAGATTTGCCGCCCTTCTTTCCCTTTTGCTTGCCTTTCTTGTCTTTCTTAAAACCGGTGGTCTTATTGATCATCAACACTTGATGTTCTTTCCTAATCTCCACTTCTGTAGTTTTAAGCATTGATAGAAGCTCGGGAAGAGACTTCTTCATGCCCTGCATGTTATAGTTCATCACGAAGCTCTTGTAGCTAGGTGACAGAGATTGGAGAACACGATGTATGCCTAGGTCAATGGGAATCGTTATTCCCAAGGACACAAGCTTATCGGTGTACCCAGACATTTTGAGTACGTGCTCACTAACGGAGTTGTTGTCCTCCATCATGCAGCTAAAGAACTTTTCAGAAGCATTATAACTCTATACGGCAGCATGGGTATCGAAAATCATTTTTAATTCTCCCATGGTATCAAAAGCATTGCCATTTTTCAAACGCTTTCGAAGTTCTGGCTCTAGCCCATACAGTATGCCGCAATGAACTAAGTTGTGGTCCTCCTGACAAGTTATATAGACATTCTTTTCCTCGTCAGGAGCATCAGGAGCTGGTGGGGGGTCTAGCGGCCCTTCTAGCACATATTGCTTTTGTGCAGCAGTGAGGAGAATCCTCAAATTCATAGCCCAGTTGGTGAAGTTGCTACCATGAACACATTGAAAATGAAAAGCAGGTGGTGCCATCTACAACAGAATTTTTAAAGGTTATTTAGACTAAGTTTATGATAGATTGAGTTTAACTAATCGAAATTACTAATGAACTCCCACTAAAAAACGACATCCCTCGTGTTCTTTTGGTGATTACATGAACCAAATCCACTACACCAAGTCCGATCATCACGTGAGTCAGTGTAGCTTCAAAGGCGAGCATCTATATGGGCATCATATCAACTATATGACTCATGCTTAACCTTTCGGTCCGTGTTCCGAGGCCATGTCTGTACATGCTAGGCTCGCTTAGTAAGAACCTTAGTACTCGCGTGTGTAAAACTGTCTTACACCCGTTGTATGAAGGCGTAGAGTCGAGTACACCCGATCATCACGTGATGTCTTGAAACACGATCCATAGAGCGGTGCATACTTAAGGAAGAACACATTTTATCTTGATATTTAAATAAGGGATCATCTTACAATGCTACTAAAAGCGTCAAACTAGCAATATAAGGTACAAACATTAAATGTGTAAAGTGGGATGATATGGTCCATGCATTTGATCAGCATCATATGCATCATGGTATGATCTCTATCATTCCTTCGTGTGTAAGGCCAATGGTTATGGAACTTACACATTAAGTGTGTTGTAAGAGTATCTACCATACATCTACTTACAACATTACCATCATGACACTAGCCCAACAACGATCTAAACTAGACACCTCTAATTTATCCATTGCAAATTTTACGTGGCTTAGGGCTTTCGGAGATAGAACCGGTCTTACCTACGAACATGGAACCACAACGATAATACCTAAGTTATTAGCGACTCGTTGTAAATTAGATATTGACTATAGTAGGAAAGGCAGACACCCGCCAACCACTTATGCAAAACTAGTTGCACGTCAGCCGTGGAACCGGTCTCATGTGCGATGACATGTAAGGTTGGTCCGGGCCGCTTCATACCACTATGCCACCAATATCCAAAATACATGAAAAAAGCAATAACATGATCATCATCACCCACATATAAACATATGTGTACTACCCGTGCAAAGCACCTACGCATATATTAGGCTCTAATACCACTGTTGGGTTCGGAGCATAGAAAATAAAAAAAATCCTACGATGGGAACTATACGCCAAGATCTATCTACTAGATACAAGCAACGGGTGGATATACACCCATAGAGAACTTACCCTCGAAGACAATAGAGCTTTGTTAACGAGTTGGAACTCGTGGATGATGTAGTCGTACGCTTGCCGATCTCAAGACCATGTGGAAGTCCTAGCGTCGCAAATCAGAAGCGCATCCGTCCTCGCAGACACGTTCAGGCCACCGAACAACCTCCACCTCCTCGCTCCAGCGAATCAGCGGAAGCAGCAACTCCTTCCAGACGAAATGCCATCGGGAACATATATCTCGCTAATCCGAGACCATGGGGAATATATCTAGAGGAGAGAGATCCTTCACGAGGAGGTGTGCTTTGTGAGGGAGGAGGGGGCTCCTCCCCTCCCATGGCCGGCGCCCATGGGGGGTGCCCCCAGCTCTTCCTCATTCATGTGGTGGAAGCTCCACTCACATGCATTAAATTTCCACCAAATTTAATGCAACTCTCATTTAATAAAACTCTTTTATTTATTTTATTCAGAATTTTGTTAATTACTTTAATTAACAAACATTCACATAAAACCCCTTGTAACATTTCAATATCACATGCAGAACCAGTTTCTGCAATTTCACCCGAAACAATTCCGGTTTCCATTGAAATAATTCCAGCGCTTTGCAATTCTTTCGTCTGAAACATATGTGCTACAAAATAGTGTTTGGCAACCCTTAAGTGTGTCACCCTACGGTTCGCGAATAATGCAGACATGATTGAGACTCCTCTCAAATCAATAATCAGAAACGGGACCTCGAGATCCATACTAACTCCTGCACATTCAACGATGACTTCTGTAATCGTGAGAACCTTTAACGCTAGTAACTTAATCCCTTTGTCTCATGATATATTACATGTCCGAGATTCGATCAACGGTATCCAAATACCTAGTTTGATCTCATTACCGACATGCACTATTTTCTCGTTCCCGTGATATAACATTCTAGTGATCACATCACTTGCTTGCAAGCTATCTTAATGTGATATCACCGAGAGGGCCCATAATATATCTATCCGTCATCGGGATTGATAAATATCACTCTTGATCCATGAGCCTCAATATAATATCTCCGGAGTATCTGAACCCACCTTTATAGTCACCCTTTTACGGTGGGACGTTTGATGTTATCAAGTTACTCTTCTCATGTCAGCAATTAACATGATCTCATGGTCTAAGGATAAAGATTACTCCGTATGATGTTATAGCAATATAAACATAATGACTTTGATCGTAATGCTATACTTCGGATGAATATTCATCATATCATTTCACAAATGTTGTGACCTCATTATTAACAACATCCAATGTCCACGATCAGGAAACTTTGATCATCTTTTTAATCAACGAGCTAGTCTATAAGAGAGGCATAGCTAGGAACCTTTTATTTGTTTATTAAACACACATGTATTGACGTTTCCTATCAATACAATTATAGCATGCAAAATAAATATCTATCATATACAAGGAATATATAATGACAACTTTATTATTGCCTTTCAGGGCATATTTCCTTCATACGTCGCTGGTGGTCTCCCAGTCGCTGCACCGACTTGCGACCTGCAGCTATGCCACCCCTTGGGTCGTAGCATGGCTGCACACAGTCTACTTTGTTGTCCTCGTGCATCGACGGCCTCGGCTTGCACCGTGCCATCTCCTACGGTGCGGATCACCGCCGTCTGCACATGATCTTCGTCACGTCGCTGGGTCTTCCTCGCCTACTTCGAGCACCGCCGCCGTGCTTCACAAGGTAACCTGCAGGGCGCCCTCTCTCCGTCGCAGGTCCCGCCGACTACCCCATCGCCACTCCAGGCATCCAGCATGACTACCCCAGGTCGCTGTTGTTTTCACCGCTTTCTATGCCTTCGTCCACTACAACTTCGCCGCTAGCGTCATGGCCGCATCCCCGACTACACCACCTGCTACTCTACTCCGACTACCGCGGACAGCGCCGGCATCTATCCCTTCGCCGCTCTGCGTGTCGCAACCGCTCTGGAGGCTTCCTCTGCTAGTCTTTCTGACATGGCGACAAGTTCATGATGGTCCCTGCCCCCGCACGCCTGGTACTGGCAATACCGGGAGTGCCTTCGTCCCCGACGCGTTCCTAAGTCTGGCAAGCTCGGATCGGCGCCTCATCTTCATCGGATTCAACAACGTCTTTTTCGGCATCGACCCCTCTACGACTGCCTCGACCGCGTCATCAACGAGTTCTTCTCTGCATACTCGGTTCTGGCAAAACCGGAGTGTGCGTTCGTCCCCGACGTGCGTCTAGTTCTGGCAAAACTATGGCCGCACCTCGTCCTCGACGGCTCGGACTGCATCGACTTCAGCATCGACACCCTCGACGACTGCCTCGACGCTCTCCGTCATTCTCCTCGCCCACTATGCGCATGTGACTTCATGTGCGGCTACCTCGACACCGGCATCCCCGACAACGACATTGACCACGGCGACCCCTCGCACGGCTACCTGGACCATGGCACCGTCTCATGCTCTCGACTCCCTCGATATCGGCACAAGGGCTACCACCTCGCTTGAGCATCACCAGCTTCCTCTACAGTCCAATCAACCGCGACGCGATACCGTCCATGATGTTCCTGCTACATTTGCGGGGGGATGTCAGCCTACTGGATGCTACTTCGGTTTATCTTCAGTCTGACCGTCCGCGACGTTCCAGTTGTTCACGACTGTGGGGGGATGTTAGAGTATGATACGGACACGGTTATTATGGTAGTTTAGGATAGTTAGGACTCTAGCCTAACTTGACTCGTACTCTAAGATAATCCTCTCCACGCCTATATATACTCGTCCATGAGTCTCAATAATATATCTAACATATTACGTCAATCTCATATTCTTACGCCGCGGAGCCAAACAAATGCGCCTGCAGCCACGCCGCAACCCGTCGAGTTGCTGGCGACACGTTTGGCAGGAGCCCGACGCCCCGAGCTTGTCCTCCAGCCATACACTTCCCTTACTCCCGCCACACGCACCTCCCTAGGCGCCGTCACTGGGAGCACCGTGAACGCGCCAATAGAGCTAGCTTCTTCTGGTCTGCTCGCCATGTGTGACCGGTCAAGCTGTTATTTGGTTCTGGCGGCGAGGGTTGTGACAACTCCCTACAGTAGCGCCTTTACATTTCTTTGCCCACACCCGCTCAATGTCGATGTTGCTAGTAGTTTTCTTGTAGCTAGATCAAAGAATTTAGATCAGCAAGAACGATGGAGTGGGACCCGCTTGTGGGGAGCTTTGCGATGCCTCTTATTTTATTCCCGTTCTTCCAAGTCTGAGTCAGTAACCAGTACCTGGACGGTCGGCCGGCTATAGGGGTGGACTCAAAGCTCGAGGCTCGGCTCTAACTCGACTCAGAGATCGGACAAGTCAAGCCTAATCCTTACAACTCAGGCTCGAGGCTTGGTGAAGCACGCAAGTCGGCTCGAAGGCTCGATGCAAGTCTAACAAAACACATTTATAATCGATAATTCAACTTCATAACATACTCTAACAAGTCTCACAAGGTATTAATAACTATGGCATATATTAGAAGTTCAACTCCCCGTCGTTGTTGCTCCTCACTTTGTTAACTGCCACGACAATCCCTAAATTTTAGAATGTATGCATCGAAGAAGGATATATACATCAATGTTCCTAACTAATGCCTTGCCATGTCTTATCTTGCTTTAGCTACAATTCATCTTGAATTTTGATACATTTTTTGCAAATTCCAACTACAAACCAAACATAGAACATTTTTTTTACAAGTGACGGACAATCATGCTACTGCCACTTCTTTCTTGTCTATAGGAATCACGATTTATGTCATTTAGCATAGGGTTAGACTTGCACCTTGCTTAGCTATAATACAATTCTTTCCGATCAAAATGTCAATTGATACTTTGGTACTGTATAATCTCCTCTACTTTTTGGCAAAATACGGCTGTTAGAAAGCTCAAGCCCAACGACAAAGTGTTTCTACACATGGACACTACTGTTAATGAGACGACTTTTCTGTTATCTATTTCTCACCTTTTATTCGGACTACAAACAGCACGATCCCATGATCCACAATGCTCGCGCCATCCCACGAGCAGACCACGTCTCGCACGAGAAACGCTCCAAGTTTGTTAGCCAAAACTTGAAGCCTACTGCTACTGCTATGAAAGACAGAAATTACAGTAAAGTTCAGAGCATGTGAAAAAACTAAGTCCTAAACTCTGAACCTGACACTAAGGTGTACTTTTATTTCAACAATCTCCTCCTAATCCAGTAGCAGCTGAACTACTTCACCTCGACAATATTGATCTTCTCGTGGAGCTTCTGAAGACGAACACGTCCAAGTGCCTTGGTCAGAGCATCTGCAAGCTGATCTTCGGTGCCGATTAACTGAACCGTGACAGTCCCATTCTCAATGCAGCTATGGAGGAAGTGATACCGCACCTCGATGTGCTTGCTTCGATCATGGAACACTGGGATCTTGCATAGCTGGATAGCAGATTTATTGTCCACGTTCAACTTGGCGACGAGTGGAGGAGCTCCAAGCAGGTCACCAAGCAGGCGTCCAAGCCAAACACCCTGGCACGCCGCGGTGGCCACGGCGATGTACTCTGACTCGCAGGAGGAAAGCGAGACTACCTTCTATTTCTGACTTTGCCACGAGACCAGAAAATTGCCGTAGAAGAATAGAGTCCCGGATGTGCTTTTCCTGTCATCGATGTCACCAGCCATATCTGCATCACCGAAGCCAAACAGACTTGCGCCATCCGGCGCTGAAGTGTAGAGGCAGCCGTGATCAATTATGCCGGCAATGTAGCGGAGCAGGTGCTTCACAGCACTCAGATGCTCCGACTTGGGCGCTTCCATGAAGCGGCTCAGCATCCCCACGCTGAAGCTGATGTCGGGCCTGGTATGTACCAGGTAGCGAAGGGATCTGATGATGCTTCGATAGAGAGTTACGTCGACAGGAGGATTGGTGCTCTCCTTCGACAGCTTGAGGCGTGGCTCCATGGGCACATGGACACGGTTGCAATCCGCCATGCCCGCCTTCTCAAGCAGCTTCGCTGCGAACGCGCTCTGCTTCAGTGTGATGTCACCGGGCGCCTGGCTCACCTCAATGCCAAGGTACAAGGTGAGCAGGCCTAGGTCCGTCATCTTGAAACACTTGCACATCTCGTGCTTGAAAGAGGCGATCGCGTCGGTGCAGGCTCCTGTGACGACAAGGTTGTCGACGTAGACACCGAGAAGAAATCGATTGTTTGTCTCGCCGCGCACGTACACTACATGCTCCGAGGCGCTCTGCGTGAAGCCAAGGGACAGCAGAACTGCATCGAGCTTTGTATTCCACGCACCGCAGAACTACATCGAGCTTTGTATTCCACGCACGCGGTGCTTGACGAAGCCCGTAGAGCGCCTTGTGCAGGCGAAGGACCTTGCTATAGTTGTCTGCCACTAGCGCCACTGGGCCGGCCCTGCCTCTTGCGCTCCTCCCACTGCCTCTCCGTGAGCAGCAGTTGCCTGCCGGAGCTGGCGCCCGCCTCCTCAGCATCAAGGCGTTCCTCGACGGCACGCAGGTGACCCACGACCTCCTCCACCATGAGAGTAGCCGGGTTCATCATCGTTTCCATCGAGAATACAATCTGCATAAGACGGCCAGGGACTACAGAGAGGAATTTGTGGACAACCTTCTCGTCGTTGCAGTGATCACCGAGCGAGCGGAGCGTGGCAGCGAGAGTCGTGATCCTTAGACCAAACTCCTCGATGCGCTCGCCCTCCTTGAAGGTGATTGTCTCAAACTCCGTCCGAAGCCGCCGCACGCGCGTGTCGCGCACGCGGTCGTTCCCCTGGTGCTGCAGCCGGATCGCCTCCCACGCCGCCTTGGCGCTGCCTTTCCCGATGAGCATCGGGTGCATCTCCGGTGGGGTAGATCGGAGCAGCTTGGCGAGTGCCTGCTTGTCCTCGCGCCGGGGGACGCCGTCGTCCTCGATCGCATCCCACAGCGCGGCGGCCTGCATGTTCACCTCCATCACCATCGCCCAGTTGGTGTATTCCCCCTGCTTCAGCATCGGGTAGACGAGGCTCACGCCGCTGCTGCCGCCGGCCTCGCGCACCACCTCGCGCTGGACCACAATCTCGCCGTGACCACGCCAGACTCTGCTACGCCCGCGACTTGGCGAGCGCCGTCGTTGCCCTGTCGCTGGTGGCGCGGATTGGCCCGCGGGTGGTGGGGTGGCTCCGGTGCGCTGAGCTAGTGACGGCATCAGACTGGTGTCACGTGTCTTCGACATTGCTCACGCCACTCGCGCTCTGATACCAATTGACGTCCCAGCTCCTGCAAGAGAGGAGTGTGATTGGCAATGGCAGAGCAGGAACAGAGAGGACACAGTCAGTTTTGCGCCGCGCACTTAATGCGAACTTTCTCTTATCTATTTCTCACCTTTTATTCGGACTACAAATAGCACGATCCCATGATCCACAATGCTCGCGCCATCCCACGAGCAGACCACGTCTCGCACGAGAAACGCTCCAAGTTTGTTGGGCAAAACTTGGAGCCTACTGCTACTGCTATGAAAGGCAGAAATTATAGTAAAGTTCAGAGCATGTGAAAAAACTAAGTCCTAAACTCTAAACCTGACACTAAGCTGTACTGGTTTATTTCAACAGTTAATCCGTCAGACTAACGAAAAATTGTGGCTTTGACTGCTATTGCAGCTACTTGTAGCCACGGCCGTGGCTGTCGCCGGCGTGGACCATGGTGTCGTCGATGGGAGGAGGCCGAATAGCAAGACCGCCACCCTCACCGACTGCTGCAGGTCGTCAACCTCTGTAACCTCTCTGGCCACACGCAGGGCTGCCTCGCCGGCCACGGTCGCACCTACCTAGCAGAATACGAGGCCTGGATGCAGCAAATCAGACCAACCTACTAGAAAATCTGCTAACATATGATTGTCTAGGAGAAATTGATGCAAGATCCAATCAATTCCACAAACCAAAATAGGATCAATCAATCAAAAAGAAGGAAAGACTACGGTACGTACCCCTCTACACCACTAACAAGGACAGCTTGTCTGCGCCATTGCTGTTCCTCGATGGCACTATTCCAGGCTGATGTGCGATAAGGAGGACTAGAGAAGACAAGGGCGGTGGCGGCCGGACATCGGTGGTGGTAGCCGTCCGTGGCCGCACGACGATGTTGAGGGAGAGGAGGATGAGACCATGAGGCCCTGTTCGGGTGATCCCACCCCTGCCGGATCCAGGCCCAAACCCCGTGGATCGGCCGGGATTAACGCGACCGTGGATTTCTCTCCACCCCGCTCTTTCACGTGTGTTCCGTTACACCCGCCGGGTTCTATCCCCATCCAATCCCTCCCAAACCCGGCCTTTCCATCGGGGAAATAACAATCGTCTTTCTCTCCGTGGAATCTAACCTAAACCTGTAGGGCAAAAGTCAATCACACCGTCCCCCACCTTTCCTCACACGATTGGGAGGTGACCGCTGCGGCGGTCAGCGGGGACGGAGGGATCAACGGTGGTAGTGACGACACAAGTAATCGGAGAAGATGAATACGGCTGCGAGCCATCTCCTTTCTCCACCCGTGTCGGCATTTGTCAGAGGCATCTCTAGGTGAAGTGGAGCGGCGGCGGCGCGATCTCTACGGCGACCTGTAGGTGCAGCGGCGCGAGCTCGGCGGCCACTGAAACGACCCATCAAGGGTGTCACCCTCCTCTCCAAAGGCAGCCTGCTGGGTGGTAAATCAACTCCTCTTCCTTCCCCTCTCCTCTCCCCTAAACTATGAATTTTTAGGGTTCTTGTTTGGTTTTGTTCTTGTTCTTGGATGTAAGAGTTGAACAGAATCTATATAATGCTTTTGCTACGCCGGAAGATTAAAGATTTTTGATTTCTCTTTTCCGTGGTGATTTTTTTATACTAATTAATACAATTTTGATTTTGATTGGCCAATTTCAGCAGTTGATGAGGCAAAATGGAATAACAATGATCAAAATCAGTGCCACTAATTATTAATTTGAGAATTGCAGTGCTAAATTACTATAGTCATCTTGCAAAACCTGCCCTATTGTGGTCAGTTTGCTGCAAAGCTTATACACATGAGAACTCGGAAAAGGTCCGTAGAAGTGCATCTCTTAATAGGAACAGTTTTTCTAATGCAAAGTAGCCTGTCAAATATAACAAAGTAATTAGGTAGTACATCACTCTGAGATCTTAGATTTGTTTGATGGTGAAAACTGAACAGTAGTATTCAAGTCTGGTACTACCATCTATCACTGTGCTTCGGTTTTGTTGGTGGTTTTGTTTGCTTCACTTCAAGCCAGTTCTTCTGCAGTTTTGTTTGAGCGTTTGGTTGAGCAGGGATATCCTCTGTTAATAACATGTAGATATCATATACGGTCAACTTGTCAAAATGGCGATGTCTGGTTATGCTGCAAACATGGCCTCTTTTGTCAAGAAAGACGGTACAATTGTAAAAGGTGTTGTCTGCATGTAGCAAATTAGACAGAATTATTTACTTGCTGCCTAACTGCGTCAATGTTTCTGCTAACTCACAGACTAAGCTGCGACACCCGGATGTCGACACTAAGTAGTCCTTACAGTTATACATCAGCTAAGTGATTCTCAGATGGTTGATCTTTAGTCGTTCTCCTTATGTTCTAGATATTCCTTATTTCCGTACAGTTCCCTCTGCTTTCCACGAGTACCATCTTAGGAAGGCTGATTAAGGACCGGTTATCTTGATGGTATCATTGATGTCTACTTAAAGGTAAACTTTTGAATCTGTTGATTTATCTGAAAATTGTTGTTATGCATTATCTTCGTCTTCATTTTAAAGCAATTGGAATTGTGCTTGTAAAATGATACCCTCCAAGGTGTCTTGCTTCCATGCTTGTCACTGCATCACCACTTAAGTCTCGCACCAAGAATTGAAGATACATTTGCACTTGTTTCATGTACACGTGCAAGCTAGTACACAAACTATTAGCAACTTGCATAAAAAACCTTTTTTTAGAACGTCGGAAGGGGGTCTCCCCTATCTCAGATTTTATTAAAAGAAAGAGCTAAGGCAGCTTAACGTTTTACACATACATGGAAGAAACAACAAGGGAGAGAAAAAAGTGGAAAAGAGAGTAGAAATAATCAGATTAGCCAGTCTGTAATCCAGATCATCGCCGCTTTCTTCTCCTTCCTGCTAGCTCTAAGCATCCATAGCCTCACCAAATCAGCACATTGTTTAGCGACCATATCGATAGGAGTCTCGATGTCATCAAAGACCATCCTATTCCTTGCATAAAAAATCTGAATTTACCATGCTTGATTTTATTTAATCGTGTTCCACAATGCTTGCAGGCTCATTCTTGCGTACCGGAATTGTACTCGAGCGCCTTTGCCGGCTCATCTACCACCAGAAGCTCTGGAGGCATGCGCTGTGGAATGAGTGCCTGCCGCTTTGCATGGTGAGGCAGATCCTCTTCTTCATGCAAGTCATAGTTGGGTACATACATCATCGGCAGTCTGTTGGCTTGAGAAGGATCGTCACAACCCTACGTGGCAGTGGTGATATCGCGATGTCTGGTGAAGTCGGTGCAAGCTGAGTCACTGCGGCAGCAAGGGAGAGAACGAGACACTCGGGGCTTGCGTGAACAGAATTAAATTTGAGTGTTTTAAACTTGCTATACCGTGTGTGTAAAACTTGAGTACACTACATCGCCTGTGTAGGACTGAGTACACTACATCGCCCCTGTGTAAAACTTAGACTGCTACATCGCTTGTTCACTCTGTAAATATTTTACTCACTTAGAGTTAATGGAATTCCCCACTACCGAATGCTAACTGTGGGGTGTAACCGAACAAGGATATGTGGAAGTGATTAGGGGGGTGGAAGGAATCGGGTGAGGAGCTGGGATCACCCAAACCCCTGTCGGGTTAGTTCCCTGTGGGGATTAGTTTCATAGGAACCGAACAAAGCGAGGGGAATAGCACACGCGAGGTGATAAGTCAACTCAGCGTTGATGTGCGACTCGACGAGCCTCCCGAGCCGAGCACAAGTTTCCTCGAGCGAGCCGGCTCCCACTTTTTGGCAAATTTTACACCAAGTTGAGCCTAGGCTCGGCTCAAATTTTGCAAGCTTGATCGAGCCGAGCCACGAGCCGACTCGGCTCAGCTCGATTCACCCCTAGCCGGCCGTCATAGCAATCTTAGATCAAGAATTTATGAAACACGGAAGTACAGACATCGTGACCCAGACGTGCAGAAAACAAACAACACGATTAATGCTCCAAGAATCTTGTACTCCCTCTGGTCCATATTAATGTTCTCAACAATCTAGAGATGAATACATCGCCTGGCAAAAAAAAAAATGAATACATCTAGTCTAAATACATAACTAGATACTACAACAATTAAGAACATATCGGAGAGAGTAGTTGTTTTGTGCGCAAGAATTGTCCTCCACTTAACGGTTATTGTTGCTATTGTGACTATTGTGGCAGCTCTCTCTACTACTCACGCACAATGGTGCTAAATTCGTATTGAATGATGTCGGTGCTCTCTCTCCCCTAGCAGTAATAAATTCTTATTCAATTTCAGGTGCTAAAAACGTTCTAGTATTGACGTATATAAGGTTTAGCTAATACATAAGTGTTGTGTTCTCTAATTGCCATTCCATTCTCTGAAGTTGTTTGTTGCCATGCTTGTGAAGTATAGAAATTTAAAAATGGTGAGAATGAAAGTTGAAAAATGGAAAGTATAAAAATTGCAAAATGGGAAGTATAGTGTTTGTTGCCTAGAAAATGAAACCAGCAAAGAAAAGTATAAAATTTGAAAAGGAAAAAGTATAGAAATTGCACAATCAGAAGTATAGAAGTTGCAAAATAAAAAGTATAGTGTTCATTGTGTAAAAAATAAAACCAGCAAAAAGGAAGTATAGAAACTGAATAAATATAATTATAGAAATCAAAAAAAGGGAAGTATAGAAATTTTAAAAAGGAAAGTATAGTGTTTGCTTCCTAAGAAAATGAAATTGCAGACATTTTAAAATTACTATTAAACTTTTTCAAATTTGAGAAAACTTTTTGAATTAAAAAGTTGTGCCCACTTCACAGCTATCCAATGGGATATCATTTACATCATTCCGATAGGTGGTTCAAAAATAATATAGAAATTACTATCCGTACCTAGGAAATAAAACCACAGACAATATTTTTACAACTACTCTTGAACTGTTTAGAATTTGAGAAAATATGTTGAATAAAAAACTTGCACCTACACCATAGATATCCAACGAGATATCATTTGCATCATTCCGACAAGCGGTTCAAAAATAATCGTGAAATTATTGTTAGCCATTTAAAAAAAATCGAAATCTCAGTATATTCAAAATTAGTTTTAAACTGTGTAGAATTTGAAAAACTTTCTACATGAAAAAGGTGCGCAATTTTATTATCTTTCGAACGCATCATCATTCGCTCCACTTTGATTAGTAGTTCAAAAAAATATTAAAAGAACGTTCATGTTTGATTATGCCTATTTCCTATTTTTAAAATTAAATTTGAATGGTTCTATGTATAGTATATGATATATCGTTGGATAGCTATATAAATGAAACTGAGGGAAGTATGAATCATGTATAGTATATAAAAGGAACCGAGGGAAGTATGGATCATGTATAATATATTATTCTATATCGATTATTTCAAACCATTCAAATTTAATTTTAAAAATCAGAAAATTACATAAACTAGCACAAAATGTCCTTGTAATATATTTTTTAACCACTGATCAGAATGAAGTAAATGATGATGCATTGGAAAGATAATGACATTGTACACCTTTTTCATGTTGGAAGTATTTTAAAATTCTGCGTAGTTTAAAATTAATTTTGAATATACTAAGATTCGTATTTTTCGAAAACGATGGACGGTAATTTCTCGATTAGTTTTGAACCGCTTGTTAGAATTATGCAAATGATATATCGTTGGATAGCTATGGAGTATGCACAAAATTTTCATCCAGAACGTTTTCTCACATTCTAAATGCTTTAAGAGTAATTTTAAAATATTGTCTGTGGTTTCATTTCATAGATGCAGACGGTAATTTGTCGATTATATTCGAACCTCTTGTTGTAATAATGGAAATGATATATCGTTGGATAGCTATGAATTAGGCGCAATTTTTTAATTCAGAAAGTTTTCTCAAATACGAAATATTTTAAGAGAAATTTTAAAACTAATGTTCGTGATTTATTTTACTATGCAACAAACACTAAACTTCCTTTTTTAATTTCTATACTTCCATTTCTTCGATTTCTATACTTATATTTATTCAGTTTCTATAGTTTATGTTGCAGATTTCATTTCCTAGGCAGAGAACACTATACGTTATACATTCTATTTTTCAATTTCCATACTTCCTATTTTTAAATTTCTATACTTTCCTTTGTTGGTTTCATTTCTTCGAGAGTGAATGCTATACTTCACATTTTGCAATTTGTATACTTCTCATTTTTCAACTTTCATACTTCCCTTTGTCGGCTTCATTTTCTAGATAACGAACACTATACTTCCTATTTTGCAAGTTCGATACTTCCTTTTGTACAATTTCTATACCTCCATTTTTAAAATTTCTATACTTCCTTTTACTGGTTTCATTCTCCAGGAAGTTATACTTCCCATTTTGCAATTTTTATACTTTCCATTTTGCAATTTGTATACTTCTCATTTTTCAACTTCCATACTTGACGTTTTTAAATTTCTATACTTCCTTTTGCTAGTTTCATTTCCTAGGCGGAGACACTATAATTACTATTTTGCAACTTCTATACTTTCCTTTGTGTAATTTCTATACTTCCCTTTTTCAAATTTATATACTTCCCTTTTGTTGGTTTCAATTTCTAGGCAGCGAACACTATAATTTCCATTTTGCAATTTCTATACTTCTCATTTTTCAATTTCCATACTTTCTGTTTTTAAATTTTTATACATCCCTTTTCTTCCAATTAGGTTTGTACAGATGTCTCTTTGAAGTATATATTTCTCTATTTGTGCATTGCCGTACTTCTCAATAAAATTTATACACTCGTATGTTAACCACAACCTTAATTCTCCTCCGTTCTACATACCACATGCTATTTCTACACTTCGCAATAGATCTATGAAAATATGAATGCAATTATATGGCCAAAAAAAAAGTCAATCCAAATATCATGCATATTACTCGAGCAGACAGATACGCTTCGCTAGTTGAAGATATGTACTTCCAATTGCCTTATGATTGTATCCTGAAAAACACCTACACTTGTTTTGGTTTTCTTTCTTCTTATTTCTATCAATTTCTAATTTGTCCTCTTAGATTTTGTCTATGTATTTCTCGACGACACTTCAAGCAGACCATATTCCTCCCCAAAGCGAAGTCCTATAATTTCGACAAGCGGATTTTTTACTTCCCTCTAGATTGTTATTTTGTTTTGTCTAACTTAAATAGAAAAATGTGATCATGTCGTGCAAATATGTGTACCTCGAGTAAAAAAATAAGAAGATAGTTGCTCCCCTTAAGATCTACCACGAATTTAGCCTCAGAAAAAACCTTGCATACACACTAATAGTAACACAGAGTGGGAGGAAGAAGACGACATGCCATGTCGATTAAAAAATGGTCCAACACACGTATGAGAGGCATCACAACATGTGCGCAAGATGCCCTAAACCATTCAACACATCAAAAATCATGCGGATTGTGCATCAAACAGATGAAAAATCGTGAGTCAAATCTGCTACAGACTGGAATTTATCATCAAAGGAAAAGCGAAGTTAGCTCCTTCGTGTGTGGAAGTTAGCAAGGGGGTCCTGAATAGTTATTCAGGTACCGGTTCCTAAATAAATAGCTGAAATATATATATATATATTTACCGGTGCTAATATAGCATCTATGATAAAATAATATTCTATACATGATCCATACTTCCCTCGGTTCGATTTACATACTGCTTCGGATGCCATTTTCATACTTCCTTTCTTTAAAGATGATACTTCTCTATTTTTACCTATGTAACGTTTTTTACTCTCATTTCTAAAACACTTATTGGAATAATGTAAATAATAATCCGTTGGAAAGCTAAGGAAAATCCACAACTTTTTTGTATTATAACTTTTTTTAGATTTTAAACCATTCAAATTTAACTTTAAAAGTCGGAAAATTACATAAACAAGCACAAAACGTCCTTATAATTGATTTTTTGAACCACTGATCAGAATGAATCAAATGATGATGTGTTGGAAGATAATGAAATTATGCACCTTTTTCATGTTGGAAGTTTTTTAAAATTCTGCATAGTTCAAAATTAATTTTGAATATACTAAAATTTGGATTTTTCAAAAACGACGGACAGTAATTTCTCAATTAGTTTTGAACCGCTTGTTAGAATTATGCAAATGATATATTGTTGCATAGCTATGGAGTATGCACAACTTTTTCATCCAGAATGTTCTCTCAAATTTGAAATGATTTAAGAGTAATTTTAAAATACTGTCTGTGGTTTCATTTCATAGATACAGACAGTAATTTGTCTATTATATTTGAACCGCTTGTCGGAATGATGCAAATGATATATCGGTATATAGCTATGAATTAGGCGTAAATTTTTAATGAAGAAAATTTTATCAAATGCAAAATATTTTAAGAGAAATTTTAAAAGTACTAACCACAATTTATTTTACTAGGCCACAAACACTATACTTCCCCTTTTAATTTCTATACTTCCATTTCTTCAATTTCTACACTTATATTTATTCAGTTTATGTACTTCATGTCGCCGATTTCATTTCCTAAGCAGCGAACACTATACTTTCTGTTTTGCAATTTCTATACTTTCTATTTTGCAATTTCCATACTTCCCGTTTTTAAATTTGTATACTTTTCTTTGCTGGTTTCATTTTCTAGGGAATGAACACTATACTTCGCATTTTGCAATTTCTATACTTCCCATTTTTCAACTTTCATACTTGCTATTTTTAAATTTCTATACTTCCCTTTGCTAGTTTTATTTCCTAGGCAGTGAACACTATACTTCCTATTTTGCAATTTCAATACTTCCCTTTGTGCAAATTCTATACCTCCACTTTTTAGACTTCTATACTTCTTTTTGCTGGTTTCATTCCCCAGGCAGCAAACACTATACTTCCCATTTTGCAATTTTTATACTTCCCATTATTCAACTTCGATACTTTATGCTTTAAAATTTCTATACTTCCCTTTGCTGGTTTCATTTCCTAAACGGAGACACTATAATTCCTATTTGCAACTTCTCCCTTTGTGTCATTTCTATACTTCTCTTTTTCAAATTTCTATACTTCCCTTTGGCTGGTTTCATGTTCTAAACAGCGAACACTATAATTTTTATTTTGCAATTTCTATACTTCTCATTTTTCAATTTTCATACTTCCTATTTTTAAATTTGTATACTTCCCTTTGCTTCCAATTAGGTTTCTACAACCGTCTTTTTGAAGTATATATTTCTCTATTTTTGCATAGTTGTACTTCTCTATGAAATTTATACACTCATATATTAACCACGACCTTTATTCTCCTCTGTTCTACATACCACATGACATTTTTACACTTCACAATAGATCTATTAAAATGTGAATGCAATTATATGGTGAAAACAAAAGTCAATCCAAATGTGATGCATGTTATCCACATGATATTTCTACGCTTCGCCGGTTGAAGATATGTACTTCCAATTGCCTTATGATTGTATCATGAAAATCACCTACACTGGTTTTGGATTTCTTGCTTCTTATTTCTATCAATTTCTAATTTGTCCTCTTAGATTTTGCCTATGTACTTCTCAACGGCACTTCAAGCAGACCATATACCTCCCCAAAGCAGTTGATGTGACTCTCGGACTTGAATCCTTGGACAGATAGCATACGGTTTACTAGCTTTTTTCTATTATTATTTGGCCGGTAGCCAAATTTAAAATCTCAATCGAGCGGCAAAATCATACACCGACCTTGAAGCATTTCCCACCCCACTATTTCAAAAAACATTGTAGCACAATCTCCCATCGGGGAGTACCAATTTTCTATTATTATTAGTTGGCCGATAACCAAATTCAAAATTTCTGTCATGCGGCAAAATCACGCACTAACGTTGAAGCATTTCCCGCCCCACTGTTTCAAAAATTTTGAGGCCAAATCTCCCACCGGGGGTACCATTTTTCTATTATTATTATTTGGCCAGTAGCCAAATTCAATCTCTATCGAGCCGCAAAATCACACATCTACCTTGAAGCATTTCCTGCCCCACCGTTTCAAAAACTTTGAGGAAAAATCTCTCATCGGGGAGTACCATTTTTCTATTATTATTATTTGGCCAGTAGCCAAATTCAAAATCTCTATCGAGCGGCAAAATCACACAACAACCTTGAATCATTTCCCGCCCAACCGTTTCAAAAAACTTTGAGGCCAAATCTCCCACTAGGTAGTACAATTTTCTATTATTATTATTTGGCTGGTGGCCGAATACAAAATCTCGATCGAGCAGCAAAATCATACACCGACTTTAAAGCATTTTGCACCCCTCCGTTTAAAAACTTTTGACTTTAAAATTACCATTCTATCCATTGTTTAGACGCCCTATGGGAACGCTAAAGTTGGTAGCTTGGGGGCGCGATCGTAATTATTTTTTGTTCACCTCCATAGTCCCGATTTGCGCAGTTTTTCCCGCTAGCGCTCCCAAAATCCCAGGCTTCTCTCCCACGATCACCGTGCGTACCGGCCGTCGGCAATTCCACGACGACTAGAGCCGTTTGAGCCGCGTTCTGGTGCACCGCCCCGGAGCCACTTCACCGATGCCCACCCCATCGAATCTAGTTCATCGGGTCTCTTTGCCACTCCACCGAAGCTGTGGTCTCACTGACCGTGCCTATAGCATCGTTTCCCACCCATGCTCTGCTTCCACACCGCCAAAAGCTACCCAACCGTACCTGAGCCGACTCACCGTTGTCCACCATACGGGATCTAGTTCAATGAGTTCCATGTCCACCGCTCTAGACCAGCTGCACGGGTGTCGCCTTTAACTGCACCAACATCGACGACCTAAGATCTTATTCCCCGACACCAATAGCCACCGCAACCGCAGCACCCTCGGTGACTTGGACCTCACTCGCACGGTACCAACGATGCTTAGACGCCTCTCCGACCAAGGTAACCAAATCTCCAACCCGTTTTTGTTTTGTCAACAGAATAGCAGGTTCAAGCCTATCACAATGCACTACATTTTTGTAATTGTGCTAATACATACAAGTCACTAGGTATGCCTGTTCTTCGTGCTAGTACATACAAGGTCATTAGACATGTTGGTTTGCATTCGCTGCTCTACAAATTTCATGTCATGCACATGTCTGTTATTTTGTCATGCACATGTTCTTAGCTGCTCCGTACACCAGTAATTGCCTGCTATTGTGTAGTTCTTGCAAAATGTAATGTCAGTGGAAAATATTAATGTGGATTCCCTGCTCTAGAGTTACTGAATCTATCTGGTTATTCCTGGGCTAAGTTCCTACTATTATTTCCTCCCTGGCATCGTTCTACTATCATGTAGTACCCGTTCAAACTTTTCATAATAGTTCGATTATAATTTTGTTGTTGCCATCTGGTTCTTCAAAATCCGCAATACTGACTATTTTCTTTTTCTTTGCATAGATCTCAAAAAGGGAACATTGAACATATTGGTTTGCACAGCCTACAGGTTCACCAATGATACCATTATATATTCCGTATCTGGTGCTGGTTCGTCCTAATCAACGGCATAACTAATCTCTACTATATAGTTCATTCGTGTTTTCCATTCCAGCTTGACAAGTTTTGGTATGATGCAGTTATAATTTCTATGGGGTTTATTCTTAGTTACGACATTAACTGCATGCCATTGTGTAGCTCACCACAAATTCGAGTCACCCAACGTCTCTTGCATTCCAGGAGATACCACTACTTCCAATTTGCTGAAATGACCTGGCTAGTTTATATTTGCTGAAATTCTAAGAAACACTTTGTTTGATTGCTCATTTCATTGTAGGCACACTTGTATAATGCTTGTTTGTCATGTTCTACAAGTTCACAAGCCACTCCATTATATCTCGTATCTGGTTATGGTTTGTCCTAAGCAATGACATAACTATCCTCTACTATATAGTTTATTTGTGGTTTACATTCCTGCTCTACAAGTTCGTATGATGTAGTTATAAATTCTATCTGGTTTATTCTTAGATATGAGTAGTTTGTCTTGTTTGCTGTATTAACTTGTTATTACTTAATTTTAGACTGCAATTATTGCTATCGCCACCAAAGAGGGGGTTGCAAGATCATGTCTGAAGGTGGTTTTCCAATGTAGCTGTCACACTCAAAGGGAGATGCAGTTGATAGATTGAGAAAGCAAATTGAGGACTCTGCTATCAACTTGATTGTCAACAAAAATGCTAAATTTTTCTTTTCCCTGTGTTGATAATATGTAATATTTTTAAGAAGTTTGCAGCTGATGTAATATTTAAATAACTCGCATAGGCCATGTAGGCATTTAGTTGACGCCATCCAAGCATGGCGGTAGGCAGTACCATAACTGCATCAGCCAGGTCGATCAAGGAACATTATAGGGCTTTGTTATTGGCCCGTCTTGTATTGGGCCTACCATGATGTAACATCCCAAAACTTAATACAAAGTTAATCAAGATCAAATCTACCCAATTGAGGGTTAACAAAAACTTTTCCATTTAAAATAATTAAGCATTGTGTGCATTTAAATTAGGAGTTGTTTTGAATTGCCATGTTTGAGTGATCCATTGGTTGTAAAATGATTCTAAGGTGAATTAAACATCATCTAGATCATTCCCAAACAAATCCCAAAGAAAAAGAAATCAAAAAGAATAAAATAAAGAAATGGTCATTTGTGCCATTTTAACTAACTAGGACACTTTAGGTGTTCCTAGGACTCAAATGCCAACTGAGAAAATTGTAGTCCTTTGCACCCCTTGCTAGTACAAGTAGTCATGTGCCAAGGCCCACTTTGTGATCTCCCAAAATCATTCAAACTCTAATTTTAAATGACATTTGAAAATGGAATCTAGTGTATGTATCAAGATCACACTAATTCAAAACCCCCTCAAATGAACTCCATTTCAAAATCCCAAGCAAACCTAGATGCTCAAGCATAAGTTACACCACTCCACCAAAAATCTTTCAAAAATTCAAAACTTTCTCTCATGCGGCCATTTGATCGAACATGTGGCAGGCAGAGAATTTGTGGCCTAACTATTACAATTTTGGAGCAAATCTTGTTGAGCCAAATGGTGTGCATTGATCACCCTGGTCTCCCCCAGGCCCAACCAGACCAAAACCACACCTATCCCTAGCCCCTGGCGCCAGTGCCATGCCGCCCCGACGCCATGATCGCCGGCCAAGCGTGCACCAGCCACAGGCGACCACCAGCCCTTCTCCGCCGCTCCAGGAAGCAAGGTACCACCTCACCGCCGCCCACGGTCCACCACACGACCGCAGATAGCCACTAGACCACCCCACAATCTCGCCGCCCTTTCTCTTTGCGTGCAGCCAGAGCGCGCCAGAGCGTGATCGCCGCAACCACGCCACAAACCGCGCCTCGACACCAAATCACGCACGCCGCTCCGCCTTGAACCCAGCAACCCGCCAGACACGGCCGTGCACCGCTGCGCGACCCACAGTCGCCATGATCACCGTCGAGCACCGCCTCTGTCTCCTAGAGCGCGTGAAGCCCCCGACCGTTAGGCACCGCCCCTAGCCTCACCATTGCGTCATAGCTGACCGCCAGCAGACCGCCCACGATCCTCCTACCTCGCCCACGCCGGTAGCCCCCTGTTTCGCCGTCACCGACGAGCTCCGCCCCCACTCGTCGAGCCTATAAGGAGGCCTCCCCCACACCATTTATTCACACCATTCCACTCCCCTCTCTCCACTGATCGTTTCCCCTCTCTCGCCGAAGCCGCTCGAGCAACACATCGCTGGAATTCTGCCGGAGGTAGCCGCTGCAGATTAGGAGACGTGGTCATCGATTTCGTCCACCTCATCCCCTGCTGCGACTTCGCCTGAGCTCGCCATCGTCCACCAGTTCGTTTGCCCGCTTCGCCGCACTAGCTAGAGCCCTGGTACGTCCCCAGTAGACCCCCACTGGCCGTTTAGCGTTCGGTCTCGCCGACGACCAGTCCGTCATTGACGACGACCGTGGACCGTCGATCTGTGTTCTAATCGTGTGGCCTAGATCGTCCCTTACCGCTTCGGGTTTTAAGTGCCGCTGACATGCGGGACCAGCCTATCAGTCCCTGAGCGTTACTTGGCCGGCCCATTTAGTTTCCCGTGCTGACCCAGTTAATTCAAATTAGGTTTTTCTATTTAGACTTAAAATCATTTATGTCCCTTAGTTCAAAAATCAATTCAAAGAGTTTTACAAATACAAATGGAGTGATTCCAATTTTTTTGGAAAGGTAATGAAAATCTCTATCCAAGACCATTGAATTTAAGTCATTTAGAGTTAGAGATCTCTCCTAGTAAAAATAACAAGACAGAAGCATTTTGCACATTCAAACATTTTTTAAAAATCAACCATAAGAGCTTTTGAGTTGATTCTAACTCTCAAAAATAACATTTAACCATACCTATCTGAATATGTAATAATATTAAGGTTTGCATGCAGTGACTTTGGACTAGTACCAAAATAATGCTATATAGGCATTTCTAGTCACTTTAAATTATTAAATGTTCAACTTAAACTTATTAAAATGTGATCCAACATTTAAATTACATTCCCATATGTTAGAATATGTGGTGAGGACATGTGTTCACATGATCCCATATTTTAATTGGAGGATATTAAATCTTAGTTAATTTCAATGAGTAGAAATTACTTTTCTCAAATAAAAAGAATGAAACTAGTTAATTAAACCTTGTGATGCTTGTGATGGTAATAGATCATGAAATGTGTGCCTTAGTGTGCTAAGTAGACTATTTAAGCTTTTTTTGGTGATTGTGTATCCCGTATGTATTTATAGACGATAGTACCGACCAAGCTTTCAAGGAGGAGTTCTACTAAGAGGAGGAGGAAGAAAACTTCAACCACTTCACTACACAAGGCAAGCCTAGCCCTTCAAGTAAACTGAGCAAGCTATTGTTAGCAAGCTAGAATTAAGCTAGATAACCTAAGCAACATGCATTAGGCATGCTTTGGTTATACCACTTTGACTATTACCTACCCCAAGATTTATTTCCAAGCTTTACTTTCTTTACTTTATTAAAGTCCTTTACTTGTTTGAAGGTAGCATAAAAAGTATAAAACTTGACCTATCTAGATAACCTTAGATGTCATTCTATGGCATGAGATTGACATTAGCATCCCACATTAGTGAACACTCTTAACTTAGTAGTTTATAGCTAAACTAAAACTTGAGTCACTTTAGATGGGATTACTTGGTGAAAATGACTTGTGAAAACCTTGGAATGATGGGTCATTCTATTGAGATGTTTTGACATGTGTTGAGAAACACAAATGGTTTATGATGATGAAAATGTTGAGGCATGAGCCTTAGCCCTTTTACAAAACTGATGGTTGGGTTCGGATGCGATACCATTCCAATTTTACCGTACAACCACAATACCTGAATTGGTTAAGGCTTAGCCAGAAGATTATATGCATTAGTATTAGTTCCCTCGCGGGATAGGTTTGAGCTGAGGCTACCTCTCAATGTTGTCCACCTATGCAGTGCCCAAGATGACAGATGGTCATGGTTGGGAGGCCATGCTCATAGGAGAGGTGCTTATACTAGGGTGTGTAAAGGAAAGGTTATGTTTGATTATCTGCATACTAAGTATGATGATTCAGGGTTATCCCTGACAGATGTATCGAACATTGTGGTGAAAGTGTACCACCTCTATAGAGTGTCAAACTATTCGAATAGCTGCGTCCGTGGTTATGGACAGTTGGAGTGGCCATACTGTTCTGTTGTCAGATGTTTTCAAAACAACTTATGAAATAAATTGTGACATGACTTGACCACAACAGAGTTGTGACTATGACAATTAAGTTCCCACTTAAGTGATTTCAAACTTTATTTTATCTTTCCTTGTTTCTGAACTCAGCTTAGGTTTCAAACTTAACTTTACAAATAAACTTAGAGCTAGCATTTCCCACTAGCACTACCTTACTTGTTAGTGGTAGTTTGCGAGTACTTAAAGAGTACTCATGGCTTTTTTCCCTGGCTATTCCTATGGCCAGACTATGAAGGAGACTACCAAGATGAAGGACAGCAGGACGGCTATCATAACTAGGACTATCTTCCATCGCCAGCATTGCCTGTGACTCTGAAGATGGACCCCACCGCTATGCTTATTATTTATTCCGCTGCTTGTTGTATTAAGACTGGATCATCTGATCCTTTATTCGTGTAAGACCTTATTATGGTTTGTAATGGATGATGTACTGTGATATCCAATCTGTTACGTCTCGCAAAAATGGTAATCCTGGGATTGCGATGTATGGCATAACAGGCATCTGGGATTAAAAATCCGGGTGTTGACAAGTTGGTATCAGAGCCATCCTGACCATAGGAGAACCCAGTTAGAATGGACGTCCGAACAAAAACTTAGTTTCAAAACTAAAGTGAGTATTTATGAAAACTATTTCCTCTCTTACCCTTGGGAATACTTTCTCTCAAAAAAATTCATGTTCCTCCAATTCTTACATTACTACATAAAATTTGACACACTGGATCACTTCACTAACTTTCTCATCCTTAATTCTTATAGATGGAGACTCAGTTCAGCAAGTGCTACCAGTTGGGCAACGGAGGCCAACTGATCTTCGAGAGGGATCTTGATGCACTATCGGAGTACTTGGGACGCCCACATCCGGAATTCCTTGGAGCTCAACTTCCTAGACCCCCAGGACGAGACTTACAATGGCTAGTCACCGCTGATCTTCGGGGCAAGATAGAAGCACCAACTTCTGGGAGAATTCAGTTCTCCGTGAGAGAGAACAACTGGCTAGATGGATTAGCCAGGGCCATGCATGAAGCTCTCGCACGTCTATGTGCCATGAGTGTCAACCAAATCCAAGGAACCCACTTTGCTCACTATGCAAGGCGTGACTTTATGGGAATGCCCATGGAGATGCCAAGTCACCCGGAGTTGAAGCGTCAAGTGGAGAACCTTGACTTCCTGTTGTACGACCGACAAAAGGAGTTGCACAATGCTAGGGAGTTCGCCAACCACAACCTTGCCATTGCCGCCCAGAAGGCCCAGACTTTCTCACTGCTCGTCAAGGATCATTAGTCTCTTTGCCGCCAGCGTGCAAAGAAGGATGCACCATCGACCGTCTTCGCAAGAAGGTGGCTGACCTCTAGAAGACCATCAAGGAGAAAGAAGCTCAGCTTGTAGCAAAGGAAGAAGAAGAGGAAGGTGAAGACATCCATGAGATATGGACTCTTACCTCAGCAACGATGATGACTTTTTGGAGGAGGATGACGTGGACTTCTACATCGACGATGATGACTCCGACTTCATAGATGATGGGTAGATGCACTAGAGCACTATCATAGAGTGAGGAGTATCGGTCCCATTGTATCGTAGCTTATAGAATGGTTCTTAAAACCATCTGTTTTCCCTTGTTGTTGTGGTGTGTGTGTTTGTATTGTGTGCTTGTTTGGAATGAATGAAAAGAAGTTAGTTGCAAAACCTGAGTCAAACTCAAAGTTTTAGCTTTGAAATCAAAACCATGAACCTTAGAACTTTCCCTCTTACCCCTTTATCTAGCTCAATCTTCAGATGACTCATGGAAACCCCGGAGGGAGAAGCTCATCACAGGACCAGATGCTGTAGATTATGCAGATGCTAGTTGAAGACCATGAAGCAAGAAAGGCAGAGCGCCAAGACAACCTAGCAACACTGCAGCAGATCGCCCAGATAGCCCAAAACAACCAAGGCCATGGAAATCAGGATCATCAAGGATCCAAACTGAAGAATTTCCAGAATACCAATCCCCCAATCTTTAGCACTTTGGAGAACCCACTAGATGCAGATGACTGGTTGTAGACAATGAAGAACAATTTAGAAGTAGCCAGAGTTGATGACAACGAGAAAGTTCTCTTTGCCACCCATTATTTGGCAGGAAATGCAAGAGCCTGGTGGAACAACACCTGCACGATGAACCATGGTCAAGTGATGACATGGGAAGCCTTCAAAATCAAGTTCAGCCGCACCCACGTGCCGCAGGGACTAGTCAACAGAATGAGGGATAAATTCAGAGAATTGAAACAAGGCAGAATGACAGTAGTAGAGTATCGTGACAAATTCTTGTCCCTACCCAGGTATGTACCTGATGAGATCAACACAGAGGCCAAGAAGAAGGAGAGATTCCTAAACGGACTGCATGACGAGATGCAGACTGTCCTCATCAACATCCGCTTCGAGGATCTCGAAGAGCTAGTCGACTCTTCCATTCAGATGGAAGGGAAGATTAACCAAGCCAATGACAACCGCAAGTTTCATATGATGCACCAAGCTAGATCCAACAGTCATAGGAAGTACCGTCCCAACCCTTCTGCAGGATATGCACCAAGGAACAACCGGCCCCCAATGTCTCGCCCAAGCTACCCCAACTATAGCGGAGGCAATGTGAAGTCCGGAGGAAACAACAACCACCCCGGCAACACCAGCAATTTCAACCGTGCACCTCCCAAGAGCAACAATAAAAAAAACAACACTGCACCCAGAACTGGAAGCAATGATGTGCCCGTGGCAGCGAAAGACAAGTCCCAGATTACTTGTTTCGAGTGTGGAGTAAAGGGTCACTATTCCAATGAGTGTCCTAAGAATACTGCCACCACTGTCAATGTGAATGCCCCAGCTCAACATCAGCGTCGTGTTCAACCAGGAAGAAGATTTGCCCTAGGGAACCCTCACAACCGCAATGGCCGTATCTTCCACATGAACACCGAAGAAGCCCAAGAAACGCCAGATGTAGTGCTTGGTATGTTTTCTGTCAAGTCAGTTTTAGCAAGAGTGTTGTTTGATTCTGGAGCATCGCACTCATTTGTCACCGAAGAATTTGCATGCACTAGTAAGATCCACCCACCCAACTTGAAGCATGTCATGATAGTTCAAATTCCCGGTTCAACTACAAAAGCAAGAAAAAATTGCAAAATTGTGCCTATCAGAATACATGGGATAGATTTTTATGCTAATCTAATAGTACTTGGAACCAAAGGATTGGAAGTAGTACTAGGTATGGATTGGATGTCAAAGCATAAAGGACTAATAGACTGTGCTAAGAAGGCCATCACCATGACCAGTAGCTCTGGAGTATCAATAGAGCATATATCTAAAACCTTACCCCGTAAATTCAAGTGCAACAAGAGTCTAGCCCTACCCACCATAGACCAAGTCAGAGTAGTCTGTGAATACCCCGACGTATTCCCAAATGAAATGCCAGGTATGCCCCCGGATAGGGATATTGAGTTCATTATCGAACTAATCCCTGGAACCGGACCAATAGCCCAGAGACCCTATAGCATGAACCCCTCAGAGTTAGTAGAACTGAAGAAGCAGTTGGATGCCATGTTAGAGAAAGGCTTGATTCAACCAAGCGCATCGCCATGGAGATCACTAGTGTTATTCGTCGACAAGAAATATGGAGGCAACCGTTTGTGCACCGATTACAGAAAGCTCAATGACGTCACTATCAAAAACAAGTACCCACTACCAAAGATAGAGGATCTATTTGATCAGTTGACTGGTGCCCAAGTGTTCTCAAAGATTGATCTTAGGACTGGTTATCACCAACTTAAGATTCATGCAACGGATATTCCGAAGACCACCTTTACTACTCGTTATGGATTATACAAGTATATAGTAATGTCTTTTAGATTAACCAATGCCCCTGCTTATTTCATGAATCTCATGAATAAGATCTTTATGAATTTTCTAGATAAGTTTGTCGTTGTGTTTATCTATGATATCCTTATCTACTCCAAGTAAGAAGAAGAGCATGAGCAACATCTAAGAATCATCCTTGAAACCCCGAGAGAGCATTGGTTGTATGCCAAGTTCAGCAAATGTGAGTTTTGGCTGAAAGAAGTAGGATTCCTAGGACATATTGTGTCTGCCGGAGGAGTCTCTATTGATCCTGGCAAAATTAAAGATGTCGAAGAATGGGAAGCCCCAACCACTCAAACCCAAGTCCGTGCATTTCTCGGATTAGCGGGATATTACCGCAAGTTCGTAGAAGGATTTTCGAGCATCACCAGACCCACGACCCAATTGTTGAAGAAGGACAAGAAGTTTGAATGGACCGACAAATGTGAAGCCAGTTTCCAAGAGCTCAAGAAGAGATTGATTTTAGCCCCAATATTGATCATTCCAGATGTCAAGAAGCCGTTTGATGTGTATTGTGATGCATCCAATATTGGTCTCGGATGTGTATTGATGCAAGAAGGCAAAGTCATCGCTTATCTGTCTCGGCAACTGAAGCAGCATGAGCAGAACTATCCGACCCATGACCTTGAATTAGCAGCCGTAGTGTTGGCATTGAAGACATGGCGTCATTATCTTATGGGTAATCG
Source organism: Avena eriantha (assembly GCA_910589775.1). Taxonomy (NCBI): domain Eukaryota; kingdom Viridiplantae; phylum Streptophyta; class Magnoliopsida; order Poales; family Poaceae; genus Avena; species Avena eriantha. The sequence goes on from OU342742.1 coordinate 304,963,277, forward strand.
TTGTGAGATTTACTCGGACCAGAAAAGCTTGAAGTATATTTTCACTCAGAAGGAGCTGAATATGAGGCAAAGGAGATGGATAGAATTAATCAAGGATTATGACCTTGACATTCACTATCACCCCAACAAAGCCAATGTGGTAGCGGATGCTCTTAGCAGATTACCGTGTAGGATAACACCATGATCAAGGAGAAGCAACCAAGTTTGTATGAGGAGTTGGAGCAGTTTAGAACTGAGCTTGTTAGCAAAGGATTTTTAGCTAGCATTGAACTTCAACCTACTTTGATTAGCAAATCAAGGAAGCCCAGAAGGGAAATGAAAGTATCGATGGAATCAAACGTCGTATTGGTACAAGAAAGGTACCTGGATTCACCGAAGATGAAGGAGTTCTGTGGTACAAAGGCCGTATCTGTGTGCCAGCAAATTCGGAGCTGAAGCAAGTTATCATGCAGGAAGCTCATGATACTCTTTATTCTATCCACCTCGGAGGAACGAATATGTATCAAGATTTGAAAGAGAAATTTTGGTGGCACAAGATGAAGAGAGATATCGGAAGCTACATCGCCAAGTGTGACATCTGTCAAAGAGTCAAAGCAGAACATCAAAGATCCGCAGGACTGTTGCAACCATTGCAGATTCCGGAATGGAAATGGGATTCCGTCGGAATGGACTTTATCACCGGATTGCCTACTTCTAGTAGGGGAAATGACTCAATATGGGCCATAGTTGATAGATTGTCCAAGGTAGCCCACTTTATACCTGTCAAGACTACCTACCAGAGTTCGAAGCTAGCAGAGTTGTACATTGCTAGAATTGTTAGTCTGCATGGAACCCCCAAGACCATAGTATCAGATCGAGGAACCCAATTTACCTCGAGATTCTGGCAGAGAGTCCAAGAAGGATTGGGAACCAAGTTGAATTTCAACACCGCTTATCACCCGCAAACTGATGGACAAACTGAAAGAGTCAACCAAATCTTGGAAGATATGTTGAGATCTTATGTTTTGGAGTATGGATCTGTAACATCCCAAAACTTTAATCCAAGGTATTAAGATCCAAATCATCAAAATTGGGGTTAACAAAAACTTTTTCAATTTAAAGTATTTAAGCCTACATATAAGAAAGGCCGTATTTTGAAATCTTTGTGAATGGTCATCATTGCTTGATCCATTGGTTTTAAAATGTTTCTATGGTAAATTAAACATCATCTAAATCATTCCCAAGCAAAACCCAAAGAAGATCAAATAAAAAACAATTAAAAATGAGGAATGGTCATTTTGGCCAAATTAACTATCATGCCTACTTTGGCTATTCCTAGTACTCAAAACTTAATAGAAACAATTCTGGATCTTTACACCCCTTGCTAGTAAACATAATGAGGTACCAAGGCCCACTAGGTGATCTGCTAAAAACTTTAAAATACTAATTTTAAATGGCAGTTTAAAATTGAATCTATTTCATATGGGAAGATCCCACTAATTCAAAACCCATCCAAATGAACTCTATTTTCAAAACCCTTGCAAACAGAGACTACCTAGTACTAGTGGAGATCACTCAAATTTTTTGAACCCAAAATTCCAAAGTTTATTTCTTGCGGCCATTTAATCAAACACTTGGCAGGCAGAATTCAAACAAAACAAATTTCACTATTTTGAATAGTGTTCTGGCCAAACTTGTCTCCCATTTGACCCCCATTTGCTCCCTTTGTCTCCTAATGATCTAACTAGGACCTAACTAACCCATCCCCTACCTCCTAGCAGCATGGACATGCCAAGCCGAGCCCCACCTCGCTGGCCAACTTGGTCGCCGCCGCAAAAGACCGGCTCCCCTTGTCTCTCCATGTCTAGCAGCTAGCCAGCACCTCCCCGCTGCCCACTGTCCCCTCCTCGAGCCAGGCCAAGCCATGGACCACCGAGAAAACCCCGCGCCCAGTGCCACTGCACCATGCCGAGCACGCGCCAGAGCGCCGCGCCCGACACGCGTGCACAAACCGTCGCTCGACCGCAGCCCGTGCCCACCGCTTCGCCAAGACCTAGGGAACACGCAGGACATGCCCGTTCGCCGCCCAACGCCTCACAGCCACCGCTCGCCGTCGAAACCGCGGCCTCTGCTGCTCAGAGCGCCAGCTCCACCCGACCGCATACCACCGCCCCTAAGCCTGCATTCACTTCCTAGAGCACTGCCAGGAGACCGTGCGTCGATCGCCGCCCGCAACCATGCCGCTAGCAGCCCGTAGCCATGTGGCCACCGTCGCCTGCCCATCCCTCTCGGTCTCGCCATTGAGCCTATAAAAGGAGGGCACCCTAGCCATTTGCAGCACACAACTCCACTCCCCTCACCTCACTGATCGTCCCGCACCTCTAGCCAGAGCACTGGGAGCAGCAGCTCGCCGGAATTGCACCGGAGCAGGTCGCCTCTAGAGGAGAAGGGCGCTGCTGATTGCGACCACCCTCGGAGCTGCCTCGACCGTCTCTGAGCTCGCCGTCGACCACCAGTCCGTTTGCCCACCTCACCATCGTCGCTGGAGCCCTGGTACGCCCCCTATGCACCCCCACCGAGCCGTTAGGGTTAGAGCTCGCCAGCGACAGGTCCGTCATCGACGACGATCCCCAGCCGTTGATCCCCATTCTAATCCAACGTCCCACATCGCCTCGTACCGCTTCGCGCGTTATGAGCCGCTGACTGGTGGACCCCCTGTCAGCTGAGCCCTGCGCTGCGGAGTGACACTGGGCCGGCCCGTTAGCGTTTCCCGTGCGACCCAGTTAGTTTGATTTAGGATTTTTCTTTTTAGTTTAAACCTACTTTTGTCTCTGTGTTTGATATTCAGTTCTGACATATTTACAAATCCAAATTGCATGAAACCAATTTTGCCTGAAAGGTATTGAAATGATCTATCCAAGCCCGTTGGATTTAATTCAATTAGAGTTATAGATCTCTCCTAGTAAAAATAATAAGACAAAAGCTTTTGCACCTTGCAACATTTTTATAAAATCAACCAAGATAGAGTTTGAGTTGATTCCAACTCTCAAAAATCACATTTCATCATATCTATCTGAATATGTAATAATATTAAGATTTACATGCAGTGACTTTGGACTAGTACCAAAATAATGCTATATAGGCATTTCTAGTCACTTTAAATCATTAAATAGTGAACTTAAACGAAAGTAATTATGATCTAACCCTTATATTAAATTCCCACATGTTAGGATATTTGGTGATAACATGTGTCCACATGATACCATATTTGAAGTGGTGAATATTAAATCTTAGTTAATTTTCAATGAGTAGAAATTAATTTTCTAAAATAAAAAGAATGAAACTATTGAATTAAACTTGTGATGCTTGTGATGATAATAGATCATCAAATATATGCCTTAGAGTGCTACTTAGACTAGTTAAGTATTGTCTGGTGATTGTGTACTCTGTATGTATTTATAGACGATAGTACCGACCAAGTCTACGAGGAGGAGGAGTTCTAACAAGAAGGAGAAGAAAACTTCAACCACTGCACAACACAAGGCAAGCCACCATTAACAATGCAAGCTAACACTTGCAAGTATAATGCTTAGCAAGCTAGGATTAAACAAATTGGTGTAGCAAAGATGCTTTAGGCATGCTTTGATTACACTACTTTGACTAGTATTTACCCCCAAGTATTAAATTCAAGCTTTACTTCCTTTACTTTACCCAAAGTCCTTTACTTGTTTTAAAGGTAGCATAAAGAGTATAAAACTTGGCCTATTTAGAACCCTTTTAGATGTCATTCTATGGCATGAGATTGAACCCATATTTTCCACCTTAGTGAACACTCTTAACTTAGTAGATTAAAGCTAGATTAAAACTTGAGTCACTTTAGATGGGAACACTTGGTGAAAATGAATTATGAAAACCTTAGAATGATGGGTCATTCTATTGAGAGGTTTTGACATGTGTTGAAAAACACAAATGGTGTATGATGATGAAAATGTTGAGGCAGGAGCCTTAACCCTTTTATAAAACTGATGGTTGGATTCGGATGCGATACCATTCCAAATTTACCGTACAACCACACTACTTGAATTGGGTAAGGCTTAGCTGGAAATTTATATGCGTTTGTATTAGTTCCCTCACGGGAGAGGTTTGAGCTGAGGCTAGCTCTCAATGTTGTCCACCTATGAAGTGCCCAAGATGACAGATGGTCATGGTTGGGAGGCCATGCTCATAGGAGAGTTACTTATACTAGGGTGTGTAAAGGAAAGGTTATGTTTGATTATCTACATACTAAGTATGATGATTCAGGGTTATCCCTGACAGATGTATCGAATCCTATGGTGAAATTGTACCACGTCTGCAGAGTGTCAAACTATTCGAATAGCCACGTCCGTGGTTATGGATAGCTGGAATGGCCATATTATTTCGTTGTCAGATGTTTTCAAAATGACTTCCGAAATGAATGATGAATCTTGACTTGACCACAAAAGAGTTGTGTTTATGACAATAGCTTTCCAACTTAAGTGATTCTCGAACTTTATTTTATCTTTCTTTGCTTCAGAACTCAGCTTAGGTTTCAAACCTAACTTTTTAGTTAAACTTAGACTTAGCACTTTGACTTAGAACTATACTACTTGTTAGTGGTAGTTTGCGAGTACTTAGAGAGTACTCATGACTTTTGTCCCTGGCTATTCTCATGGCCAGACTATGAAGGAGACTATCAAGATGATGGCCAGCAGGACGGTTATGATAACTAGGACTATCTGCCTTCGTTAGCATTGCCTGTGCCCTTGAAGATGGACCCCACCGCTACGCTTATCGTTTATTCCACTGCTTGTTGTATTAAGACTGGATCATGAGATCCTTATTTGTGTAAGACCTTATGTATGGTTTGTAATGGATGATGTACTGTGATATCCAATCCGTTATGTCTCACAAAAATGGTAATCCTGGGATCGCGAGGTATGACATAACGGGCATCTAGGATTAAAAATCCGGGTGTTGACAAGTTGGTATCAGAGCCATCCTAACCATAGGAGACCCTAGATAGAATGGACGTCCGAACAAAAACTTAGTTTCAAAACCAAAGTGAGTATTTACGAAAAACTGTCTCCTCTCTTATCCTTGTGAACTCATTCTTTCTCAAAAATTCATATGCCTCAAATTCTTACATTATTACTTAAAATTTGACACACTTGATCACTTCACTAACTTCCTCATCCTAAACTCTTGTAGATGGAGTCTCAGTTCCGCAAGTTCTACCAGTTGGGAAATGGAGGTCAGCTGATCTTCGAGAGGGATCTGGATTCACTGTTAGAGTTACTGGACGCCCACATCCGGAGTTTCTTGGAGTTCAACTTCTAGGACCCCCAGGAGGAGACTTACAGTGGCTAGTCACCGTGGACCTTAGAGGAAGCATCGAAGCACCAACTTCTGGGAGAATTCAGTTCTCCGTGAGAGAGAACAACAGGCTAGATGGATTAGCCAGGGCAATGCATGAAGCTCTCGCACGTCTATGTGCCCTCGGCGTCAACCAAATCCAAGGAACCCGTTTTGCCCACTATGCAAGACATGACTTCATGGGAATGTCGATGGAGATGCAAGTCATCTAGCACTGAAGCGCCAAGTGGAGAACCTCGACTTCCTGTTGTATGACCGTCAGAAGGAGCTGGACAATCCTAGAGAGTTAGCCAACTAGAACCGTGCCATTGCTGACCAGAAGGCCCAGACTTTCGCACTACTCGTCCAGGATCGTCAGTCTCTTCGCCGCCAACGTGCCAAGAAGGATCGCACTATCGCCCGTCTTCACAAAAAGGTGGCCGACCTCGAGAAGACCATCAAGGAGTAGGAAGCTCAGCTTGCAGCCAAGAAAGAAGAAGAGGCGGGTGAAGACATCCAGGGAGACATGGAATCTTACCTCAGCAACGATGATGACTTTCTGGAGGAGGACGCCATGGACTTCTACACTGACAATGAGGACTCCGACTTCATCGACGATGAGTAGATGCACTAGAGCACTGTCGTAGCATGAGATGTATCGGTCCCAATGTATCCTAGTTTGCAGTATGGTTCTTCAAACCATCTGTTTTCCTTTGATTGTTGTGGTGTGTGTTGTATCGTGTGCTTGTTTGCATTAATGAAATGGAGTTAGTTGCAAAACCTGAGTTAAACTCAAAGTTCTAGCTTTGAAACCAAAACCCTGAACCTTAGAAAATTCCCTCTTACCCCCGTATATATCTAAATCTTCAGATGACTCGTGGAAACCAAGGAGGGAGTAGCTCGTCGCAAGACCCAATGATGCAGATCTTGCAGAATCTCATCGCAGACCATGAAGCAAGCAGGGCAGAACGTCAAGCCAACTTAGCAACATTGCAGCAGATCGCCCAGATGGCTCTCAACAACCAAGGGCATGGAAATCAGGATCATCAAGGATCCAAGCTGAAGAACTTCTAGAATACCAATCCCCCAATCTTTAGCACGTCCGAAAACCCATTAGATGCCGATGACTGGTTGCAGACAATGGAAAACAACTTATAAGTTGCAAGAGTTGATGAAAATGAGAAAGTTCTCTTCGCCACTCACTATCTGGCAGGAGATGCAAGAGCTTGGTGGAACAGTATCCACCTGATGAACCATGGTCAAGTGATGACATGGGAAGCTTTCAAAGTCAAGTTTAGCCGCACCCACGTGCCGCAGGGTCTAGTCAACAGAATGAGGGATGAGTTCCGTGAATTGAAGCAAGGAAGAATGACTGTGGTGGAGTACCGTGACAAATTCCTGTCACTTGCCAGATATGCACCTGATTAGATCAACACGGAGGCCAAGAAGAAGGAGAGATTCTTAAACGGACTGCATGATGAGATGCAGACTGTCCTCGTCAACATCCGTTTCTAGGATCTTGAAGAGCTAGTCGACTCTGCCATTCAGATGGAAGGGAAGATTAACCAGGCAAAAGACAACCGCAAGCATCGTATGATGCAGCAGTCTGGATCTAGCAGTCACTAGAAGTACCGTCCCAACCCCTCCCCATGATATGCACCAAGGAACAATCGACCCCCAATGTCTCGCCCAAGCTACCCCAACCGTAGCGGAGGCAATTTGAAGTCCGGAGGAAACAATCACAACTCCAGCAATGCCAACAATTTCAACTGTGCACCTCCCAAGAGCAACAACAACAACAACACTGCACCCAGAACTGGCAGCAATGCTGTGCCTGTCGCAGTCAAGGACAAGTCCCAGATCACTTGTTTTGAGTGTGGAGTGAAGGGTCACAATTCCAATGAGTGTCCCAAGAAGACTGCCGCCAATGCCAATGTGAATGCCCTTGCTCAGCAGCAGCGTCGTGTTCAACCAGGGAGAATATTTGTTCCAGGGAACCCGGACAACCACAACGGTCGTCTCTTCCACATGAACGCAGAAGAAGCTCAGGAAGCGCCAGATGTAGTGCTGGGTATGTTTTCTGTCAAGTCAGTTTTAGCAAGCGTATTGTTTGATTCGGGAGCATCACATTCATTTTTCATCGAAGAATTTGCATGCACTAGTAAGATTCACCCAACCAACCTGAAGCATGTCATGATAGTTCAAATCCCCGGTTCAACAACCAAAGCTAGAAAAATTTGCAAAGCTGTGCCTATCAGAATACATGCGATAGATTTTTATGCCAACCTAATTGTACTTGGAACCAAAGGATTGGAAGTAGTACTAGGTATGGACTGGATGTCAAGGCATAAAGGACTGACAAACTATGCTAAGAAAGCCATCACCATGACCAGTAGAACATATCTCTCAAACCTTACCTCGTCAGTTCAAGTGCAACAAGAGTGTAGCCCTGCCCACCATTGACCAAGTCAGAGTAGTCTGTGAATACCCCGACGTATTCCTAGATGAATTGCCAGGTATGCATCCGGATAGGGATATTGAGTTCATTATCGAACTAATCCCCGGAACCGGACCCATAGCCCAGAGACCCTATGCATGAAGCCCTCAGAGTTAGTGGAACTGAAGAAGCAGTTGGATGCCATGTTAGAGAAAGGCTTGATTCAACCAAGCGCATCGCCATGGAGATCACTAGTGTTATTCGTCGACAAGAAATATGGAGGCAACCGTCTGTGCACATATTACAGAAAGTTGAATGATGTCACCATCAAGAACAAGTACCCTTTGCCAAAGATAGAGGATCTATTTGATCAGTTGACTGGAGCCCATGTATTCTCAAAGATTGATCTTAGAACTGGTTATCACCAACTTAAGATTCGTGCAACGGATATTCCGAAGACCGCCTTTACTACTCACTATGGTTTATACGAGTATACGGTTATGTCTTTTGGATTAACCAATGCCCCTGCTTATTTCATGAATCTCATGAATAAGATCTTTATGAATTTCCTAGATAAATTTGTAGTTGTGTTTATCGACGACATTCTTATCTACTCCAAGTCAGAAGAAGAGCATGCGCAACATCTGAGAATCATCCTAGAAACCCTGAGAGAGCATCAGTTATATGCCAAGTTCAGCAAGTGTGAGTTTTGGCTGAAAGAAGTAGGATTCCTAGGACATATTATGTCTGCCGGAGGAGTCTCTGTTGATCCCGCCAAGATCAAAGATGTTAAAGAATGGGAAGCCCCAACCACTCAAACCCATGTCCGTGCATTTCTCGGATTAGCGGGATATTACCGCAAGTTCGTAGAAGGATTCTCGAGCATAGGCCGACCCATGACCCAATTGTTGAAGAAGGACAAGAAGTTTGAATGGACAGACAAATGTGAGACCAGTTTTCTGGAGCTAAAGAAGAGATTGATTTCAGCCCCAATATTAATCATGCCAGATATCAAGAAGCCGTTTGATGTATACTGTGATGCATCCAAGATTGGTCTAGGATGTGTGCTGATGCAAGAAGGCAAAGTCATCGCGTATCTGTCTCGACAACTGAAGCAGCATGAGCAGAACTATCTGACCCATGATCTTGAGCTAGCAACTATAGTTTTGGCATTGAAGACATGGCATCATTATTTGATGGGTAATCGTTGTGAGATTTACTTTGATCACAAGAGCTAGAAATATATTTTCACTCAGAAGGAGCTGAATATGAGACAAAGGAGATGGATAGAGTTAATCAAGGATTATGACCTTGACATTCACTATCACCCCGACAAAGCCAATGTGGTAGCGGATGCTCTTAGCAGATTGCCGTGTAGGTTAAACACCATGATCAAGGAGAAACAGCCAAGTTTGTATGATGAGTTGGAGCAATTCAGAACTGAATTAGTTAGCAAAGGGTTCTTAGCTAGCATTGAACTTCAACCCACTTTGATTAGCCAAATCAAGGAAGCCCAGAAGGGGAATGAGAGTATCAACGGAATCAAACGTCGTATTGGTACAAGAAATGTACCTGGATTCACTGAAGATGAAGAAGGAGTACTATGGTACAAGGGACGTATCTGTGTGCCAGCAGATTCGGAACTGAAGCAAGTTATCATGAAGGAAGCTCATGATACTCTTTATTCTATCCACCCCGGAGGAACGAAGATGTTTCAGGATTTGAAAGAGCAATTTTGGTGGCACAAGATGAAGAGAGAAATCGGAAGCTACATCGCCAAGTGTGATATCTGTCAAAGAGTCAAAGTAGAGCATCATAGACCTGCAGGACTGTTACAACCATTGCAGATTCTGGAATGGAAATGGGATTCCGTCGGAATGGACTTTATCACCGGTTTGCCTACTTCTAGTAGGGGAAATGACTCAATATGGGTCATAGTTGATAGATTGTCCAAGGTAGCCCACTTTATACCTATCAGAACTACCTACCAGAGTGCGAAGCTAGCAGAGCTGTATATTGCTAGGATTGTTAGTCTACATGGAACCCCCAAGACCATCGTATCAGATCGAGGAACCCAGTTTACCTCAAGATTTGGCAGAAAGTGCAAGAAGGATTGGGAACCAAGTTGAACTTCAGCACCAGTTATCACCCACAAACTGATGGACAGACTGAGAGAGTCAACTAGATCCTAGAGGATATGCTTAGAGCTTGTGTGTTGGAATACAGATCAAAATGGGAAGACTGCCTGCCTTTCGCAAAATTCTCATATAACAACAGTTATCAAGCTAGTTTGCGGATGGCACCATTTGAATTCCTATACGAAAGGAAGTGCCGTACCCCTTTGAATTGGTCGCAAGTAGGAGAGAGTCAGATCTTTGGACCCGACATTCTCCGAGAAGCAGAAGAGAAGGTTCACAAAGTCCGTGAGCACCTCAAGACCGCCCAATCCAGACAGAAGAGTTATGCTGACAAGGGAAGGAGAGACCTGACTTTCAATGTCGGAGATTTTGTATATCTCAAGGTTTCACCATTAAAGGGAACCCAACGCTTTAGTCTGAAAGGGAAGTTAGCCCCTAGATATATCGGGCCCTTCAAAATTCTGAACCGTCGAGGAGAAGTATCGTATCAACTGGAACTACCTGAAGAGATGTCAGCCATCCACAATGTGTTCTATATCTCGTTACTTCGCAAATGCCTGGAAGTGCCCGAGAAGACTGAAGTTTTCAAGAACATCGATCACAAGGCTGTGGAGATCAACAATGACCTGACCTATCGGGAAGTGCCCATATGTATCTTAGAAGAAGCTTATAGGACCACCAGGACCAGGAGTATCAAGTTTCTCAAGATTCAGTGGGGCAATCATACAGAGGAGGAAGCCACTTGGGAGCACGAAGATTACGTTAGGACAGAGTTCCCAGATCTCTTTAGTTCCTAGTTTTCTTTGTAAATCTCGGGACGAGATTTTGTTTAAGGGGGTGAAGGTTTGTAACATCCCAAAACTTTAATCCAAGGTATTAACATCCAAATCATCAAAAATGGGGTTAACAAAAACTTTTTCTATTTAAAGTATTTAAGCCTGCATATAAGAAAGGCCTTATTTTGAAATCTTTGTGAATGGTCACCATTGCTTGATCCATTGGTTGTAAAATATTTCTATGGTAAATTAAACATCATCTAAATCATTCCCAAGCAAATCCCAAAGAAGATCAAATCAAAAACAATTAAAAATGAGGAATGGTCATTTTGGCCAAATTAACTATCATGCCTACTTTGGCTATTCCTAGTACTCAAAACATAACAGAAACAACTCTGGATCTTTACACCCCTTGCTAGTACACATAATGAGGTACCAAGGCCCACTTGGTGATCTGCTAAAAACTTTCAAATACTAATTTTAAATGGCAGTTTAAAATTGAATCTATTTCATATGGGAAGATCCCACTAATTCAAAACCCATCCAAATGAACTCCATTTTCAAAACACTTGCAACCAGAGACAACCTAGTACTAGTGGAGATCACTCAAATTTTGAACCCAAAATTCCAAAGTTTATTTCTTGCGGCCATTTAATCAAACACTTGGCAAGCAGAATTAAAAAAAACAAATTTCACTATTTTGAATAGTGTTCTGGCCAAACTTGTCTCCCATTTGACCCCCATTTGCTTCTTTTGTCTCCTAATGATCTAACCAGGACCTAACTCCCCATCCCCTACCTCCTAGCAGCATGGCCATGCCAAGTCGAACCCCACCTCGCCGGCCAACTTGGTTGCCGCCACAGCAGACCGCCTCCCCCTCTCTCTCCATGTCTAGCAGCTAGCCCGCACCTCACCGCCGCCCATTGTCCCCTCCGCGAGCCAGGCCAAGCCGTGGACCACCGAGAAAACCCTGCGCCCAGTGCCACTGCGCCATGCCGAGCATGTGCCAGAGCGCCGCGCCCGACACGCGTGCACAAACCGCCGCTCGACCGCAGCCCGCGCCCACCGCGTCGCCATGACCCAGGGAACACGCCGGACATGCCCGTTCGCCGCCCAACACCTCACAGCCACCGCTCGCCGTCGAAACCGCCGCCTCTGCCACTTAGAGCGCCAGCTCCGCCCGACCGCATACCACTGCCCCTAAGCCCGTATTCACTTCCTAGAGCACCGCCAGGAGACCGTGCGTCGATCGTCGCCCGCAGCCATGCCGCTAGCAGCCCGTAGCCATGTCGCCACCGTCGCCTGCCCATCCCTCTCGGTCTCGCCGTCGAGCCTATAAAAGGAAGGCACCCCCAGCCATTTGCAGCACACCACTCCACTCCCCTCACTTCACTGATCATCCCACACCTCTAGCCGGGGCACGGGGAGCATCAACTCGCCAGAATTGCACCGGAGCAGGCCGCCTCTGGAGGAGAAGGGCGCCGCTGATTACGACCACCCCCGGAGCTGCCTCGACCATCCCTGAGCTCACCGTCGACCAACAGTTCGTTTGCCCGCCTCGCCGTCGTCGCTAGAGCCTTGTTACACCCCCTATGCACCCCCACCGAGCTGTTAGGGTTAGAGCTCGCCGGCGACAGGTCTGTCGTCGACGATGATCCCCAGCCGTTGATCCCCACTCTAATCCAGCGTCCCACATCGCCCCGTACCGCTTCGTGCGTTATGAGCCGCTGACTAGTGGACCCCCTGTCAGCTGAGCCCTGTGCTACGGAGTGACACTGGGCCGGCCCGTTAGCGTTTCCCGCGTGACCCCGTTAGGATTTTTCTTTTTAGTTTAAACCTAGTTCTGTCTCTGTGTTTGAAATTCAGTTCAGACAGATTTACAAATCCAAATTGCATGGAACCAATTTTTCCTGAAAGGTATTGAAATGATCTATCCAGGCCCGTTGGATTTAATTCAATTAGAGTTATAAATATCTCCTAGTAAAAATAATAAGATAGAAGCTTTTGCACCTTGCAACATTTTTATAAAATCAACCAAGATAGATTTTGAGTTGATTCCAACTCTCAAAAATCACATTTCATCATATCTATCTGAATATGTAATAATATTAAGAGTTACATGCAGTGACTTTGGACTAGTAACAAACTAATGCTATATAGGCATTTCTAGTCACTTTAAATCATTAAATAATGAACTTAAACCAAAGTAATTATGATCCAACCCTTAAATTACATTCCCACATGTTAGGATATGTGGTGATGACATGTGTCCACATGATTCCATATTTTAAGTGGTGAATATTAAATCTTAGTTAATTTTCAGTGAGTCGAAATTACTTTTCTAAAATAAAAAGAATGAAACTATTGAATTAAGCTTGTGATGCCTGTGATGATAATAGATCATTAAATATATTCCTTAGAGTGCTAATTAGACTAGTTAAGTATTGTTTGGTGATTGTGTACTCCGTATGTATTTATAGACGATAGTACCGACCAAGTCTACGAGGAGGAGTTCTACCAAGAAGAAGAAGAAAACTCCAACCACTGCACTGCACAAGGCAAGCCACCATTAACAATGCAAGCTAAAACTTGCAAGTATAATACTTAGCAAGCTAGGATTAAACAAATTGGTGTAGCAAAGATGCTTTAGGCATGCTTTGATTACACTACTTTGACTAGTATTTACACCCAAGTATTAAATTCAAGCTTTACTTCCTTTACTTTACCCAAAGTCCTTTACTTGTTTTAAAGGTAGCATAAAGAGTATAAAACTTGGCCTATTTGGAACCCTTTTAGATGTCATTCTATGGCATGAGATTGAACCCATATTTTCCACCTTAGTGAACACTCTTAACTTAGTAGATTAAAGCTAGATTAAAACTTGAGTCACTTTAGATGGGAACACTTGGTGAAAATGAATTATGAAAACCTTAGAATGATGGGTCATTCTATTGAGAGGTTTTGACATGTGTTGAAAAACACAAATGGTGTATGATGATGAAAATGTTGAGGCAGGAGCCTTAGCCCTTTTATAAAACTGATGGTTGGATTCGGATGCGATACCATTCCAAATTTACCGTACAACCACACTACCTGAATTGGGTAAGGCTTAGCTGGAAATTTATATGCGTTTGTATTAGTTCCCTCACGGGAGAGGTTTGAGCTGAGGCTAGCTCTCAATGTTGTCCACCTATGAAGTGCCCAAGATGACAGATGGTCATGGTTGGGAGGCCATGCTCATTGGAGATGTACTTATACTAGGGAGTGTAAAGGAAAGGTTATGTTTGATTATCTGCATACTAAGTATGATGATTCAGGGTTATCCCTGACATATGTATTGAATCTTGTGGTGAAAGTGTACCACGTCTGCAGAGTGTCAAACTATTCGAATAGCCGCGTCCGCGGTTATGGACAACTGGAATGGCCATACTATTTCGTTGTCAGATGTTTTCAAAATGACTTCCGAAATGAATGATGAATCTTGACTTGACCACAATAGAGTTATGTTTATGACAATAGCTTTCTAACTTAAGTGATTCTCGAACTTTATTTTATCTTTCTTTGCTTCAGAACTCAGCTTAGGTTTCAAACTTAACCTTTTAGTTAAACTTAGACTTAGCACTTTAACTTAGAACTATACTACTTGTTAGTGGTAGTTTGCGAGTACTTAGAGAGTACTCATGGCTTTTGTCCCTGGCTATTCTCATGGCCAGACTATGAAGGAGACTATCAAGATGATGACCAACAAGACGGTTATGATAACTAGGACTATCTACCTTCGTCAGCATTGCCTGTGCCCCTGAAGATGGACCCCACCGCTACGCTTATCTTTTATTCCGCTGCTTGTTGTATTAAGACTGGATCATGAGATCCTTATTTGTGTAAGACCTTATGTATGGTTTGTAATGGATGAGGTACTGTGATATCCAATCTGTTATGTCTCGCAAAAATGGTAATCCTGGGATTGCAAGGTATGGCATAACGGGCATCTGGGATTAAAAATCCGGGTGTTGACATGATCAAAATGGGAAGACTACGTGCTTTTCGCATAATTTTCATACAACAATAGGTATAAAGCAAGTTTGAAAATGGCCCCATTTGAGTTCCTATACGGAAGAAAGTGTCGTACCCATTTGAATTGGTCGCAAGTAGGAGAGTGTCAGATTTTTGGACCCGACATTCTCCGAGAAGCCGAAGAAAATGTTCACAAAGTCCGTGAGCACCTCAAGACCACCCAATCCACACAGAAGAGTTATGCTGCCAAGAGAAGGAGAGACCTGACTTTAAATGTCAGAGATTTTGTGTGTCTCAAGGTTTCTCCATTGAAGGGAACCCAATGTTTTAGTCTGAAAGGAAAGTTAGCCCCCCGATATATCGGACCCTTCAAGATTCTGAATCACCGAGGAGAAGTATCGTATCAACTGGAACTGCCAGAAGAGATGTCAGCCATCCACAATGTGTTCCATATCTCGTTACTTCGCAAATGCCTAGAAGTGCTAGAGAAGACCGAAGTTTTCAAGAACATCGATGACCGAGCTGTTGATATCAACAAGGATCTGACATATCGTGAAGTGCCCATCCTTATCTTGGAGGAAGCTTACAGAACCACCAGGACCCAGAGTATCAAATTTCTCAAGATTCAATGGAGCAACCATACTGAAGAAGAAGCCACTTGGGAGCGGGAAGATTACATTAGGACAGAGTTCCTAGATCTCTTTAGTTCCTAGTTTTCTTTCTTAAATCTCGGGACAAGATTTTGTTTATGGGGGGAAGGTTTGTAACATCCCAAAACTTAATCCAAAGTTAATTAAAATCAAATCTACCCAATTTAGGGTTAACAAAAACTTCTTCATTTAAAATAATTAAGCATGCATATGTGTGTGAATTTAAATTAGGAGTTGTTTTGAATTGCCATGTTTGAGAGATCCATTGGTTGTAAAATGATTCTAAGGTGAATTAAACATCATCTAGATCATTCCCAAACAAATCCCAAAGAAAAAGAAATCAAAAAGAATAAAATAAAGAAATGGTCATTTGTGCCATTTTAACTAACTAGGACACTTTGGGTGTTCCTAGGACTCAAATGCCAACAGAGACAATTGTGGTTCTTTGCACCCCTTGGTAGTACAAGTAGTGATGTGCCAAGGCCCACTTTGTGATCTCCCAAAATCATTCAAACTCTAATTTTAAATGACATTTGAAAATCGAATCTAGTGTATGTATCAAGATCACACTAATTCAAAAACCCCTCAAATGAACTCCATTTCAAAATCCCAAGCAAACCTAGATGCTCAAGCATAAGTACACCACTCCACCAAAAATCTTTCAAAAATTCAAAACTTTCTCTCATGCGGCCATTTGATCGAACAGGTGGCAGGCAGAGAATTTTTGGCCTAACTATTACAGTTTTGGAGCAAATCTTGTTGAGCCAAATGGTGTGCATTGGTCACCTTGGTCTCCCCAGGCCCAACCAGACCAAAACCACATCTATCCCTAGCCCCTAGCGCCAGTGCCATGCCGCCCCGACGCCATGATCGCCAGCCAAGCGTGCACCAGCCACAGGCGACCACCAGCCCTTCTCTGCCGCTCTAGGAAGCAAGGCACCACCTCACCGCCGCCCACGGTCCACCCCATGGCCATAGATAGCCACTGGACCACCCCACAGCCTCGTCACACTTTCTCTCTACGTGCAGCCAGAGCGCGCCAGAGCGCGATCGCCGCCAGCACACCAAAGACCGTGCCTCGACACCAAATCACGCACGCCGCTCCGCCTTGAACCCAGCAACCCGCCAGACACGGCCGTGCACTGCCGCGCGACCCACAGTCGCCATGATCACCGCCGACCATCGCCTCTGTTTGCTAGAGCGCGTAAAGCCCCCGACCTTTAGGCACCGTCCCTAGCCACGCCATTGCGCCACTGCTGACCGCCAGCAGACCGCCCACCATCCACCTACCTTGCCCACGCAGGTAGCCCCCTATTTCGCCGTCACCGACGAGCTCCACCCACACCCGTCGGTCCACTTGTCCAGCCTATATAAGGAGGCCTCCCCCACACCATTTCTTCACACCATTCCACTCCCCTCTCTCCACTGATCGTTTCCCCTCTCTTGCCGGAGCCGCTCGAGCAGCTCATAGCCGGAATTCCGCCGGAGGTAGTTGCTGCAGAGGAGGAGACGTGGTCGTCGATTTCGTCCACCTCAGCCCCTGCCGCGACTTCGCCTAAGCTCACCGTCGTCCACCAGTTCGTTTTCCCGCTTTGCCGCACTAGCTGGAGCCCTGGTACGTCCCCAGTAGACCCCCACCGACCGTTTAGGGTTCGATCTCGCCGACGACCAGTCCGTCGTCGACGACCGTGGACGGTCGATCTGTGTTCTAATCGTATGGCCCAGATCGTCCCGTACCGCTTCGGGTTTTAAGTGCCGCTGACATGCGGGACCAGCCTATCAGTCGCCCTCTGCGCCGTTGAGCATTACTGGGCCGGCCCATTTAGTTTCCCGCGTTGACCCAATTAATTCAAATTAGGTTTTTCTATTTAGACTTAAAATCAATTATGTCCCTTAGTTCAAAAATCAATTCAAAGACTTTTACAAATCCAAATGGAGTGATTCCAATTTTTTTGGAAAGGTAATGAAAATATCTATCCAAGCTCGTTGGATTTAAATCATTTAGAGTTAGAGATCTCTCCTAGTAAAAATAACAAGACAGAAGCATTTTGCACATTCAAACATTTTTCATAAATCAACCATAATAGCTTTTGAGTTGATTCCAACTCTCAAAAATCACATTTAACCATACCTATCTGAATATGTAATAATATTATGGTTTGCATGCATTGACTTTGGACTAGTACCAAAATAATGCTATATAAGCATTTCTAGTCACTTTAAATAAGTAACTGTTCAACTTAAACTTATTAAAATGTGATCCAACATTTAAGTCACATTCCCATATGTTAGAATATGTGGTTAGGACATGTGTTCACATGATCCCATATTTTAATTGGAGGATATTAAATCTTAGTTAAGTTTAATGAGTAGAAATTATTTTTCTCAAATAAAAAGAATAAAACTAGTTAATTAAACCTTGTGCTGCTTGTGATGATAATAGATCATCAAATATGTGCCTTAGTGTGCTAAGTAAACTACTTAAGCTTTGTTTGGTGATTGTGTATCCCGAATGTATTTATAGACGATAGTACCGACCAAGCTTTCGAGGAGGAGTTCTACCAAGAGAAGGAGGAAGAAAACTTCAACCACTACACTACACAAGGCAAGCCTAGCCCTTCAAGTAAACTGAGCAAGCTATTGTTAGCAAGCTAGAATTAAGCTAGATAACCTAAGCAAGATGCATTAGGCATGCTTTGGTTATACCACTTTGACTATTACCTACCCCAAGTTTTATTTCCAAGCTTTACTTTCTTTACTTTATTAAAGTCCTTTACTAGTTTGAAGGCAGCATAAAAAGTATAAAACTTGACCTATCTAGATAACCTTAGATGTCGTTCTATGGCATGAGATTGACATTAGCATCCCACATTAGTGAACACTCTTAACTTAGTA
Organism: Avena eriantha; assembly: GCA_910589775.1. Classification (NCBI taxonomy): domain Eukaryota; kingdom Viridiplantae; phylum Streptophyta; class Magnoliopsida; order Poales; family Poaceae; genus Avena; species Avena eriantha. The sequence continues at coordinate 304,981,539 of OU342742.1, forward strand.
GTTTATAGCTAAACTAAAACTTGAGTCCCTTTAGATGGGATTACTTGGTGAAAATGACTTGTGAAAACCTTGGAATGATGAGTCATTCTATTGAGATGTTTTGACATGTGTTGAGAAACACAAATTGTTTATGATGATGAAAATGTTGAGGCATGAGCCTTAGCCCTTTTACAAAACTGATGGTTGGGTTCAGATGCGATACCATTCCAATTTTACCGTACAACCACAATACCTGAATTGGTTAAGGCTTAGCCGGAAGATTATATGCATTAGTATTAGTTCCCTCGCGGGATAGGTTTGAGCTGAGGCTACCTCTCAATGTTGTCCACCTATGCAGTGCCCAAGATGACAGATGGTCATGGTTGGGAGGCCATGCTCATAGGAGAGGTGCTTATACTAGGGTGTGTAAAGGAAAGGTTATGTTTGATTATCTGCATACTAAGTATGATGATTCAGGGTTATCCCTGACAGATGTATCGAACATTGTGGTGAAAGTGTACCACCTCTATAGAGTGTCAAACTATTCGAATAGCCACGTCCGTGGTTATGGACAGTTGGAGTGGCCATACTGTTCTGTTGTCAGATGTTTTCAAAACAACTTATGAAATAAATTGTGACATGACTTGACCACAACAGAGTTGTGACTATGACAATTAAGTTCCCACTTAAGTGATTTCAAACTTTATTTTATCTTTCCTTGTTTTTGAACTCGGCTTAGGTTTCAAACTTAACTTTACAAATAAACTTAGAGCAAGCATTTCCCACTAGCACTACCTTACTTGTTAGTGGTAGTTTGCGAGTACTTAAAGAGTACTCATGGCTTTTGTCCCTAGCTAGTCCTATGGCCAGACTATGAAGGAGACTACCAAGATGAAGGACAACAGGACAACTATGATAACTAGGACTATGTTCCATCGTCAGCATTGCATGTGACTCTGAAGATGGACCCCACCGCTACACTTATTATTTATTCCACTGCTTGTTGCATTAAGACTGGATCATGAGATCCTTTATTCGTGTAAGACCTTATTATGGTTTGTAATGGACGATGTACTCTGATATCCAATCTATTATAAGCTGGACCTTATTATGGTTCGTGTAAGACCTTATAGGCCTTTTAGTGAATGGGCCACAAGTGAGTGGAGCCCACTTTCACTCCCTATATAAGCTGGGGCACAGGTGCTTAGAGCACAAGGTTAGATCACTCCATGTGTTGGAAACCCTAGCTCCAGTCCAGTCATGTCGCCGCCGTACCGGACCTAGCAGTCCATCACCGGCGCTCCTCCTCGTATGTGTGGATACTAGCGGAGGTGTTGTACATTCAGCACTTCGACGATCGTGGAACCGGAATGGATCGTGAGGTGTGGAACAAGAACGGATTGTGAGGACTGCACTGCATCAAGCAATGTGCTTCATCGATTCTGCAACTACGCGTCTAGTGGTAATCCTCGTGGCCTTCTACCCGAGCTGGATCTTGGGATCACCGTGTAGGGAAAAAGTTTTGTTTATCTCTGTGTGGCCCTTCATGCCGCCCGCATATCGAGCGCGACGCGAGCGCCATAGACGCCACTCCGTGCGAGCTAGCCACAGACCCCTTGGTGGACTCCATCCAGAACATCCGCATCCCCATCGCTCTCGATCTGGACCCGGCCACTGCGGAAGCCGCACTGGAAACCACATGCTAGAACCTCCTGGAGGAGGCCAGCAATGTCACCGCCCATCAACAATTCCTGGAAGCCACCATGCGCGAGTACAACACCGCGCACGGCTTCTCCCGCTTACCCAATGCCAGCCGGCATGCGCCGCCTCAGGGCCACAACTTGGGTTCGGAGCTGGACCGAGCTGCTGACTCGCGCGTTGCCGCAGCACAACCGGTTTATAGTACCCTGACCAAGAACATGAGGGCCGCGGAAGCTGCCATCGTGGAGCTTAGCCACCTGGAGGGTGACGAACTACGCCGCCAACAAGCATGCGTCCAGCTCCTTGTGGCTACAACCAACATGCAACAAGCCGAGGCAGGTGCAAGCCTTGGTGGCAACAACAAGAACCAGCACGCCAGGTGGGCGATCCGGCCGTAGGTGGGAGGAAGGCCTCCTCTCCGAACGTTACAAGGTAGGAAAACCGACCGGGTGGCGGGTCGGCTGGCCATGGGCAAAACCCACGCGAAGCTACCAGCAGGAACCGTGATCCGGCTGATGAAGCCGAAAGAACCAATATGCCGCCGAAATCAGGATGGCTTGGCCCTCTCGAGCCGGAGGAACCGCGAGTCGCACGCGCACACTCACGCACACTGGAGGAGGAAAGTCTAGCTAGCCCAAGATGTTTCAGACCACGCATCTAGAACGAACTGTTTCTAAAGGGATTTTCGCTCCCAAGGGACACACCAAAGTACAACGACACAATCAAGCCAGAGGACTGGCTGGTGGATTACACCACCGCGGTGGGCATTGCGAATGAAAACTTCCAGGTGGCTGTGCATCCCGCTCATGCTCCTCGACTCAGCCAGGACATGGCTCAATAGTCTTCCCGACAACAGCATCAATGCTTGGATTGATTTCGAGCAGGCGTTCGTCCGCAACTTCACCAGCACCTATAAGCACCCGGGTCGCCCTGGAGAACTCGCCCTCTGCATCCAGGGTTAGGACGAAAGCGACCGCTCCTACATCACCCGATGGACGAGCATGCACAACTCCTGTGAGGGGGTGCACGAACATCAAGCAGTCGACTTCTTCATCAACGGTTGTAGGGATGGCACCATGCTCAAGCACAAGCTTCGCCGGGTGGAGCCCACTACCATGGCTAAGACCATGGAGATGACGGACGAGTACGCCATTGTGGAAGTGGCGACGAAAAGATCTGTCGAGCTGGATGACTAGGGACAGATCATCGTGGAGGTCACGACAGACTGGCGCCAGCTGGAAGGGAGTAATCACAACTCCAGGCAGCATGACAATCGCCACGGCAAGAGGAAGGAGGAACAGCCGGATAACCAATATGGTTCCAGGCAGGTGGCAACCATCCAAGAGGACCCGGCTGTAGGCGGTAGCTAGAGACAAAAGCCTGACGACCGGCCACCTCGGCCCAAGTACACCATCGAGTCAATGCTTGATGGCCCATGCAAGTTCCATAGTGGTGGCAACAAGCCGGCTACGCATAGAACCTGCCAGTGAACCTGGACAAAGAAGATGGCCAAGGTTTGTGGTTTACCATCGCCAACCCCTCCTCTGCCAGCCGGTGGGCAACAAAACAACCACAAGCGCCAAAACTGCCAGGATGAAGACAGAGGAGACTATCCCCGCCGGGTAGGGAACTACCACATCTTCACCACTGAGCCGGAAACCAAGCACAACAAAAGGCGCCGCGAGGCGGAGGTGAATGTAATCATCCCTCCTATTCCCCAGTTCCTGAACTGGTCCAAACAAGAGGTCAAGTGGAGCCGGAAGGACCAGCCGAAAGTACTGCCGCATCTGGGCACATACGCCATGGTCTTGGACCCCATCATCATCTCCAAGAAAAACTCATGCAGGTTCTCCCACGTATTGGTAGACGGAGGAAGGAGCATCAACCTCCTGTACCGCAGCTCCCTAGGCTGGCTCGGTGTCAGTGAGTCCCAACTGGAGCCGTCCAGCACCTCCTTCCATGGAGCTGTTCTGGGTCCATCGCATTCGCCCATCGGCAAGGTCCGACTAGACGTCATCTTCAGCACGGAGGACAACTTCCAGCGTGAGCCTATCTGGTTCAAGGTGGTCAACCTCTACAGCGCTTACCATGCCATCCTGGGATGCCCCACGCTCACCAAGTTCATGGCGGTACCTCACTATGCATACCTCAAGATGAAGCTCCCCGGGCCAAAGGGGGTAATCACCATCGCGGGTGACTACAGACGGTCGGTGGAATGCGCCACATACGGCTCCAAGATCACCGAGGCCATGATCATTGCAGAAGAGAAGCGCGTCATCATGCAGAATGTGGCGGCCCTCCAGGCGGACATGCCGGATAGAGAGCCAAAGCGAGTCGGAGATGCGCAATTCAAGCCATCAAAGGGAACCAAGAAGATCATGCTGAACGAGGCTGAGCTGGACAATTTCGTCCTAGTCAGAGATGGCCTTGACAACAAATAGGAAAGCGCGCTCGTCAATATCCTCCATGAGAATCAGGATATCTTTGCATGGTCCCCCGAGAACATGCCTGGTGTTCTGAGGGAACTCGCCGAGCACCCTTTACATGTCAGGCTAGATGCAAAGCTGGTCAAGCAATCACTACGCCACTTCGTGGAAGAGAAAAGAAGAACCATCGGTGAGGAAATCAGCCGACTGCTCGCAGCCAGATTCATCATGGAGGTTTTCCACCCGGAATGGCTCGCAAACCCGGCGTTGGTGCTGAAAAAGAACAAGACTTGGCGCATGTGTGTTGACTACACCAGCCTCAACAAGGCATGCCCTAAAGATCCATTCACCCTGCCAAGGATAGACCAAGTGATCAACTCCGTGGCCGGCTGCGAACAGTTGTCATTTCTGGATGCGTACTACGGCTACCACCAGACCCGGCTGAACCCTGCTAATCAAATAAAGACAACATTCATCACCCCATACAGGATCTACTACACCACCACCATGCCATTTGGACTCAAAAATGCTGGCGCCACATATCAGCGCTGCATGAAGAAGTGCCTACAATCGCAAATTGGCAGAAACGTGCACTCCTATGTCGATGACATGGTGGTCAAAACTGAATGAACATTTCATGATTTCCTATGTTTTGTGTTAGATAACAATACTGTGGAATCTCTAATGTGTATTAAGTGTTGCAGGAAAGTTTTGAGATTTTAGGGGCCGGATTATCCGCCCCCATCATGGGCCGGATAATCCGGCCAGACCACCTTGGCCAGGGATGGCTCTACACAATTCTTTGTCTGGGGGCAGAATTTCCCCCGGAAAATTCTGGCTCTAGGGCGGATTTTCTCCCTGGACCGGATAATCCGGCCCTCATGTTGGGGTGGATAATCCGGCCCCAGGGAAATCGCCCAAGCGTGCTCCTACACAAGCTTTTGTCTAGGGGCGGAATTTCCCCCGGACATTCCGTGGCTGGGGCGGATTTTTCCCCCAGCCGGATAATCCGGCCCTTCCCTAGGGCCGGATAATCCGGTCCCTAGGAGAAGGTGTGAAGGGCTGGTCTGCATGAGCTTCTGTCCGTAGCCGGTTTTTCTGCCAGCGAATCCGAGTCTAGGGCGGAGTTTTCCCTAGCCCGGATAATCCGTCCCTTACTTGGGCCGGATAATCCGGCCCCCAAAGGCTCCAACGTCTTGGATTTGGAAGGGTGTATAAATATCCCTTCTTCCCCAACGAGCAGAACTCTTGATTCACTCAAAATTGTTCAGACCCTTTACAAGAGCTCTCACACTAGATCTCCCACTTCAACCACCCAAAGGCTTCAATCTTTGGGGGAATTGAAGGAGGAGACAATCTTCATCGCCATCACGAATCAAACGCATCAACTCCTCTCCATTCATTTGGAGAAATCCCTGATCTAGTATTCTTGTCAATATCTAGATCTTGTTCTTTGTTATTGATAACTTGTTCTTGTGGCAGCTTGTTGTCATTACGCGAGCCTCCAAGTTGATTGTGGAGTTTTGCCCCGCTAGTTGTGTAAAGGCACCGGTACCTTCCTTGAAGGGTTCCTATAGTGGAAAGGTGGATCAGGCCTTTGGTGGCGGGATCCATCAGAGAACAGGGTGAGGCCTATTGTGGCGTGGTGGTCTTAGTACCGCCCACCCCTCCAACGCAGACGTACTTCCCTTAACAAGGAAAGAACTACGGTAAAACAAATCATGTGGCTCTGCGTGCTTCACTATGGTTCACTCATTCCTCTTCCACTCGCCCTTTACTCGCTAGTAGATAGGTTTGCATATAGGGAAATTCCACCTAATAGTTTATCTAGAGAATTTACCCTTTGTGTTAAGCCTAAAATTGAAAAAGCATTAAAATTTGAAGTAGCACCTATTCACCCCCCCCTCTAGGTGCCCATACGATCCATTTCAATTAGTATCAGAGCCCCGGCTCTTTATTCGGGCTTAACCGCCTAAGAGAAGTATGGGTACCAAGGAGAATGGGAATGATGCTGTGGATAAGGTCATAATGGATGACCTCAAGACGTTGGAAACAACCTTGTTGAAATCCTTTGAGGCCAAGATGGAGGAGCTGAATCAAATGATTACTCGTCTCACATCATCCATAAACCCATCTTCATCCTCCTCTGAGGCCGCCACACCATCGTCCAAGGATAAGGCTCACACCGGATCCAAGGATGATGAAGTGGTAGGTGAAAAACATAATGGTTCCACCTCCAAGAAGGGAAGTGGTAAGGAGGAATATAGTGAGGTTCATCACGTATATTCCCTCGACCCACCTACCCCTCATCCTCATATAAACAATAGGGGTGATCCACCCAAGCTTACTGCATCCTCATTTAATCAATGGCAATTCTTAATGAAGTCTCATGTCTGCAGCTCTTCTATTGAACTTTGGAGGATTTTTGAAGAGGGTCTTCATATTGGAGATCATACCAACCCGATAAGAAGAGAAGTTGTGGACAGTCAATTGAATTCTACGGCTCTCCACATGATACAGATTGGTGTGGGTCCCAAGGACATGCCCCCATTGAACATCTCAACACAGCTAAAGAAGCTTGGGATGCCCTCACCGATCTCTTTATTGGGAATGAAAGCATGAGAAGGAATAGGTATGATGCTCTTAGTAATGAAGCTGAAGGATTCTACATGTTGGATGGTGAAAACCATGAAGACATGTATAGAAGACTCAAGGGCATTGCAATGACATTTAGAAAGCATGGAGCCACTCACATTGATGATGCTTGGATAAAAAGAAAATATGTGAGTGCTTTAATGCCTTTCGAGCCAACGGACTTGAAGAGTTTACAAGGTAGACACAACTACCATGAAATGACATCCAATGAAGTCATGCAAGAAATGGCGTCATTCAAAGTTGCTGCAAAGAACGCTGAAGATGCCCGTGCCTGTGCCATTGGAATGTAAAAGGGGGTCAATGTTTCTCTAAAGGCTAATGTTGTTGGGCAAGATGAGGACGAAAGATCATTTGAGGGTGCCTCCATGGACTTCCCCGATGAAGTCAAACGTGCTCATGGTGAGTACATGGCGTTTTAAGCAAGGAACTTTTGGAAGGATCCTGCCAAGGCCAAGTCGGAACTCGATCGCAAGAATGGGTCAAGTAGAAGAAGAGAAAGTGGCCCAAAACTGAGAACATGCTACAATTGTGGAGATACCTATACTTTGTAGCCGAGTGTCCATATCAAAATAGAGAATACAATGGTGGCAGGCTCATTCTTAAAGAAAAATCCAAGGCGCCTAAGAAGAACCCATTTATCAAAAAGAATGGCCCTTACAAGAAGCAACCCAAGATCGTCTTGGTGGCACAAGAAGAATACTCTTCTGCAAGTGAAGATGAAGAGGATGAAGATAGTTCTCGCAAGGTGGCTGCTATAGCCACCACATTGACTCCATCATCTCTCTTCGACTTGCCAAACGAGAACGTCATCAACAACAACGTCACTTGCCTTATGGCAAGAGGGTCCGAGGTATCAAGTTCTAGCTCTTCATTTCCTAAGACTAACATAAATTTGGATATGGATGATCATACTAGTCTTAAAATGAAAGAAGAAGTTATTGCTTTGGACAACTTTTTCACTAACCTGCAAGGTGAGCACAAACTTCATTTTGATGCTCTTATGAGTCAACTTGCCCAAGCCGAAGATCTTCTTGAAGAAAAGGGCAGAATTGAAAGAGAAGATGCCTTGGAGATAGCTTCTTTGAAGAATGCCTTGGAAGAAGAAGAGGAAGCTCGAGTATCTTTGGAAGAGAGACTCGAATCCATCGAGGAGTCACATGAAGAAGTTGTGGCTCAGCTCATCAAAGAACATGACAATGCTCTTGTCAAGGTAAAGAAACTAAAGAAAGAAAAGATTGAATTTGGGGCTGCTCATGCTAGACTCTTGAAGAAGTTTGATAAACTTGACAGTGCTCACAAGGCATTGGAGAGTGATCACTCTACTCTAAATGAGTCTCATGACCAGCTCCAAACTCAATTGAAGATGTATGATGTGCCAAGCACTTCCACATCATCTTATGGAAAAGAAGAACTTGCAAGAGGTTCTCAACACAAAGGTAAAGAAGTTTTAGATGAAATACTAAGCAAGAATAGAACAAACAGTGGAAAATAAGGTCTTGGTTATATTCCCAAGACAAAGAACAAGAAAAACAAGAAGAAGAAGAGCAAGACTGCTCAACCAAAGACTAGCACCACCACTAATGACAAGTCTAATTATGATGGTTTTGCAAGGGCTAACAATCCTAACTTTGAGTTATATTGCGATCATTATGGTGATGTTTATGCTAGTTATGTAGGTCCTTATGATTGTTACATTCCTTGGTCTATTTGGGTCCCCAAGACCCTTGTCACTAACATTAGAGGACCCATTGAAAAATGGGTACCTAAAACCAAGAAGTAACTTTCTTGTAGGGCTATGCTTCCGGTGGATCTAAATGGGTACTCGATAGCGGATGCACGAGTCACATGACCGGAATCAAGGAGATCATCACGGAGATGCGGCCAAATCATGATCATATAACCGTCTCCTATGGTGACAAGTCAAAATCTGAGGTATTGGGTCTCGGCAAAGTCGTGGTGGCTCACGATATCTCTCTCGTGGACATCATGCTTGTTGAGAACCTCAGGTACAATTTACTTTCAGTTTGCACCTTGGTAAGATGGGATTTGTAGTTTATATTGATGCTAATTTGGTGGTACTCTTGTGGAGCAAGTCTCTAAAAGTCGCTTTCGTGGGATATGTCCAAAATGACCTGTACGTGGTGGACTTTTCGGGGAAAACCACTACAGGCCCGATGTGTCTTTTCAAAAAGGCTGACGTGGGTTGGTTATGGCATCGCCGACTAGCCCATGTCAATATGGGAACTTTGCAAAGTCTCCACAAGGGTGGCCACATCCTTGGACTAAAAGAAAATGTCTCCTTTGCCAAAGATCGTGTTTGCAGGGCTTGTGTTGAAGGGAAAATGTATGACTCTGCTTATCGAAGGAAGACTATTATCTCGTCAAAAAGGATCTTAGAGCTCCTTCATGTGGACCTCTTTGGACCTCCATCTCATGCAAGCCTCGGTGAGAAGAAGTACTGTCTTGTGATCGTTGATGATTAATACACTTGGGTTTATTTCTTCAAGTTGAAGAGTGAAACTCAACAAACGGTCATCAACTTCGCCAACAAGGTTCAACGTCAACACAACGTCCCTATTCTGTCTATAAGAAGTGATAACGGCTCCGAGTTCAAGAACTACACCTTAAATGAGTTCCTAAGTGAAGAGGGGATAAGAAATCAATATTCCGCTGCGTACACCCCTCAACAAAATGGTGTACCAAGAGGAAGAATCGGACTCTAATGGATATGGCAAGGTCAATGCTAGCCGAATTCAAGTCTCCATATAACTTCTTGGCTGAAGCAATCTCTACCTCTTGTCATTCATCCAACCGGTTGTACCTTCGCAAAATCTTGGACAAGACTCCATATGAAATACTTACCGGTAACAAGCCAAACATCTCATACTTTCGGGTATTCGGGTGTAAGTGTTTCTTTCTCATCAAGGGATTTCATTTACCTAAGTTTGAATCTAAGGCTCTAGAAGGTATTTTTGTTGGTTATGGTGCCGAATCCACACTTATAGAGTCTACAATAAGCTCTCCGGAACTGTTGTAGAATCTTGTAGTGTGGTGTTCAAAGAAAATAACGGCTCCCATGCGGGGCAAGTTGATGTTTGTGATGTGGATGTTGAAATATCCCAAGATGCCATAAGAAGAATGGGCGTGGGATTTTTCCGCCCCATTGAGGAACCCCTTGTGGCGGATCGGGAAGGACAATGCTCTACTCATGAAAAGCCCTCATCTACACATACTCAACATGTTCCAACCACGAGAGTAACTTCTACACCATCTCCATCAATTGCTGAAGGTCAAGATGTTCCAGAAAGCTCCAGGTCGGATTATCCGGTCGACATCGGATTATCCGGCCACCGCTCTCCTGACGACCAAACTGCTCCTGGTATTGAAGAAATCGCTGCAAGCTCCAGGCCGGATTTTCCGGCCCCTCGCTAGTTCAAGCAAGTCCCAGGCAGCCTGATGAAGTTGGAACAAGTTCTCCCAGGCCAGATTATCTGGCCTCACCATCGGCCAGATTATCCGGCCCTGAATCACCGATTTTTCAGCAGACTCCTATTACGGCTACTGACCCACCTCAAGGGCATGCTTCATCACCTCCTACTACTATTAATCCGAATTCCAACCAAGGTCAAGCAAATGATTCCAATGAAGACTCAAGTGATGAAACTATTCCACCAAGAGACAACAAGCTTATTGAACTTCGTCGCAAGGCTCGTGCTGATCGGAACCTTGGGTTAAGGGGTCACACTCTCGACAAGGTTGTAGGTGATCTTCGACGAAGGGTTTCCACAAGAAGGGAATTGGCAAGTTTTGGTGACCATCAAGCTCACATCTCAATGGTGGAACCCAAGAAAGTATTTGAAGCTCTTGAAGATCCGGACTGGGTTGTTGCTATGCATGAAGAATTGAATAATTTCGAGCGCAACAAGGTCTAGAAACTCGTGGAGAAGCCCAAGGACTGCCGCAATCTTATCGGCACTAAATGGATATTTAAAAACAAGCAAGATGAGAATGGCATTGTTGTGAGGAACAAGGCAAGACTTGTGGCACAAGGCTATTCCCAAGTTGAGGGCATTGACTTTGGCGAGACCTATGCTCCTGTGGCTCGGCTTGAGTCCACCTGTATCCTTCTTGCTTATGCTGCCCATAACAATTTTAAATTGTAGCAAATGGACGTCAAGAGTGCTTTTCTTAATGGTCCTCTACATGAGTTGGTATATGTAAAGCAACCCCCAGGATTTGAGGATACTAACTTCCCGAACTTTGTCTACAAACTCGATAAGGAACTCTATGGCCTTAAACAAGCCCCACGTGTGTGGTATGAGCACCTTAAGTAGCTTTTGCTAGACCGTGGCTTCGAAGTTGGGAAAATCGATCCCAGTCTTTTTACTAAGAAGGTTAAGGGGGAGCTCTTCGTATGCCAACTATATGTAGACGACATCATCTTTGGTTCTACTAATAAAGCTTTTAATGATGAATTTTCAAAGCTTATGACTGACAGGTTTGAGATGTCTATGATGGGGAATTACGGTTCTTTCTTGGATTCGAGATCAAGCAACTTAGAAAAGGAACCTTCATCAATCAAGCTAAGTACATCCAAGACATGCTCAAGAGATTAAAGATGACGGATCTTAATGGTGTCGCCACTCCGATGCAAACAAAATGTCACCTTGAACTTAACCCCCATGGTAAAGATGTGGACCAAAAGGTATATCGGTCCATGATCGGATCTTGTCAACACCCGGATTTTTAATCCCATATGCCAGTTATGTCATTCATCGCAATCCCAGGATTACCATTTTTGCGAGACATAATAGATTGGATATCACAGTACATCATCCATTACAAACCATAAATAAGGTCTTACACAAATACGGATCTCATGACACCAGGTGTGGTTCATGAAAAGAACACACATACAATGACACTGGTGGATCCTTATGTGGTTCATGAAAAGAACAGACATGCAGTGACACCGGTGGATCCTTATGTGGTTTGTCTAGAGGAACACACATGCAATGACACCGGGTGTGGTTAATGAAATGAACAGACATGCAATGACACTGCATGTGGTTTGTGAAAAGAACAGACTTGCAATGACACTGGCGGATCCTTATGTGGTTCATGAAAAGAACGGACATGCAATGGCACTGGGTGTGGTTCATGAGAAGAACAGACATGCAATGACGCCGGTGGATCCATGTGTGCTTTATGGAAGTAACAGACATGCAATGACTCTAGTGGATCTATCTTGGCATAATTTGATGTATTCCACGATGTATTTCATTGTATAAGACACTTTCCATTTTTATACTACTCAGTTTTGCCCTTGGTTTTATGTGGTACTACTTAGTTTTGCCCCCCTCTCTCTATCTTTCATAGAAGCCCAAACTTGTGCTCACCCTATCTGCTACTCCCTAATTGGTTGTCACAGTTGTCACGCGGATCGTGCGCACCAACCGTTGATTCTGTGCGATCCAACATGATCGTTGCACACGTCGTGTCCTTCACAGTATAGCGTGAGACAGCACAGACGCCTCCCTCAGCGAGACTTCTACATCAAGGAACACAATGCCGTCCATGGAAAAAGTCATCGAGTGGTCATGTCAAGTTTAATCAAGTCTGAAAAGCCTACTACTGCTACTACAACACATGCATAGGGCAACAGGGTCATCGAGTGCACGGTTGTCGACAGGACGCTGCAATTTACTGCCACTCGATTTTAATAAGACATATCCCATTTTTACGCAGCGCTCTCAATCTCACTTCCAACTGGGCCCTACCGCTAGTAACTTCCATGAGTCAAGGGCCCCCTCGAGTAGATCTAACATTGCTAGAAATTGGTTCCATGCCACTTGCATGCAGTGGAATCGAGGTCTACCATGACCGTGTTTTCAATGCAGCTCTAAAGTGGAGATTGTGGCTGTTTCAGAAAAGGGAACCAAAAAAAAGGGTGGAGATCGTGGTAGCCCCCTTCCCCCCCGCCCACCACACATGTCCACTCGAGGACTACGAAAGGTCCGGTGTTTATAACCCCCCTCGACCTTCTTCTTCCATGAGCTCATCTCATTTCCCCCAGTCTGTCTAGTCCCAAGACGTGCCGCGCGTGCCGAAGCTCCCTCGTTTGCACTACCTCCTTCCCTTGGTGCGCCATGAAGCGTACGGATGGAGATGAGCCGGAGGTGAAGCCAGTTGAAGGCGCAGCAGCAGATGGCTCGGTCGTCGCCAAGCAGGCGGAGGCATCTTCTCCGGGCACGAACGCTGCTCGTCGCCGCGCCGTCGAGGGTGCGAGCTCATCTGTCCATCCAGTAGCCGTCACCCGCCAAGCAACAGGTGGTAGACGTCGCTGCCGAGCAGCAGGTGGTAGCCATCGCCGCTGAGCAGCAGGTAGTAGCCGTCGCCGCTGAGCAGTAGGTGGCCAACAACGTCATGGCCGACAACATCGTGGTGCCAGGGGCAGAGCTAGATGGGCGGCAGGCGGCAGGCAGATGCAATCCGGTGATCTACATCGATGACCTCATCGCCATACAAGAAATCTTTGATGCAATCGTGGAGAATGATGAGCTCGAGGAGGAGGTCCCTGATGAGGAGTCTGAGGTACTATATTGCTAGCTTCTCTAGTCGCAGCCGCAGTTTTCACTGTTCATATATAGGATTTGCTCAATCGTGTACAAATTATTTTGCTCTTGAAGTAGGGTAGTATATATATGATTTGATCGGTTGATTGATGCATCTGCCATCTAGTCACAAAACCCCAATCCGTCTAGTCATAAAACCGCAATATGCTCATGTGCCATCTAGTTGAGTTTGCTAGTTGAGTGTTGATTTCGATACACAGCAGGCCTATAACATTACATTTCTATTCCTTACTGATCTCAATGATTCAATTTTTCCCCAAACTAGTGCAAGGGCATCTGATGGTGTCGTTTTCTTAGGGATGGTTAGTGAACCTGAGGCAACAATGCACATAAACAATATAGGTTGCGCTATTGGTATTTTGGTTCTCCGACTCCATCGCTGAAAAAATGAGGCCCTCATTTTTCTCTCATATGGAATCTAAATATATAATCTTTGTATTGTTTCTGATCTATGAATTCGTTGTATGATGCATTTGTATATCCCTGAATATTATTTTGTACGATTACATTTCAATTTCTTATTGCGGCCAATGATTCAAATTTGCCCCAAAGAGAGGCAGACACATTGGTGTCAGATTTTTTCAGGGATGAGTGAGCGAACCTAGGGCCATGTACAAGATCAATATAAGCCGTGCAATTGTTACTTGGTTCGGTTATGCCATCTTTGTAGAAACTTATGAGGCTTCAATCTTTATTCTACATTCATAGAACTATGATATTTGAATTATCTATTCCATGCATTCATAGTGTATAAGAATTACATTTTATTTTGTCACCGAGGCCGATGATTGAAATTTGCCCCAAAAGAGTTCAAGGGGAGACACGTATGATGGTGTCCGTTTTAGGGATGGGTTGGTGACCCTGAGGCAGCAATGCACACAAACAATATAGGTTGTTCTGTTGGTACTTTGAAACAAATTATGAGGCCGTTCATTTATTCTCATATGGAACTACATATATAATCCTTGAATCGTTTCTGATCTTTTAATGATTGGTATGATGCATATGCATATGATGGGTTTTGATCATAAGTATTTTTCACATGTACCCGAAGATTAATTGTTTGGTTTTTTATTTATAATTACAATATTTAGGATCGTTTTTGTACCTGACTATGTATATCCCTAAATATTGTTTTGTACGATTACATTTCAATTTCTTATTGTGGCCAATGATTCAAATTTTCCCCAAGGAGAGGCAGACACATTGGTGTCAGATTTTTTCAGGGATGAGTGAGCGAACCTAGGACCATGTACAAGAACAATATACGCTGTGCATTTGTTACTTGTTTCGCTCACGCCATCCCTGAATAAAATTATGAGGCCGCAATCTTTATCCTACATTCATAGAACAATGATATTCGAATTATCTATTCCATGCATTCATAGTGTACAAGAATTACATTTTAGTTTGTCACCAAGACCGATGATTGAAATTTGCCCCAAAAGAGTTCAAGGGAGACACGTATGATGGTGTCGTCTTTTAGGGATGGGTTGGTGAACTTGAGGCAGAAATGCACACAAACAATATAGGTTATGCTGTTGGTACTTTGGTTCTCCAACTCCATCTCTGAAACAAATTATGAGGCCCTTGATTTATTCTCATATGGAACTACATATATGATCCTTGAATTGTTTCTGATCTTTTAATGATTGGTATGATGCATATGTATATGAATTGTTTTGATCATAAGTATTTTTAACATGTACCTGCAGATTAATTGTTTGATTTTTTATTTATAATTACAATATTTAGGCTTGTTTTTGTACCTGACTATGTATATCCCTGAATAATGTTTTGTACGATTACATTTAAATTTCTTATTGTGGTCAATGATTCAAATTTGCCCCAAAAGAGAGGCAGACACATTGGTGCCAGATTTTTTCAGGGACGAGTTAGTGAACCTGGGCCGATGTACAAGAATGTGCAATTGTTACTTGGTTCACTTACGCCGTCCCTGTAGAAACTTATGAGGCCTTAATCTTTATTCTACATTCATAGAACTATGATATTCGAATTATCTATTCCATGCTTTCAGTGTATAAGAATTACATTTTAGTTTGTCACCGAGGCCGATGATTGAAATTTTCCCCAAAAGAGTTCAAGGGGAGACAGATATGACGGTGTCGTGTTTTAGGGATGGGTTGGTGAACCTGAGGCAGCAATGCACACAAACAATATAGGTTGTGCGGTTGGTACTTTGGTTCATCAACTCCATCTCTGAAACAAATTATGAGGCCCTAGATATATTCTCATATGGAACTACATATATGATTTTTGAATTGTTTCTGATCTTTTAATGATTGGTATGATCCATATGTATATGAATGGTTTTGATCATAAGTATTTTTAACATGTACCTGAAGATTATTTGTTTGGTTTTTTATTTATAATTACAATATTTAGGCTTGTTTTTGTACCTAACTATGTATATCCCTGAATAATGTTTTGTACGATTACATTTCAATTTCTTAATGTGGCCAATGATTCAAATTTGTCCCAAAAGAGAGGAAGACACATTGGTGTCCGATTTTTTCAGGGATGAGTTAGTGAACCGAGGGCAATGTACAACAACATTATAGGTTGTGCAATTGTTACTTGGTTCACCTACTCCATCCCTGAAGAAACTTATGAGGCCCCTAGATTTATCCTACATTCACTCTGATGCAATCATTTGTCATTGTGTTGCGATGAAATGATATATGAACCGATCAAACTATTGCTAAGATGCTTTATCTTTGATATCCACGGATATATTGTCTTACATATACATGGTGTCAATTCTTGAGTTGTAATACAATTCAATCATATGTATGAGTTCTAAGTTATGTTCTTAAAAATCAACAAGAGGATGATGATGAAGTGGACGATAGCAAGGTATCCAGGGACAACAAGAGCCGCTACGTGCTGAGGCGGTTATGGTGTGGGCTAATCTGTTTCCACCGTAGGGGGAGACTATTTTGTCCATTCTGTGGTAGAGCAATCAACGTGGACCTCGACAGCATGATCCAGCACATGGAGGGCGCTTGTAGAGGAGGAGGCAGAAGCCATAGGCCGATTACCTTGGTGCGGCAAGTAGCCTACGTCAAATTCCTCCGGGAGTATATCAGGACTGGCCTATATCCCATCGACTAGGCTGTCGCTGCCTCCTGCTGATAAACCCCTACCCTGCTAGGCGTCTCTGTGTCCCGGCCTCCTGCTACAGCCCCTGCTTTTATTTTGTTCTAGTTAATTATTACCTGTGTGTGGCATGTAAGATAATATATCCGTGGTGTCTTTGGTAAACCTTCTATATTAATCTACTCCTTTATATGGAGTGCCTTAATGTTTCTAGTTTTCAATTATATTTACTGATCATGCTCATGCACACTACAAAATATTTCTAGTACTCGATTATATTATAATTGTCAAGAAATACATCAACAAGTTAAATTGGTCGAAATTTTGTATTGAAGTAACTAAATGTATCAAACACATAATAAACTAGAAACTAAAATCTAGTTCAAACACATAATGTATCATTACACTTGTTGTCGTCCTTGACTTGCTTCCCCTTCAACTGCTTGATGTAACTACCGTCCCAAGATCCCTGCTCGTCCTGAAACTGCTTTCTGTCCTCCTCGCGCTTCTTCTCCTAGGCTAGCTTGCAACCAGGGCATAGCTCTCTCGCGAAAAACCCCGCCTTAACCATCCCATATTCTAGAACAGAGGAAGAAGAATCGCCTAGGAAAAACAACAGAGGAATGACTGAGGAAGAGGAATGACTATAGAAGAAACGTGGTAACTGCAACTTTCGGTTCGACAACTGACAGTGGTTACATGGAGATCGTGGCAGTGTCGTCGGTTCAACAAGTGGGGGCCAGTTCCTGCGAGAATATGAAATTAGCTGTGCATTTTTCTATGAAATAAATTAAGAAAAATCATTTATATTTTGTCTTTCATAATTAAACACAATGAAGTTGGTACATCCCAAGAGATTTGAACAAAAGAGATTTGCTAGTTTAACATACAACAACACTTACAGGCCCAACATGGCAGAACTTTGAGAGCCCCAGAACTTGAGCTACCACAGAGACTTCAGCAGAGGTGGCAGAATTGGTGCGGGTGCAACCACGGCGACGGCGATCTCGGATTCTAGAGGAGGAAAACAGAACCGATCATGGCCGACAAGGTGATAGATCTCACCGGCAACCAATTCTCGTCCCCGCACCGTGCCATGGGTGCGTCCATGGTGAGGGCGAGCTCCGACTCAGGATGGGGAGGAGAGCGGGGCCGAGCAGCTTCGTCACGTCCCAGCTCTGTGGCATGGCCGCGACCACAGATTCCCGCTCCAGGGAAGAAGACGCGTAATGGATGCAGGCGCCAACGCTGCAAGCCTACAAGGAGGAGAGCTGGGCCGAGCAGGTTCGTCCACGTCCCAGCTCTGCGCCATGGCTACGACGCCCCACAGATTGTCGCTCCGGGGAAGAAGAAGATGCATAATGGATGCAAGCGCCAATGCTGCAAGCCTAATTGACACCTAAGCGATGGGAGCGACAGGAGCGACATAACGGCGAGAACTGATAGGGGGGCCAACTTGACGGCTGTTAGCCTGATTTTTTGTACTGAAATGTAAAGTTGAATTCGTGCCAAAAAAGACCCTCTAAGTATTTGGCACACCAACTATAGTTATCCCGGCTGATTTCAGGGAACTTGGGTACCGCGTTGCCTGGACACCCCAACTTTCGGGCCGCAAAATGATATTCTCCTCTGTGTGTGGTTAATGAAAAGAGCATACATGCAATGACACTGGTGGATCCATATGTGGTTTGTGAAAAGAACACACATGCAATGAAGTGGGTGTGGTTCATGAAAATAACACACATCCAGTGACACTGGTGGATCCTTATGTGGTTTGTGAGAAGAACACACATGCAATGACACTGGTGGATCCATATGTGGTTTGTGGAAGAACAGACATGCAATGACTCTGGTTGTGGTTTTGTTAGAAGAACACACATCAAGTGACACTGGTGGATCCATATGTGGTTTGTGGAAAGAACACACATGCAATTACACTGGTTGTGGTTTGTGAAAAGAACACACATGCAATCACACTGGTGGATCCATATGCTGTTTGTGGAAAGAACAGACATGCAATGACTGTAGCTATGGTTGATGAAAAG
Organism: Avena eriantha; assembly: GCA_910589775.1. Lineage (NCBI taxonomy): Eukaryota > Viridiplantae > Streptophyta > Magnoliopsida > Poales > Poaceae > Avena > Avena eriantha. The sequence continues at coordinate 305,000,100 of OU342742.1, forward strand.
AACACACATCCAGTGACACTAGTGCATACATATGTTGTTTATGGAAAGAACAGACATGCAATGGCTCTGGCTGTGGTTAATGAAAAGAACACACATGCAATGAACTGGATGGATCCATATGTGGTTTGTGCAAAGAACAGAGATGCAATGACACAAGCTGATCCATATGTGGTTTATGAGAAGAACACACATCCCATGAACTCTAATGGATCTATAATGGCATAATTTTATGTATGCCACGATGTATTTCATTGTACAATACACTCACTTTCGATTTTTATACTACTCAGTTTTTCCCTTGGTTTTTTGATACTACTCAGTTTTTCCCTCTCTCTCTCTCTTCCGTAGAGGCCCAAACCTGTGCTCACTCTGTCTACTATGCCCTGATAGGTTGTCACTGTTGTCACGTCGCACCCTTTACAGTACAGCGTGAGACAGCATGGATGTCTTCCTCAGCGAGACTTCTACAAGAAGGAAGACGACGCCGTCCATGGAAAAATTCATCGAGTGGTTATGTCACGTTTAATCTAGTCTACAAAGGCTACTACTGCTACTACAACGTATGCACAGGGCAACGGGGTCATTGAGTGCACAGTTGTCGATGGGAGGCTGCAATTTATTGCCACTTTATTTTAATAAGACATATCCCATTTTACGCAGCGCTCTCAATCTCACTTCCAATAGGGCCCTACCGCAAGTAACTTCCATGAGTCAAGGACCCCCTCGAGTAGATCTAACGTTGCTAGAAATTGGTTCCGCGCCACTTGCATGCAGTGGAATCGAGGTCTGCCATGAGCGTGTTTTCAATGCAGCTCTAAAGTAGAGATCGTGACTGTTTCAAAAAAAAGGAACCCAAAAAAAAGGTAGAGATCGTGGTAGCCCCACCGCCCACCACACATGTCCACTCGAGGACTACGAACGATCCAGTGTTTATAAACCCGCTCGGCCTTCTTCTTCCATGTGCTCGTGTCATTTTCCCCCAATCTATCTAGTCCCAAAACCCCAATCTGCACCTACCACACGTGCCAAAGCTCCTTCGCTTACACTACCTCGTTCCCTAGGTGCGCCATGAAGCGTACGCGTGGAGACGAGCCGGAGGTGAAGCCAGTTGAAGGCGCAGCAGCAGATGGCTCGGTCGTTGTCGTGGAAATGGCCCCGGCAGTCGCTCCCATGGGCAGCGATTGAGTGTTTCGTGAGGAATAGTTGGCGGCCATCTGCGGTGCGAGATGGGGGCAGATGCACATGGGTTTACCCAGGTTCGGCCCCCCGGAGGGTAAAGACCTACTCCTGCTAGATTAGATTATGAGGGAGCGAGTTACAGGGGTGGCGAGCTCGGCGGCTAGGCAGCGAGTCTCTTGTGGGGGTGTCTGATGGAACGTAAGTCTCTAGGATACCCTAGAGAGGTTTATATATGAGGCACCTCGCTAGGGTTTACAAGCTGTCCCCGAACAGGATAAGGATCCGGGGACTTTTGACCTAACCCGACTGGGCTTCTACTACGCTTCTGGGCTTCCACTCGCCAGTCGATGGGCCTTCCCTTCCTTCATGGTCCAGTCGTTGTCGTCCAGATGCACTCGCAGGCCTTTCGGCCCACTCGGAACGTTCTGCTGGGCATACCCCCTTTGGCATATCCTCATCAGTAGTCCCCGAGGCCATCGTTGATGCAGGCGCAGGCGTCCTTTTGGTGTTCGAAGTAGGCGAGCCCAATTTGGGCGTCCAGTCGAGTCGGCAATGGACTTTATTAGAACCGAGGAGAATTTCTCCATAGGTCCATTCGGCACTTCAATGACCATCACTGCCGCCCAATCGCTGTTTTGATGAGAGGAAAGACTGGCGGGTGGCAAGTAGACCAAAGGAGATGGACCGTCAAATCTGGTCAAACTATCCGTTGGAATTTCCAACGGTAACTACGGCGCAATTACCGTGAGTAACGGCTATCCCGATTTTGGCGGGTGACGTCTCCCATATAAGGGGAGTGATGGATCAGCTTCGCAATCCACCTTTGCATTCTTCATCCCTCCTCATTTGCTCTTCCTTTCTGCTTCCTTCCGACTTACTCTCAACGTCGCGCTATTCCACTTTTCACTCGATGGCGCCTCCCAAGGGCTCATGGGGGAAATCCAAGTGCACCACGGCTCACCTTAGATCCTTCGAGGACGTCGGGGTGCTCCGCAAGGGGAATTGGTGGGTTCCCCCTCCTCCGAGACCGAACCGAAACTGTGACCCGGCAAGTTCATCTGCTTCACCAGTCATCTTGAGAGGGGCTTAGGGTTCCCTACCTCGCTCTTCTTCCGCCGCTTCTACGTGTACTACACGATCAAGCCCTCCGATCTCTGTCCACATAGCATAGAGCAGTTGGCGATCTTCGTCGCCTTCTGCGAATGCTACCTTGGCTGCAGGCCATATTTCCCGCTGTGGCTGGAGCTCTTCCACGGCCGCATCAGGCGCGAGGCGTCCAGCGGCTTGATGCTGGCCACAGGCAGGGTCACCTTCCAGTTGAAGCTGAAGGCCAACTTCGTCAAGCTCCTCCTGCCGAAGAAGGCCGTCGTGGAAGAAGAGCTGGTTCTATGTCAAGGAAGCCACTCCCTCCGGCGAGGTATCTCTTCCTGAGTTCGTCGCCGAGAGGAGCGAGCCCCGTCGGTTGGCGCTGAAGAAGCTTCCTGAGGATCAGCGAATGGCCGTCTCGGAAATGATGGATCAGATCCAAAAGCTGAAGGATTAGGGGTTGGTCCCGATCAACCTCTACAATTGCTAGCTCGGGCGGCGCCTGGTCCTGCTGGCGGCTCGACCGCACTGGATGTACGAATACAGCGGGAAGCATGATCCATCACGAACCAGCAAGGAGTCGTGGGAGGCCGAGGACTACAAGGCCGCCTTGAAGAAGATTACCGACGCGGAATTCACTGGCGTGGCGGTCAGGGTCGCCCCGTATACTCCTGTGAAGAATGAAGCTCCCACAGTAAGTTTTCTTTCCGATCGCCGCATCCATACCTCAATTTCAGCCTCCTTGCTTGGTGTGTTCTAACTTGTGGTGGTTCTCAGCTTTTTCAGGTATTGGAGGGTTGGCTCCCTCCGCTTGACGAAGAGGTTCCCCAGGAACTAGAGGAGGATTCCGAGGGGGATCCTTCCGACAGCGACGGGGAAGAAGAAGAGGTCCCTCCCCCAGCGCATGTGGCTCGCAAGACCCAGATGCAGAAACAGCGGGAGGTCGAGGCGAGCCGTAGCCTGGACGAGCTCGAAGAAGGCGACGAGGTCGCCCAAGAGCAAACGTCCCGGCGCATCGCTACGCCGTCGAAGCCCCCACGCCGGCCCAAGTCGCCGGCAAAAAGGCCTACATCACCAGCCATGTCGTCAGTGGTGTTCTAGTCGGATGACGACTCCGACGACGAAGGATCTCCCGAAGTCTCGCACAAGGCCCCAAGGGACACAGTCCCAACGAAGGGGTTGGAGGGCGAGGACACGGAGGTGGTAGTAGAGGTTCCCCTAGCGATGATCGCGCCGACGGCCTCGGGGGTCCCAAGCCAACAAACGCCTGAGGCGATGGCGTCCAAGTCGCCGAAGCCGTCGAAGGCGGCCGCGTCGGAGCCGGAGATCCCGGCGACTGCAGCTTCATCGTCAAGGAAGCCCTCGGTTTCGTGGGCTTCGAACGTCTTCGAGAGGGGGCTCAGCCACAAGCTGGGTCCCGAATTGGACAAGCCCGCCCACATCAGTACCAGGCTTCGTGTCCTTCCAGTCGCCAAGTAAGTTGCGCTTCCTCATCCCACTTTGCCACGTTTCTTTCGTGTTGTTGTCGTGCTGATTGGAGGGGCTCGCGCAGGTCGGGGGCCAAGAAGATTGGTTGCCCCTCGGTCGCTAAGATTCTATCAGCCACTTGCGTGGGGGAGGGCGATCTGCCCAAGAAGAGGAAAGCCTCCAACGACGCTGCGAAGAAGCAAAGGGGGTGCTGACCACGCTGCGACCAGCGGGAGAGCCGCGGAGCCAGCTGCTGTGCCAGTCGCCAAAGACGTGGCGGCGACGCAATCGGAGCCAGTGCTGGCTGCGTCCGTGCCAGAGGCGCCGGTCTCGGCGACCAGCGCCCCTGCCAGGACGTCGGCGACCTTCCCTCATTTCATGTCGAAGGGGTTTCTACGTGTTGCGGACACGCAATCTCCGCAAAGTCCCGAAATCGTGGATGCGGATATTGGGTCCCGCCGCGGACGCATATCCTTCACAGTCCCGTCGACTGACGCCGCTGAACTTCACAAGATGCTCGGCGCTGCTATTCAAGTATGTCCAGTCCCCGAATTCCTAGTCGTTGAATTTCAGCGGCTAGGGATTGTTTTTTGTATCCTTCCTTCTCCAGTCCCCGAGTTCCTAGTCGCTGAATTTCAGCGGCTAGGAACTGGGTTTTGTTTTTCTTCCTTCTCTAGTCACCGAGTTCCTAGTCGCTAGATTTCGGCGGCTGGGAACTGGGTTTTGTTTTTCTTCGTTCTCCAGTCCCCGAGTTCCTAGTCGCTAAATTTCGGCGGCTGGGAACTGGGTTTTTTTTCCAATGCTTAGTTGGGTTCTTTGTTTACAGGCATTACAACGGGAGTCGACTGATCGTCAGGCTGCACGAGAGCGCTTGGAGCGTGACTTGCGCGAAGCGCAGGAGGTGAACCGGTGGCTCCAGGAGATGATTGGTGAGTGACTATTTGTCTTTATTCTTGTTTTCCCGGTGTGGACTGGTTTGTGTGCAATACTCTGATATCTTCTCTTGCAGATGGTTTCCCGGCTGAGATCTCCAAGGCTCGTGAGGGGTATGTCCCACTCGCCGAACTGGACGCGGCGAATGGGCGAGTAGCTTCCCTGGTTAAGGACTTGTAGGAGGCCAAGGCGGCCTCAATTTCTTCGGAGGAACAGGCGAAGGCTGCCGTCGCCGCGGCTGAAGAAGAACCCAAGGCCGCCGACTCCATCATCATGGGACTACATAACGAGCAGACGGCCTTGGAGAATCACGTCAAGGAGAACTATCGCAAGCTCCTTGGTGAGTCTTTTGTCTTTGCTTGACCTTTTCGTCTGGTCCCTGCTGTGGGGATTTCGTAGTTTCACTGACGCCTGACTCTTGCAGCTGTGGTAGGCCAAAGCGACCCGGTTGTGCAGACGTATAGCGCCTCGCAGTGCATGACTACCGTGGTGAATGCAGCCACGGCCTCGGCGTTGTGTGTCCAAGCAACTCTCCAGGGCATGTCTCCCACCAAGGTTATCCCTAGGGGGTTAACGGAGGTATGGCGCTATCTGGAGGAGGTACCCGCTATTGTGGAGTGGACGACGCGCTCGGCGTTCAGACGCGGGGCCGCCACGGCATTGAGCTTGGGACTCGCCCATTTCCCCGATGACTTCGATCTTGACGATGTGACGAGTGGCTATCCGTCGGCGACCGGCACGGTGGAGATGTCGGAAGTGCTGAAGCTGACCGCGAAGGCCACTCCTTATGCCGATCGTGTCTTGGCGATGGGAGATCTGCTGCCATATCAGGAGACGGTGTTGGCGCCTGGCGACCCCGAGCCGGAGTACCGTGACATGAAGTCGGAGCAGCCCTTCCGGTTGTCGGTGTCGAAGTCGCTGACAACATACCCGACGAACCCGTGGCAGCCTTTTGTGCGTGTCAAGGGTGGTGGTGGTGCTTCACCATCAGGTCCTGTAGAGTAGCCAATGTAATTTGCCAAGTTGTGATAAATGCCGAGTGGCGAATGCTATAAGATATTTTTGCAATATATGCCACGGGGGGTCGATCGACTCGTGTTTTGATGAGTAATGTATGTTGTGTTTTTGCCTATGAATTGTTTTGATTGAGCGAGTCCCCGGGCGCGTCCGCCTTTTAATGGGGTATAACTCGATTGTATACTTTTGTGTATTTGTTATGTTTACGTGTTGTTTTTATCCCTCGCGTCTTCTGAGTGGTGAGTCCCCGAGCGCGAGTGGGACTGACTGATGAGTGAGTCCCCGAGCGTGGTGCCCGACCTTATTGGTCATTATCCTATTGCAGGTTGTGAGTGCGTTGTTTGTAATGCGTCTCCCCCCTGGCCCGGAGAGCCAGTCGCTTGGCGAGCCCTAGGCAGCTCTCTTACTCGGTGTGTTCCCTAGCCGCGTGGGGGTTCCCGTTTTGCGGAGTCCCCGTGCGTGGTACTTAACCGTTCGAGTCGCTTTGCGCGAGGGTGAGAAGCGTGTATCAGATGTCTTGGCCCGGCGGGCCAGTCGGGCTAGGCGACTCCAATGGCGGCTCTGGGTTGGCGTTTTTCGTGGACGACCCAAGGGCCGAATATTTCCGGTGCCCTTGTGCCGCATTACTTGGCCGTGCCGATCGCTAGACCAGAGGTTGACTTCCGTTAAGTGGCGTATTGCTGGCGTGTACGAGTGCGAGTGGCACAAGAATATGGCGAGTGGACACAATTTGTGCGATCCGAATGAATTTCATTATATATTCCGATGGACTACAGTGTGGGGTTCTAAGTACACAACTTTCTGAGGAGGTTTACATTCCATGGCCTCCCGACCTCCAATTGGCCATCACCCCGTATCTCGATGAGGTAGTAGATGTCGTTGCCAAGGACTCGGCCTATGGCAAATGACCCCTCCCATGGGGGGGAGAGCTTGTGCATGCCCTTCTTGTCTTGGGCCAGTCGTAGGACCAGGTCGCCTTCTTGGAAGGTGCGAGTTCGCACTCGGTGGCTGTGATAGCGGCGAAGTCCTTGCTGGTATATGGTGGTGCGAGAGCGAGCCAGGTCGCGTGCCTCGTCAAGTTGTTCAATGCTGTCTTGGCGGGGGATCTCGTTGGCCGCCTCGACGTAGTTGGCGACTCCAGGGGAGTCGTGCTATAGGCCTGTTGGCATTACGGCCTCGGCGCCATACACCATGAAGAAAGGCGTGAACCCGGTTGATCGGTTGACGGAGGTGCGGATCCCCCATATCACAGAGGGGAGCTCGTCGACCAAGCATCCTGGGGTGCGCTCTAGGGGCACTTGCAGTCGCGGCTTGAGCCCGTGGAGGATGCTCTGGTTGGCGCGCTCCGCTTGGCCATTTGATTCCGGGTGGCCGACTGATGCGAGGTCGAGTCGGATGCCGTGCTCCTCAGAGAATTCCGCCATGGCCCCCTTGGCGAAGTTGGTGCCGTTGTCTGTTATGATGCTGTGCGGGTAGCCGTACCGGTAGATGAGTTCACGGAGGAACTTAGTGGCCGTCTTGCCGTCGCACTTTTTGATCGGCTTGGCCTCGACCCATTGGGTGAACTTGTCGACTGCGACCAGGAGGTGAGTGAACCCAGACGAGGCCTTCTTGAATGGGCCTACCATGTCCATGCCCCATACGGCGAATGGCCACGTGATGGGGATTGTCTTGAGTGCCGAGCCAGGAAGGTGCGTCTGGTTGGCGTACTTCTGGCACCTGACGCATCGTTGGACGATGTTGGTGGCGTCGGCGTGTGCGGTGAGCCAGTAGAAACCGTGCCGCATGGCCTTGGCGACTAGCGACTTGGCGCCAGCGTGATGGCCGCAGTCGCCGGCGTGAATGTCCTGAAGGATCTTGCCGCCTTCTTCTGGTTGTACACAGCGCTGGAACACGCCGGTCACGCTGCGCTTGTGGAGCTCACCGTTGATGATGAAGAAGGATTTGCAGTGGCACGCGATCATTCGCGCCTCTGTCTCGTTGCTCGGTAGGAGTTTGTGTTCCAGGAAGGCGACGTATGGCGCTGTCCAGTCGCTAGGTTCCACAACCATGGCGACTAAGGCCGGTTCTGGTTGCAGTGGGATCCCGACGTCAATCTCCTTTGGTGGGCTGACTGAGGGTTTGTGGATGATGTCGAGGAAGACGCCTACTGGTGGCGCTTGTCAGGTCGAGCCGATGCGGGAAAGGGCGTCTGCCTCCTCGTTTTTACGCCTGTCGATCCACTCGACGGAATAGCCGTCAAAGTGTCCTCCCAACTGGTCGACGGCTTGGCGGTACACGATCATTGTTGGAGAGAGAGCATCGCACGTCCCGGCCACTTGGCCGGCGACTAGGTCGGAGTCGCCATAACATCGTAGGCGGTTGATGTTCATCTCCTTGGTAGCTCTCATGCCGTGGAGGAGGGCTTCGTATTCCGCCATGTTGTTGGTGCAGGGCTTGAAGTTGAGGTTGAGCACGTAGCGGAGCTTATCTCCTTTGGGGGAGGTCAGTATGACCCCAGCCCCCGCGCCGTCGGCATTCTTGGAGCCGTCGAAGTGGAGCGACCGATAGTGCAGGTATGGGAGCTTCTCTGGCTGCTGTGCTTCTTCCTAGTCTGCGAGGAAATCAGCCAGGGCTTGTGACTTGATCGCTTTTCGGGGCTCGTACTTGATGTTGTGGATGCCGATCTTGATGGCCCACTTGGCGACTCGCCCAGTTGCCTCGCGATTGCGTATGATGTCTTGTAGGGGCGCGGAGGAAACCACCGTGATTGGGTGCTCCTGGAAGTAATGTGGGAGCCGCCGCTGTGCTCGGAATACTGCGTACACCAGTTTTTGGTATTGCGGGTAGTGGTGTCGTGAGTCCGTTAGGACTTTGCTGGTGTAGTATACGGGGCGCTGTATGGGGCACTCCTTGCCCTCCTCCGGTCGTTCGACGACCATCACGGCGCTGACGACTCGATTGGAGGCCGCGACGTAAACGAGCATTGGCTCTTTGTCGAGTGGCACGGCGAGTAGTGGTGCCGCGAGTAGCACTTATTTGAGTGCTTTGAGTGCGTCGTCGGCCTCCGTGTCCCATTGGAACGTTGGGTTCTTGCGCATCAGGCGGTAGAGGGGCATTGCCTTCTCGCCTAGTCGGGGGATGAAGCGACTGAGAGCCGCGACTCGCCTTGCCAACTTTTGGACATCACACAGGCACTCGGGTTTCCTGAGTCGCGCGATGGTGTCGATCTTGGTGGGGTTGGCTTCAATACCTCGCTTGGAGACTACGTATCCCAGAAGCTGTCCGGTGGGTACGCTGAAGGTGCATTTTCCAAGGTTCAGCTTGATGTTGTACCTCCGCAGGTTTGCGAAGGTTTTAGCTAGATCGGCGAGCAGATCGTCCTGGCGGGTGGATTTTACCACCACGTCGTCGATGTAGACGTGAATGTTGCAGCCAATTTGGCTCGCTAGACACTCCTACATGCACCTCTGGTATGTGGCGCCTACATTCTTGAGGCCAAACGTCATGGCCGTGTAGCAGAACACGCCGAATGGCGTGATGAACGCCGTCTTCTCCTCGTCTTTGACTGCCATCTTGATCTGGTTATAACCAGAGTAAGCGTCGAGAAAACACAGCGACTCCGATCCCGCGGTCGAGTCGATGATCTGATCGATGCGCGGTAGGACGAATTCCTCCTTCGGGCAGGCACTGTTGAGGTTGGTGTAGTCGATACACATTCTCCAGGTGTTGTTCTTTTTTGAGAACCAGGACTGGGTTTGCCAGCCACTTGGAGTATTTGATTGGCCGGATGAAGCCTACGGCTAACAGGCGCTGGACTTCCTCGGTGATTGCTCGGCGATGCTCTTCATTGAAGGGTCGTAGCGACTGCTTTACTGGTCACACTTTGGGGTCGGCGTTAAGTTTCTGCTCAGCGAGTTCCCTCGGGACACCTGGCATGTCAGATGGCTTCCATGCGAAGATGTCGCGGTTCTCACAAAGGAACCCGATGAGCGGGCTTTCCTATGCGGGGCTCATGTGCGACCCGATGGTGACTGTCTGGCTGGAGTCGCCTTGGACTAGCTCGATGGTGCGGGTGTGCGTGGTCGCCTCGAACGTGGAGTTCGCGGCGATTGGTTTCTTCAGGATGGTGGGATCGTCCTTGTTGATGTTGCCCGTGTATTTCGCGAGCTCCTCCGCGTGGTCGGTCTCCACGGTGATGACGGTGTCGGCGAGCTCGACGCCTTTTTCCTCGCATTCCACGGCCATGTCGGGGTCGCCGTGGACGGTGATGATGCCGCTTGGCCCGGGAAGCTTCATCATGTTGTAGGCGTAGTGTGGGGTCGCCCTGAACTTTGCGAATGCCTAGCGGCCCAGGACGTAGTGGTAGGGGCTGTGGAAGTTCACCAGCTCGAAGACGATCCTCTCCGTGCGGTAGTTTGCCGGAGTGCCAAAGGTGACTGGCAGCGTCACTTTGCCGATCGGGTATGCCTTCCGACCGGGGACAATGCCGTGGAAGGTCGTCAGTGTTGGCTTGATGGTTGTTTCTGGGAGCTGGAGCCTTTTGAAGCTGTCGAGGTACAAGATGTTGATGGAGCTCCCACCGTCCATCAGCGTCTTGGGTAGCCAGTAGTCGGCCACCTTTGGCCTGACTACCAGGGTGACTGGCCCTGGGTACTCGATTCTTGGTGCGTGGTCCTGGCGACTCCAGGTGATGCTCTGCTTGGACCAGTTTAGGAAGCGGGGAATGTCGACTTGCGTCACCGCATTGACGGCGACCGCGCGGGCAAGTACCTTCTTCTCACGCTTGGTGCCGAGCCCGGTGAAGGTATGTAGTGACCCGACGGTAGTTCCGAAGCCGCCGCTGTTCCCGTTGTCCCGAGGTTGGTTGTTGTTGGGGTCCTCCCTTGCACGTCTCGCCTTCTAAATCTCTTTGAGAGAGTGGCAATCGGCGGTGGTGTGGGTGGCTGGCTTTCCCTCCCTGCTATGGTAGATGCAGGGCTGATTGAGCAAGGCGGCGGGGTCGAATTTCGGCCTCGTCGCGTTGTTGGTGCGGTAGTTCCCGTTGTCACGGTAGTTTCCTCCATCGCGGCGGTAGTTCTTGGAGTCATGTTGGTCGTAGCCGTCATTGGCGACGAAATCGACTCGCCCGTCCGTCCAGCGCTTGCCAGTGATGCGGGTGTTGCTGTAGCGCATGTCGCGTAGGCGCCCGCTGTCGTGGATGCTAGTGTGACGTCTTCCTCCTGACTCGTCATCGGAGTCTTGGTTGGGGTCCTCCTCCGCGTAGCGCTTGGTGATTTCGAGGAGGTCAGGATGTTATCGAGCGTCCGGTAGACCCTCTTGATCTTGGCGACTAGGGGTTCGTAGCGACACGTGTTTCGAAGCAGTGTATCACCGTGTCTTGGTGGATGCCGGAGGCGTTTATCCACAGTTCTTGCCACCTTTGGATCCACTGGCGGGTCGACTCGCGTTGTCCCTGGATGCATCGCTCCAGGTCTTCTATGGTGGTGGCGCGGGTGTAGGAGCCCTCGAAGTGCCTGACGAAGGCGTCCCACATTTCTTCCCAGGAATCAATGTTGTCGGGAGGGAGAGTGTTGATCCACTGCCGGGTCGCACTCTCCATCATCAGGGGGAGGTAGCGAGCGGCGAGCAGGTCGTTGTGGCCTGCGATCCCCATTTCCATGAGATATGTGTCCAACCAGATGGCGGGGTCGTACGTTGGGTCGTACTTCTCGGTCTCCTTAGGGGCCTTGAAGTTGGCGGGGTATTTTTTCCCGCGAATCATTGGTCCAAAGCATTGCGGCCCGACTCGGCTGAGCGAGCCTCTTGGCTCCGGTTCGCCGCGGTTGGTGAGGGTGTGCCACAGGTCGTAGGGCTGGCGCGACCGCCACGTCTGGTTGTTGATGATGTTCGTTCGGGCGTCGATGGGTTGCCCGTTGGCAGCGACCTTGTTGTTTGCCGGTCGCGGCTTGGTTGACATCGCAGGATTGGCGGCCCATGGTTGATTTACCAGGGGATGGGGTGGTGGAAAAACTAATGCGTTGGCCACGGTGGGGTGGCCGCTTGATGCCGCCCTCCTTGCCGAAGAGTGGGAGTACATTCGCCCCCGCGGGTCGACTCCCGCGGCTTGTTGCTCGACGGCCCTGACGAGTAAGGCCTTGGCATACTAGATCTGTAGCATGCCATCGCCCTGGACATCGAGGTTGGCGATCGCGGCATCAGCCTCGACAACGTTGTCCATCGGGGTGGAGTATAGTGGTAGCCCGTTGGCGTCACGGGCTTGAGGCGAGATGATGATCCGCGGTTGTTCCAGTGGGGGTGTGCGACCCATGGGTGGTGGAGGAGCCCCAGTCGCCGGCACTCCAGGTGGTGGTCTTGCGGGTTTGCTCCCGCCTGGCGGCGTGTTCTCGCAGTATTCGCGCTCGGCGGCGTGCGTGGGGTTGCCCTCGTCGTTGAAATTCAGGACGCGGCCCTGAACGTCGGGGTTCAGGTGAGTCCTGATGCGGCGCTGGTGGTAGAGTGATAGCTCCCGCGCCGTCTCTCGCTCGAGGCGGTATTTCTAGCGCTCGGCGAGTTCGTTGTGTTGCGCCTCCACGAGCCGTAGGCGGGCTTCCTCCATCTCCGTGGCCGTCGCGTTCGGCGGGATCGGCGTGGAGAACGGATCTGGCGGGGCGGCCGTGCTACCCGCCATGTAGATCGCGTTAAAGCGATTGGATCTGGCGCGAAAATCCTCGGGGGATTCTGAGCCGGGGTCAGAGTCGAAGATCCGCAGGATGGAGGGGTCCTCGAAATCCTCAGGGTTGGAGACTCGCGTGATGGAGTCCTCCCGTGACGCAGCGGTGATAGATCCGCCGACCGATGCAGGGGTCGCGGAGTCGGCGTCGTCGTTCAGGGCGTCGTCGTTGGTGGCGACGTTAGTCTCGACCACGTCGCTGGCGGCCGAGTCGTACTTGGTGATGAGGCTCCTGATGGAATGGACCTGCTCCTCCGAAAGCAGGTCGCAGTGTTGCGGTGATCCGCCAATGATCACCGTCGCGGCTGGGCCGATCGCGCCGATTAAGCCGACGAAGAGGTTGATGGAGCTGACCGGCATCACCACGGCGTGGGTGACCGGGCGTGATGCCGGGATGTAACTGCTGGGCAGGATCTGTAAGATCCCGCCGATGGCAATCATGCAACCGGTGGCGATCGGTCGATCGATCGATCGGCGAGTAGGGTCTCGCCACAGAACTCAGGCCAGTCCCGCTATGCCCCACGGTAGGCGCCACTGTCGTGGAAATGGCCACGGCAGTTGCTGCCATAGGCAGCAATTGAGTGTTTCGTGAGGAAGAGTTGGCGGCCATCTGTGGTGCGAGATGGGGGCGGATGCACATGGGTTTACCCAGGTTCGGCCCCCCAGAGGGTAAAGACCTACTCCTGCTAGATTAGATTATGAGAGAGCGAGTTACAGGGGTGGCGAGCTCGGCGGCTAGGCAGTGAGTCGCTTGAGGGGGTGTATGATGGAACGTAAGGTTCCAGGATACCCTAGGGAGGTTTATATATGAAGCACCTCTCTAGGGTTTACAAGCTGTCCCGAACAAGATAAGGATCCGGGGACTTTTGACCTAATCCGACTGGTCTTCTGCTACGCTTATGGGCTTCCCGTCGCCAGTCGATGGGCCTTTCCTTCCTTCATAGTCCAGTCGCTATCATCCAGACGCACTCGCAGGCCTTTCGGCCCACTCGGAACGTCCCGCTGAGCATACCCCCTTTGGCATATCCCCATCAGTCGGGGTATTCACAGACTACTCTGACTTGGTCTATGGTGGGTAAGGCTAGACTCTTGTTGCACTTGAATTGACGGGGTAAGGTTTCAGAGCTATGCTCTACTGTGACACTAGAGCTAGTGGTCATGGTGATGGCTTTCTTAGCACAGTCTATCAGTCCTTTATGCCTTGACATCCAGTCCATACCTAGTACTACTTCCAATCCTTTGGTTCCAAGTACAATTAGGTTGGCATAAAAATCTATCCGATGTATTCTGATAGGCACAACTTTGCAAATTTTTCTAGCTTTTGTAGTTGAACCAGGGATTTGAAGTATCATGACATGCTTGAAGTTGGTTGGGTGAATCTTACTAGTGCATGCAAATTCTTCGGTGACAAATGAATGCGATGCTCCCGAATCAAACAATACCATTGCGAAAATTGAGTTGACAGAAAACATACCCAGCACTACATCTGGCGCTTCTTGGGCTTCTTCGGCGTTCATGTGGAAGAGACGGCCGTTGCGGTTGCGAGGGTTCCCTGGGGCAAATCTTCTCCCTGGTTGAACATGATGTTGCTGTTGAGCTAGGGCATTCACATTGGCAGTGGCGGCAGTCTTCTTGGGACACTCATTGGAATAGTGACCCTTCACTCCACACTCGAAACAAGTGATCTGGGACTTGTCTTTTGCTGCGACGGGCACAACATTGCTACCAGTTCTGGGTGCAGGGTTGTTGTTGTTGTTGTTGTTGCTCTTGGGAGGGGCACAGTTGAAATTGTTGGCATTGCCGGAGTTGTGATTGTTTCCTCCGGACTTCACATTGCCTCCGCTACGGTTGGGGTAGCTTGGGCGAGACATTGGAGGTCGGTTGTTTCTTGGTGCATATCCTGGTGAGGGGTTGGGATGGTACTTATGGTGATTGCTGGATCCAGATTGCTGCATCATATGACGTTTGTGGTTGTCGTTTGCTTGATTAATCTTCCCTTCCATCTGAATGGCAGAGTCGACTAGCTCTTCGAGATCCTCGAAGCAGATGTTGATGAGGACAGTCTGCATCTCATCATGCAGTCCATTCAGGAATCTCTCCTTCTTCTTGACCTTTGTGTTGATCTCATTAGGGGCGTACCTTGCAAGCGACAGGAATCTGTCATGGTATTCCACCACAGTCATTCTACCTTGCTTCAAATCGTGAAACTCATCCCTTAGTCTGGTGACTAGACCTTGCGACACGTGGGTGCGGCTGAACTTGGTTTTGAAAGCTTCCCATGTCATCACTTGACCATGGTTCATGTTACGGATACTAGTCCACCAAGCTCTTGCATCTCCTGCCAGGTAGTGGGTGGCGAAGAGAACTTTCTCCTTGTCATCAAATCCTGCTACTTCTAAGTTGTTTTCCATTGTCTGTAACCAGTCATCAGCATCCAGTGGGTTTTGAGCCTGGTTAAAGATTGGGGGATTGGCATTCTGAAAGTTTTTGAGTTTGGATCCATGGTGATCCTGGTTCCCATGCCCTTGGTTCTTTTGGGCCATCTGAGCTATCTGCTGCAATGTTGCTAAGTTGGCCTGGCGCTCTGCCCTGCTTGCTTCACGGTCTGCAACTAACATCTGCATAATCTGCAGCATTGGGTCTTGCAACGAGCTGCTCCCTCCTTGGTTCCCACGAGTCATCTGAAGATTGAGGTAGATAAAGGGGTAAGAGGGAAAGTTCTAAGGTTCATGGTTTTTGTTTCAAAGCTAAAACTCTGAGTTTGACTCAGGTTTTGCAACTAACTCCATTTCATTCATTTAAGCAAGGCATACGATACAAACACACACACACCACAACAAGGGAAATAGATGGTTTTAAGAACCATTCTACAAGCTATGATACAGTGGGACCGATACATCTCCTGCTACGACAGTGCTCTAGTGCATCTACTCATCGTCGATGAAGTCGGAGTCCTCATCGTCAGTGTAGAAGTCCACAGCATCCTCCTCCAGAAAGTCATCATCATTGCGGAGGTAAGAATCCATGTCTCCCTGGATGTCTTCACCCTCCTCTTCTTCCTCCTTTGCTGCAAGTTGAGCTTCCTGCTCCTTGACGGTCTTCTCGAGGTCGGCCACCTTCTTGCGAAGACGGGCGATGGTGCGATCCTTCTTCTTGCGCTGGAGGCGAAGAGACTGACGATCCTTCACTAGAAGTGAGAAAGTCTGGGCCTTGTGGTCAGCAATGGCACGGTTGTGGTTGGCGAACTCCCTAGCATTGTCCAATTCCTTCTAGCGATCGTACAGCAGGAAGTCAAGGTTCTCCACTTGACACTTCAGCTCTGGGTGACTTGGCATCTCCATCGGCATTCCCATGAAGTCACGTCTTGCATAGTGAGAAAAACGGGTTCCTTGGATTTGGTTGACGCTAAGGGCACATAGACGTGCGAGAGCTTCATGCATTGCCCTGGCTAATCCATCTAGCCAGTTGTTCTCTCTTATGGAGAACTGGATTCTCCCGGTCATTGTTGCGTCGATGCTTCCTCGAAGATCAGCGGTGACTAACCACTACAAATCTCCTCCTAGGGTTCCTGGAAGTTGAGCTCCAAGAAACTCCGGATGCGGGCGTCCCAGTAACTCCAACAGTGAATCTAGGTCCCTCTCGAAGATCAACTGGCCTCTGTTTCCCAACTGGTAGAACTTGCTAAACTGAGTCTCCATCTACAAGAATTAAGGATGCGGAAGTTAGTGAAGTGATCAAGTGTGTCAAATTTTAAGTAGTAATGTAAGAACTCGAGGAACATGAATTTTTGAGAAAGAATGAATTCCCAAGGATAAGAGAGGAAATAGTTTTTTCATAAATACTCACTTTGGTTTTGAAATTAAGTTTTTGTTCGGACGTCCATTCTAACTAGGGTCTCCTATGGTCAGGCTGGCTCTAATACCAACTTGTCAACACCCGGATTTTTAATCCCAGATGCCTGTTATGTCATTCATCGCAATCCCAGGATTACCATTTTTGCGAGACATAACATATTGGATATCACAGTACATCATCCATTACAAACCATAAATAAGGGCTTACACAAATACGGATCTCATGATCCAGTCTTAATACAACAAGCAGCGGAATAAAATAATAAGCGTAGCGGTGGGGTCCATCTTCAGGGGCACAGGCAATGTTGACGAAGGCAGATAGTCCTAGTTATCATAGTCGTCCTGCTGGCCATCATCTTGGTAGTCTCCTTCATAGTCTGGCCATGAGAATAGCCAGGGACAAAAGCCATGAGTACTCTTTAAGTACTCGCAAACTACCACTAACAAGTAGTATATTTCTAGCGTAAAGTACTAACTCTAAGTTTAACTATAAAGTTAAGTTTGAAACCTAAGCTGAGTTCAGAAACAAAGAAAGATAAAATACAGTTCTAGAATCACTTAAGTTGGGAAGCTAGTGTCATAGTCACAACCATGTTGTGGTCAAGTCAAGATTCATCATTCATTTCATAAGTTATTTTGAAAACATCTGACAATGAAACAGTATGGCCACTCCAACTGTCCATAACCGCGGACACGGCTATTCGAATAGTTTGACACTCTGTAGAGGTGGTACACTTTCGCCACAAGATTCGATACATCTGTCAGGGATAACCCTGAATCATCATACTTAGTATGCAGATAATCAAACATAACCTTTCCTTTACACACCCTAGTATAAGCACCTCTCCTATGAGCATGGCCTCCCAACCATGACCATCTGTCATCTTGGGCACTGCATAGGTGGACAACATTGAGAGGTAGGCTCAGCTCAAACCGCTCCCGCGAGGGAACTAATACTAATGCATATAAACTTCTGGCTAAGCCTTACCCAATTAAGGTATAGTGGTTGTACTGTAAATTTGGAATGGTATCGCATCCGAATCCAACCATCAGTTTTGTAAAAGGGTTAACGCTCATGCCTCAACATTTTCATCATCATAAACCATTTGTGTTTCTCAACACATGTCAAAACATCTCAATAGAATGAATCATCATTCTAAGGTTTTCATAATTCATTTTCACCAAGTGTTACCATCTAAAGTGACTCAAGTTTTTATCTACTCTAAACTACTAAGTTAAGAGTGTTCACTAAGGTGGAAAGATGGGATCAATCTCATGCCATAGAATGACATCTAAAGTTATATAGATAGGTCAAGTTTTATACTCTTTATGCTACCTTCAAGACAAGTAAAGGACTTTGGTAAAGTAAAGGGAGTAAAGCTTGGAAATAATACTTGGGGTAAGTAATAGTCAAAGTGGTATAACCAAAGTATGCCTAAAGCGTATTTTCTCAAATCATCTAGCTTAATTGTAGCCTGCTAAGCATTATACTTGCAAGGGTTATCTTGCATTGTTAATGATGGCTTGCCTTGTGCAGTGCAGTGGTTGAAGTTTTCTTCCTCCTCTTGATAGAACTCCTCCTCCTCGAAAGCTTGGTCGGTACTATCGTCTATAAATACATACGGAGTACACAATCACCAAACAATAATTAACTAGTCCACTTAGCACACTAAGGCACACATTTGATGATCTATTATCATCACAAGCATCACAAGTTTTATTAACTAGCTTCATTCTTTTTATTTAAGAAAAGTAATTTCTACTCACTGAAAATAACTAAGATTTAAATACTCACGACTTAAAATATGGGATCATGTGGACACATGTCATCACCACATATTCCAACATGTGGTAATGTGATTTAGGGGTTGGATCACATTTACTTAAGTTTAAGTTTATTATTTAATGATTTAAAGTGACTAGAAATGCCTATATAGCACTATTTTGGTACTAGTCCAAAGTCACTGCGTGTAAACCTTAATATTATTACATATTCAGATAGGTAGGGTTAAATGTGATTTTTGAGAGTTGGAATCAACTCAAAAGCTATCATGGTTGATTTTATAAAAATGTTTGATTGTGAAAATGCTTCTGTTTTGTTATTTTTACTAGGAGAGATCTCTAACTCTAAATGAATTAAATCCAACGGGCTTGGATAGATCTTTTCAGAAGCTTCCGAACACAATTAGAATCACTGCATTTGGATTTGTAAATCTCTCTGAAATGAGTTTCAAACTAGGGGACATAACTAAGTTCAAACTAAATTAGAAAAACCTAAGTTTGAATTACTGGGCTAACGCGGGAAAGAAAACGGGCCGGTCCAGTGGCGTTCCACGGCGCAGAGAGTAGCTGACAGGGGGGGTCCACAGGTCAGCGGCTCTTTACACGCGAAGCGGTACGGGGCGATGTGGGCCGTTAGATTAAAAGTGAGATCTACAGCTGGGGCGTGTCGTCGACGACTGACAGGTCGCCGGTGAGGTGGAACCCTAGCGGCTCGGTGGGGGTCTAGGGCGGCTTACCGGGGCTCCGGCGAGGCGGGCAAACGAACAAGTTGAGGACGACGGTTCTCCTAG
The DNA here is from genome assembly GCA_910589775.1 of Avena eriantha. Classification (NCBI taxonomy): domain Eukaryota; kingdom Viridiplantae; phylum Streptophyta; class Magnoliopsida; order Poales; family Poaceae; genus Avena; species Avena eriantha. The sequence continues at coordinate 305,018,900 of OU342742.1, forward strand.
TACCGGCGGCGTCCCGAGAGGTGGCCTTGATCAACGGCGCCCTTCTCCTTCCTCCGTGGCAGACTCTGGTGAAATTTCGGTGCTACGGACGGCAGCTTGCTCTGTGGTGCTCTGGGAGTGTTGTGAGAGGGTGGGGATGAGAGTGGTGTGCCGAATTGGTGCTGGGGTGGCCTCCTTTTATAGGCGCGGCTAAGCGGCAGAGGAGTATTGGCGGTGCTCACCGGTGACGACGACACAACGAGCTAGAGGTGTGGGCGGTGCGCTAGGACGGTGGGTGGTGCCCTGGCGAGTGTCACGGCGGTGAGGTGCAGTGGTTTGCGGTCGGGGGCGATGAGTGGGGCTGCACGCACTAAGTCTATACCGACGGCGAGTTTCACGGCGGCCTGCGACTACGGGGCATGGTCGGGGGAATGGGCATGTCCGTTAGCTTCCTAGGCCGGTGGGGGTCGTGTAGGCGGGCGGCTGGAGAGAGGCATGGTCTGGTCGAGCAGGGGACCGTGCACGCTCTGTTGGCGGCGTCGGCATGGCCCACAGTCTCCGGGCACGGCGGTTCCCGGTGGCTCTAGTCGCTGTCCTCGGGCTAGGGCTGGTTGGGCAGTGGAGGTGGACCACATGCGACCTCCTGGACAACCCTGGTGGCGGCTGTGGCGTGCTGTCGCCGGTGGGGTGCCCCAAATGGTGCTCGGCCTTAACGGCCATGGCCATTTGGTCATGGCACAGTGGGTGGCTAGGCTAGAGAGGGGTAGAGGGTGCACTGGGTGGCGGTGGTTGCAAAATGGGAGACCAATTTGGTTCAAACACTGCTCCAAATAGTGTTTTATGTTTTGTTTGAATTCTGCCCACAAGGTGTTTGTAAAAATGGCCGCAAGAATTCAAGTTTTGAATTTTTGGATGATTTTTGGTGGAGCTGCTAGACACATGCTTAAGCCTCTGTGGTTTCTTGGGTTTTGGAAATGGAGCTTATTTGAGTGGTTTTTGAATAAGTGGGATCTTCCCATATGAACTACATTCAATTTTCAAATGCCATTTAAAACTAGTGTTTGCAAGTTTTTGGCAGATCACAAAGTGGGCCTTGGTACACTACTACATGTACTAGCAAGAGGTGCAAAGATCCATATTTATTTCTGTTAAGAATTGATCCTAGGAATAGCAAAAGTAGGCATGCTGATTAAAATGGCACAAATGACCATTTATTTCTTTTATTCATTTTGATTTGTTTTTCTTTGGGATTTGTTTGGGAGTGACCTAGATGATGTTGATTTCACCTAAGAATCATTTTACAAGCAATGGATCACTTAATCAAGGCAATTCAAAACAACTCCTATTTAAATGCACACACATATGAATGCTTTAATAATTTTAATTGGAAAGTTTTTGTTAACCCTAAATTTTGATGATTTGGATCTTAATAACCTTGGATTGAAGTTTTGGGATGTTACAGATCTCTTATTTACCTCTACGCATCTAGACCCGATATTGTGTTGAGTGTGGGGGGGTGTGCAAGGTATCAAGCAACTTCTAAAGAAAGTCACTTAGTGGCGGTCAAGAGGATCTTTCGATATTTGTTTCATTCCCCTAACTTTGGTCTATGGTATCCCAAGGGCTCCAATTTATCTCTACGTGGTTATACTGACTCAGATTGGGCTGGTGATAAGGATGATCGAAAATCCACTTCTGGAGCGTGTCAATTCTTGGGAAGATCTCTAGTGTGTTGGTCATCTAAAAATAGAATTGTATCTCTCTCTCCACCGCCGAAGCTGAATATGTTGCTACTGCTAGTGCCTGCACTCAGTTATTATGGATGAGGCAAACTTTAAAGGAATACGGTATCAATTGTGACAAAGTGCCTCTTTTATGCGATAATGAAAGTGCAATCAAAATTGCGTATAATCCGGTACAGCACACAAGGACAAAGCACATTGAGATTCAGAATCATTTTATTGGAGACCATGTTGCTCGAGGCGATATTGACCTATCTTTTGTGAGCACGAAGAACCAACTCGCTTATATTTTCATGAAGCCGCTTGATGAAGCAAGGTTCTGCTACTTGAGGAATGAGCTAAATATCATTGATTCAAGAAGCTTGTCTTGATTACCCTTGCACTCACTCGTACATCTCAGTCTTATTTGGTCTAGGTGTGGGCATGGAAATAGGGGGAGTGTGTTCCTAATTAATTGGGATAACCCTCCCCCCATAATGCCGAAAGCAAGTTAAGTCATTTCTCTTAATATCATTTTGTGATATGTAAGCTTATTGATGAGTATTGGTCATGAACCCAAGATATATCTTCGCGGTGTCATACCATAAACTCCAACAAGGTGGCTTCAGCCACCTCCCTCTTCCATGAGGAGAGTTAGATTTTTGTGGATATTTTTGGTTGTTTTAGCTCAGTTCATGTTCTTATGGGAATCACACTCAATTTTGGCTTTTGTTGATTTGGTTCTTGCAATTTTGAGTGTGTAGTACCATCTCAGTTAGGCTCTCTTAATCCTAAGCCTTTCCCTACCTCTAAGCCATCTATTCTTGCACACAAGTCCCTTGTACACCTTGTGGGGGTGTTGTTTTGGGACGCGCGAGCCTGAATCTGTGTACAATAGAAATTCAGATTTCAGGCCGGATAATCCGGCCCAAGTGTAGGCCGGATAATCCGGCCCTGGCGGATTTCGTCTTTAAGGGCAGGGATCGGGGGGAAGGGCTCATAACGAGCAACACTTCTCCCCCAACCCTCTCCTCCTCCTCAGCCGCCGCCTGCCGTCCCCCACCCTCCCAGGAGCCTCTCCGGCCATCGGATTTTCCGGGCCTCCTCGGATCTTCTTCTCCGCACATTCGGGTACCTTCTCCTCCGCATTCTTTGGCTAGATGTGTCATTTGTTGGGTGGAATATTGTCTAGAAGGATGTTTTTTCGCGTAGAAATCGTAGTCTTGAAGTGTCTAGGCCCGATCTACTTCTTTGCGCTCAATCTAGGCAAGTTGAAAATGTTCTGCCAGGGCCGGATTATCCGCCCCTGGCCAGGCCAGATAATCAGGCCTGACAGAATCAAATCTAGTTCAATTTCACCATAGTGTGTGCATTGAGTAGAATTGTCATATGAACTTTTTGACTACCTTTTCCACACTCTCTCTTGGACTTGTGTGTATGCTTATCCCCATGCTATTGACCTTGCTCTCTTCACAGGTGGTTCTAGTGCTCCCAAGACTTACAAGTGTGGTCCTCGTACTATCTATATCGGGGTAGACAGTGAGGGTAATACTGTGGACAAAGTTGATTTGAGGAGAAGAAAGAAAGAGGCTGACCGCATGGCTGAGCAAGAGAAGCGGGAGAGATCTAGGAGGGGTGTGTCCAAAAGGAAGGGAAAAGATCCCAAGATCAACTACAAGGCTTTGGATCCAGTCACTTATTCCTCTATCCGTCACCGTGATCTGTTTGCTGAGTTACCCCGTGATTCTGAGCTGGGGGATTCTCGTTTTTGGTGTGCTGAATAGAAAGGGATATATGAAGATGTGTATGTGATACATTGCAAATGTATCTATAATTATTGATATTCCATGCTTGGTTTTATCTACTTTCTTGTGTTTTGTCCACACTTTGGAGTACTTTTCATATGATTTCTTGGACTAACCTATTAACAAGAGCCACAGTGCCAACTGCCTGTTTTCTGCTGTTTTTGGTTCCAGGAAAGTCAAAAAATGAATATTCTCGGAATTGGACGGGACAAAAGCCAAAGTCAATATTTTACTGAGGGACACATGGAGCCAGAGTACGAGACGGAGAGGGGCTGGGGCCCGGCCACACCACCTGGCCGCGCGGCCAGGTTTGGCCCGTGCTAGGGGGTGGTCTGGCTGCCCAGGCACCCCCTCGGCCTCTCCTTCCGCTTATATATTGCCTCTGATACAGAAACCCTAAGTACCCAATCATAAATCCACGAAAAGTTCCACTGTGCTGCCGCCACCTAAGGGGAGATTCGGGGGACATAAAGTCTCTGTTCCGGCACCCTGTAGGGACAGGGAAGTGCCCCCGAAGCTATCTCCATCGATCTCCACCACCATCTCCATCGTCGTTGCTGATTCCCATGATGATGAGGGAGTAGTTCTTCCTCGAGGCTAAGGGTTCTACTGGTAGCTATGTGTTCATCTCTCTCTCTATGCATGATCATATTGTGATCATGAGCTTTGTAATCAAGTAGATCTACCTTGCTCCTCAAGTGCTTTAATAGATCTCTGCTCTCCCCATGTGTGTGAAAGTGACAGCGTGCACACCATGGTGGCACTTAGGCTAGAGATTACAAATACTTGTTATGAGTTATATTTGGAGTTGGATGTTTCTATGAAATTGTGGTGTTTGTTGGAACCATCTAGCTCTCAAGGTGACAGTGTGGGGTTATCTAGATGGGGAAAGCAAACTTTGAGGAGTGATGTTATAGCCCTACCATGGATTAGAGTGTCCAACCGGGGAGTAGTTTAGAGTAGTATCATAAAGAGAAGATATTTATATGAGAGTGTTCACGAGTGAAAAGTATGAGCCCTAGGCCTTGTTTCTTAGCATTGAAACACCATTTGCAACTAGATATGTTACATGTTTGCTTGCTTCCGTCTTTATTTTAGTTTGCCTTTAGTCTCTTCCACGCCATCAAGCTATTTTCTAGCATCGTTGTCTTTTATCTATACCACTTGTATTTCACTATCTCTTCGCCGAACTAGTGCACCTATACACCTGACAAGTGTATTGGGTGTGTTGGGGACACAAGAGACTTCTTGTATCTTGATTGCAGGGTTGCTTCAGAGGGAATACCTTTGACCACTTCCTCCCTGAGTTTGGTAAACCTTGGGTAATCCACTTAAGGGAAAACTTGTTGATGTTCTATAAACCTCTGCACTTGGAGGCCCCACAACTGTCTACAAGAATAGAAGTGCGTAGACATCAAGCTATTTTCTGGCGTTGCTTCCGGGGAGGTAAGGTAAAAGGTACTCACATCCTCCGGTGTGAGTGCTCGAAGTTATTTCCTTTAGGTTCTGCAATTTTTTCTTTTTGTTTCTTGTTTTCACTAGTTAGTCTTAATGGAAAACAACAACAAAAATTAGAGATCTTTATAGTATTTATCTTGAGTTAGGACATGAAGTGTTTGAAGAGAAAATTAAAAAACATATGGAACTTTATTTGCATGGTAATAGCAATGTTGTCAGTATGAATTCTTTGGACACCATTATTGATAATGTTATGAAAAGTTTAAGCTTGGGGAAGCTAGTTTTTATGAAAATGATCTTTTTAGTTATCCATCTTTGGAAGATAGCTATTCTATTGCTTATGATGATACAAAACCTCCAATATATGATGATTATAATGATGAATATGGTATTTTCAGTCCACCTACTATTGAGGAGAAAATTAATTATGATTACAATATGCCTCCTATATTTGATGATTATGGTGATGAGAATAATAATGATAGCTATTTTGTTGAATTTTCTCCCACTACAATTAATAAGAATGACTATGTTTATGTGGAGAGTATTAATTATTTTATGCATGTGGCTCATGATAAGAATGTTTTATGGAATAGTTATATTGTTAATTTTATTCATGATGCTACTAAAATTTATTATGAGAGAGGGAAACATGGTTTCATGTATCTCAACAATATTAAGTTTCCCCTCTTTATGTTGAAAGTCTTGAAGTTGCACTTGTTTTGCTTTCCTATGCTTATTGCTTTGTGCTTTCATGACTTGTTTCTTTACAAGATTCCTATGCATAGGAAGTGGGTTAGACTTAAATGTGCTTTGAATTTGCTTCTTGATGCTCTCTTTTACTTTAATTCATATTCCTTATGTGAGCATCTTCTCAAACTATCATGCCTAACTTAAAGGCATTAAAGAAAAGTACTTATTGGGAGATAACCCAAAAGTTTTAGATGAGTCTTGGAAGTTATTACCTCTGTAATAACCGCTCCTTATCCTTTTTATTTGGTTTTTGTGCCAAGAGTAACCTCTAATGAGAGAGAAGTAATGCTTGGGAAAGTTGTTGTCCCGAAACAGATTTTTGTTCTTCACCATAAAAATTCGTGTAAAATCTCTGTATGTCTATTTGAGACGTGAATTTTTTTGCTTCTGCCCCAGGTTGTTATCTAGCTTTCGTTAGTTCAACACTTTTTGATTTGACCAACAAAAGGTCTTTGAAAAAAATTCGTCTTTACCTGCTGGTCTGTTTTGATAGATTTCTGCCATTATTTTCATTTGCTTCTTGTTGGTTCCTTTTTGAGTTCTTTTGGGGAATTGAGCTTTTTAAGGAAAGTGCTAAAGTAGCTTGTGTTTTAATGGAAGTTTTATTGGTGTTGAAACTGAACCCAAAGACTTATTATCTTGAGTGCACTAATGTTGCTAATAAAGATTGTGTGAAGTTTTATTGGTGTTGAAACTGAACCCAAAGACTCGTTATCCTTTGTATTTGCTTTTTGTGCCAAGAGTAACCTCTAATGAGAGAGAAGTAATGATTGGCAAAGTTGCTGTCCCGAAACAGATTTCTGTGCTTCACCGTAAAAATCCGTGTAAAATCTTTGTACGTCCTTTTGAGGCGTGAATTTTTTTGATTCTGCCCCAAGTTGTTATCTAACTTTAGTTAGTTCAACACTTTTCGATTTGAGCAACAGAAGGTCTTCTAAAAAATTCGTATTTACCTGCTGGTCTGTTTTGACAAATTTCTGCCATTTTCTGCATTTGCTTCTTGTTGGTTCCTTTTTGAGTTCTTTTGGGGAATTGAGATTTTTTAGGGAAGTGATAAAGTAGCTAGTGTTTAAATGGAAGTTTATTGGTGTTATAACTGAACCTAAAGACCTATTATCTTGAGTACACTAATGTTGCTAATAAAGATTGTGTGAAGTTTTGTATGAAGGAAAAAATTTAGGTGTATGGAAGGAATGAGTAATGAGATGAAGGATGGACTAAAGCTCAAGCTTGGGGATGCCATGCGTGTCATCCCAAGAAATATCCAACAAGTACAAGCGTCAAAGCTTGGGGATGCCCAAGGCATCCCCCTCTTCATCAATAAAAATCCCAGGTTTCTTTCAAACGCTTCATTTTTATTGTTTCATGCACAGTTGTGTTGTTCTTGGAGCGTCTTCTTTTTCGTTTTCATTTTGGTTTTTCGTTTTCTTAGTTTGCTGAATAAATTGGTTGGACCCCCTCTTTCATGCATTGGTATTCAAATAGTTTGGTTTGGATTGGAAAAGAGTAGGAAAGCTCATGCTTAAGTGGTAAAGAGAGCTTGTTTTTGACTGTGGCCTATGCTTTATCATGCCATGCTTTATATTGTTTTGGCTTTATACTTAGTCATAGTATAGTGGTATTCTCCTTTGATGCTTTATTTGGGTTGACTTGGTGCATGCTCACACCATGTTATGACTATCAAGTCACCATAGCCTTTATGATCCTTTAGTTTTCAACTTGTAGTATCACTTTATGCTTTGATCAATGATGTTTTGTCGCTCTGCATTATTATGGCCATTATTGCTCTCTTAGTTTGTTGCTCCTAGTCTTTTGCTAGCCTCCACAACCAAGTATGAGTTCCACTCATGCATCCAACTCCCTAAACCAAGTCATTCCAAAGAGTCCACCATACCTACCTACTAGCATATGCTATTCCAAGTATATTCATGTTTTTATCTACCTTCCGAATTAAACTTGTTATGAGAAAACAAGTGATTAAAGCTCTCACAAACTTGATGTCAAACTTTACTTTTCTTGCATTTAATAAACTTGAACCATTGGGTCCTTCTTTGTTGCGTCTATGCTTGCGCTTTATAAGTTGAAATTAGCAGAACCATGTATCATGGGGAACGCTTTCAACATTGCACTTGTACATTGTACCCTGTTGATATCATGTTCTTTTGCTTATGGATCCCGGCGGTGTGAAATAAAAGTGGAACTTGTAAGATCATGGAGTTTGTATGTGTGTTAGAGAAATGCCTGGGCCGCTAGCCTAAGCCATGCCTAATCATGGTGGAAACTTGCAGCATCACCATAATGAGCACTCTATGAAGCATCCTCAATAAAAACCTATGCAAATAGCAAATAAAAAGATCGCTCAGATGCTCATTGTCTTCTTGCCTTGTCATTTTGATTATGGGATAGCTCCTGTATCATGTGCAAGGGGTACCCCGTTGGCAGTTCTTTATGTTACATATGTACTTACAATGACAAGAGCTTACTTGTGACAAAAGTTGAGTAGCATGAGGTTCGGTCTTCGTAAGCAAGGGGCATGAGATTTCGGCTTATAACTTGTCAAGCATATTGTAACTACCTCGGTGAATTACGCTCTTAGTTACATGCCTGGATGAACGAAAGTGGTTAAAATAGTACGGTGGGGCCCAGGGCCACTCACGGTAGACCTTTCAGCCGTCCTAACCACTTTCAGACATCGGGACAAGAACGAGCGGCGTAATCGGCAGGCGAAGGGATCAACTACATACACAAATGAGTATGTATGCAAGCCACATACAACAGTCCTCAGAGCCATTCCATCTAAAAGAAATAGAAATATTGCAACGCCATACGGCAAGATTCAAATATCCTAGATAGAGATAATAATTTAGGATAGCTCCTCATACAACAAACATCAGAGTACCAGGCGGAAGCGGAAAACAAGATCCGAGTACGGATAAGAAGCAAATCGGCATAAGATTCCCCATAAATAAACACATCCCGCCCACAAATCTCACGGATCCCCGTTCCCAGAATCTCTACACCGAACGATCGTTGCCAACATCATCTGTCGCTTCCACCCAGTATCCATCTTGCGGGTACACCTGTTCATCTGAATCAAGCAATTTATCGTGTGAGACCCTAGGGGTACTCAGCAAGTCTTTATTCCGCTAAAGGGGACACAACCTGGGGTGACGCAATTGCAGCAAAAGATAATACCTAACAATTCTACAGATACTCGCTAACCTTCCGCCTAACCAATGATAGACGGAAGTCCGTGAATTAAGAACAACAGTTATAATAGTATAATTAACAGATCCATCCTCCTCCTCGCTTACCAACGAGGAAGCGGACGAACAACCCCCATCATCCGTTGGCAGTTTTATTAACCATTCCATGAGTATTGCACTATTTACTAGTCAAGTACTTAGTCAAATTAAGAGCGGTACTTTAGTTATACTTGTCTATGATCGAGAAACTGTGCTCCAAGTCATCCATAACCGCGGACATGGCTTTCAGAAAGATTTACCCAGCAGGGGTGCACGAATAGCAACACACACTCGATCAACCTCGGAAAAACCAACTCAAAACCCAACGAGGCATTCACGACAAAGCGATCACAGGATTCAGAAATATTTCAGGGGGCCACCCCATTAAGCTACCCGCAACGAAGTTGGCCGGCTCCGAGACGGACCCAAGGTTTGTGTGGACGGCGGTAAACGACTGGGAACCCGAAAATGTGACTGGGCTTGTCGATACAGTGAAAACGTGTCACGATCCAAAACAGTACAGGTGCTCCTCGCACAATCTTAAATAAAGCAGTAACATGGCATAAGTACAGGATAGTAATAAAGCCCCAAACTAATTGTGGCCCCAAGAAATAAGAATGAATCAAGCTCTGGCTCAAGGGGGTCCATAAGGCCTCCCGGATGTGGATAGTGCGAATAGTCAAGGAACAGGAATCAAGTACTGGGGGTCCTACGGGACACAAGTGAGCATGAAAAACCAAATAGCAGATATTGCTCACCGGTGCCTCTTTCATTAGTGATCCCATTACTACTCAGGTTATGTTGTTTAGGTACCTCATTGTCCATCAGACACTCACATACCCTACACATGCTTTTCAACGACTCGCATGGCTCAAACAACTCCTGTGGTAATGGCTCATGGGATGGAGGAACAAGCTTCGGTGGGGTTTAAAAGTAAGGCTATGCAGTACTTGGGATTCAATTTAATGCAATCGCGACTCAATGATGCAAGAATAAGATAGAGGCAATAGGTACTGTATGTATGCAAGCATGTGGTAGTGCTTTCCTGGCAGCTCAGTTGAAGCGAGGGATGGATCTGGGTAGTACTCCTGTGATTCCTGGTAATTCTCCTGTTGGGCGTCTATTCGACGAAGAACCAAACAAACAAGGGCCAACATAAATAAAGTGCGCAAGCATATGAATTAAAATGTGACAAACAAACAAGCATGCCATGATGAATGATGCACAATTTACATGGCATTAAAGTAGCATGGCAAGGGTGAGGTGGGGATACAAGAAATAAAGCTTTTTGTTATTTATTTAACCAAGTTTTATTGTCATAAACAGTTCAGATTTTGAATAATGACATGATGCATGCTTCAATTCAGAACAAGGACTGCATAAATAGAACGGGCTCGTCGCGCTGATCGATTTAGACATATTATTTGCCAAATTTGGAGTTGTAGAATTAAAGTTATTAATTAATTAAGGAAAAGGGCATTTTGTTGTAATTTGAATCATCTCGAAAATTTAAAGTGCTCAAACATTATTTTGAATGGCATATTTGAATTCCTCACATTTTCTGATTCCAAAACATATATTATTTGTATTATTTGGATTTATATTTGAAAAGTTATTTAAATCTGATTTGAATTTGAATTTAAACCAATTTTGGAAAAGGTTTAATTAAAACAGACATCAGGCAAACTTTTGTTACTCAGCTCATCCCAGCCATAGCCACTGACGGGTGGGACCAAACGGACTGGGCCACGCGCTCAGGAAAACCTTTTTCCACCGGGCTCTGGCTAGCCCACGCGGTTGACAAGCAGGCCCAGCGGCTACGGCCCACGTGCCAGGGGTGGAGATTGCAGCGACTGACAGGTGGGGGCAAGCTGGACCGCGGGTTGAGGTTAATGTTCCCCGGGTGCCTTTTCGTTAAACTGCCACTGCGGCTGACAAGTCGGACCTCTAGGAGCGCGGGTTGAGGAAGTCAAAAAGGTGGGGGGTTAAGTGCAAAGTGTCAACGCGCACTGTTTATCTGCTTTCTTTGAAACATCTGACGGAAAAGCGGAGCGCGGCGACAGAGCGGCGTGACGGGGGCTCGATCCCGCGTCGCGGGCGCGCACGCTGCGGGTGTTAGCCAGTGCGGCTGGCTCGGGGAGTTATTAGGAGGGGGTTTGGGCCTAGGTAAGGCTCGTTGCGGCGTGGGAAACCGGGAGACACCGGCGAGCTCTGGCGCACGGCGGGCGTTCGGCGAAACAAGCGGCGGCACTAGACGGCGACAGCGAATCGGAGGGTGTCAGGGAGGGAGAGATGCGTACCGCGGGGAGATTGGCGGTGCCAGATCGGAGCGAGGCGCGGTGGATCGTTGACGAGGCAGAAGCTCCGGCGATCTAGGGTTTCGGGGAGCGGCGAGGTTCTGGCGGTCCTGGGGCTTCTCGTCCATGTCAGCGCGTACAGGGAGCAGTAGGGCGGTCTTCTCGGTCGCCCAGGCCACCTCCACGACGTGCCGGCCAGCTAGAACGAGGGGGAAGCAGGGGTAGACGGCGGCGACTGGCGGCAGAGCTAGGCGACGGTGGAGAAGAAAAAGAGGAGAGAAGGCAGGCACGGGCGGATCTGAGAGAGACGGAGGAGGCGTGTGGGAGGAGGAAAAATGAGGGAGAGGGAGGAGGGGCAGCCGTGGCAGGGGTAGATAAAGGTGGCTCGGTTGTCACCTTTTTCTTCCTCCTCACGTGCTGGCTCGGGCTGGGGGAAGGTAGGGCACGGTAGGGGGAGGCTCCAGGTGGACCAGGGTGAGGGGGAGGCACAGCAGCTGGGGCCAGCATGGCAGATAGGGAGAAGAGAAAGAGAGGAGGGTAGAGCTTGGTTAGGGCTAGGTTTAGGCATGGGCTCGGTTAGGGTTTTGTTTAGGGTTGGGGTAGGTAGCTGGGGTGTGGGCCAGGGAGAGAGAGGGGGTCAGGTGGCCCTCATGGTAGAGAGAGATAGAGAGAGAGAGAGAGAGGTGAGGTTAATGTTAGGGTTTAGTGTAGAATTAGGGTTAGACGAAATTAAAGGGAGATAGATAGGTTAGATTTTATTAGTTATTTAGGTTTTAAAATTTGTTTAAGAGACCATACCAATAGGAAGGTGGAGCTTGATCTAGCATAAGTTAAGGTGGGAGAGAAACCAAGAAAGAAAGAGAGAGAAAAGAGATATGTGGAATGAGTCGCATGCATGGATAAAATAAAATAAAAGAAAAAGATGTGGATGAGAATATGGGGATGGTGGAATGGATGGAGATGATCCACAAAGAAAATACCCATTAAAACAAAAGAAAAACCAATGAGATAAAAGGTGGTGGTACCTTTGCATGGCCCATGCAAAATAATAAGTGCCATGATTAATTTTGTGAAAACAATAATAATGATATGGCATTATTCTTATGCATTCCCAAGAAGTGGGAATAAAGTCCAAGCAAAAGATAAGTAGGATTAGATCCACCCCAAACCACATGAGCTAGAATAAAAATATCAAAAGAAAAAGAAATACAAGCTCATGGTTAATGGGATGGTGGAATTATAAGGTGGTGAAAAGAAAGGTGGTGGAGTTGAAATAAAAGATATGCCCCCAACTCAACTTGGGCATTTAGACAATATATCAATAACCAAATACAATATCAAGAGGCAAATACAATTAATAGTGCATATGAGAGAAGAACCAAAGAACCAGGGTTTTATATGATGCTCAAATGCAAGGTGGCATGATGACATGAGCATGATATAATTATGATGCAACAATTGTATATAGGAAGTAGCCAATATCTTACTAGAACAAGTAGCATTACAATTGTTAGACAATTGGGATGCTTCAACTCTCCCCCACTAAATAGGAATCTCGCCCCGAGATTCTAGGAAGAAGAAGACTCAAAGAGGGTAGGGTACTTGGCACGGAGCTCATCTTCGCGTTCCCAGGTGGCTTCATCAACGGAATGGTGCGACCACTGCACCTTGCAGAACTTGATGGACTTGTTGCGAGTCCTTCTTTCTGCGACTTCAAGGATTTTTGTGGGGTGTTCTTGATAAGAAAGGTCTTCTTGGAGATTGATGAGTTCATGGTCCCCGGTCCTGCCGGGATCCTTGAAGCACTTCTTGAGTTGAGAGATGTGAAAAACGTCATGGACTTTGAGTTGTTCAGGGAGCTCAAGAGCATAAGCAACTTCTCCTCTTCTTCCACGAATTTTGAAAGGACCGATGTATCTAGGGGCTAGCTTTCCTTTGATACCAAAACGGTGCGTGCCTCTCATGGGAGTGACACGAAGGTAAACGAGATCACCAGGGACATACTCCATGTCCGTGTGCTTTCTATCATAATTGCTCTTCTGACAACTTTGAGCAATCTTCAGATTTTCAAGAATGATGTGAACTTTCTCCTCCGCTTGAGTTACAATGTCGGGGCCAAACAATATTGTTTCACCTGCGCCCGACCAACCAATCGGAGTTCTGCATTTGCGACCATAGAAAGCCTCAAATGGTGCCATCTTTAGACTTTTCTGGAAGCTGTTGTTGTAAGAGAATTCAGCATAAGGAATACATTCTTCCCACTTCATGCCAAAAGAGATAACGCAAGCACGGAGCATATCTTCCAGAATCTGATTGATCCTTTCAACTTTTCCTTGCGACTGAGGGTGGTAAGCTATGCTGAAGTTTAATTTTGTTCCCAAAGCATTTTGGAAACTTCCCCAGAACTTGGAAGTGAAGATGCTTCCACGGTCTGAATTGATCTCAAGAGGGACTCCATACAGAGAGACAATTCTGTTGATATAGAGCTCAGCCAACTGAATTGCAGAAATTGTTTCCTTGACTGGAAAGAAGTGAGCTACTTTGGAAAGCCTGTCAATGACAACAAAGATTACATTGGTTCCCTTCTGCGATATTGGAAAACCAGTGATGAAGTCCATCTCTACTTTCTCCCATTTCCATTCCGGAGGCTTCAATGGCTGTAGAAGACCGGAAGGTTTCTGATGGACAGCTTTAACTCTACGACAGACATCACACTCCGAGACATACTTGGCACAATATTGTTTCAAACCAGGCCAGCAATATTGTGTTTTCAATTCCATGTACATCTTAGTGCTGCCAGGGTGGATAGAAAGAACAGAATCATGCGCCTCCTTGAGAACTTGCTCTCTTAAACCCGGGTAGTTCAGAACAAACATCCGGTGTTCAAAGAAAAGAGTGCCTTGGTCGTCTGCGTGGAAAGACTCATACTTCGGAAGCTGAATGTTGGAGATGATCTTTTTAGTGTAAGGATCACCAAGTTGAATGGAACGGACCTTTTCTTCCAAGAGAGGTGTTGCCAGAAGATTCAGAAGATACCCTTGATCCACAATTTCAAGGTTGAGCTTGCGGAATTCCTCGCACAAGAGAGGCTGTTGTTCTTCCACCATGAGGTTGTTGACATAAGCTTTTCGGCTGAGAGCATCTGCCATGACATTGGCTTTGCCCGGGGTGTAGTTGATGGTCAAATAGAAATCATTGATTGTTTCAATCCACCTCCTCTGACGAAGGTTGAGATCAGGTTGTGTGAAGATATACTTCAGACTCTTGTGATCAGAAAAGATCTCACAACGGTTGCCCAGCAAGTAATGCCTCCATACTTTCAAAGCAAAGACAACTGCTGCGAGTTCGAGGTCATGTGTAGGATAGTTGATCTCATGCGTCTTCAATTGTCGAGAGTCATAAGCAACAACTTGCTTTTCTTGCATAAGGACCGCACCCAATCCTTGCAATGAGGCATCACAGAATATCTGGAAAGGCTTTGATGTATCTGGAGGAACCAAGACTGGTGTGGAAGTGAGCTTCTCTTTGAGTGTTTCAAAGCTTGCTTGACATGCAGGAGTCCAAAGGTATTTCTTGCCTTTCTTGAGGAGATCGGTAAGAGGCTTCGCAATCTTTGAGAAATTTTGAACGAAGCGATGGCAGTAACTGGCCAAACCAAGGAAACTCCGGACTTCTTTGACATTTATGGGTGGAAGCCAGTCCATAATTGTCTTAATAGTTTCTGGGTTGACGGCAATGCCCTTGGCAGAGATGACGTGACCAAGGTAGGTGACTTGGGGCAGCCAAAACTCACACTTGGAGAACTTTGCGTATAGGCGGTTCTCACGAAGCTTGTTTAGGACACACCGAAGGTGTTCTTCATGTTCTTCCTTAGACTTAGAATAGACTAGAATGTCATCCAAATAGACCACAACGAACTTGTCAAGATACTCCATGAAAACCGAGTTCATAAGCCTCAAGAAGGTGGCAGGTGCATTGGTGAGGCCGAAAGACATGACCGTGTACTCATACATGCCATAACGGGTGGTGAAGGCTGTTTTAGGAACATCTTCCTTGCGGATCTTGATTTGATGATAACCACTTCTCAATCAAGCTTAGAGAATACCACAGCTCCAGCTAGCTGATCGAAGAGATCATTAATCCGCAGAAGGGGATATTTATTCTTGATTGTTTTAGCATTGAGTGCCCGATAGTCAACACAAAGTCTATCAGTCTTGTCTCGCTTCTTCACAAAGATGGTTGGGCTACCCCAAGAAGAAGTACTATGCTGAATGAAACCCAACTTCTCTTGTTCATCCAACTGACGTTTGAGTTATGCCAACTCAGCAGGACCCATTTTATAAGGCCGCTTGGAAATAGGAGTGGTACCAGGTTCAAGTTCAATGACAAACTCAACCTCACGATCCGGAGGCATACCTGGCAATTCTTCAGGAAAGACATCTGGGAACTCACAGACTACAGGAACACTCTGAATACCTTCCATAGCATCATCATTCAGAGCCGCCAAAGAATAAAGCTGAATTGCAGGAGTCAGACTTGGAGAATAGACTATATGGCCTTCAGGAATTTTCAGAGAAACCGAACGTTTAGCACAATCAATCACAGCTGCATTTGCTGTCAACCAATCCGTCCCAAGATAACATCAATATCAGAATTTCCCAGAATAATTAAGGAAGCCGGAAACGAAGAACCACCAATCTCAATTTGATTGTTATGGCTGATATGAGCAGCCCTCATGTTTGACCCAGGAGATTGTACCACAAGACGATGCAATAAAGGAACCATAGCCAGATCTTTCTCATGAGAAAACTTGTGAGAAAAAAAAGAATGCGAAGCACCAGAATCAAACAAAACTCGTGCAGGAACTGAGTTAACAGGAAGCATACCCATGACAACTCCAGGTGCATGCTCAGCTTGAGCGGCGTTGACACAGTTGGCACGAGCAACCGTAGACCCAGGCTTGGTGTTGATGTTGAGAGCCCGAGGTGGAGGTGCACGAATCATAGGAGCACTTGCTGCAGGTCTTGGAGGTGCTGGTGGAAGAGCTTTGTTGTTCATTGGACAATTCCAGTGCTGATGCCCAGTGTTTCCACAAGTATAGCAAGCACCAGGTGGACGTGGAGCAACGTAGCCAGGGACTCCGCCAGGCGCTCCAGGGTAGTTGTGGTTGTAGCCCCTGGGAGCCGTAGTGAAGGAGTTTGGTAGCCTTGGTGCGTAGCTTGACGGTCTTGGTGGAGCAGGGAGCGATGGTGGGGTGTTAGGAACCCAGACACGACGCTTAGAAGGAGTTGTCATAGCAGAAGAGCTTGTTGTATCACGGCTGTGTTTCTTTGACTCCTCAAGCACTTGCCTACTTGCTTCTTCCTGCAAAGCTGTGTGTTGGAGTTCCAGAAAAGATGCCGGCCTTGCATGAGTGATTGCATATTTGATGGAAGCATTGAGGCCTTGCCGAAACCTCTTTTGCTTCTTCTTGTCATCAGAGATCTCATCGCCACCATAACGAGACAGGTTCATGAAGTTTCTGATGTAGGTGTTGACATTGTCAGTGCCCTGCTTGAGGTGGAGAAACACTTCCTTCATCCTTTCCATGACAATTTCTGACAGATATTGCTCTTTGAAAGCAGTAGTGAACCGCTCCCAAGTAGGCTGAAAACCAGAAAGATCTGCCTTGAGGTAATTTTCCCACCAGAGAGCTGCATCTCCCTTCAGAAGGTGAGTAGCACACTTGACCCATTCTTGCTCGCGAACATCCGTAGTCATCAGCAACCTTGACACTTCACGAAGCCAATCATCCGCATCAAGTGGCTGATCAGACACCTCAAATTGGCGTGGGTTGAACTTGAGAAAACTCTTGATGTCTCCTCGCTTGGGAGGTGGAGGTAGCGGAACAAACTCATTCCTCCTCACGCTTTCCTCGAAGCGCTGCTGGTTCTGCTGCATAGTGCCCAAAGCATTTGCAATACTTGCCAAAGCAGCCCCAAGTTCAGGTGGTATGTCCTCCTCAGAACGGCGTGGTGGTGCCATCCTGTGATTGATATAAAACACAAGTCAGTACTATAATGGAGAATGATAATAATCCAAAATAATACCAAAATGGAATTAATCAAGATTAAAGAATGCAATTCACTAAGATGATATTATAATATCAACAAAGTTCCAGGCAACTAGAAGATATTAAGCATAACGCACGCGACTGAACAAGGAGTGTGGTACACAACTAACAAAGAAATTTTTTCCTCAAATTTCGACATTAAAATACCACTATATGCGCAAAACAACTTAACGAATCAAGATTAGTAACTCTACTAGTTCAATATACAAAAGCAAATGATAAAAGTAGTGGTATGGTTGCGACTCCATCCTGCACTCAAATCATTACTCCGCACATGAATCAGTAAAACACATATCCCAACACCTTCTTCTTAGATGAACCTAAAGATTGGTAACTACGAAAAAGAACACCCCAACAAGATAACGTCGGATAACAAAGAGTAAGATAGATCGCATCGGTATACAGCGAACCAGATAGATCGCGTCAGTTAACAAAGGCCTGTCGGTATGGAATGTACCAACAGTAGATAACCAAAAGGCAGACAGTGATAACATCTGGATGCAACAAATAGACAAGGAATTCACACACACACACACAACCTATGGTACTACGGAACCCAGAACACGTGAATCCTAGTTTGAATTTTAGAAGAGGATTGAAAACGTTACACTTCCTTACTAGAAAAGGGTGGGCGGGTGGGTAAGAAGAAAAATGGAAGCGGTCCTACTCTCACGTTTTGTTTTTCCCTAGTATACATAACTACCAAATATTTGCTAGACTGACAACGACCATTTTGGCTGAGACCCTGAAGGGCGGGATGGCTCTGATACCAATTGTAACTACCTCGGTGAATTACGCTCTTAGTTACATGCCTGGATGAACGAAAGTGGTTAAAATAGTACGCTGGGGCCCAGGGCCACTCACGGTAGACCTTTCGGCCGTCCTAACCACTTTCAGACATCGGGACAAGAACGAGCGGCGTAATCGGCAGGCGAAGGGATCAACTACATACACAAATGAGTATGTATGCAAGCCACATACAACAGTCCTCAGAGCCATTCCATCTAAAAGAAATAGAAATATTGCAACGCCATACGGCAAGATTCAAATATCCTAGATAGAGATAATAATTTAGGATAGCTCCTCATACAACAAACATCAGAGTACCAGGCGGAAGCGGAAAACAAGATCCGAGTACGGATAAGAAGCAAATCGGCATAAGATTCCCCATAAATAAACACATCCCGCCCACAAATCTCACGGATCCCCGTTCCCAGAATCTCTACACCGAACGATCGTTGCCAACATCATCTGTCGCTTCCACCCAGTATCCATCTTGCGGGTACACCTGTTCATCTGAATCAAGCAATTTATCGTGTGAGACCCTAGGGGTACTCAGCAAGTCTTTATTCCGCTAAAGGGGACACAACCTGGGGTGACGCAATTGCAGCAAAAGATAATACCTAACAATTCTACAGATACTCGCTAACCTTCCGCCTAACCAATGATAGACGGAAGTCCGTGAATTAAGAACAACAGTTATAATAGTATAATTAACAGATCCATCCTCCTCCTCGCTTACCAACGAGGAAGCGGACGAACAACCCCCATCATCCGTTGGCAGTTTTATTAACCATTCCATGAGTATTGCACTATTTACTAGTCAAGTACTTAGTCAAATTAAGAGCGGTACTTTAGTTATACTTGTCTATGATCGAGAAACTGTGCTCCAAGTCATCCATAACCGCGGACATGGCTTTCAGAAAGATTTACCCAGCAGGGGTGCACGAATAGCAACACACACTCGATCAACCTCGGAAAAACCAACTCAAAACCCAACGAGGCATTCACGACAAAGCGATCACAGGATTCAGAAATATTTCAGGGGGCCACCCCATTAAGCTACCCGCAACGAAGTTGGCCGGCTCCGAGACGGACCCAAGGTTTGTGTGGACGGCGGTAAACGACTGGGAACCCGAAAATGTGACTGGGCTTGTCGATACAGTGAAAACGTGTCACGATCCAAAACAGTACAGGTGCTCCTCGCACAATCTTAAATAAAGCAGTAACATGGCATAAGTACAGGATAGTAATAAAGCCCCAAACTAATTGTGGCCCCAAGAAATAAGAATGAATCAAGCTCTGGCTCAAGGGGGTCCATAAGGCCTCCCGGATGTGGATAGTGCGAATAGTCAAGGAACAGGAATCAAGTACTGGGGGTCCTACGGGACACAAGTGAGCATGAAAAACCAAATAGCAGATATTGCTCACCGGTGCCTCTTTCATTAGTGATCCCATTACTACTCAGGTTATGTTGTTTAGGTACCTCATTGTCCATCAGACACTCACATACCCTACACATGCTTTTCTACGACTCGCATGGCTCAAACAACTCATGTGGTAATGGCTCATGGGATGGAGGAACAAGCTTCGGTGGGGTTTAAAAGTAAGGCTATGCAGTACTTGGGATTCAATTTAATGCAATCGCGACTCAATGATGCAAGAATAAGATAGAGGCAATAGGTACTGTATGTATGCAAGCATGTGGTAGTGCTTGCCTGGCAGCTCAGTTGAAGCGAGGGATGGATCTGGGTAGTACTCCTGTGATTCCTGGTAATTCTCCTGCTGGGCGTCTATTCGACGAAGAACCAAACAAACAAGGGCCAACATAAATAAAGTGCGCAAGCATATGAATTAAAATGCAACAAACAAACAATCATGCCATGATGAATGATGCACAATTTACATGGCATTAAAGTAGCATGGCAAGGGTGAGGTGGGGATACAAGAAATAAAGCTTTTTGTTGATTATTTAACCAAGTTTTATTGTCATAAACAGTTCAGATTTTGAATAATGACATGATGCATGCTTCAATTCAGAACAAGGACTGCATAAATAGAACGGGCTCGTCGCGCTGATCGATTTAGACATATTATTTGCCAAATTTGGAGTTGTAGAATTAAAATTATTAATTAATTAAGGAAAAGGGCATTTTGTTGTAATTTGAATCATCTCGAAAATTTAAAGTGCTCAAACATTATTTTGAATGGCATATTTGAATTCCTCACATTTTTCTGATTCCAAAACATATATTATTTGTATTATTTGGATTTATATTTGAAAAGTTATTTAAATCTGATTTGAATTTGAATTTAAACCAATTTTGGAAAAGGTTTAATTAAAACAGACATCAGGCAAACTTTTGTTACTCAGCTCGTCCCAGCCATAGCCACTGACAGGTGGGACCAAACGGACTGGGCCACGCGCTCAGGAAAACCTTTTTCCACCGGGCTCTGGCTAGCCCACGCGGTTGACAAGCGGGCCCAGCGGCTACGGCCCACGTGCCAGGGGTGGAGATTGCAGCGACTGACAGGTGGGGGCAGGCTGGACCGCGGGTTGAGGTTAAGGTTCCCCGGGTGCCTTTTCGTTAAACTGCCACTGCGGCTGACAGGTGGGACCTCTAGGAGCGCGGGTTGAGGAAGTCAAAAAGGTGGGGGGTTAAGTGCAAAGTGTCAACGCGCACTGTTTATCTGCTTTCTCTGAAACATCTGACCGAAAGGCGGAGCGCGGTGACAGAGCGGCGTGACGGGGGCTCGATCCCGCGTCGCGGGCGCGCGCGCTGCGGGTGGTAGCCAGTGCGGCTGGCTCGGGGAGTTGTTAGGAGGGGGTTTGGGCCTAGGGAAGGCTCGTTGCGGCGTGGGAAACCGGCAAACACCGGCGAGCTCTGGCGCACGGCGGGCGTTCGGCGAAACGAGCGGCGGCGCTAGACGGCGACAGCGAATCGGAGGGTGTCAGGGAGGGAGAGATGCGTACCGCAGGCAGATTGGCGGTGCCAGATCGGGGCGAGGCGCGGTGGATCGTTGATGAGGCAGGAGCTCCGGCGATCTAGGGTTTCGGGGAGCGGCGAGGTTCTGGCGGTCCTGGGCTTCTCGTCCACGTCGGCGCATACAGGGAGCAGCAGGGCGGTCTTCTCGGTCGCCCAGGCCACCTCCACGACGTGCCGGCCGGCTAGAACGAGGGGGAAGCAGGGGTAGACGGTGGCGACTGGCGACAGAGCTGGGCGACGGTGGAGAAGAAAAAGAGGAGAGCAGGCAGGCTCGGGCAGATCTGAGAGAGACGGAGGAGGCGTGTGGGAGGAGGAAAATGAGGGAGAGGGAGGAGGGGCAGCCGTGGCAGGGGTAGATAAAGGTGGCTCAGTTGTCACCTTTTTCTTCCTCCTCACGTGCTGGCTCGGGTTGGGGGAAGGTAGGGCACGACAGGGGGAGGCTGCAGGTGGACCAGGGTGAGGGGGAGGCGCAGCAGCTGGGGCCAGCATGGCAGGTAGGGAGACGAGAAAGAGAGGAGGGTAGAGCTCGGTTAGGGCTAGGTTTAGGCATGGGCTCGGTTAGGGTTTTGTTTAGGGTTGGGGTAGGTAGCTGGGGTGTGGGCCAGGGAGAGAGAGGGGGTCAGGTGGCCCTCATGGTAGAGAGAGAGATAGAGAGAGAGTGGTGAGGTTAATGTTAGGGTTTAGTGTAGAATTAGGGTTAGACGAAATTAAAGGGAGATAGATAGGTTAGATTTTATTAGGTATTAAGGTTTTAAAATTTGTTTAAGAGACCATACCAATAGGAAGGTGGAGCTTGATCTAGCATAAGTTAAGGTGGGAGAGAAACCAAGAAAGAAAGAGAGAGAAAAGAGATATGTGGAATGAGTCGCATGCATGGATAAAATAAAATAAAAGAAAAAGATGTGGATGAGAATATGGGGATGGTGGAATGGATGGAGATGATCCACAAAGAAAAGACCCATTAAAACAAAAGAAAAACCAATGAGATAAAAGGTGGTGGTACCTTTGCATGGCCCATGCAAAATAATAAGTGCCATGATTAATTTTGTGAAAACAATAATAATGATATGGCATTATTCTTATGCATTCCCAACAAGTGGAAATAAAGGCCAAGCAAAAGATAAGTAGGATTAGATCCACCCCAAACCACATGAGCTAGAATAAAAATATCAAAAGGAAAAGAAATACAAGCTCATGGTTAATGGGATGGTGGAATTATAAGGTGGTGAAAAGAAAGGTGTTGGAGTTGAAATAAAAGATATGCCCCCAACTCAACTTGGGCATTTAGACAATATATCAATAACCAAATACAATATCAAGAGGCAAATACAATTAATAGTGCATATGAGAGAAGAACCAAAGAACCAGGGTTTTATATGATGCTCAAATGCAAGGTGGCATGATGACATGAGCATGATATAATTATGATGCAACAATTGTATATAGGAAGTAGCCAATATCTTACTAGAACAAGTAGCATTACAATTGTTAGGCAATTGGGATGCTACACATATCCTCTTAGTTGTGTCACTTTAACCTTAATCACTTAAAGATGCTTATGATAGGGGCAATGAGAGCTGAAAGCAATTAAGTACCATAATTTTTGGAAGTTCTTTATAAAACTTGAATCTCTGCTTCCTTCTATGAAGGCCTTTCTTCCTCCATTATATTGAGTCTCCACCTTCTATCTTTATGCACCTACTTTGAGAGCATAGTGGCCATTCTTAGTTCTATGTGCATTGTCCCAAGACTTGTTGATTGATGCATACCTTGATATTGCTTGTTTTAAAATATTTGTATCTAGTCACTCTTATGAACTTTGAAGGTGTCCTATGCATTTATATTTGCTACTCTATGAGGGACAAGTTGAATGCTACTATGCTATGTTTTCTTTATGTGAAACAAAGAAACGTCTTGCAAAGCGTTGTTATTCATGAATCTTGTTTGTGCCTTTTCATGTTGCAACCTAATTTCTTTGTCTTATTGCTAGAACTTTTTCTTTCATGTTATGATTGAAGTACTATGATCCCAGCATTGAATGTTTTACAAATACTTTGATCAAGTTTATGATGGTGCATGTCACCTCAAAAAACATTCTTTCTTTTTATCACTTACCTACTCGAGGACGAGAAGGAGTTAAGCTTGGGGATGTTGATACATTGCAAATGTACCTATAATTTTTGATGTTCCATGCTTGGTTTTATCTACTTTATTGTGTTTCGTCCACACTTTAGAGTACTTTTCATATGATTTCTTGGACTAACCTATTAACAAGAGCCATAGTGCCAGCTGCCTGTTTTCTGCTGTTTTTGGTTCCAGGAAAGTCAGAAAATGAATATTCTCGGAATTGGACGGGACAAAAGTCAAAGTCAATAGTTTACAGAGGGACACATGGAGCTAGAGTACGAGATGGACAGGGGCTGGGGCCCGGCCACACCACCTGGCCGCGCGGCCAGGCTTGGCCCGCGCCAGGCATCCCCTCGGCCTCTCCTTCCGCCTATATATTGCCTCTGATACGGAAACCCTGAGTACCCAATCAGAAATCCACGAAAAGTTCTGTTGCGCCGCTGCCACCGAAGGGGAGATTCGGGGGACAGAAAGTCTTTGTTTCGGCACCCTGTCGGGATGGGGAAGTGCCCCCGAAGCCATCTCCATCGACCTCCACCACCATCTCCATCACCGTTGCTGATTCCCATGATGATGAGGGACTAGTTCTTCCTCGAGGCTAAGGGTTCTACTGGTAGCTATGTGTTCATATCCCTCTCTATGCATGATCATATTGTGATCATGAGCTTTGTAATCAAGTGCTTTAATAGATCTCTGCTCTCCCCATGTGTGTGAAAGTGACAGCGTGCACAACATGGTGGCACTTAGGCTAGAGATTACAAATACTTGTTGTGAGTTATATTTGGAGTTGGATGTTTCTATAAAATTGTGGTGTTTGTTGGAACCATATAGTGATCAAGGTGACAGTGTGGGGTTATCTAGATGGGGAAAGCAAACTTTGAGGAGTGATGTTATAGCCCTACCATGGATTAGAGTGTCCAACCGGAGAGTAGTTCAGAGTAGTATCATAAAGAGAAGATATTTATATGAGAGTGTTCACTAGTGAAAGTATGATCCCTAGGCCTTGTTTCTTAGCATTGAAACACCATTTGCAACTAGATCTGTTACATGTTTCCTTGCTTCCATCTTTATTTCAGTTTGCCTTTAGTCTCTTCCATGCCATCAAGCTATTTTCTAGCATCGTTATCCTTTATCTATACCACTTGTATTTCACTATATCTTCGCCGAACTAGTGCATCTATACACCTGACAAGTGTATTGGGTGTGTTGGGGACACAAGAGACTTCTTGTATCTTGATTGCAGGGTTGCTTGAGAAGGAATACCTTTGACCACTTCCTCCCTGAGTTCGATGAACCTTGGGTAATCCACTTAAGGGAAAACTTGCTGTTGTTCTACAAACCAGGCAGGCAGGCAGAACATTAGGCCTATGCATCCGCTGATTCTTGCTGAGGCTTTGGAGAAGCCCCACCTTGTTGATGCCATGTATGTGGCTGAGCGGATGGGGATGCACCACCTCATGGCTCTCCAGTGCTCATATGACTCTAAAGTGGTGAAGCAGTTCTTTTCCACTTTGGTTATTTGTGGAGATGAGTATTGCACTATGAAGTGGATGACTCGTGACAAGCCTATGACTGCTGATTTCCGTGTGTTTGCTGAGGTGCTTGGGTACTCGTTCCGCAGCAGGGATAGGGCCAGTGGTCATCGCATCATCACTTAACTAAAGCCCCATAAAGATGCAGTTCTCTCTCCTTGCACGATGGATAATGCCATTGTGGGCACTGTCGTGGTGGTGTCATGGTAGATGCCATGGATAGGCTAAAGGTGGGGCCAATATGCACTAGAGGAATCTAGGGAGGGATTGTGTGGTTATTCCACACACAGATGCTTTGTATTCTCCAAGTTCACCGAGTTTACAGATCCTCCTTGATCTATGTTGGGGAGTGGAGGAAGAAGAATCTCTCTTACTCTCGCCACTACTTTCTCCCAATGATCATTCCACTCGTCGCGCGCCCCTTCTACAGAGGTCCTAGCGCTCCTTATAAAGGGGAGGCTAGGTTACCAGTTAGGGCATACGTGGAGGCATATTCCTGGGAATATGCCTCTCCCAAAATAGCAAACCGACCGGGTCACCTTTTCCCTTCGTAAGCCATGCAGAGGCTACGCAACCCTCTGTGGTTCCAGCGTCAGCCGACATAGGCTACGTCACCTTTGTCGGCCACGCCATGCTGGTCCTTCCCCCTACCTGCTTTGCTCACGCTCTAGCACACAGAGACCACCTTTTGACCAGCGGGATACCTTCCTTCTCTTGCAAGCCTGATATAACCTAGCTTAGGCCTGGTTAATCCAGCCCCGTGGGTACCTGCAGTCAAGTTACAAAGAGCCTGCCGACATACGATATACGTCGGCCGGGACGCGGTCAGGCGGACACCCTCCGGGCCGGGTTACTCCGTAAGTCGGCCTTCCTTGAGGTGACCCGGCCAGCTTGCGCTTTGACCTTGCCATACCTCGGCTAACTCGGCCTCTCTACCCCGGCGTGACCCTACCCGGGGTATCCCCCCAACATTAGTCCCCGAAGCTGGTGCGGTTTTAGCAACTTCAGCTGCTAAGGCCATGGCAGGTTCAATGTACCAAGCTTTTTTCTCCCCTTTTCGAGTTACCCTGTAGTTCGGATCTCGTGGCCTAGCTTTCCCTTGGCACATTCCGAGTTATTACTCGCTGGCCGGGTTACACTTCAGTTTTCCGTGTTAGCCTTCCTTCTCTCGTACACTTCCCCACGTCCTACGTGGAGAGTAATCATCATTTTGCCTCATTTTAAGGGCCAGCGCCAGTTACAGTACCGCATCGGTTACTGCACTCATTGTCAGGGTTACTGCTACAAACGCCACGTCGTGGCTGCCTCCTCATTAACTGTATCACCACGTCGCATCGTGGGATCCTTGTTCCCTGTGGCCCTTCATGTGGCTTGCTTCTGATTGGCTGACCCGGCAAATACATGGCCACACCGTGTGGCTACGATGCACTGTCTGATCCCACTATCCTTCGCTAGGGCATGGTTAAATAGGGGAGAGGGCGCACCCCTTGGCTGTTTTTCCCCTTCTCGCGCCCCTCTGCCCATCTGCTCTTTCTTCTTCCTTGCGACAGCGCCGCCTCCACCGCTTCTGCTTAGCACTTCCACCGCCGCGCCTTGCTTCTGTGCTTCTTCGCATTAGCCTCGATGCCACTCCCGTGCTGCTTCACCGCCACGGGGCCGCGCCAATCCAAACCACCTCTGATTGGGCCGGTGAGGATAGCGATTTGGAGATGACAGAGGAGGAGCTTGCCGTCGTCGAGGAAGAGGAGATGGAGGAGGAAGGTGAGGTGCAGGAGCGTGGTGCCTGGGCCGGCTCGTGGGTGTGCCAAGATGACCTTGATTGGCTTTATCGCACCCGCTGCATCCCCGAAGGCGTAATCTCCCGCCTTGCCTCCGAAGAAATTGCTCCCTCACCCATTCCGGGTGAGTTCGTCATCTTCCTCTCCCACTTCTAGCGCGGCTTCGGCCTGCCAGTTAGCGATTTCTTTCATGATCTTACCAACACATATGAGCTCCAACCTCATCATCTTCCGTCGAACGCCATTACTTCCCTCTCCTCCTTCGCATCTGGCATAGAAGGATACCTCGGCTTGTGGCCCACTAAGGAGCTTTGGATCCGATTCTTCGCTCTTCAGAAGAACGTCATTTCGGATAAGACTATTGCCACTGTCGACAAGTTGCCCACCCAGTGCGGCACCGCTTCCATCTCTCCCCACAAGAATTCCGTCTTTCCCCGGGTTACCGGCCTCGAGTCTTGCAAGGGCTGGGCCCGGACCTTCTTTTATGTGAGGAATGGCTCGGATGAAGATCTGATCCGGCTGCGCCCCTTCGCGATGGGTACTCCAAATCTGGCTCTATTGGACCCGATCCCCAAGAAGCCAACTGCCTTGGCGAATCAGGTGAATAACCGATTCGGGGAACTGAAGAAGCTGGGGCTACGCAACGAGGATGTGATGATCACATTTGTCCGCAGCCGGATTTCCCCCCTGCAGAGGCGCACACACAAGCTCTGCCATATGAGCGGGCATCTTGACCCCAACCGGACCTCCTCCTTCGAGCTGAACAACACCGAGATCTTCCGCCGGGTTAAGGCTATCTTCACGACCGACAAAGACTTCAACACGGATTGGGATTGGGGGTTAGAGCACTACTGCCGGGACATGCCTCCTCCTGCAGTAAATTTTCTTACCCAATCCGTCTCCGAGTTACACCCTACGTCGGAACATGTCATTTATTTGATCCCCTTGCATTTTGCTTTTAGTTGTTTCTCCAGCAGACCATCGAAGATGGCACCGAGCCTTCCCTCAAATGGGGGAAGGATCGGCTGGTCTCAGATGAGGAGTCGGATCAGGAAATGTTCTTGCCTGCCCCGGACGGATCCAAGCGAACCTCTGGTAACTTCTTTTCCTTAAGGGATTGGCCTGACGATGAGGATGATTCTGATATTGAGATGTTGGAGGTATTTGACCCGGTGCCCATTTCTTACGCATTTCCGGCTTCAGCTAATCCAGCTGGGCAGATTCAGGAGGATCCCCCTCTTGCTACGGGTGAGCCGGTTCTAGCCGCGTTTAAGAAGCGGGCCGCCACTTCGGTTGCTTCTTCTGAGCCTCCCCAAATAACCAAAAGGAGGAAGAAGTCTGTAGACAAGGCCGCCAGCAAGCCTCCGACTAAGGCCATAGTTCGGAGAGCTCGAAAGCCCAGGGAGCCTCCGACTTCTAATGAGTGAGTCTCTTTTTCCTTGTCCAACCTTCTGCTTCATGCTTCTTTGTATCCGTACCTCTCTTTCGGTTATATAACTTGTTATTCGTTGTTTGATTCAGTAGGGCTACCAAGGAGGTTCCCCAGAGCGACTACAACATCACCTCGTCTTTTCGACGCACCCCATCTCCCCCACGCGACGACGATACGCGCCCGCTGAGCCTAGTTCGGGAAGGTTCGGCGGCTGCTCTGGATCTTATCCCATCTCGTCCAGAGGAGGGCAACCTCGGTGCAGGGGGAAGTGGTGCAGCCAAGGACATGCTAGTGTCGGGTGCTCCCAACCTTTCATCGGCTCAGCCGCAAACCGTCGTTTCCGAGGTTCCAGCAGCAGTAGCAGCACCCACACCAGCACCAGCAACAGCACAAACACTAGCACCTGAAGCAGCACAAGCGCCAGCGCCAGTACCTCCAGCAGCACCAGCAGCCGCGGCAGTACCAACACCAACTCCTCCTGCCTCGTCCGAGTCTTCCAAGACTCGGCGAGAAGACCCAACTATTACCAAGGCTGCACCCAAGTCCAAATCCGTGGCTCAAGCCTCAGCCTCCCAACAGCAACCCAAGGCCAGCAGTCAGGCCAAGAAAGGTTCTAGTGCCACCAAGGCATCATTCATCGAGGCTGGTCAGCGCACCCTTGCATCCATGCTGCCGAAGGGAGATGCCTCCTCCGGGTCAGCTGGCAACAAGCAACTTGCATTGCATATCAGCCCCGCTGCCGCCCTAGTTGCAAGGAGAGAGTCCCACGCCAAAGGCCTGGTTGCGCCCCACATGCTCAGTGGAGAGAGTTATCCTCCGGCTTTGGTTGAATATGTCAACAATTGGAACAACACAGAGTTCATCAATCCAAACGATGATCTCCCGGAGAAGTTTGGGCCTGCCGAGTTCGGCGCGTAGATGAATACGGCAACCAAGGCTATCAACCTCGCTAGCCGGATGATGGAGGTACGCTACTTTGTCTTTTCCTTAATATGCACAAGTGCTTAGAGATATATCCATTAGTCCCCGAGCCTCCGGGGGAGTAACTTGTTATTCGGCCGGATGCTCCTTAGAGAACTAGCGTAGCTCCTTAGTACACTTCGAATATGCACACACCCAAAGCCGGGTTAAGTTCCACTTGGCCCGGATTTTGTACACCTCGAGTATGCACACACCTAGAGCCGAGTTAAGTTCCACTTGGCCCAGATTTTGTACAATTCAAATATGCACACACCTAGAGCCGGGTTAAGTTCCACTTGGCTCGGATTTTGTACACTTCGAATATGCACACACCTAGAGCCGGGTTAAGTTCCACTTGGCCCGGATTTTGTACACTTCGAATATGCACACACCTAGAGCCGGGTTAAGTTCCACTTGGCCTAGATTTTGTACACTTAGAATATGCACACACCTAGAGCCGGGTTAAGTTCCACTTGGCCCGGATTTTGTACACTTTGAATATCCATATAGCTGAGCTAACACTGCTCTTTTCAGATCACTACTAATTGCCGAACTGCTGCGTTTCAGTGCCTTTTGGAATCACACAAGGGGCTTCACTCGAAACATGTTGCACTTCTTGCTGAGTGCGAGAAAAAGGGTAAGTTTTCTCTTTGATTTTCCCCCATCCATCTTTGCCTTTTCCCGCCAAACTAATCTGTGGTTTGAATTGCGCAGCCGAAGTGAAGGCCGAAAATACAATCATGAGAAAAAATCTGGATGAGATAAAAGGTAATTCGCTTTGGTTACCCATTTTCCGTGCTCTTTCTCCTTTCTCCTTGACTCGGCAGATATTTATACCTCGGTTCTGCCAGGTTAACAAACTATTGCAGCATCCCTTGAAGATAGTGTGCCCCTCCCTGATATGATGCTGCATTTTCTCGAACAAGCAGGGCAACATCAGGCCAAACTTAAGAAGAAGGACGACGAGCTTGCCAAGCTCCAAGCCAAGGATGATGAACTTGCCAAGCTCAAGGCTGAGATGAAAAAGCTCAAAGAGCTCCACAAGGCTGAGATGGACAAGGCTGACCAAGACTTCACCGAAGAGCGAGAACGTCTTTGCCTCCAACTTGCAAAGAATCAGGAATTGCTGAAGGAGGCCGACATCAAGCTTGAGTTTGCTAGTGGCAAACTTGAGAGTCTCCGGAAGAGGCGTGCTGATTGCACCGTAGAGCTGACCCGGATCCGTAGTCATATCTCCCGTAAGCTCTTTTTCTTCCACCGACGTGTATTTCTCCAGGTTAAACTCCTTTACTTATTTCACTTGTTTTGTTTTCAGGCAAATTCCTAGAGGGCGATGCCATTGCGGCTACTACCGTTCCCAAGTTCCGCCGGTAGAGGGGTACCCCAACTGGTCCTAGCTCTGAAACCATTCCTTATGACATGGAGGACCTGCTGGTCAGCCTATCCTCCCGAATTGAAATTGTGAAGAACTATGGTTCGGGTATCCTAGATTCAGCTGTCCGGATCTTCCGTGCACTTTTTCCTAGTGAGGATCCTCTAGAGGGATCCACTGCTTTGATCAACAGGCTGATGGATTGTGAGACCCAGCTCGACCTCTAGAGGGAATCCGCCGCACGTGCCGGAGCTGATATTGTCCTCCACTTCGTGCTCACTTGGTATGAAAAGCTGGATTTGAAGGTTCTCGAGCGCTTGCGCACCGGGTCCAGGTGGTCGAATGATCCGGATTGGGTCGCTCGGTGCAAGGCTTGTGCCCACAACCTTATCCAGTATGCCCCTGTCCATCAATTGAACGAAGGACCAAGCTTCATCGGCATTGTTGACGATGAATACGTCGAAGATGGTTTGGATGGCGAGGAAAAGGACGAAGCCTTGGATATCGAAGAGAATGAAGATGGTGACGAGGCTGAAGCCGGAGCTCCACCCGCTGGCGCCGAGTTACCCCCTCCTGCTGCTGCTCCTTGAGCACCAAAAACTCTTTGAAGTTTATCAGATCCCCGGATGCCGGGTGCAAATGTATCAAGCATACTGATTATATTTTGCTACTAAGTTATTCACACCGGATTAACTTGGGCATAGTCCCCGAGTTTCATTTTCTTGTTTGTCCAATTTCATGGCTCGGCTCGTGTCTACCTTGACTTAGTTTTGTGACTTATGAGTCCGAGTTTCAAAAATTGACTTAACAATACTTGGAAACTTTAGGATTAGCTCAAAATAATCCAGCATCGTAAAAGTAAAGTAACCATAGGGTTAGTCCGAATAATAAATGCCGTCTCGATTACATTCTTTTCCTTAGCCATTTTTCGTGTGTTACGCAATTCCAAACTTGTTATCTTGCTTGCCATGAAGCCAATTCTTGTTGGACAGGAGCAAGTCGAAGAGTTGAGTTTTTGGTGCTTACACATTACTAATCCGGCTTAGGCAGAAGGAATTTAAGCCAGCCAACATAAAAATAAATAGTAAGCACATAAAACAACAAACATTACTAAGGCAGCCCCCGAGTTACTGCTCGAGGTGCCAAGATTTCATTGACAAACTCATTGCCGGTATACATACCGACATATGAGAGACTCGGATACACACATTTCTTTGCTAAGTGTAGAACGGACGAAGTAGGGCTACATTCCATGGACGCTTAGATTCCTCGCCGGACCTGTCCGCCTTGTTCTTCTCCTGTGGTTGTGCGTCAGTGAGATAATAAGAGTCATTGTGCAATGCTTTGCTTACAATGAATAGCCCTTCCCATGGGGGGATAACTTATGCATGCCAACAGTACGTTGTACCAGCCGGAGTACTAGATCACCTTCCCGGAAGACTCGGGGGTTTACTTTTTGGCTATGATAGCATCGGAGATTTTAGTGATATATGGCGGATCTGGACAATGCCAATTCTCTCGCTTCTTCCAGCAGATCAACATCATTTTGCCGGGCTTCTCGCACTTCGGCTTCTGTGTATTGGGTGACCCTAGGTGAATCATGCTCTATGTCGGCTGGTAGTACAGCTTCTGCCCCATATACCAGAAAAAATGGCGTATAGCCTGTTGATCGATTCGGAGTTGTTCTTAAACTCCATAGTACCGCTGGTAGTTCTTCTATCCAGCACCCTGCTGATCTTTGCAGTGGCTCCATGAGAGGGGGTTTTATCCTAGATAATACTAATCCGTTGGATCTTTCCACTTGTCCATTCGATGCGGGGTGGGCTACTGAGGCAACGTCCAGCCGGATCTTCTTATCCCGGCAGAATCGCGCAAATGCTCCATCAGCAAAATTGGTGTCGTTATCCGTTATGATACTGTGAGGATAGCCATATCTCAGAATGATATCTTTGAGGAATGACACGGCTGTAGCTCCATCACATTTTCTTATTGGCTTTACTTCAATCCATTTTGTAAACTTGTCAACCGTAACCAAGATGTGGGTCATGTTTCCTTTTGCCGGCTTAAATGGGCCAACCATATCCAAACATCACACGGCAAATGGCCAAGTAATTGGTATGGTCTTGAGCTCCAACATTGGCATGTGTGTCTTGGTAGCATAGCTCTGACAACCATTACATTTCCTTACTAGATCCAGTGCTTGCTCCAAGGCACTTAGCCAGTAAAATCCATGCCGGAAAGCTTTTGCCACTAAGGCTCTGGATGAGGCGTGATGCCCACATTCCCCTTGATGTATAACTCGGAGGATGTCAAGCCCTTCTTCCGGGTCAACACACTGTTGCAGGACATTCGTGACACTCCTCTTGTATAGCTCGGCATTGATAATCGTGTATTCCTTTGCCCTCCTCTGAATTTGCCTTGAAAGCACTTCCTCATTGGGCAAAGATCCATCCTTCAGGAACTGGAATATGGGCAGTGCCCAAGCTGGTATAGCTCGCACCGGAAACACATCCTCGTCAATTTCCATTTGATCCGCCGACATAACCTCTGTCGGGTCATGCTACGCAGTCCCCGGGTTCTGCGAAGCAGTCCCCGGGTTTCCTGAACCACTTCCCACATCAATGTCCATGGGCACAGCTTTAGACTTCGGATTGGCCGGGATATGGATTGACTCGGATTCTGGGGATGGCCTGATAGATGGTTTTCTGAGGTGCTCTAATGCTACACCCGGTGGGATCGCTTGTCGGGTTGATCCGAGCTTCGACAGTACGTCGGCAACCTCATTTTCCAGCCGAGGTACATGGTGAAACTCGCATCCCTCGAAGTATCCTGATATCTTCTGCAAATGAAATCTGTACGATGCCATGTTTGCATCCAAAGCATCCCATTGCCCTGAGACTTGCTAAACTACCAAATTCGAGTCACCGAAGCACTGGATCCGACGTATTCCAATTTCTTTTGCCACTTTGAGTCCATGCACAAGTGCTTCATATTCGGCAACATTGTTCGATGTTGTGAAGTGGATCTGTAGCACATACTTCAGCTGGTCTTTCTTGGGAGAGGTAAGCACAACTCCGGTGCCTAACCCAGTTTTTGTTTTTGATCCGTCAAAATGCATTCTCCAGTAATTCGGATCTGGCAACGGTGGCTCATATTGCATCTCGGCCCAATCTACGAAAAAGTCGGTCACAGCCTGAGACTTGATCGCATCTCTCCTATCGAATTGTGGAGCATAAGGGGCTAGCTCAATTGCCCATTTTGCAATCTGGCCGCTTGCATCCTTGTTGCCCATTATTTCAGATATGGGGGCTTCACATATCACTTTGATGGGGTGCTCTTCAAAATAGTGCTTCAGCTTTTTAGCTGCCATATACACACGATATGCCATCTTCTAATAGTGAGGATAGTTTTGCTTTGACGCTGATAATACCTCGCTCAGGTAATAGACTGGCCTTTGCACTGACTTACCCTCTTCGTCACGTTCTACCACTATTATTACACTTACAACTCGGTTGATTGCGGCTATGTATAGCAACATTGGCTCTTTTGATAGTGGAGAGGCTAACACCGGTGCAGTGGCTAACATCTTATTTAACTCGATGAATGCTTCATTGGCCTACGGTGTCCATATGAACTTGTCCGACTTTCTCATTAACTGATAGAGAGGCAATGTCTTTTCTCCCAACAGACATACAAACCGACTTAAGGATGCGAGGCAACCAGTGAACTTATGGACATCGTTAAGGCACTTCGGCAATTCCATTCGCTTTATGGCTTGGATTTTAGTTGCTTTAGTTTCGATACCTCGGCTGGAGACAAGAAATCCGAGTAATTTTCCAGCCGGGACACCGAAGGTACACTTCTCCGGGTTAAGCTTCATTCGAAACCTCCTTAGGTTCGCGAATGTTTGTCGGATATCATCAAGGAGCGTTTTTATTTCCTTGGTCTTTATAACCACATCATCAACATACACTTGCACATTTCGACCAATTTGGTCGTATAAGCATTTTTGCATACATCTTTGGTACGTTGCCCCTGCATTACGTAAACCAAAAGGCATAGTGCGATAGTAATAAGCCCCGTACGGGGTAATAAACGCAGTCTTTATTTGATCATCCGGGTTCAGTGGTATCTGGTGGAAACCATAATATGTGTCTATGAATGACAACAATTCACACCCAGCAGTAGAATCTATGACCTGATCTATCCTTGGCAGTGGGAATGGATCTTTTGGGCACGCCTTATTCAGGTTCGTGTAATCGATGCACATATGCCAAACCACTGCCACATTCGGATCATCTTTCTTCTTTTCCACAAGCACTAGATTAGATAGCCAGTCTGGGTAAAGCACTTCCATGATGAACCCGGCTGCGAGGAGCCGAGCTATCTCATCTCCAATGACTTTTCTCCTATCTTTGGTGAAGCGGCGGAGAAGTTGCTTCATCAGCTTTGCTCTGGGTCTCACATTCAAAGAGTGTTCGGCCAACTCCCTCGGAACACCTTGCAAGTCCTGTGTGGACCAAGCAAAGATATCCCGATTCTCACGGAGGAAATTGATGAGCTTGCTTTCCTATTTCTCAGTCAACCCGGCACCAATTGTTACGGTGCGCTCTGGGAACAGATCATCAACCGGCACTTTCTTTGTATCCTTTGTTGCTTGAAATGATACACTTCCATGTGGGTTACTTAGCGCCGGCATATATTGCTGCGCGGACTGAGCCAATGCCGCTACTTCCTAGATCTTTCTCTTTTCTTGTGCAATCACGAGTGACTCGGCCAGGTTAGACCCGTCTGATGCACACTCAATGGAACGTCGGAAATCCCCAGCTATGGTAATTACTCCATTTGGCCCAGGCAACTTCATCTTCAGGCAACTGATGTGAGTACTTGCCATGAACTTGTTCAGGGCTGGCCTGCCGAGTAACGCGTGATATGCGCTTTCTAAGTTCACAACCTCAAACTCCAAATTCTCAGTTCGGTAGTTATCTCTTGTGCCGAATAACACGTCAACCCGGACTTTGCCAATGGGTTCACAGGAGATACCTGGCACAATGCCATGGAAAGTTTTCCTTGTAGCTTGGAGCATGTTCTCCGAGATACCCAACTTGCGCATTGTATCCATGTACATGATATTGATGCTGCTTCGATTGTCAATCAGCACCTTGGAGAACCTCACATTGATACTTGGCCCGATGAACGTTGGGTCCAACACTAATGCATACGAACCAGGACTCGGCATGAGCCTGGGATGATCCTTGATACTCCAGGTAATTTCCTGATCGGACCAAGGCATATACCTCGTCACTGCCGGCATAACCGCATTCACCTCCATATGTCGGCGTTGCAAGATCTTTCTATCCGTTTCCTCCGTGGCAAACACACAGTAACTCTGGTGATGCTCGCTGTATTCATTTCTCCCCTCATTGCTGGGGTACCTTTGATCTGGTTGATGCTGATTTTCCACCTGATGCACTGCATCCCTTCTCTCATGGTTCTCATACCTTGGCGGAGGTGGTGGCAACATTAACTGTTGCGCATTTGCTCCGGAGAGTAGTTGCGGTCGAGGTAACTCCTGCCGTCGTTGATCGTTCCGAGGTTCCTGAGCATTCCGCGAACCATTTTGCTCTATCTTCCTCATCCACTCACACTGCCGAGTTGTATGACCCGCCGGGTTACTCAGATTTGGCATGTGAAACTTGCACGGCTGATCCAGCATTGCCTCATACGTATACCTCGGCCGGTCTTTCTTTTCTTACCACTGTCATTTTTGCTCCGGCGTCCAAGTTTTCTTGCCATCATTTCTTGGAGTCCACTGTTGCCCTCCAGTTTTCTGACGCTGATTACTCCCTGCTCCGGGTTGATCTTGGTTTATAGCAGCGACTTGTTGCGAACTGTACTTGTAGTCCGGTTTATCATCTCTTCTCTTACTCCGGTAGTCATTTCGCCGGGATGATCCGGCTCTGTCTCACTGGTATTACTCCTCAGTTGACTCATTTGACACAAGACGGGGTTGAGTCGGATCACCTAAAGCATATGAATCAGCAATCTGGATTGTTTCCGCCAGCGTAGTTGGCATATCCCTTTGTAACCTTTGCCACAACATGCTTGCGTGTCTACATCCTTGTGCAAACCAAGCTATGGCCTGTGACTCAATCACGCCTTCACATGAGTTTCACACATTGCACCAGTGAGTTAGGAACTCCCGGTCTGTCTCATTTGATCTCTGCTTGCACACTGCTAGGGTCTGTGGCCTATTCGGCCTCTGATATGTGCTTGAGAAGTTACTGACGAACATTTCCTCAAAATCCAGCCAGCAGTTGATACTACTGGGTGGTAAATTGTTTAGACATACCCTCGTTGGCCCCTCCAACATCTGAGGTACGTATCTCACTGCACATCTCAAATTTCCTGTAGCAATTTTTACTACCGTTGCGTAGTTAATCAACTAATCCTACGGCTTAGTGCTGCCATCATATGTTTTCGTTCCTCTAGGCAACTCAAAGTTAGGTACCGGAGGCTCTTTCATGATCCGGGGCCCAAAACATGCTGGACCCGGAGGACCTTGCACCTCAATTTGCTCCGACCTATAGAGTCGATCCAGCTTTAGCCTGGCGTCATCCAGTAGCAAGTTCGTGCTCCCCAATCTTGACCCTATCACATGATGATCCGGCCTATGGTATCCTGCATTCGCCATTTCCGAATCACCGTTGTTGTATCTGTCTTACTCTCGTTGAGCACATTTCTGTCGCATACCTTGGCCGGCACTTTGCTCTTGCCGAGGTATACTCTGATGCTGCTGTTGCTGAGGTAGGTTTTGCCCTGCACCCTCCGAGTTATGTTGTTCGGCATTGCCGTTTCCAGCGTTTCTCTAACCGGCATTGCCTTGGTCACGGTTACCTCGGCCAGCTTCACCTCGGCTGAGGCTTTGTCGATCCTCATTACCTTGCACTGCCTTTCCTTTCCATGCCCTTGCCGGGTCATATGGGACTATATGTTTGTTTCTCCTTGCCGAGGTTACCACTTCCTCTCTTCTAGGGCCATCATGAGGGGATGATGCAGCCCCAGCGGATTTCTCCGGGTTTCCCACTGCTGAATAAACGACCTTGGAAGCCCCACCTCTTGCCAGATTAGCCCTGAGAAACTCCTCATTTTGTCTGTTAGCAATCCGAACTAACTCGTTGACCCTCTCCTGCTGTCTTTGCCGGGCTTCACCCGTCAAACCTTCTAATTTGGATGTAGTTGCATCCACTTCCCTGAGGTTCTTTGCTGGGGTGCTGTACTT
Source organism: Avena eriantha (assembly GCA_910589775.1). NCBI lineage: Eukaryota > Viridiplantae > Streptophyta > Magnoliopsida > Poales > Poaceae > Avena > Avena eriantha. Next base: position 305,056,520 of record OU342742.1, read on the forward strand.
CGGCAGCCCCATGGACAAAAGGTTCTCTGATTCTTCGACTCTAGTCTCACCCTCTTTGTTCATTTCACTGATGAGGTTTTTCTCTTTTACTTTTACAGCATCTACCTTATTTGCTCTTGTGTACTCACGCAGCATCATGTTCAACGACTGCTGAGCCGCGGCTATCTTCTTCACACCCTCTAATATTTTCTGCCTAGTTTCCTCTAGCTCGGCTTGTGCCTGTGCCGGATTGACCACAGGTGCTATGGGGTTGCCAAGCTATCTATTGCCTGCTGCAGCACATTCTCTAGCCTCTCTAGCGGAGGACCTCTACTTTTCCTAGGTGCCTTTGGTGTTACCTCTGGATCTGGTGCCAGGTCTTTGCTCGCGTGAATGTCAGGCACTGTCATCATCACCTCAGCACGGTCAGGGGAGCGAGTGATACGCGCATCGTGAGCCGCGCTAAGGGGTGGCTCGCCTCCCTCGACGACGTGTTGTGGGTGACGCAAGACACATCAACGCCGACGTAGATCTTATGGGCACCAAGCTTGATGAAGAGGCCATTGCACGGTGGAGGTCGCCTGCCGAAGCTACCAGCATTGTCGCTGACATAGTCCAGCGCTCCAAAGTGCTGAACGAGCCCAGAGACGATGCGCTCGCCATTGCCAATGATGCTTCCCGTCCGGATCTTCACTCCTGCTAGCGCCGCTAGCCCCACGGTGGGCGCCAACTGTCGTGGTGGTGTCACGGCAGATGCCATGGATAGGCTAAAGATGGGGCCAATATGCACTAGAGGAATCCAGGGAGGGATTGTGTGGTGATTCCACACACATATGCTTTGTATTCTCCAAGTTCACCGAGTTTACACATGCTCCTTGAGCTGTGTTGGGGAGAGGAGGAAGAAGAAGCTCTCTTACTCTCACCACTACTTTCTCCCAATGATCATTCCACTCGCCGCGCGCCCCTTCTACAGAGGTCCTAGCGCTCCTTATAAAGGGGAGGCTAGGTTACCAGTTAGGGCATACGTGGAGGCATATTCCTGGGAATATGCCTCTCCCAAAATAGCAAACTGACCGGGTCACCTTTTCCCTTCGTAAGCCATGCAGAGGCTACATAACCCTCTGCGGTGCCAGTGTCAGCCGACATATGCTACGTCACCGTTATCGGCCACACCATGCTGGTCCTTCCCTCTGGCCGCTTTGCTCACGCTCCAGCGCACAGAGACCACCTTTTGACCAGCGGGATACCTTCCTTCTCTTGCAAGCCTGATATAACCTGGCTCAGGCCTGGTTAATCTGGCCCCGTGGGTACCTGCAGTCAAGTTACAAAGAGCCTGCCGACATACGATATACGTCCGCCGGGACGTGGTGAGGCGGACACCCTCCGGGCCGGGTTACTCCGTAAGTCGGCCTGCCTTGAGGTGACCCGGACAGCTTGCGCTTTGATCTTGCTATACCTCGGCGAACTCGTCCTCTATACCCCGGCGTGACCCTACCCGGGGGTATCCCCCCAACAGGCACTCTTGCTGGTCTTGCTCCCATCTATGCTGCCTTGGTGGGCCTCTTCCGTGATTCCATCACTCCGAGTGGAGGCAACAAAGACAGCATCCGTGGTCACCTTGTCCAGCTCCTTGCCTTCTCTCATGAGGTTGCCTCGTGCAAGGATGAGTCCGTGCAGTACAGGCTGGATGTGATGGACTTCATCTACCATGAACTGATTGATTCTATGTTCAACTGGCTGTCCATTCCTTATGCTCCCTACATTATGATGCTCATCAAGCACCTGCTTCCATCTGAGGATTTCAACATTGATGTTGTGCATAAGGCAAAGAAGATCTACACCAAGGTTCGGAAGACCTCTCACCCCTCTTCTGCTCCTAAGGGCCTCATGAGGGATGCTCGCAGGCCTCCAGTGCCTCCCGTTGCTCGTGAGATCAAGCAGCTGAACTGGTTCCAGTGGAACATCCTTTGCATGGGCGTATACACACGCAAGGGCCAGTACGAGGCGTACAAACAGCGCCATGAGTTGGCTCACTCTCAGCAGCTCATCCTTCACCACGTGTCAGGTGCTTCTGGTGATCCCCCGGTTCCTACTCCTCCCACACCTTAACTATGGCGAGCTGGAGCGTCACTTATTCCCTTCTGCGGCCATTGCTGATGAAGAGGACGATGACACTGAGGAGCTTGAGGATGAGGATGATGATGGGAACAAGGACGAGGATGAGGATGATGATTACGAGTGATACCTTGGGGCGTTAGCATCGCTCTTCTTCCTTTTTGGTGTATCGATGCCAAAGGGGGAGAAGCGGTTCTATTAGGTCTCTGAGGATTTGCATGGGTCGGGCACAAACATTTGCACTTTTTCATTCATCTTTTTCTTGCTTGTGTCCCTTTAGCGTTGAACTTTAATTTGTGGTTTTGGTTTGTATGAGACTCTGTGTTGATGGTCTTCTGGATTATGCCTATGGATTCATCTATTCTTATCATATTATGCTGGGTATCTATCTTGAGGAAGGCGCTTATATTGGTTATCACTTTGATAATTGTGGTTATATTTCAAGGACGCCTCTCCCTATCTCGGTGGTATGATTATGTTGTTTATATTTCAATGGAATAGATTGGCACCTATTTGTGTGCATTTGTATTCAAATGCAATTTTTTAATATGCACACATTGAGGGAGAGTCTCTTTCATGTTTTTGTTGGTCATCTTGTGATCCTCTCCTGGAAATCCTAGTATTGTCATCTAACAACAAAAAGGGGGAGATTGAAAGAACATTTCATGATTTCCTATGTTTTGTGTGTTAGATAACAATACCGTGGAATCTCTAATGTGTACTAAGTGTTACAGGAAAGTTTTGAGAGTTTGGGGGATAGATTATCCGCCCCCATCATGGACCGGATAATCCGGCCAGACCACCTTGGCTAGGGATGGCTCTGCGCAAGTCTCTGTCTAGGGGCGGAATTTTCCCCCGGAAAATTTCGGCTCTGGGGCGGATTTTCTCCCTAGACCAGATAATCCGGCCCTCATGTTGGGGCGGATAATCCGGACCCAGGGAAATCGCCCAAGCGTGATCCCGTGCAAGCTTCTGTCTGCGGGCGGAATTTTCCCCGGACATTCCGTGGCTGGGGCGGATTTTCCCCCAGCCGGATAATCTGGCCCTTCCCTAGGGCCGAATAATCCGGTCCCCAGGAGAAGGTGTGAAGAGCAGGTCTGCGTGAGCTTCTGTTCATAGCCGGTTTTTCTGCCGGAGAATCCGAGTCTAGGGTGGAGTTTTCCCTATGCCGGATAATCCGGCCCTTACTTGGGCCGGATAATCCGCCCCCCAAAGGATCCAACTGCTTGGATTTGGAAGGGGGTATAAATATCCCTTCTTCCCCAACGAGCAGAACTCTTGATTCACTCGAAATTGTTCAGACCCTTTGCAAGAGCTCTCACACTAGATCCCCCACTTCAACCACCCAAAGGCTTCGATCTTTGGGGGAGTTGAAGGAGGAGACAATCTTCATCACCATCATGAATCAAGCACATCAACTCCTATCCATTCATTTGGAGAAATCCCTGATCTAGTATTCTTGTTAATATCTAGATCTTGTTCTTTTTTATTGATAACTTGTTCTTGTGGTAGCTTGTTTTCATTACGGGAGCCTCCAAGTTGATTGTGGAGTTGTACCCCGCTAGTTGTGTAAAGGCACCGGTACCCGCCTTGAAGGGTTCCTATAGTGGAAAGGTGGATCAGGCCTTTGGTGGCGGGATCCATCGGAGAACAGAGTGAGGCCTATTGTGGCGTGGTGGTCTTAGTATCGCCCACCCCTCCAACGCAGACGTACTTCCCTTAACAAGGAAGGAACTCCAGTAAAACAAATCCTGTGTCTCCGCGTGCTTCACTACGGTTCACTCGTTCCTCTTCCACTCACCCTTTACTCGCCAGTAGATAGGTTTGCATATAGGGAAATTCCACCTAATAGTTTATCTAGAGAATTTACCCTTTGTGTTAAGCCTAAAATTGAAAAAGCATTAAAATTTGAAGTACCACCTATTCACCCCCCCCCCCTCGCCCCCCTCTAGGTGCCCATACGATCCATTTCAAAAACAAAGGAGAAGCAGATGCTCCCCGAAGACCTGAAGGAGACATTCGCAAACCTTCGCCAGTTCCATATGAAGCTGAACCTAGAGAAATGCGTAGGCGTTCCAGCCGGGCAGCTCCTTGGTTTCCTTGTCTCAAAATGTGGAATCGAGGCCAACCAAGAGAAGATCGGCGTAATCGAGTGCATGCAGCCGCCACAGAACCTGCGTGACATGCAGAAGTTCACCGGATGCCTGGCCTCCCTCAGCCGGTTCGTCAGCTGGCTGGGCAAGAATACACTACCTCTATACCATCTTGTGAAGAAAACGGACAAGTTCGTCTGGACGACTCAAGCGGACGAGGCTTTCCACGGCCTCAAGCCCATGTTATCCTCTCCACCAATACTGGCGGCACAAGCCGCTAAGGAGCCAATGCTGATGTACATTGCAGCTACCAACCGGGTCATCAGCGTTGTGCGAGTGGTAGAGAGAACAGAAGAAGGAAAGGCTTAGCCGGTTCAACGCTTGGTGTACTACTTGAGTGAGGTACTCTCATTGTCAGAGTAGAACTACCCTCACTATCAGAAGCTGGTGTATGGCGTGTATATGGCTGCCAAGAAGCTAAAGCACTACTTCCAAGAGCACTCCATCTGGGCAGTGGTGTTATCCCCCCCTATCGGAGATCATCGGCAACAAGGACACCATAGGCCGGGTGGCGAAATGGGCAATAGAGCTCGCCGCGCACTGCATCCGGTATGAGCCAAGAACGACGATCAAGTATCAAGCCCTAATGGACTTCCTCGTCGATTGGGCAGAGACACAGTACCTGCCTCCATGTCTCGACTCCACGCACTTGAAGCTTCATTTTGACGGCTCCAAGATGTACGGTGGACTCAGAGCCAGGGTCGTCATAACCCCCCAAAATGGGGACCGGCTGGAGTACGTGTTGCAGATCCACTTCTGCGCATCCAACAATGTCGTAGAGTATGAAGCGCTCGTCCACGGCCTCAAGATGGCAAAAGAGATCGACATCAGGCGCATCCTCTGATTTCACGACTCCGACCTGGTGGTGCAGCAAGTATCAGGCGATTGGGATGCCAATGACTCAAATATGTCACTATACCCCGTTCTTCGTGCGGCAGCTATGCGCCTATTTCGAAGGATGCGAGTTCCACCACGTGCCTCGAGTGAACAATGAATCCGCGGACGCGCTCGCTCGCGTGGGGTCAACAAGAGCAGCAATTCTGCCTGGGGTCACCCTCGAGCACTTACGCAATCCCTCCATCACGTCGTCTCTGGAATCCGAGTCCATCATGCTGGACGCGGATCCAAGCACCGCCGGATCCAAGCAACCTGGTGCCACATCGCACCCGGGGACTGCCACGCCGCACCCAGAGACTGTCGTCTCCATCCCAGGGACTGCTGTGCCGCACCCGGGGACTGCCGCGTCGCACCCGGGGACTACCGCCGCCATCCCAGGGATAGCCGACTCTAGTCTCCCACCCGATAGACCACCTAACGAGCCCGAGCCGGCCGGTAACAAGGGAGTCAAACTGATCATGCAAGCCGTCTACTCCATCCGAGAAACACCTCCATGCGGCACGTTGTTCATGGATTTTCTGGCTAAAGGAGAACTGCCGGATGAAGAGGTTGAGGTGAGACAAGTGAAGCACAGGGAAAGCACATACACAATCATCAACAATGAGCTCTACAAGCGTGGCATGGGAGGAATATACCAGTGCGATGTAAGCCAAGAGGAAGGAATTCAGCTACTAGTGGACATTCACCAAGGCAAATGCGGTCGCCACGCATCATCGAGAGCAATAGTGGAAAATGAATTCTGCCATGGGTTCTACTGGCCCACGACACTGGAGGACGCCAAGAAGCTGCTAAAGGCATGGAACGGATGTCGACGGTTCGCCCAGCAGAAGCATACTCCATCATCAGCGCTCAAGATGATCCCAATCACCTTGCCATTTGCCGTCTGGGGCTTGGACATGGTAGGCCCATTCAAAACAACGTGATCCAACATGACACATTTGTTGGTGGTTGGGGACAAGTTCACCAAATGGATCGAGGCAAAACCAATCAAGAAGCTGGATGGACCGACAATGGTCAAGTTCTTCACCGACATCATCACGCGGTTCGGCTACCCCAATAGCATCATCACAGATAATGACATGAACTTCGCCAAGGGGGCCTTCACGCGTTTCTATGGTGATAAGGGCATCCGCCTGGACCTGGCCTCCGTCGCACACCCTAAATAAAATGGACAGTGCGAGCGAGCAAATGGTCTCCAACTTGTGCATCCCATTGGTGTCTTGTACCAGCCGCAAGACGAGGTCACCTTCATGGAACAAGACATTCTGGATATGGCTGGCGTGATAGCGTCTCAGGCTCTGCTGGTAGATGGCAGACCTGGACAAGGCCATTCATCATCAGCTGTGCGCAGCATAACAACTCGTACTACCTAATCGACGCTCGCCAGCCAGCAAAGAACAAGATGGACCGCTCTGGTGCCCGTGGAATGTGCACCTGCTTCGCCCATTATACACCTGAGTAAAGGGCAAATGTATCTTACCTTTATGTAATGAACAAGTTGAGGGGCCTCGACATAGTCTCGGGGACTCCGTAATAATTTCACATTTTCTGCTGGACCTAAAATTCTCCGCCTGCATTTTTTCTAACCCCGGACCCGGCAGTCTCCCTCGAGGACTCACCGGATGGCCCAGTTGGCCACAAACTCCGAAGAGATCAAGTACTGTATGCGGTTCCAAGAGGTCCCTCTTTGATTCTGGCTGCAGACCGCAAGCCGGTGACAGATACGGCAAGAGCAGAAAAACTCGAAGACCCGTAGAGGAAAAATCCTAAGGAAAATAAGACGTCTGGATGTTCCGGCTATGCCTGCTTGTTCGAAGCTGGTAGCCAAAATCTAAAGTATTGTGCAGTATGCTAACTAGGCAAACCCTTGCTTTCAGCCAAGCGCTGACAAGGGCACAGCTTCAAAGGCCAATGCTTGCTAAGAAAAGTACTAAGCTACCAGTCTTGCGCGAAATGACAAAGTTTTCAACCAAAAGAGAAACTAAAGACTATGTTTATCCTACACATGTCTAACGTGCAAACCATTGTTTCTATCTTTCATCCTTGCATGAGGCAAAGCATTCGAGCCGGAGGGAAGCCGCCAGACGGCAAGTGAACACAAAGGAGATTCGACCCGGCTGGATCTCCAGCCGGCCTGAACCTCTGGGACTACACCCTATGGGTGCGCTCGCGCGCCCCCACATAGGAAACCTGCAACAAGCAACAACAACACAGAGGAGCTTCGAACCAGTTGGATTCTCTAGCCAGCCTGAACCTTGGGGACTACACCCTATGGGTGCGCTCGCGTGCCCCCACACAGAAGAAAGCATACAACAAGTTCAAGATAACATCATAGAGGGGAGACAAAACTCCAGACAGAATTCGTCAAACAACAAAAGTCAAGTGTTCACCAAAGAACATTCAGTACCACAAGCAAACAAGTTTTCAACCAAATACAAATACTCCTAGCATTTCGGGGATCAGGCCTGTGGGTCATTGGAAGGGTCAGAGGAATCGGCTGGAGCGTGTCTATTGGAAGCAAGGTCGGCGGAGGCAGGGCCTAGTGCACCCGTGGCATCATCGTGCAGAGGGCTATAGTGATATCCCTTCGAGCCGGCCAGGTCGGCGAAGTCCCGATCCAGTTGGACAAAGCTCCCAATTTTGACACCGCAGGAGCGGATGTCAGGAACTTCAGCCCGAAGCTGGTCGTAGTTGGTCCCCTGACGAAACCCTCTAGAGAGGCTCCACATGTCCATGTATGGGTACCAGGAATTCAGCAGCACCAAGACCATCTCGGCACCACCACGAGGAACCCAGTCTCGCGCCACGTCCATGAGCTCCAGGGCGCCAGAGATCGTCTTGGCCAAGGCGACCATTGTGCCTGGGCGGTCGGTCTCAGGCCAGAAACAGTCGAAGACCTCAAGGGCGGCACCACGTAGCCGGTTGGCCTCTTTGCTGATGACCGTCACCAGGTCCACCGGGTGCAGATCACTCCCGACGTCCGCCTCGGGAACACGCGCCAAGGCTTGGTCGGTCGCCTCAGGATACTGAGCTTCACAAGGCAAAAGGAAATTGTCAATGTTCTGGCTATAGTGGGAGGAGGAACAAGCTTGCCAAAAGAATGACTTACTGACGACCATCTCGGTGATCTGGCAAAGCTCCCCTAGAGCCGCCTTATCCCGAGCCTAGGCGGTCTTCAGATCCTTCGCCTGGCGGGCTTGGATCTGCTCGAGGTTCTTCAGCGCCTCGGCCCGGATGTTAGCGGTCTTCTTTGCCTGGCCGGCCTTGACCTCCATCTATTGCTGATGCGGCAGCAGCTGGCCGATCTGGGCCTGGTGGGCCTGGTTGGACTCCTCTAGCCGGGCGACCTCCGCCTTCATCCTCTCCACCTCCCAGTCCTTGTCCGCTAATAGAGCTGCAGGGGGGTACCCAATGGTCAACAAGAAGCATGAAAACTCGCGCAGCCGGGAAGACAAAGCAGAGCAAGCAATCTTACGCCCTAGTTCTTGCGAGATCTTGGAGCCTTCGGCAAAGGCTTTCTACAAAAAGAGCAGAAGGACTAAGAAGAGAACGACAAGAAGGGCAACAAAATACGATGGAGGAGTTATTTACCTCAAGGGACGCCCCCAGCGCCCTAGCTTCACCAAGCCCCAGCTTCATCACGTCCACTAGGTGACGAACCGGGCCGAGGGCAAGGGGCGCCGACTCGAAGAGCTGCGCCAGGACGGAGTCAGGCGGTGGCGCGACCGGAGCCGACCAGCTGCCGGTAATTTGGAGCTCCTCGTCGTCACCGGAGGCAACACATGACGCCTCTAGAGCCCCCATGGCCGAGCCAGGAACCACCTCCCTGCCTCCGTCTTCGGCCGTCGGTTGCGCAGGGGCCTCCCTCTCCACCTCCACGGGCTCCATCACCTGGTAGGAGGCCAAACCCGCCTAAACCTGGCCCGAAGCCAGGAACAGATCAGCGGCCCAGGAGGCGCCAGAGCTCCGGTGCAGGACCAAGGACCTAGCCGACACCACCGTCTTCGCCGCGGCCTCGCCCGGGTTGGCACCAGAAGCTGCAGCCTCAGCTAACTTTGTAGTAGAGGTCGCAACCTCAGCCTCCTTGGTAGTATAGGCAGCAGCCTCAGCCGCCTTCGCAGTAGAGCCAATAGCCGGCCCCTCAGCCCCAGCCGTGGGAGCGTCAGATACGGTGGTGATGGTCGCGTTGCCGGTCAAGGACATTGCCTCACTAAAATAAGGGCGAGAAGAGCATAATGAGCATGATAGAAACCAACAGATGCATAGAGAAAAGACAACAAGGACACATACCCAGCAACTCCCGGCACGACGGTTTCAGCCCTTGGACGGCGGCTCCTCTTCACCCCACCCCCAGTCGGAGCGGCACTAGTCAAAGCAGCTCGCTTCCTGCGAGCTTTCGACGCGGTGGCCTTAGCCAAGTCCATGTCCTTGTCGTGGGCAGCTACGCCAAGACATGGATACAATGTCAAGCATATGACAAGAGAAGAACAAAAACAATCCAGGCAAGAAAAGTTGCTCACCGGGTGGAAACTCGTAACCCTCGTCGGCTCGGGTGGGGAACCACTCCAGCTCCGTCTGCGGGAACTTCAGTGATTTGCGGTTGATGGTGAAGTCAGGGAGCTCACGCTCCCCCCATATCGTCTTCTGCTAGCTACAGCGCAAAAAGCTACTCAACATGGAACATAAGAAGCAAGGAGAAAAAATTCCTCGAGAAAGGTTTACCAAGAGAAAAGGAAGAAAACCTGACCTTCGAGGGCAGCCGACCATGATGGTACGGTCGCAGGAGAAGACCCAGTCCTCCGCCAGTGTCTCCTTCGATATGGTGGCGAGCCATTCTCGAAAGGCCACGAATGGCACCTCCAGGTGGGACATCCGAGTGGGATCCAGCAACCCGGACAGGTGGCGGATCTTGTGTGACCGTTGCTGCAGCAGAAGCACGCGGTTCGTCATCCAGGACAACAGGATGTCCCGGGCGGTGAGTCGCTTCTTGTCCACCAGCACCATCACGCGGGTGGCCATCCGCTCCATGTCCGCCTGGGCGCCCATGTTCTGGATGGTCCAGACTTTTCGGGTGGAGGCGACGTTGGCGAACACCAGCACCCTAATCCAGTCAACGTCGGTGTTGTTGCCCATGTTTAAGTACGAGTGTTGCCACAGCTTGATGGTGTCGTGCATCTCTAGCCGCGGCATCGGTGACGATGCCCTAGGGTGGACGGCACAGTAGACGATCTCCTTGAGGGGGCCGCCCTTTCCCACCACTTGGAGCTTGAAGTAGAAGAACTTCAAGAAGTTTGTCGCGTCCGGGCAAACCCCCAGGTAGGCCTCACAGCAGGCCGTGTGGTGCGACAACTGCATGACAGCGTTGGCACTGAGGTGGTGGAGATGAAGGTCCAATGACACCATCAACTCCAAGATGAACCAGCTCAGAGGCAGGCCAAGCCCATGGGCGAAGTGGGCAAGAAAGACGATGGCCTCCCTAGGCCAAGGGTTGGGGACCCACTCCCCCTCCGGCACCAGGCGATGCTTCACCAGGCGCTCTGACGGGATGAGTTTCCCCCACCTGTATTTCTACACAAGCACGTCGGTGACGTACGAGCCACACCAGTCCCCCCCCCCCCCCCCGCCTGGTCAAGAAGCATATCGCCAGGCGCGGTGGCTATGTTGGTGAAGCGGGGTCTCGTCGTTCTGACGAAGGAACGGCGGCGCTGAAGATCAAGGAGAGCGGGGGCGCAAGGTAGTAGTGAGGAGGCAGAAGTGCAAAAGGCAATGGATCCAGGAAGAAGGCGAAGTAAGGGAGAAGCCCACCCTGGTACCCATATTTATTGAGGCAGGGCAACTGCGCCTCCTACACTCCCCTACGCCACGTGGCACAAAAACTGCTCCACTACCCCGTGATGCTTCGGAGCCGGATTGTTGGCGCTGGAGCAAATGCCACAGAAGATCCCACAGGCATTGCCACGAAGGCCAAATGCACGCACGATCCCCAAGAAACTGCTATGATGAAGGCGTGTGCACAGATACCAAAACTGCAGCGGCAGGCCAAGAGGTCAAACTGACGCGACGCGCACCAGAGGAGGCAGGAACGCTTAAAATAGCATTTAAGTCATCAACTGGGCGATTCACCTCCCCAGCCGGGCACGGTAGCTGAGAGACGCAATCGCCACTCACACCCTGTGGGTAGGCCACCAAACCCGTAGCCGGTAAACTCCAGCCGGGATAGTAGGCATCTCGAGCCGGAAAACGACAAGCATTACAAGACAAGCACTAGAAGACAATTCACGATACATTCTTCATCCGCAATCATTTCAACAGTAGCCAATGAGCATGCAGGAACTTCTCCGCAAAGCGAAGTCCCAACACACTCGGGGACTAATGTCGGGGGATGACCCCCGGGTAGGCCAAGCCAAGCTCAACTGGCCGGCTCTAGGAAGATCTGGCCAAATGGCCACAAGACAAATAACCCCACCTGGGTGATACACTTCATCCGGTCCGCCTCAAGATTCCTCGGCTGGCCCGTCTAGTCGGGGGCCAGGAAAGTGGATGGGTGGCCACCTCTACCCGGCCGCCTCAGATCCGTTGGCCAAAGGTACAAGAGGGGTGACGCTCCTTGCTGAGCGCACCCTTGACCGGACAGGCTGGCACGCCGCCCTACCGGCACTACCAGACAAGGGCGCCAAATCGCTAAGGCTGGGAGATGACGAGTGAAGCTCCGGCTGATGGATAAAGCACCAAGTTAATGGATAAAGCACCGAGTGATGCCCAAAGCGGAGGCACTGAGACGTTGTGGCGCTTTCCCCACCAGTACTGGAGCTTGAATGGGTCCTGGACCACCAGCTTTGTAAACCAAAAGCCCAAACAGTAAACCCTAGAGCCCACATTGTAACCTACCCTTCTACAGTATATAAGGAGGGGTAGTGCTAGGGTTCTAGGTAAGGCATTACGAGTTACGAGTTAGCCAGAATCACCAAGTCAAGTAGTTCATCTTTCTCTAGCTCCTGATAGCAGCTAAGGAAACAGCTCAAGGAGCACTTGTATTGAGCGTCTGCTCCCCATATAGTAAATCCTTACAAGAGTAGGAGTGTTACCTCGACAAGAGGGCTCCGGACCTGGGTATATCATTGCGTCTGCAGTATCTATGCCCAACTTGTTGCGAGTGGCCACCGATAGCATCCTGATTGTCCCCTCTCATGCCATCCCCGATGGCACTGCCGTGTTCCACACCACGACAAGGACCAAAGCAACCCGACAATGATATTGATGTGAACCTAAGGCCATTAGTTGAAGAACTTTTATGGTTGTGGAACGAACAAGTTGTACGTGTATGGGATGATCACAAACAGGAGGAATGACTTACGAGCGTTGCTTTTCGTAACCATCAATGATTGGCCTGCTCTTAGTAACCTTTCAGTACAGTCAAACAAGGGATACAATGCATGCACGCACTATTTAGATGAGACTGAAGGTACATACTTTCATAAATGTCAGAAGGTTGTGTACTTGGGGATCCAGCAATTTCTTCTAACCAAGCATATCGTAAGAAAGAAAGGCAAGAATTTCAGAGGTGAGGCAGATCACTAGAATAAGCCTGTTCCCCATAATTGTGGTGATGTATTTGGTATGGTAAAGGATATAGAAGTAATCTTTGGAAAGGGTCCTGGCGGTCAATCTGTTCCGAATGACGCTACCAGACACGTGCCCATGTGGAAGAAGAAATCTATATTTTGGGAGCTACCCTATTGGGAAGTCCTAGAGGTCCACTCTTCACTTGACGTGATGCACGTGACGAAGAATGTTTGCATGAACCTGCTTGAATTCGTGGGCGTGTATGGGAAGTCAAAAGATGCACCGAAAGCACGAAAGGACCAGCAACATATGAACGAATAAGAAGTCCTACATCCAGAGAAGTATCAAGGTCCTTCCAGCTACACTCTTACCAAAAAAGAGAAGGAAATCTTTTTTGAATGCATGAGCGGTATCAAGGTCCTGTCTGGCTTCTTGTCAAATATTAGGGAATAATAGATATGATAGAGAAAATTTTAGAACCTAAAGTCTCATGACTGCCACATGATTATGACCCAATTGCTTTCGGTTGCATTGAGGGGGCTTCTACCAAAAAAATGTTCGAGTACCCATTGCGAAGCTATGTGCATTACTCAATGCAATTTATTAGAAGGTAATTAATCCAGATACTCTACCAAGGTTACAGAATGATGTGGCCCAATGTCTTGTTACTTTTGAGTTGGTGTTCCCACCATCCTTCTTCAATATTATGACGCATCTCCTGGTTCACCTAGTTGAAGAGATTACCGTTCTTGGTCCTGCATTTCTACACAATATGTTCCCCTTTGAGAGGTTCATGAGAGTCTTAAAGAAATATGTTCATAACCGTGATGATATGCCAGAAGGAAGCATATCCAAGGGCTATGGAACATAGGAGGTCATTGAGTTTTGTGTTGACTTTATTCCTGACCTTAAGACGATTGGTGTTCCTCAATCGCGGCATGAGGGGAGGCTGAGTGGAAAAGGCACGCTAGGAATGAAAGCAATAATATGTAGAGACGGGCATTCTTTCACTCAAACACATTACACAGTTCTACAAAGTTCCACCTTGGTGGCTCCGTATATCAATGACCACAAGAATATTCTATGCTCCGAATACTAGGGGGAGTCTGATGACTCGATTACACATGCACACATGGCGAATTTCGGCGGTTGGTTGCAAACACATCTCATGAATAACACCATTATTGGATATCAGCTGTACTTGTTGACCAGGACACCATCTTCGACTATATTGGCATTCCAAGGGTACAAGATAAATGGGAATACATTTTACATGATCGCCCAAGATAAAAAGAGTACCAACCAAAATAGTGGTGTCTGCATTGATGCAACAAACAATAATGGGAAAAAGGACACATATTATGGTAACATAGAGGAGATAGGGGAACTTGACTATGGACCTTCTTTTAAGCTCCCTTTGTTTCGGTGCAAATGGGCCAAGCTCACAGGAGGCGAGGATCTGGTAGACAAGAAGTACGGAATGAAAATAGTGGATCTCAACAATCTTGGGTACACAGGAAAACCATTCGTCCTAGCCAATGATGAGGCTTAGGTTCTCTGTGTGAAGGTCATGTCTACCAAACCGATAAAAAGAAAAAAATAAGCAAACAGATACATCATACGATGAGGGAAAGCACCACATAGTTCTTTTAGGGAAAATAAACATCGTGGGAGTGGAGGACAAGATAGACATGTCAGAAGATTATAATAAGTTTGATGAAATTCCGCCCTTCACAGTGAACACTGACCCAAGCATCTTGATAAATGATGAAGATACTCCATGGTTACGTCCGACGCGATCATAAGGAAGGCATTTTAGGAAACAAGTGACTATATGTATTTTCAATTATGCCTTTGGTGGTTTTTGAAATGCAATCAATATGTATTTTTAATTATGCCTCAATTCTAGCCATAACATTGGTCATTTGGACCGAAGGCCATGAAACCTCGAGCATGATAGCTCATTTTGAGAAGAATTTTTCGAGATGCAATCAATATACCAAGTTTAGTATTTTTACTTGCAACTATGTCACATAATATGACACCACACGAAGGATTTACATTGTTCTGACCAACTTTGAATTACTTATTCCCGTTTCCAAATTTTCCTGTTTCAAACTATGGGCACAACGGCGGGCATGAAGATAGGGGATGAGCCTCGCGGAAAATTGATTTGGATCTCTGAAGAAACATCATATTGTGAGTCTAAAAATGATTTTTTCAAACAATCATGAGCATTAGATCATGTACCTATAGTTGAAACCGGACCCACTTCCTACCGGTTTGGCAGACATTTCTCTTTTTCACCTGGGGTGCACGGAAAGGTTTGAGATACCCTGGTTGGGAGATTGTCCATGTAAGGTGGTCTAGTATTTTTTTTAAATTGGGTGGTATCATTTAGAATTAGCCCTTTGGTGGTTGCTTCACAAAACACCCTATTTTTGGCACCCATAAAATGGAAATGGCTTTTCCGTGCGACAAAAAGGAAAACTTCCTCATGTAACATTGTTCGCCATCCCAAGGCACATATATGAGCACAATATGGGCACACTATCACAAACTATGGCGTGATTATGGCCATAACATTGGTCATTTAGACCGAAAGCCATGAAACCTCGAACATGATAGCTCATTTTGAGAAGGATTTTTCGAGATGCAATCAATATACCAAGTTTGGTATTTTTCCTTGCAAGTATGTCACATAATATGACACCACGCGAAAGATTTACATAGTTTGGACCGTTTTTGAATTTATTATGCCCATTTCCAAATTTTCCCCTTTCAAATTATGTTCAAAACAGCGAGCATGAAGATAGGGGATGAGCCTCACTAAAACATGCATTGGATATTTAAAGAAACATCATATTGTGAGTCTAAAAATGATTTTTTTCAATAAAATTATGAGCATTAGATCATGTACCTATAGTTCAAAACGGACCCACTTCCTACCGATTCGGCACACATTTGTCTTTTTCAGCCGGGGTAGATAGAAAGGTTTGAGATAGCCTGGTTGGGACATCGTCCATGTAAGGTGGTCTATTTTTTTTGAAACATGGGGTAGTATCATTTAGAATTAGCCCTTTGGTGGTTGCTTCACAAAATGCCTTGTTTTTTAGCACTCGTAAAATGAAAAATGGCTTTTCCATGCGACGAAAAGGAAAACTTCCTCCTGCAACATTGTTCGCCATCCTAAGATACACATATGTGCACAATATGGGCACACTATCACAAACTATGCCACTATTCTGGCCATAAAATTGGTCATTTAGACTGAAAGCCATGAAACCTCGAACATGATAATTTTTTCGAAATGCAATCAATATACCTAGTTTGGTATTTTTCCTTGCAACTATGTCACATAATATGACACCGCGCAAAGGATTTACATTGTTTGGACCATTTTTAATTCTTATGCCTGTTTCAAACTATGGTCAAAACGGTGGGCATGAAGATAGGGGATGAGTCTCGCTAAAACTTGCATTAGATCTCTGAAGAGACATCATATTGTGAGTCTAAAAATGATTTTTTTCAAAAAATCATGCGCACTATATCATGTAACTATAGTTAAAACCGGACTCACTTCCTGCCAAGTTTTCCTTTTTTAAATCACGAGCATTAAATCATGTGTATCTCAACATGGCAATCAATGTCTTAGAGGCCAAAAATTATTATTCTTTATTTAAAAATGATTTACCGTTTAAAAACCCTTTTATGATTTACCATTTAAAAACCCTATTAAAAATGATTTACCATATTAAATAATTGAATTCTTATAAAAAATTATATTTTATTAGGTAGATATTTCTTTTATGAACATTTTGATATGTTATATATATTTTTATTAGATAGATATCGTTTACTTATTTTATTAACATTTTAATATACAATAAGGCAGGAACTAGAATTTATACTACAAAATTCAAATATAATTTTCAAAAGGACCTTTAGTCCCGGGTCATGCTATGACCCGGGACTAAAGGTGAACGGTTCGCGCGCGGCCTTTGGGCTGCTGCCAAAACTCTTTAGTAGAGGGTCGTGGCATGACCCGGGACTAAAGGTCACACATTTAGCCCCGGGTCCTGCCATGACCCGAGACTAAAGGCCCTAAAGAAACTTTAATCGAGAAGGAGGCTCTAAAGCAGAGATGACCCACGATGCCGGCAGGCTGCCCGACTGCGCCGCGGACCTCCCCCTCTCCGTCGCCGTTCACCGTATGGCCGCCGCGCTCCTCCTCCTCTCTGTCCCCGCATGCGTAGAGGCGCTCCGGCCGCCACCACCAACTACTGCCACCGCCACTATCTACGTACACAATCCCCGGCATGCTACCACCACCAACCGCTGCCGTCATCGCTATCCCAGGTGCGCCCCCTCTCCCTCATCTCACATCGATCCATCAAAGCGAGTTAGGGTTAGCGGCGGAGAGCAGGGGAGGCGCTTGGCGAGTAGGGGAGGCGCGGCGACCCGTGGCAGTGTAGGGTGAGCATGCAAGGACGGCACGGCTTCCCACAGCTTTCTTTTTTTGTCTTTTTAATAGTCTTTTTATTATGTGTTTTTTGTTATTATGTCTTTTTAGTAGTCTTTGTATTTGTAAGTTACTTATTATAGTGGTAGTATTAGTATTATTACTAGTATTTGTAGTATTTGTAGTAGTATTTGTAGTAGTATTACTAGTACTATATTATTAGTAGTATTTGTATAGTATTTGTAGTAGTACTAACTAGCAGTGGTAATAGTATAGTGGTAGTGGTAGAGTATTATTAGTAGTATTAGTAGAAGTATTAGTAGTAGTAGTAGTGGTAGTGGTAGTGGTAGTATTAGTATAGTGGTCGTGGTAGTGGCTCGCGACGATGATGCGGAGTCAAAGACGAAGGCTCACGGCGACACTTCTTCCTAGCGCCGGTAGGCTCCAAGACGGGAATAAGCTTATGTTGCATTATTATTAGTCCTAAAATTATGTTACTTTGAATATTTCAAGAGATGCTTTATATGGTTAAATGACTTTGTACATGGTCATTATTGCTTATGAGCATTGGAGTTACATGATCCCGCTGACATTTGAGGTTAGGGAGGGCGCGGCAACACGCGCCATATAGGGCCGATGGACGGGCACGTCAATGTGCGCCATATAGGGACAATGGATGGGCGCGGCAACGCGCGCCATATAGGAAATATGGACGGGCGCGACAACCATTTCGCGTGGTGCCCTTAATTTATTTGCGCTTTGATGTGTTTATAGCACTAAAATAACTAGCAAGCCTTTGCAGAAACTACGGAGCACGACGAAGATCAAGAAGAGATATTGCAGGGTATGATAGCCAGTGATGATATCACCTCGCAATATCTAAATGACTCTGATGAGGGAGTGGAGGAGGATCTCGAGCGGAGAGATGACTTTGGTGAGGAAAGATATGACTCCGGTGAGCAAAGAGACGGCTCCGGTGAGGGAACCTTGACTACAAAGTCTGGCGAGGTATATAAATTAATCCTCTACTGACTAGATGCATTAATTGATTTGTATATATATATTAATGATTCTTTCTTCTTTTTTCCCCCCGGATCAAAGCAATCTACTGGAAGCAAACGAGGCCCGACAAAAAAGTTGGCCCCTGATGGTAGGTTCACGATCATAGAAGTCATTGCAGATGGCGTCCTGATTGCTCCCGAGCACAACGCAAGGTTATTTGTAAGTCAATGCGGAGTAATTGTTGGGCACACTATCCCGATCACCATTCGAGAATGGAATAATCAAAATTTGGATGGAGTTAGTTATGTCGAGGATAGATGCAAAGATATGCTTCGGAATATGCTCATGAAAATTTTCACCCTACTGCCAAAGGTGGATCTAGAACACAAAGTTATAGAGCCAATAGCCAATGAGTGGGCGCTTAAGAAGATGGCCACACAATTCAAAGACCACAAGAAAAGACTGTACAGGAAGTATGTCCTGGAAGAAAAGACTCCGGAGTTCACCAGAGCGAATGAGAAGCTAAGAGATCACTGGGAAGAATTTGTGGAATACAAGAAATTGGCTGAAGCTGTGAAAAGGTCGGAAATAAACAAGGAAAATGTTGCACTGAAGAAATATCACCATGTTATGGGACAGGTGGCTACAAGGCTGCCAGGCCTAAGTGTGTGAAAGCTAAGAACGACCTGATTGATCAAGGTATTGAACCAGATACCTCGAGTGGACCGATCGGGCAAAGTCTTGGTTCTACGGGCACAGGGAAAATTGAACCCAGAAACAGGGAAGTGTATTTATACAAAAGAACATCTTGCAACACCTTGCGAAGCCCTTAAAACTACAGCGAAGGATGTGCAGGAGGGGAAGTTCTATCCCGACAGAGAGAACGATGAGCTAACACGTGCCCTTGGAATAAAGAACACAAAGGACGAACAAGAGGCACTGAAGGCTATGTTCCGTGGAAGCTTGGGTTTCCCGACGATAGGAAGAAATATCTCGATAAAAGCCATCGGAAGAGAAAGGACAGGAAGGAAAACTGGATGCAACATATAGAAGATACATTAAGGATGCAGCAAGAGCAAATAAACACACTTAGCCAACAAGCTACTAGCCTATCTCAATGGCAGGACGAATATCCTGCATTCGATGCTACCGGCCCACCATCTCGGTGGAAAAGCAGCATGGCTTCCATAGAGCTCCCGGTTGATGATGATGCACTAACGATGGCTTGTCTCTACCCCTGGATGATATCATAGGTTCAGAAAATTGCGAGCTGCATGTGATAGTTGTGAACATATCCATAAAGGTGGCGGTCATCTTTTCCTTACCTTCTATAGCTACACCAACTTACCATTGCTCTCCAGTTCCAGATGGCTACGTTGTTGTCGGGGTGGATGAAGTTATGAAGGGATTTGAGCACCTGAATCTTGAATTCCTTTCATGCAAAGGGGATCTGACTGAAATAGGAGAAGCCAGGAAAGGCACCATTCTATGGTGAAAGGAAAACATCATGCTTCCAAATTTCATGCCAAGGCCACTAACTTCTTCCAATTGAAATCCAGCTCAATATTCGCCGCCTCAGCCGTCTCCGGCGCGTCTGCAGACTCCACTGTGTCAGGATGCTCCACTGCCTCAGCCATCTCCGGCACGTATGCAGACTCCGCCGTGTGAGCAAACTCTGCCACCTCTGCCCCGGTTGCAAAAGCGATAGAGCATCATCGCTTCGACGACTAGTACAACAGCTGCGACGAGACCCTCATCATGTACAAGGAAGAAAGCCAAGAAGACTCCTGCCAAGTTACCTTACGACCTGACTGATGAGGAACCAAAAGGGTCGTGGATGAAGATGTGAAACGCCAGCTTGCACAGAAGTGGCCCCCGCCAAAGTAGTATATAGCACACAAAATAGTGAAACACTTTGTTGAATTTCTTGAGTGACCATGTCCATTAGAACTGGCATCAGACTATGACCGCTTTATTATGAGGTCACATAAGGAGAAAGTGGAGCAGTCGAGAAGTACTAGTAGAAGCGGGAAAATAATTCCCTAGCTTCGAGAATAGAAAAACCAAGCATGCCTCCCGCTGAATGTGTTTTCGATGTAGAACTAGTCGCATAAATGGCTAAGGATCTTGGTATGACCGTTGCTCAATACTTAGGCAAGGAAGATGCACAAGGGCTGAAATAGCATAAAAATACGAGTGCGGGAAGCCTCTCGTCAGACCTCAGGAGGTCCCGCTTCTACAAACACAAATGCGAAACATGCATGAGTGGTATATGCGAGCCTCAACGAAAGGGGAGATCATGCTCATAGTGGCAACTAGAGAGGAGCATTACTTCCATGGAAAGGACGAGATACACATTGACTTCATGGAATTATTTCAGTTATTCAATCAAGAAACCCTCGACAAAACTATCATCAGTTGCTATTTTATGTAAGTGATTTATTTCTGTAATTAAGTATCTAGCCTAGCTCGTTCATTGCATGTATAATTATCCTCACTATATTCTTTTGTATGATATTATGCAGAATGAAGATTCTCGAATGCAAAAGAGGAATAATCTATGACCTTGGGTTCATTGATCCAAATAACATTCATGAATATACGGTAAAAAAGAATGCCAAAGAATGTCAGTGTAATGGTATCGGGGGTCCCTCGCATTGCGCCTCAGCTCGTGGGCTAGGACCCAATGGTCAGCGACCTAGCCGATGTATGGCTTAGCCGGCAAGGGCATCGCTAGGATACAAGCACCAAGTGCTTCAAGCAAGTATGGTTCTGTCATAATGAGCCTATAGAGACTAAGTCTCAGCTATGTTGTAGGTTCCTATGGGTGACACAAACGCTACCAGACGCACCTCGACCCACCAACCGGGTGCGTACAAGAAGGAAAGGACAACAATGAGCGCAAGGTGGTCATGCCCCTCCTTCCGGGGGGTACCCAGAAGGAGGGAAAGGGCACAGTTGGGGGCAGTGAGGCGGAGGAGCAGCCTCTACCAAGCCCTGGAAGGACCATGGAAGCACCCTCTCATGGGCCAGGTGCGGCCCAGGAACTAGAGTCTGACTATGCCTGACAAGGCGTGTCAGGCCCAACCTTGGGAACTGATGATGTGTCAGCATCGCTGGACATCATCATGGCGTTTTAGTCTACTGCAGCGCATCACCGACATGAGTGACAGCTCGGAGCCTAAGCTGTCACTCGACCATTGAGTGCATTTTGTGCATCGCCCCTAGCCGTCCATTGGCCACAAGCGCTGCCTACCTGTCTGAAGACTGCGTGGCACCCCATGATTGAGGCCCAGGAACGCCCCGGGAGGTGCTCCACGCTGGCCCTATGGTGATCCCTTGGTGTATAAAAGGAGGCACTTGGCCGAGAGTTAGAGGAGGGTTTTTGCAGGACATCAGGGAGAGTTTTGGCTAGACCTAACATAAGGTTCTAGACCTAGAGAGACAGTTATGAGAAAGCAAGGAAGTGAGGAAAGAAAGAAAGAGGAAACCCGGGGAGTATAGAAGCTAGAGAGAAAGCATCTCCCCGACACCGTAAAGATCATCTTCTTGTATCTCGATCCACCCCAGATAATCCACCAAAGCAGGACGTAGGGTTGTTAGCCAAAGGGCGGCCCAAACCTGGGTAAAAAATGCCTTTGCGTGCTCTGTGTGTGTTGTATGCTCGTATCAGTAGGTTCCTTTGCTGATGTTGAGGCCGGAACGCCTTCGTGCCCACTACCGAACAAATAGGGGTTGTCCAACATCCCCGATGTCAGCATAGGCGAGATGCGACATCTGGCACACCAGGTAGGGGGGCGCTCGCATTTTCGGATTCGGAAATCATCATCACCGTTGACAGCTTCATGAGATTCGTCGTCATCACCATCATCTTCACCAACGTCTGCTTCGTCTTCGTGTTTACCATGACATTGATCGCGCCATTGCCAGCCATGGAGCCGAGGAACAGTGATGGCGCTAGGTCCGACCCTTTTGCGATAGACTCGCCCGCTGCACGAAATCGCTCCCACGCCCTTCCCACGACTACGGTCTTGGATGCCGAGCCCCATGTACGTCGCGCGACTACCGGCATAGGTGCCGATCCGCGTCAAGGGCCAAGCGTAACCGCGCCACCGCCACCGTCGTTGCAACTGCACCCTGCGGTTGAGGAGGGCGGGCATACTAGCGGGGGTGTTGTTGCACAAGTGGTTCCACTGCTAGGCGGTGCAAGAGGCATCGCGCTTGAATATCCCGTCGCCAGCGACGCAGGAGGCGCCACCGGTGGATAGCCTCTCCCCGGTGGCTTAGGATACGTCGCCAGAGGGGGCCATATGTCTAGAGGAGTCGCACAGGATGGGGTCGGAGGAGCCGATATCAAACCAGAGCATTGTGCACCAAATCACGCCGGGACTCGTCTGGCCGCGTCGAGTACTAACTGCCAACCTCAGTCCCACCGCTCAGGGAACCGAACTTTGGGGGAAGCAGTCACTGCTGCACATGCCATAGCTCGGCACCCACCAGCTCCCAGGATGGCGGAGTATGCGGAGTGGAGGGACGACCCCGACGTGCAACTGGAGTTCATTAGGCTGCACCAGGAGTCTGTCCATGCTCGTTCCTAGTCCAACCAGAGGCCTAGGCGTGGGGCAGAGCATGCTCCTACCACCACCACGAGACCCATGCAAAACCCTGCCCCGATGTCGTGTTCTCGGAACACTTCCCCTGGGGCAGCCGACTCCGCGATGGTGGAAGGAGGACTGACAATCATACCACGGGCCACTCGGGGGCTTGTGCCCCAAGACCTTCCGAGCAAAATTCACCTTCCTACGAAGTCACCTGTCATCCGACCATTCCGGGGAATGGCATAAGAGCGCCGGAACGCTGGGGGAGAGAAAGTAAAGAGGTTGATGGTCATCAGTTCACACTTTTACTAGTACAACCGATGGGGCAGGGTGTTGAGCACCCTCTGAGCGATGAGTATGGCAGCGTTTTCGGGCCAACCCCGGAATTAACCCGCTGATCTAAAGTGAAGGGGCCAACCAGCCTCACCAGAAGGATAGGTGATAGTTTTGGGGAACCAGCTGGCCTGAAGCCTTGCGAAGGCATGAATCCAGCCCTGATTCCCTATGTGCGATGTAGAGAGTTGCCGACTGAGTTATCAAAAGTGAGAAAGCGTAAGATCCGCTCTAGGCAAGCAAATATGGTACGCTGGATCTGCTCCACGTGTGGGGAAACGAAAGGACATAATTGCCCACACACAGGGAGAAGGGATGCGTCCATGCCAGGGAGGAGGAGGGACAAATGGGTGACCCAACCTGGTTATGATCTAGTTACTTGTTTTTTCTCGCTAAAGCTAATGAGTAGCTAGCATTTGTTGGGCAGGGCTAGGGCACGACAGGTGACGTCCCGGGAGAGCCTTTGTGGTGCTAACATGCGCTGAACGAAGATGCCCTGTGATGGCAGAAAAAAGCTAAGTGAATTGCCTGAACTTCTCGCCTATTGTAAAGTACACCGCATAAAGATAAAACGTGTTGGGGTTCAAAGGGATTGCACGATAATGTGTGACAGCTCGGGTGTCAGAAGGGCACCGACGGGCGGTGTGGTTCTCGCGATTGGGCACTTGGGTCGGGACCAAGGCATCGTGCATGGAACCAGCCTACCCTAAGAGTGAAGTGATTTCTGCATGGCATGGTACCCTGCAACAGGGCGTGGCTGGATCCGTACCGGCACTGAGCGGACTGGTATGCATGTCCACAAAAGGCGCACCCTGGAGACACCAGGCTTCCATGTCACATAGACCCGGGCGGTTCCCTTAAACTCCAAGAGGCAACTAGATGTATACAAAGAATGCTAGCCCAGAACATCTCTGTTGCCACGGCTTAAAACTGATTAGGTTCCCGTCTAGCAACAAAATGATACAGTACAAGCTTAATGTGCATGGGAGATGAATACAAAGGATGATGGAGGAGGCCTTGGCCTCAGCTCAGCCTAAGCCTCTACAGAAGCTCTTCAACGTATGGAGTAGCGAAAGCCACGGCGGCCTCACGGCCATCATCGTCCTCATACTCATCAAGAGATGGTCGAAGGGGAAGCCGGGCGCCAAGTGGAGAACTCATGGGAGGACCGTGCTTGCTATTGCGGCAGCCGCTGCTCTCCCCACATTCCTCACTACTTGCTCGAGCATCGGTTGAAGCTGCTCCAACTTCCCCGATAGATCAGTAAACAAGTGCGTAAGGCGGGCAACGCTGACACCATCAACAGGATCTGCCTACATGCCTAAAGAAGGCATGAGCGCCTCCACTTTGAATGCTACATTGCAAAGACCCGATATGTCGATGCGGCGCTCTGTGTCATGCTGTCGAGCAATCTGGAGAGTGGCGACCTTGGCGTCGGAGAGCTCCTTCTCCCGACGATCGATCTTTACCGTACCCTTGGACGCGCGCAGGTCAGCGTCGGAGTGGGCCCTCTTGGAGTCCGCTAGCTCCACGCGAGCAACCTGGAGCTCTTGCTCCTGCTGAGCGGCTGCCTGGGAGGTAGCCTCGAACTCTGCAACATGGCGGCAGGCATCTACTCAAAGATCGTGAATGGTGGCCAGGTGCTCGTGGATCGCATCCTCCTGCTCGCGGATGCGTTCCTCCGCGAGACCCAGCCGCTCGTTGAAGTCATCTTCGAGGGCTGCACGCTCCTCCTCCATATGGGCTAGCTCCCGCTGGTGCGATGCATGCTCCTCGTAAGGTTGACATTGCATACGTTCCTTGACCACCAGCACGGCATTGGCCCTAATGGAAGCAACACGCCCTTGGCCGCAGGCTGCAGAGAGGTCGAGACGCGCCTCGTCGAGCTCTCGCCTCTGTTGGGCAATGAATTCCTCTGGGCGCTAGAGGTGCTCTGCGGTTTGGCGGGCCGCCTTGGTGTAGGAAAGTCGCTGCCTCTCTACACGGCCAAGGATGCTGCCAGCTTTGTTGTACACACTGGAATCCACATGTAGCCCTTCCGAGTAGTGTGCGTTCCAGTGCAGAATCATGTAGAGTGAGGTCCCGACAGGCTCCCCCTTGCCCACGACCCTGACGCCAAGGGGTGGCGGGAGACGCACCTGGCAGCGGAAGCTGTAGCTCCGGGGCGGCGCCATCACCTCCCACAAGAGTTTGGGACGGGTCAACTTCCATGTCAGAATCCGAGCCCGTCTCCACAGTCACCTTGTCTTCTGTGGATGCAGGGAAAGGACGGGGAAGTCAGGCAATGGCCACGGGAAGCTGAGTGATGCAAAAAAGAAATGAGTCTAAAAACTCACCAAGATGAGTTGGAGCACGGGAAGGAGCCTCGCCACCTCTAGATCGTGCGGCGTCGGGAGAAGGGGAAGCCCAAACCTGCCTGCCTGGGGGAGATTCAGAAGCGCCCCTTCGAGGCTGCTTCTAGGCTGCCCTGCCGCTGGAACTATAAAGGTACAAAGGTAAGGTAACTAACGCATTTATGAAATATTTGTGGAGTACATAAGATCAATAACATACCCAGAGGATCCAAGGCTGATTCCGAAGCTCGTTGGGAAAAGAAACGAAGGCATTCTCACTCCCGTCACACCGATGTCTTCCGTCATGAAGGCTCGCTGCAGGGTGGGTGGGGAAGAGATCTTGCTGGGGAAGTGGCTCTCGGGATAGACCCACCCACCGGGGAAGGGGCAAGACTTCCCCCCGGAGGGCGGGAAGGGGCCATACATCCTGAGCGTAGCGGCCGGTGGACAAGGAGGCGTTATCGCTCACCGACGGTGGGTGGCCAGAGGGATGTTGTCCTCCTCATCTTCATCTTCATCATTCAGATTCATCACTGGGAGCTCGGGCTCCTTGGGCCCCTTGCCCTTTGGATCCCACTCCAGGGATGCCTGTCACCGTAAGCGGAGTCGGAGGGGCCGCAACAACAGTGGGGGTGGCGCCTCTGGCACCGCTCCCGCCTGCTCCCAAACTCCTTCCACCCGTGACGCTTACGCCAGCACTAAAGGGCCCACCGGATCCCAACTGGTGACAACGAATGGCGCTCTCCCACCAGGAAACGATCCCCCATTCGGTGCAGACAGGGATCTTCATCACGATTTCATCGACATAGTGGCTCAAGTGTAGAGGAGACACTGGCGGGGGGTGCGCCGCATCCCTCCCCAGTAGCGTCTGTGTGACCCAGCGGGCTTCTTCGAGACTGAAGTTAGAGCCGTTGCTGGTTCGTAGCTGCATGCCATCTTCATCTCCGGTGAATTCCCACGCGGGGTGCGTTCGCGCCCTGAGTGGTGCTACCATGCTGTGGAGCCAGGACGACATCACATAGACGGAGTCAATGCTAGCGTCTGCCAGCTCTTGAATCCGGAGGATAGCCGACATCAGCACTTGCATATCCTTACCCATTGTGTTCCAATCATCCTAGGGCTACGACCGGGCAGCAGGAGCTTGCAGGATGTCCTCGTCCTCATCCACCCAGGCATAGCACCAGCCCTTGTGAGAGCGGGGCCGAGCGTGCTCCTAGACCTGATGTAGCGGAAGCCGAA
The DNA here is from genome assembly GCA_910589775.1 of Avena eriantha. Lineage (NCBI taxonomy): Eukaryota > Viridiplantae > Streptophyta > Magnoliopsida > Poales > Poaceae > Avena > Avena eriantha. Next base: position 305,083,194 of record OU342742.1, read on the forward strand.
CTCCTCACGACGCCTGAAGAACACCGGAGCCAGACATCACCTGTTCAGGCACGGGCTCGAGATAAAAGTAGTGGAGGAAGAGCTCGAGCGATGGCAACACGCTGACGAAGAACTCGCATAGACACTGAAAGATGGAAAGCAAGATGATGGTGGAAGGATGCAGATGCGCCAGGTGCATGCCGTACGCTAGCAGGATGGTGTGAAGGAAGGGCGAGATCAGCGGATCAACACCGGCCAGCAGAAATGCGGTGAAGATGGGGACGAGGTGCTCCGAGTCCTTCTCCTCTTCCAGAAGATTGGCAGGGAGCAGCCATGTGACGCCATGTTTGTTTTGCGGTGACGCAACGAACATCCTCCATGGCTCTAGATCCCCGGCCATCAAGTCGGGAGGGAGAAAAGCTGTGGCCGAGCACCCATCCACAGCACCCTGTTGGCGGCAGCTTGGGCTTTCTTGATCTTCCTCGAAGTCATGTCTATCTCCAAAAGATCAGGAGAAAGAGGGAGTAATGCAAAGGAGTGGAATGGTTGTGGATGTGCGGAGTCTCTCCCTGCAACCGCGCCGCTTTATAGGTCACGACCACCACTGGCGCGTGGACAAAATGCAACGTGGGGGTGGACTACTCCGCTTCCTCCGCAGTTACGTCTTCTTTGCAGGAATCAAAGTGGCGTAGTCAATGCGGGATACCGCGGAAGCCAAGGCGTGGCTCGACAGTCCCGTGTCCACTTGAGTGCGCAGGCACGTGCACGTTAGCTCTGCAGGGTGGGAAGGTGTGCCGTCCAGTATTGTCGCGCTTCCCGCAACGTGGACTAGGCCCACGCACTATTGAAGGGCGAAGCCCGGTAACAACCTCTTCGTTAAAACCGTGATCTACGTTGCAAGTTGCCGGCCCTTGCCCGGGCGCTTCTGTCGGTGTAATGGGATCGGGAGTCCTCGCATTGCGCCTCAACACGTGGGCCAGGACCCACCGGTCAGCGACCCAGCCGATGTATGGCTTAGCCGGCAAGGGCATCGCCAGGATACAAGCACCAAGTGCTCCAAGCAGGTATGGTTCTGTCATGATGAGCCTATGGAGACTAAGTCTCGGCTATGTTGTAGGTGCCTATGGGTGAGACAAACGCTACTAGACACACCTCAACCCACCAACAGGGTGCGGACAAGAAGGAAAGGACAACGACAAGCACAAGGTGGTCCTGCCCCTCCTTCCGGGGGTTCCTAGGAAGGAGGGCAAGCGCATTGTTGGCAGCAGCAAGGCCGAGGAGCGGCCTCTACCAAGCCCCGGAAGAACCATGGAAGCACCCTCTCATGGGTCAGGTGCGGCCCGAGAACCGGAGTCAACTGTGCCTGACAAGGCGTGTCAGGCCCAGCCTTGGGAACCGACGATGCGTTAGCATCACTGGACATCATCATGGCGCTACAGTCCACTGTAGTGTGTCACCGACAGGAGTGACAGCTCGGAGCCTGAGTTGTCACTCGACCATCGAGTGCATCTGTGCACGGCCCCTGGCAAGGCCACAGGCGCTGCCTACCTGCCTGAAGACCACGTTGCACCCCATGATTGAGGCCCCATAATGCCCGGGAGGTGCTCCACGTTGGCCGTGTGGTGACCCCTTGGTGTATATCAGGAGGCACTTGGTTGAGTGTTGGAGGAGAATTTTGCGGGACATAAGGGAGGGTTTTGGCTAGACCTAACATAAGGTTCTAGACCTGGAGAGAGAGCTGTGAGAAACTAAGGAAGTGAGAAAAGAAAGAAAGAGGAAGCACGGGGAGTGTAGAAGCTAGAGAGAAAGCATCTCCCCGGCACCGTAGAGATAATCTTCTTGTATCTCGATCCACCCCAAATAATCCACCAAAGTAAGACATATGGTTGTTAGCCGAAGGGCGGCCCGAACCTGGGTAAAAATGCATGTGTGTGCTCTGTGTGCTGTATGCTCGTATCAGCAGGTTCCTTCACCGACATTGAGGTCAGAACGCCTTCGTGCCGACTACTGAATAAATAGGGGGTGTACAACATCCCCGATGTTAGCGTAGGCGAGACGCGACAAGGAAATAGAGGATTACTTGCTAAAGTTTCTACTAAAACAACAAAACAAAACGGAAATATTATTACCTTACAACTTCGAGTGAGCGTTACTGTCTTGTACATATTCGATTTTGTTTACTCAATGTTAAGTATAATTGATGAGTTATGCATGCGCATGTTCCACTTTATTATGCTAATCATTCAAGTTGACCAAGGAACAATACTTGTGACGGACTCGAAACGTAAAAACTCTAAGAGATGGGCGAACCTGGTTGAAATGCTCCAGAGGTAATTTCAGTCATTATTGCAGTATATCAGCATCTTTCGTTCATTTCCTGATATCAAGTAATTAATAACTCTTTTACTCATTTTCTTTGTCGAGCAGGGTTTAGAATCGGTTCATCAAGAAAGTTAGGGGTGAATGGATATAGGAGACACGATTTCGACAACTCAGTGTAAGTAGTACTATACCTAGGTCCTCGCATCTCTTTGATTCTTGTTTCAATACCATTACCATGCTTGATTATTATTTTTATTAAACTATGTTCTCGTGAAGTGTTTGAGGCAGGAAGCCAGAAATAATTTATGTGGATATTATGTTTGCGAGTACATTCGCTAGACGACTAGTGAGCTAGGAAGAATTCTACAACAACTTGCAGTATGTAAACAATGTTCACAATCATATTTTATTATCATCAATTGTGTTGATTTTTATTCATATATATTGATGATCCCCTTCTTTAAATTAGATCGAATGAATGCGGGAGGGTCTCCTACCAAAGGATCGCATACGAGCACTTCAAGAGGAATTAGCGGGATTCTTTCTTAAGGAGGTCATAGATCCAGAATATCATCGAGATTTTATATTTATACATTAGGAACCGTAAGAGAAATTATATTGTATGTATGCATGAAAAAGTACTATGTATATAATATGTTCGACCAAGCACGAAGAAAGAGGTCAATTCGATCTGTATATTCATGACGATATTCTGTAATGGTTCACTCATTTCTATAGTGGTATATATATCATCTCTCGGCACATCACTAACGTCAAACCTCTCCCTCCCGCCGTGGCAGAAAACTGCCCCAAAACACGCCCCAAAACACTACCGCGCCAGAACCTGTTGCCGCACAGCCACCTACCGCAGCAGAGTTTTGGAGCGTTTTTCTGCCACGGCAGAGCTCCTTTAGTCCCGATTCGTGCTATGAACCGCGACTAAAGGTCCTCCACCCTCGGTCTCCGCGGTGGCCACGTGGATTGCTTTTAGTCTCGGTTCATAATAGAACTGAAACTAAAGGAAGGGACTCTAGTCCCGATTGCTTAGTCCCAGTTGCGCAACCAGGACTAAAGTCCCTTACGAACCGGGACTAGAGCACTGTTTTCCACTAGTGAGGCCTGCTAGCCGGTGGCGTGGGGATCAGCTGGCCAGCAACGGGGTAGGCACAGTGGCGGACGGTGGGAAAGGCCAGCCTGGGTTTGGTCGATCGGGAGGTAGTTGCAGCTCGGTTCATGGATTACGGTAGGACACATTGCTTTTTATTTCTCATATATTAATAAGAGCTCTACAAGAGATTGTATCTATAGGGTGGGATATGTATATAATTCTATCATGACTATAGAATAGTCCCACCCTATCTGGTATGTCCACTATTCTGCAACCCTTGTAGTTCTACAATCTTTTCTAAACTTTTACGGAATACTTTCTAAACTTCACGCGACAAGACAATAAACTTTCAGATGGACTACCGAGAATTTACGTTTTGGCGGATAGTATTTTATTCGCTGTTTTTAAACCACTTATCGAAATAGTGCATATAATATATCGTTGGAAAGATATGAAAATTGCGCAACTTTTATATTAACAAAGTTTTCCCAAATTCCTTGAACTTTTATGTTTTTTACTATTTTTGGGGCTTATTTTCAAACCGCTAATCGGATTGATGCAAGTGATATACCATTAGAACCATGTGGAAAATGTGCAACTTATTCATGTTGAATTTTTTTCAAATTACGTATGATTTTAAAATAATTTTGGATATACTAAATATAGAGATGGTTGACATTATGTAAACGCTTTGACCGTTCATGAGCCATGAACTGCTCACCGCTAGTTGTGAACTGCCTAATATCGATAGTGAATTTCTTGTCACGCTCAAAGTGAACTTCAACAAAAAATGAATTTTAGAGTTGACTTCAAATTTTTATATTGTGGATTTCAATTTTTTTGAATAAATGAACTTTTGTTTTGTGTGCTTCCACATATCATTAATTTGATAATCCTAGTTAATATAAGGTGAAATCTCTGGTCACAAGTTGTGAACTGTCCAGCCACACATATTGAACTTCCTAGGATCGAAATTGATTTTTTGTCAACGCTTGAAGTGAGCTTTCATAAAATTGAACTTTTAGAGTGAACTTAAAAATTTCATAGTGAACTTCGAAATTTTGAATAGTAAACTTCTGTTTTTTGTTTGCTTTTTATGGTCAACGTTTTGTGTGAACTATCATAGTTTGCAAACTGGACTGCTTAACATAATTGAGTGAACTACCATTTATTTAGTGATTCATGAAATAGTCAGAGCATGTTTCTATTTGTTTACGCGATCCCTGGAGCGAATTGGAACACCCAGAATGACCAAGTGAACACTTGACTTGAAAAGTACACTTTTGCCGTTAATATAAATGGACTCTCTGTCATGATAATAGTGATTTTCCCCTGCATTGACGTCGTTAACTGAATACAATTTCACTAACTCTTATAAAAAAGCAAGTATAAACTTCAAAGTAGTGTGTATGTCTGAACTTAGAATGAGAAGTTTACGAACTTTACAGCTGCCGGAATGCATCTCTCTCTGGCCGGAATGCATCTCTCTCTGAACTTGACTGCACTGCTTATCTGAACGTCATGGTTGAGATAGCTGGACGCCACATATCATCATATGAGTTATTGTCAATTCAATAAGTTCAAAATTCATACACGAAAAAAGGTCATCAGATGTTCAATATATATAACCTTGTAGTCCACTTAGTATAAAAAGGAGTAAAAACACAAATGTTCACTTAGTGAAACATTAGTAGTTCACTATATATAACCTTCAAATTAACTTCGAAAAAACGCGTGAAAATAGCTAGAAAGTTTTAAAAATAGAGATTTGTATATTTAAATCTTAAATTGACATGCCTTCAGTAGTCGGGTAGGAAGGAACGATGCATTAGAGTGAAATTAGACTTGCATTAGTGTTAATTAATCAAAGCGGAGATCTATTGATGCAATGGAAGATCGTATGTGTTATTTTAGTACGTAGAATTTTCGCCCCTTAAAATAGAGTACCCGAATTGCTTTGGACATGCATGTGACCTTCCTGGTATGTACTAATGAACTGTCGATCGGGATAGACACTCTCCATTGTATTCCTTTTTTTGTCATTGTTTTTCCACCGTTAATCAAAATGATACAAATGATATTACGTTGGAAAGGTATGCAAATTTCGCATCTTTTCATATAGACCATCTTTTGAAAATTTTAACCACTTAAGAAAAAAACTTTAGTTTGTAGCAAATTCATAAGTTCACTTTTGATGACAGGTACTCCCTCCTTTCGGAAATATAAGACGTTTTAGCTTTGTGAATCGAATATATCTAGACACTTTTTAGTGTATATTCGATTCATAAAGCTAAAACGTCGGAAATATAACACATTTTAGCTTTGTGAATCGAATATATCTAGACACTTTTTAGTGTATATTCGATTCATAAAGCTAAAATGTCTTATATTTCCGAACAGAGAAAGTAGATGATTCCTAGTGATTTGTTTCCAGTTGGGTGAAGCTCATTATGTGTGATTCTGTAAGTTCAGGAACACAGTAGCTCTATGTGCCTAATTGATTATTTCACTCTCTCTAATTTATTTATACATCAGACATTCAATTCAACCTGCCTGACACTTGGTTTACATTAGCATTGCCAAGGGAGATTGTCAAAATGGAAAAGATATGGAGCTGCTAATTCTGTTTAAATTTCTTATTTTTTTCTGAAGTTCATTAGTGTTTTTTGTCAGTGTCTGTGAGCAGTTCCGAGCAAGAGTTAACCTATTGTTGCGAAGTTCACTTTGATTGCGCTGGAAATTCGCATCATCTGTTCAGGCAAATCCACTACGGTAGTATACTTGTTGGACAGTTTCCTTCTTCTCCAGATATTATTAATTGGTCCTAACAAAAGCCTGCAATTCTTTTATGAATTTGATAAGTAATTTGAGTGAGGGACAATTTTTTCTTACTCTTTGAATCTTGGTGTAGCCGTGGCTTAAAGAATTGTGCATGTATTGATGCGGCTGATACTAAAGTAGTTCACATTGTACTCTCAACAAGTTCATATTTTTCTGTCGTCAGTTTGTTTTGTCTGCCTGGAGTCATGAAGTTCATTTTATTTAAAGGAAAAGGTATGTTCCTCCAGCGTGAAGATCGCTAATTTTTAGTCTTAAATAGCTTGCTCAATAGATGAATTAGAATTTTTTATCTGAAAAATAGCCCGTTCATGACCTTGAATCTGCGAGTGCTACTAGTACTGCTGTTCATCTACTGTATTTTAGATTGTATTTATTCGATAGTGCAAAAAATCCCTTTTCATGTAAAAACTCGGACTATGTCCTGTGATTACAGTACGAGTAGTTTATACTGGTAGTTTTTTCAGTAACAATGTAACCATGCTAGAGTTCTAAATTACAATATTTTGAGAGTCGGTATCAATAAACTCAATTGATTTTTTCCATTTTTGTCCTGACCGCACGGGGGTCTAGCTCTCCGCCCACTGGAGTCCGGATGCGGAACTGCAAGGAGTCTGCCGGCATGGGAGAGGACGATCGTGCAGCGAGATCGGTGGGCAGCAGGCCGCTGTCCATTTGTCTGTCTGGTGGAGTCCATAAGGTGTTCAGATACGGGAGCCTAGCATTCAAGGTACTGAGACCAGGTCGCCCTACTCCTCTTGGTGATAGCCTTGTTTTCTTTCCAATTATTCATCAATCGTCTAGATCCCTAAATGAGTCAGACCTCTTGTCAATCTTGCAACCTGATTTAGTGATTTGCTGCTAGCTAACTGATTGATTCAGAGAAAAGAAGTTCAGTAAAAAAAACTACATTAGCTATTACGTTCCTGATTTGCTGCTAGCTGGAAGCTAGTGATTATGTATGCGTGGTGCAGTTCAAAATCTGCTATGGTACATCTACCATCGAGGCATTAGCTGATGTAAATTACTGTCGATGTTCATGTATGGATTCTTTTCCTTCTTATTCTTCAATTTTTTGTGGGCAGTTCACTTGGTGCATGAGCACACTTTTTATGCATTACTCGATCCAGATGTAATTAAGCACGATAGTTTACATATTTAGTTCAGCTTGTCAGCAGTTCGTGCTGCGACAACCGGGGTTCCACTGCTGTGACGACAATAATTCACCACTTGTTGAACACGTGATGAGGTGCTGCCTCCATTCCCTCTGCTTGTTGTTAGAGTATATTTGTATATTATAGTATCCCCATATGTTAGGGGTTTTCTGTATATTTACACATGTACATGTACTATATATTCTGGCATTTGGCCCTCTGGTAGTACAAGAGATATATTACCCTAACATGGTATTAGAGCCGTAAGGCCATTTTTTTCTCGCCGCCGCCGCCCGCCCCGGCACCTCGCCGCCGCGCTCGGCCGCCGACCCCGCCGCCGCCTCCTCTTCCACGTCCGCCGGAACCGCCGTCGCCGGCCGTCGTTGTCACCGCCGACCCGCCCCGTCGCCGCCGCCTCCTCTCCATCGTCGCCGCCGCCGCCTCCTCTCCCTCGGCCGCAGCCGCCGGATCTGCCCCCGGTCGCCGCCCTCCAGCCGCCGCCAGATCCGATCTGGTTCGCTCTCGTTCGGTTTGAAAAAAAAAATTATGTCTTCCTCGTCGGGCTATGTTGCGATTCCTCGCTGTCCGGTGATTTTTGATGGCACGAATTATCCTGATTTCGCTGCCTTCATGCGCGTCCATATGCGCGGTCTTCGCCTTTGGGGTGTGCTTTCCGGTGAGGTCTCCTGTCCACGGCGCCCCATTGTGCCTCCAGTGCCTCGTGCACCGACGCCCGTTGTCCTTGCCTCCCGATGCTACTCAGGCGGTCAAGGATGCAGCCCAGAGTGCTGATGATTCTGCTCGGGCTGATTATGAGCGCCAGGTCCAGGAGCATTCTACTGCTACTGCGACCTACCGGCTGGATCTGGCTGACTACACTCAGTGGATAGATGAGGATGCTCGTGTTGCTGCTGTTCTCACTTTCAGTGTTCTGCCTCAGTATGCTGCTGAGTTCATGGGTCTTCCCACTGCTGCTGCTCAGTGGGCTTTTCTTCGTCAGCGCTATCAGCCATCTGGAGATGCTCTTTATCTGTCTGTGGTTCGTCAGGAGCATGATCTTAAGCAAGGTGATTCTACTATTGATGATTTCTATACTCAGAGTGCTGCTATTTGGCGTCAGCTTGACTCTCTTCGTACAGCGATGTGTAACACCTGTCCCTGCTGTCTAATTGTGCGCGCGGATCTGGAGTTTCAGCGTGTCTTTGAGTTCTTGTCACGGCTCCGCAAGGAGTTTGAGCCGCGCCGTGCCCAGCTGCTTGCCCGTGGTCGTGTTCCGCTCTCTGAGGTACTGGCTGAACTTCGTGCTGAGGAGACTCGTCTTCGTGGTGCTGGTCTTCTTGAGGTTCCTTCTGTTCTTGCTGCTCGTGGTCCCCCAGTGCCGCCGGCTTCGTCGCGGTCTCTCGCGCCGCCGCTACTCTCTACTCCACCGGCCCAGGGTCAGAGTCAGTCTCAGCAGCCTCGTGGTTCTCGTCCTCCTTGTGCCCACTGTGGCAAGCCTGGCCACGATACCTCTGGTTGTTGGAAGAGGGATCCACGCTTATATCAGCAGTATCTTGCTCGTCGCCAGTCTGATTCTTCAGGATCTTCTGCTGTTGCCTCTAGACCTCCTGCTGGTGCTTCTGGACCTCCTGCTGGTGCTCTGTCTGATCAGGATATTATTCGTGGTCTTCGTAGTCTTCTCGCTGCTACAGGCTCCTCCTCGTCGGGTACTGCTGGTTCTGTGCCTAGTTCTTCTGGCACCGCGCGACCATCACCTTCTACACAGTCAGGTACGTCATCCCCGTGGTATCTGGATTCTGGAGCTTCTTTTCATATGACTTCTGCGTCTTCTATTCTTTCTGCTCTTCGCTCTCTTATTTCTCCTGTCCGTGTTATTACGGCTGATGGTACCTCTCTTCCTGTTTCCAGTCGAGGCACCCTCTCTACTTCCTTCTTCTCTGTTCCTGATGTTTCTCATGTTCCCAGCCTTAAGATGAACCTTTTCTCTGCTAGTCAGCTTACTGATGGTTGTCGTGTCATTCTTGATGCTGATTCTTGTGCTGTTCAGGACCGTCGTACACAGGCTCTAGTTGGAGCTGGCCCTCGCAGAATTGAGTCTCCGGGGCTATGGGAGTTAGACTGGCTTCGCGTTCCTTCCGCTGACACTTCTTCTGCCACTTCTCCTGCGGTTGCTGCTTCTGTCACTGGCTCGTTTCAGCAGTGGCATCATCGGCTGGGTCATCTTTGTGGCTCCCGTTTATCATCCTTAGTTTGTCGTGATCTTCTGGGGCTTGTCTCAGGAGATGTGTCGTCGTTACATTCGTATCAGGGTTGTAGGTTAGGTAAACATATTCAGCTTCCCTATCCTACTAGTGTGTCTGTATCTCAGCGACCTTTTGATTTAGTTCATTCAGATGTGTGGGGTCCAGCTCCCTTTGCTTCAAAAGGGGGCCACCGATACTATATTTTGTTTATTGATGATTTTTCACGGTACACCTGGTTATTTTTTATGCGCTCTCGCAGCGAGGTGCTTGCTATTTATCAGCGCTTTGTGGCCATGGTTCGTACTCAGTATTCCACGCCTATTCGTGTGTTTCGTGCTGATTCTGCAGGAGAGTATATCTCCCAGCACCTGTGTGGCATCCTTGCTGAGCAGGGCACCCTTGCTCAGTTCTCGTGTCCCGGCCCCCATGCTCAAAATGGTATCGCCGAGCGTAAGCATCATCATATTCTTGAGACTACCCGCGCTATGATGATTGCTTCCTCTCTTCCGCTGCATTTCTGGGCTGAGGCTGTCGCTACGTCGACTTACCTCATTAATATCCAGCCTTCGGCTGCTCTTCAGGGTGGCATTCCTCTCGAGCGTCTCTCTGGCTCCTGTCCAGACTACTCGACTCTTCGTTTATTTGGTTGCATTTGCTATGTCCTTCTCCCTCCTCGTGAACGCACCAAACTAACCGCTCAGTCTGTTGAGTGTGTTTTTCTCGGCTATAGTGATGAGCATAAGGGCTATCGCTGTTGGGACCCCGTTGGTCGTCGTATGCGCATCTCTTGTGATGTCACGTTCGATGAGACGCATCCTTTCTATCCTCGCCCCACCTCTGGTACTTACCCAACGGATGATCTCTCTTTTCTTCTTTTTCCTGATACACCTTCCGCTGTCTCTTCTCCTCCACCTCCTCCTTCTGTTGTGCCTCCTTGTCTTCGGCGCCATCCTCTCCTCCGTCTAGTTCCCCTAGTTCTCCTCGGTCTCCAGCTTCGGATCCTTCCTCCGCGCCTCCTTCTTCCTCCTCTTCTGATGAGTCATCTTCCGCGAATGAGCTTCCTTCCTCACGACCTGTTCGTCAGCGTCGTGCTCCAGACCGTTACTTCCCTAGTCAGTATGGTCTCTCTGTAGTCTCCGAGCCGACTTCTTATTGGGATGCCGCGTGTCATCCTGAATGGCAGCTTGCCATGGCCGAGGAGATCGCCGCGCTTGAGCGCACTGGCACCTGGGATCTTGTCTCTCCCCCTTCTGGTGTTCGTCCTATCACGTGTAAGTGGGTCTATAAAATTAAGACCCGCTCTGATGGATCTCTTGAGCGCTATAAAGCGCGTCTTGTGGCTCGTGGTTTTCAGCAGGAACATGGTCGTGACTATGATGAGACCTTTGCTCCTGTGGCCCATATGACCACTGTGCGTACTCTTCTTGCTGTTGCTTCTGTCCGATGCTGGTCTGTGTCCCAGCTTGATGTTCAGAATGCTTTTCTTAATGGCAAGTTGAGTGAGGAGGTTTATATGCAGCCTTCTCCTGGGTATTCTGTTCCCGATGGGATGGTTTGTCGTCTTCGACGTTCCCTTTATGGCCTGAAACAGGCCCCTCGTGCCTGGTTTGAGCGCTTTGCCTCTGTGGTGACTGCTGCTGGTTTCTCTCCTAGTTCTCATGATCCAGCGCTTTTTGTTCACACTTCTCCTCGTGGACGCACTCTTCTCCTTCTCTATGTTGATGATATGATCATTACTGGTGATGATCCTGAGTATATTGCCTTTGTCAAGGCTCGTCTTCGTGATCAGTTTCTTATGACTGATCTTGGTCCTCTTCGCTACTTTCTTGGGATTGAGGTTTCCTCCACTTCTGATGGGTTTTCTATCTCTCAGGAAAAGTATATTCAGGATCTTCTTGCACGGGCTGCTCTTGCGGATGAGCGCACCGTTGAGACTCCTATGGAGCTTCATGTTAAGCTTCGTCCTACGGATGGTGATCCTCTTCCCAATCCCACTCGTTATCGCCATCTTGTTGGGAGTCTTGTTTATCTTGCTGTCACCCGTCCTGATATCTCTTATCCTGTTCATATTCTGAGCCAGTTTGTCTCAGCTCCTACCACTGTTCACTACAGTCATCTCCTCCGTGTCCTTCGTTATCTTCATGGCACGATTACTCGTCGCCTTTTCTTCCCTCGTTCTAGCTCTCTCCAGCTCCAGTGCTACTCGGATGCTACGTGGGCGAATGATCCTACGGATCGTCGTTCACTTTCTGCTTACTGTGTGTTTCTTGGTGATTCGCTTGTTGCTTGGAAGACGAAGAAACAGGTAGCGGTTTCTCGCTCGAGTGTTGAGGCTGAGTTGCGGGCTATGGCTTCGGTGACTGCTGAGGTGACCTGGTTACGGTGGTTGCTTGCAGATTTTGGGGTCTCTGTTACGACACCCACTCCACTTTTGTTAGACAGTACAGATACTATCAGTATTGCACGTGATCCGGTCAAGCATGAGCTGACCAAGCATATTGGTGTTGATGCTTTTTATACACGTGCTCAGGTGCAGGATCAGGTTGTTGCGCTCCATTATGTGCCTTCAGACTTGCAGTTGGCAGATTTCTTTACAAAGGCACAAACCCGCGCTCAGCATGATTTCTTACTCTCCAAACTCAGTGTTGTGGATCCACCATGAGTTTGAGGGGGAGTGTTAGAGTATATTTGTATATTGTAGTATCCCCATATGTTAGGGGGCTTTCTGTATATTTGCACTTGTACATGTACTATATATTCTGGCCTTTGGCCCTCTGGTAATACAAGAGATCTATTACCCTAACACTTGTGACCTGGTGGGATTTGTTTGTTGGCGCAGCCATGAGCACGAACGAGCATTTAATCTTTGCGTCTAGCATAAGTACACTTAGATTGAAAATCAAGGTGCGGGGAAGCGGCATGTTGCTTCTTGCTCGGGCCGTCAGACCGGCGGGGGCATGTGGTTATTGCAGGCTTGTCTCCTCTTTCGCCGGAAGGGGCGGGCGGCAGACGGCGGCGTGGGGGCTAGTTGTTCTGTCTAATAATGGCGGGCGATCCTAGGGTTCCTTCAGCATGAAGACAAAGATCTTGCTCTCGAGGATCTAGTCTAGAGAGGCGGGTTTCGGAAGGCTCTGCCGGCGAACTTCCATGGGTGTATTATGCCTGGAGATTGCTGGATCGAAATTCGGTCGTGCGCATCTTGTTTGTCTGGCCGTTTGGTTTCAGCGGGAGCGTTGCGAAGCTCTGCTGTTTGTTCCCACCAAGTGTCATTCAATGAGTTATGGTGAAGTCAGATGTGGAGAATGTCAGGAAAGCGAAAATATGAGGGCAGCAATGGTAATTTGAGTCTTTGTGGTGACGGCGAACTGGCTGCGTGATCTGTGACTTGCAACAGCGACTGTTTGTGGGGGAAGATAACACATGAGGACTTCCCAGACTGACCTTGTAGGGTGAAAATCCAAGGTCTGACCATAACTGATTGTGCCTGCCAATAGGCTTGTCGAAGGTATTGTTTTGTGTGCGAGAACTTTCTCCGGGGTGAAAACCTATGATCTTTGATCGGACAACGTCGGCGTTTGTGCACTGTTTTCTTCTTGAAGACGTTGTTATTGATGTAGTGGACTACTAATGTTGTTTTGATGGTGTCAGTGTCGTTGTTTTGAGGAATAATTCTCTGTAGCGGGATTTTTCTTCTTTTTTGTAATTATTTCTTCTTCTTTCTGGACCGTGTGCATCCGTACGGCCGCTAGGACATGCGTTGTTGCAGAGACTGAGTGTAATTAGTATCTCCTTGATATTAATATATACTCTTTAAACAAAAAACTGGTTAAATTAAGCAGCACACTCTACGTTAAATAAAGATCTCCACCGTCAAGCCCTATGTTGACATGACACCCTAAAAATTCATTGAAGATAACTACAAATGCGAAATTTGAAGGTGCATACGTCTTTGATCCGAGTATGGTTTCTCTCTGCTCGTCAAGGGAGAAATGATGCTGCCTCCTCGCTCCGATTCCAACTCGAGGAAATTTTCGAAGTTCAGAGCCGGTTCGCAGGCGGAAACGAGCGTGGACTGCCTAGAAAGAGTATGTGGGCTCGCGTGCTTAGCCCTATGGACTCCCGCACTGGTTGAGCCAATCCAACATGATTTGAATCGACCGATGAGGGTAGGTTGTGAGCTCCTATACAAGAGGAACAGTTGAAAAGGAGGACTCAAGATCGATGAAAACAGAGTTGAGAAGATGGGCAAGCTAGACATGGACATTACTGGACTCACCGACGTGCTTTCATAAAAGAAATGGAGAACTTACATGAATGAATAGTGTAAGACTGAACTCCCCAGTTTAGTTCTGCTGCACAATGCCTCTAACTGAAGACTGGACTGCTCATACGCATGGAACAAGTGATGCTGTCTTCCTCAAGTCTGAACCTTTGGTGCATCCAGACGAAGCAGCGCGCAAGTGGGGACTCCATGGGAGGTCCATGCACGCTGGGCAGTCTAAGGGTGGCGGACAGGGGAGATCATGGGGGCGAGCGCAGCAAACTTCCTAGAGGAACATGGTGGACTCCAAGGCAGCGAGTGGGACTTGATTTCCGGGCTCTTCGCGTTGTGCGCTCGTGGCCATGGCCCCATGCCCGATAGTGAAGGGGACTAGGGGAGGACAGGTCTGAACTTCCAAGTGTGCTTCCCGGAATGAACGCCCTTGCTCTCCCAGAATGAATTTCCCATACAAATAAAAGTGAACTCCACACTTTTCTGTTTTGAACTGCTTTTCTATTGTGTGCTTTTAGTTGAAACTATCACACAGACTAAAGGAACTGAAACTATCACAAGGAATAAGCAAACTCCTGAAAAGTGGAAAGTAAACTACCTTGCGAATAATGCAAACTTATGTTGGTATTGCTCTGAACTCATCTACTACATTTCATTCCGCTTTCATGAAAAAATATATTCGATTCTCACAAGCATATCAACAAGAACCTAGGGAGCATGCAGGTTGTTAAGCTCAACCGTTGTGTGCACTTCATCACCGAACTGAATTTCAGACTAGTAAGCAATTAACTTCACAAGAACATAACAAACCAAAAAAGAACTTGTAGCGAGTGGCGAACGAAGCTGAGCTTCATCGGTCTGGTTCCTGCCCACAAACGGTTCCAAGCGGGTGGAGGCGACGTGGGTTGGCAGGCTATCGGGGCGGCACACGCTGGGTGGGTGGGGCGATGCCGATACCCAGGGTCGGAGTCAGGGGCGGGGACGGAAGAAGCCAGTGGTGAGGGATGGAGTTGGGGGACTGGGATCAGGTGACATGCCTGTGGCATGTCACGCTGCAACATTCCCCCTCCCATCTGCCATCCAAAGCCCATCCAAAGGCTACTAACGACCCAAGGCAAAAACTGCTCTCAGGAAATCCATCGAGCACAGATATTGCTTCAGACTTGACAGTTTTGAGACAGATACACCATAGAAACAGTAGCAGTACGCTGTATCATTCATAACAGTAAACTGGCATTCAAATTCAGACAGATACACCATAGAAACAGTAGCGGTACGCTGTATCATTCATACCAGTAAACTGGCATTCAAATTCAGACGAAATTCGCACATCCCATTCATCAAAATTTAAATTCAGACAACTCATTGGTCACAAGGAATTAGTGACAACGACCCAAGGTAAAAAAATCCTTCCACGCTACAGTTTTCAGAAACTAGAGAATAGAAACAGAAACTTAGTCATTTAACAGTACATAAAACAGTCATTTAACAGTACCACTTTGTTGAAATTCATAAGGTCTTAATGTTCAAATTCTGCACCAAACAAGTGCCAACTGGAACAATGTTTCTAGAGTAGAAATGGCCAATTTCACTTATACACTTAGGCCCCAAAATGCTATAGTTAGCTCCAAAATACTATCTAACAAGCTTACATGCTAGAACAAATCGTCATCACCGCAAGGTGGAGCATTCAAGAGTTGGGTGAAATTGATGAGTGCATTGTTTTCTTGAAGCTCCAAATTTAGTCCTTTATTGTTGTTGTTGTCATTCTTCTCCACTTGTACTTGAGGTTGTACACCATCCCTTTTCTTTTGTTGCACTCCATCCTTTTTCTTTTGTTGCTGCCATTGAAAATCATAGTAATTAGTTTACAAATGAGCCGCGAGAACATACCATGTTCCAATTTCAACATACCTGCACTCCCTTTTTTGTTGGTGCGGTAGCTTTAGATGGTTTCCGCTTCCCCTTGAGTAACTTATCAAGCCAAGTTCTCTTTCTCCTTATGCTTGTTGACTGAACCTCTTTTTTCTTTAGCCTTGCAGAACTAAGCAACTCATCTATTTGTTGCACATTTGGGTCAACATTCTCCTTGTCTTTATATGGTTCATTCATAACACTATTGGGTGCACTGAGCAAATCCTCTATTTGTGGAGCAACATGATCAAGTGCACTTTCTAATAGCACACAACATTGTGGGGAGTTGGCGGCTTTATGGGCCATATTGTGAAATTTATGAGACAGATATTTGTATCGAAGTTGAGCTTCTAGTTTTGGATTTTCTACCACCTTCCTTCCTTGCCTATCATGTATACTTCCATTGCGAGCTTCTCTAGTCCATCTCTTCAAGACATAATGTGTCGGTAATGTCTTTATATTCATCAAGTCAAGAACTTTTAGACCATGTCCACATAATATTCCTGTCCTATTGAACATTCCACAACTACATGAAACCGTTTTGGTTAAAGGATTGTTGAACTTTTAGACCATGTCCACATCACTATGCGCTCCTCCTCAAACTATAAATCAACATGCAAACTCGCAATAGCAACAACAAATCTGTTATTTCCATCCAATACTCTACAACATGCAGCCATTGATCTTTCATACTCACCTTGGAAAGCTTCAAAAATGATCGGAGTATACACTTTGCTTGCTTCCACCAACATAGGAGTGGACATCTTCACTCTTGGTATCTTCTTTCTTGCATTAAATTCAGATTCCAATTCCTTTGTTCTTTTTTACTTCTACTGTCCTCTCAAAATGCATCAAGAACCGAAGAATATGAAAATCTGATTTCAAATGATTTTTCAACGCATTGTTGAAGCTCTCGCTTAATTGTGTGCTTCTCACTCCCAAGCTGAAGACATCTCTCATATAACATTCAGCCCATTTTTCTTTCACCTTGTAGATACTATCTAACCAAGTTTGTTTATGCACTTTGAGCCTCATATTGTCAAATGCTTCTTCAAATGGCGCCTTGTCCTCATAGCCATACATACAAGCACCAAAATCTGTGAGAATATGAGGCTCTTTTTCTTCATCCTCCACTTCATCTTTCTCGCGTCCTTCACTGGAGATAAATGTTTGACAGCATTTTGCATTATATGAAAGGTGCACAATCCATGATATG
Source organism: Avena eriantha (assembly GCA_910589775.1). NCBI lineage: Eukaryota > Viridiplantae > Streptophyta > Magnoliopsida > Poales > Poaceae > Avena > Avena eriantha. The sequence continues at coordinate 305,100,241 of OU342742.1, forward strand.
ATTCTTTGAAGACCTTCTCTATGGCTTGTCCCATTGCTACATCTTGATATGTATAGATAGTTCTAGGCTGCCTTCCATTATGTGTAGCTAGAAAAGTCTCAAAGAGCCATATAAATGAGTCACGTGTTTCATCGAACATCAATGCAGCACCAAAAATGGTTGTTTCTCTAAACTGGTTGAGCCCAAGAAAAATACCAAATGGCATATACTCTTTGTTTGTGCCAAATATAGTGTCAAATGTAACAACATCACCAAAATGTGCATAGTCAAGTAGCATTTTTGCATCAACCCAGAATATGTTGGTTATATGCTCCTTACAATCCAACTGCAAATGATATTGGAATGATGGATTCTCGGTAATCTTGTCACGAAAAAACTTCAACATACTACCAGCCTGTCCATAAGACAACTCGCGCTGCCTCTTGCTTCGCAAATGATTCTTTTGATCACGACAAGTGTAACCAAGATTAAGCGGCCCACCAACTAGACGACAAGCAAACTCATGTGATTGTTTTGGCATAATTCCAGAATCATCGGCTGTTTCTATCTCAAAAGCTTGCAATTTTAAAATCTTTCTTTGTGATGCCAACAAGGGTCGGGTTTGTGGCAACTGAAGTAGGTGATTGTGTTCCATATAAACTTCGGTGACTTCAAAATTGTTGGCCACTCGATCAAATGTAATAATCATCCGAGCTTTACAATTAGTTCTTGTTTCAGCTCTAATACACTTTGGCTCATGATCTGCTTGACTTTTTCTTCGATGGCCTTCGTTGGAACAAACAAATCTGCGTGAAGTAATGATCTTTCGATCACATTTGCTTTTGATTGTGGATCTTATCCTCACATCAAATCCGATGTGACTCCCATAATCTACCCAGAACTCCCAAGCCTCATCTGAATCTCTGAACCTCATACCAACCTTGGGTATCCTCTTATCACTCTCTGCCATTGCACAACACACAATTGCACAATGACCAATTCTGCCAAATTCAAGAGAAAATAGTAACTAAATTAGGAAGCACAAAATATATCTTACAAGATAGCAGTAAACACACACACACACACATATATATATATATATATGATTTACTGGCACAAGATAAAAGCAAAGCAATTTATGTTCTCTTCCAATCGATGGAAATCTCAGATTTTCGAAATTATTATTATATAATGGAGGCTCACACATCGGCTTGGTTTGTACTACACGTCCTAGACAAATTTCTAACAAGAAAAAATAGCAAAGAAAATAATAGACTAATCTAAAGGAAGAGGTTCAGTTGGAAAGAGGCAAACCAGATACGAGGCTGCTACGCTGCAGGCATCCACTAAAACATCAGGGAGCGGAGAGCTTGGTCTGGGCGACGTTCACTGAAGTTGGGAGCTCGGTCCGGGGCAGCGGTCCTCCCTAGCCCGTGGTCCTGCCTGGCCTGCGGCGGCGCTTCGCGGCTGCCTGATTTCACGGCGGCGACTGTTTTCCGGGATGCTCCTGCCTGACTCCCACGGCAGCGTAGCGCTGTCTATCCTCCGCAGCGGCGGCGCGGCGAGAGTAGCAGACGCCGGCGCCAGGCCCTCCGTTTCCCCGCCACAATTTCTTCCTGCGCGCCAATTTTTCCCCTCCCGGTTTATTTCCGCTCGCTGTTACTTTTTTACGAGGATGTGGATGCGGTAGAGAGCTATTTTGCCTTGGGTCGTTAGTAGCCTTTGGATGGGATTTGGATGGCAGATGGGAGGGGGAATGTTGCAGCGTGGGCATGTCACCTGATCCCAGTCCGGAGGTGGGGTAGGCGCGGAAGGAGGCAGGGTAGGCAGGACGGTGCCAGCGACCTTGGAAGGAGGCAGGGTAGGTAGGGGCGGCCTCGTTGGCTGGGGAAGGATGTGGTGCTTAGAGGGCTAGTACCGGCTTCCGGGGAAGTAGGCAGGATTAGGAGGGGCATCGGTGTATCATCCCAATTGTCTAACACTGTAATGCTATATGTTTTCAATTGATATAAGGCTATCTTTAAATAATAATCAATGCATCATCATAATATCATGCTGATGTTACCATGCCACATTGCATTTGAGCATCATATTAAAATCCTTTTTATTTGATTCTTCTTCTCATATTGTATTTGCCTCATTTATTTTATTTGTTTCTTAATATAATGTATTTGATTCTTGATATATGTGTATAATGTCCAAGTTGAGTTGGGGGCTTCTCTTTCTAATTCTTCCCATGCTACCACTTGTCCATATCAACTCCATGTGATCATATCCTCCTCACACCATATTCATATAAATCCTTCTTACTCCTGGGTCCGAGTGTCCACGCCCAATATACTTCATACGAAAGTATATAGGATACTTTATGAGTTGGAGTATGTTTATATCCTATATCTAAAATATTTCCAATCAAGTTACGTGAAAAAATTATAATTTGACCCATCGTTTACACTATATATTTAAAATACCTTCATATTTGTACGAAAAAACAAGTATGTGAAAAAATCATACATACCATCAAAAAAGTAGTACGTATACTACTGAATTAGTATTATATATTTCATACTACACATACATATCCTCCGATATGGTAGATACTACCTACATAATGTGAAACACATGTGGGTGTAACTATACTCGGGTGTAGTATGAATATGTCCTATATATATATCCTGATGGTTCCTTCCAAGTATGGTTTGATCTAAATTAACACTACAAGAAAAGTGTCCATCTGGAACGATTTGGCCCATTAATCGTCGTAGAGGCGCGTCTTCCGCGACGAATTTTTCGTCTCGACCGTGGTTGATGGAAAACTTTTTTTCCGGTTTAGAGGCCCCCTACTACGATGAAACCACTAAAAACGTGGAGGAGGCTCAGTAGGCGCTTTTCGGTTTCTCCCACGATGTTGACTTGCCGAAGTCTTTTAAGGCGTGTGGGTCCCGGACGTCAGTATCTCTAGCGGACAATACTTTTCGGTCGCGCTTCTCTGTTTTGATCTCAATAACGTTGTTTGATGCGTTTGCCGTTTAGTCAGGCTGCTGGGTCCCACATGTCAGCCTCTCATTAGAAGAATCATGTGTATGATGAATTTTTTTTCCTTCGCTTGCGCTACCCTGTTTCAAACTTGATAGCGTTTCTAGATGCATCTGTCATTTAATCAGGCAGCTGGGTCCCACATGTCATCCTCTCATTAGAAGAAACGTGTGCATGATGAATTTTTTTTCTTGGTTATTGCCTCCCTGATTTCAACTCGATAACGTTGCTTGATCTATCTGCCGTTTAATCACACTGATGGGTCCCCCATGTCAGCCTCTCATTAAAAAAATCGTGTGTACGACGGAATTTTTTTCTTCGCTTGCGCTACCCTGTTCTGAACTTGACAGCGCTGCTCGATGCATCTACCATTTAATCAAACTCCTAGGCCCCACATGTCATCCTCTCATTAGAAGAAACATGTGTATGATAGATTTTTTCTCTCGGTCGCGCCTTCGTGTTCTGAACTTGATAACATTGCTCGCTGCATCTACCTTTTAATCACGCTGTCGGGCCCCACATGTCATCCATTCATTAGAAGAAACATGTCTATGATGAATTTTTTGCCCTTAGTCACGCCTCCGTGTTTCGAACTTAATAACATTGCTCGATGAATCAGCCGTTTTTCAGGTTGCTGCGTCCCCTATGTGAGCCTCTCATTAGTAGAAGAAGTGTGTGCATGCTGAATTTTTTCGCTCATGCCTCCTTGTTTCAAACTTGGCAGTGTTGCTCGATGTAGCACCTGTATAAGGTCGCACTACTGGGTCCTATATATCGGTCTCTCTGTAAATGAAACCTGCGTATGATGGATTTTTTTAGCCACGTTCGCTGTTTTGATCTTGGCAACATTGCTCGATGCGGTAGCAGTGTATGGTCTTGCTGCTCAGGCTGCCATGTCAGCCTCTCCGGTATGTTCTGTCTTGTGGGTCCCAGCTGCAGCCTTGTATGTTCTGGCTGATGGGTCCGTGATGGCAGCCTCTCTCTCTATAAGTATTTAACTTTTTTTCAAACCCGACCATTAAACTCGAGGGATGCTGCAGGCTCGTGGATCTGTGATGTCAACCTCTCCATAATAAGATATTAAAATGTAAACTAAAGATATATATATATATATATATATATATATATATATATATATATATATATATATATAGCCGGTGCAGAATAACTTATTCTGCTCCCGGATCGACATACATAGCCGGACCGAGCCATGCTCCACCGAACCAGTTGGGCCGACATAATGTTATTTCGTTTTTACATCAACGGTTTCTCTCTTTTCTGTGGTCGTGGGGTGCTGCGAGCTAATACCACCCTCCTCAAATCGAGTCATGCGTGCGGTTCTAAAAATTTGATGGGTGGAGGCGAGCGACTGCGCTTGGCCATTGCTGCCGGCGGCGAGCGGGTGAAGCTGGAATTCGGCTGGTCGGCTCTTGCTGCAGCTGGGGATTGGGGCATGCAGCGGGTCTCCTCGCTGCCTGAATCGATTCGGCTTCAGCTCCCGATTTGCGCGTCGAGGCGAGCGGCGGAAGGCGACTAGGTGGAGGTACGGCCTCCGCACCTCCCTGGCCAACGGAGGACCGACCACGAGCGCCGCTGGCCCGAGCCCCCCGTTGCCGCCTGCGGTGGTTCCAGCGCGCCTCGCCACGAGGACTGCTCCGGGCGCTTCCCCTACATCTGGCGCCGACTGTCCCCACCATCTTCTTCGTCGCCGGCGTCCGACGAGCGCCGCAATCCTCCATCCTCGACACGAATAAAGCCCTGTATCCTTTAATCCCCGCATCTGCTTCTTGGTGGGCTTAGACGACAAGGTTTATCACGGTTGTTCCTTACTTATTCCATCTGATTTTTTGTTGCCGTACTCCATGTACATATATTTGTATAGTTGTTTGTCTGCAGACTCTGATACTCAATTTTAGGACTAATTAGCTTACATATAATTTGTTTTACAATGACTTGGGAAGCTCGTTTTTACATGATGTTGGTCAAGGTCTCACAGCGTTGAAGTTTTAAATAGGTTTAACCAAAACAAATACTGAAATTTTATGCCATAGTTGCATTATGAATCCTGTTCTTGCTGGTCAAAGTAATGTTCGTACTTGATTTGAGTTGACCATCCTTTGGTTAAAGCAATAATTCTTTTATGGAGTATTTTTGCAATTGGTACCTGAGAGTAGCTCATCAATTACCTCTCCTTAATTAATGATCGTTGTGTTTTCAGTCACATTTTCTGGATGTATAGTTGTTATGCAGCATTAGAGCTGCACCGTAATTATTGTTTGTAATTTAAATCATCCCAACCATGGTGAGAGGCCGCTTTTGGAGATGCAATTTCCATTTTGTTATCATGTAGCTGTATCGGTGTGCTCCCTTGCTGATTTTGGTGGTACGCAACCCATGATTTACGCTGGCTGCTTCTTTATTTTCCCCCGGTACTCTTCAGTACTGCCCCATTTCTACCAATTTGGATGAGTAAGTGCCGGTCTTTTATTTCCAATTATGTATCATTTTTTGGTTCGCAGTTGTTCAGTTTTCCTGGCCGTAATTTTTGTTGCTGTAACAAATAAAGATCGAGATAAGTATTTCTGCATAATTTCTTAGTTGTTGGCTTCCAGATGCTAGTGGGCATGCTAGGTTCTATGCGTAAGAATTATTACATTACATATTTATTTTCATATGTTTTCTGTTTTGACACTAAATATGGCATAAGAAAATTTGCAACCCTACATCATTCAAAGGCTCTTTGCGATGATGAGTGTCGTCTCAAATGATCAAAGACCAACTACTGATCCTATACTACTTGTGGCGAAAACGCTGAATCTAGCGAGTATCCTGAGGAGGGCTATGGCTTCTTGTGTTAGTTCATCGACAACAAACATCTTCCCTTCCAAACCAAAACAGAAGCAGCGTATCTCCCAGGCTTGCCACTACCCTGCTTCTCAAGTTGAAACTTACTTTGCTCCTGGTTAATCTGCACCTGTTTAATGGTCCAAGTTTGTAAACAAGACTACTAAATAGCAACTGAACATGGAAGAAAACCGAACACAATTTTGGGTCAGTAACCTGACCAACTTACAGTGATGTACCCAGAAAAAATCCTATTGAGTTGAAAGTTGTTTGGGCTTTCTTTCCGAACTGAAACCATGCCTCAGACTTGACACTGTCGTCTCTCTCATAAACTGACACTCGTGCCCTGGCATCTCACCTCTCTAGAGTATGTATTCGTTCCTGGCATCCCCATCCTTTGTGACTGATGGATGACCATCAGGCTGAGCCATCCAGCCTTAACCGCACCCTTAACACAACTAAATGTAGCTAAAAAAATAGACCAAGTATGCATACACAAGCAACACCTACCCAATCAGTATTCATTTGCTCTCTTATTACTTCCTATCTACAGTTGTAGCTGGCATTTCAGTGTGAAAGAAATATATTGATCGTTTTTAGATGATTTTTATTTTTATTTTTATTTTCAAGACGCAGCATATGAGAGGGACTGAGGGAGGAGAGCATAAGAACATACCGAATACAACTAAACGTAGTGCTAGTGGGCATGCTAGGCTCTATGCAAAAGTAGCAATTCAAAATTAGAATTGGTATTATGAAATGCATACTGGTTATGAATTATAAGTTTAAATTCTTATGCAAACCCGAATTTGTATTTACGATAATCCTTCTACATGAGATTTTAATTTGTGGCTTTTTTCCATTACAGGGCGATGAGTGTTACAGGCAACACTCCTGATTGGGTTAAAAAAAATCTATATACAACCGAGTCAGGATTTCTCTACTTTTCACTTTGATGACTCTGAGGGCAGGGCCGGTCCTGAGATTTCGGAGACCCGGAGCGAAACTAAAATTTTGGGCTCCTTATTATAATTCTTTATGAATATATGAGATGATGAAAAATAAATAGTTTAAGTATACTTCCAACTATAATATTCATATAAAATAACAATGTTTATATGATACCTTAAAATTTCCTACAAAAATTCCTAGAAGCAAAGTCCGTGATGATGGAATGAATATCAATCTCGTCCACTAACTTCTTCTCGACGCAGAGTCACAAAACCATTTTACCTCTCCTGAGACATTATAGATATCAAATAGTTCTTTAATAATTTCAACTTTGAAAAGCTTCTTTCAGCTGATGCAACAGTCACGGGTATAGTAAATAAGATCTGATAAGCGATACAAATATTAGGATAACGATCTGTTTCCCTGACAAACTCAAAAAGCTCCATATCAGACATTGATGTATTTGGCAAAGTGAACTTCATAACACTTAACTCAGAAATAAGTGCATTTAACTCAACATCACACATATCATGTTTACCATTTGCACTAGGCCGAGTAAAAGTTTTTGCAAATGTAGTGCAATGTTCTTTCAGTTGAGAACCATCCAATGTCTTCAAGGATGTTGAACTTATTAAAAACCTCAGTATACTTTTGAATGTCTGGAGTTTTTCAAATCTGTGCTAAGAATTCTTATTAGAATTAAGATTTAAGAACTAAGAATTAGGACGTAACCAGCAAAGACATGGACGAGAGCGGACCATTAGACCAGTAACCGCTACTTCTCTCTGAGACATGGGCAGGTCCTGATGATGATGATGATGATTTTGTTGGTGTTGCCCCAGGACCAGTAGCAAGCTTCTCCAAGGCTACTAGAGTTGCTGCTCCGAAGATCAAAAGTCTAAACCATCACTTGCTGGATATATATGTACGCACAGGGAATGGGAATTCGATATAAAGACCTTTAAATCAAATAGACATAAACTGAGTGCTTTGCCACTATACTAAAGATATTTATAGATTTTATATTATTAAATATGTATTAGTACTACAACTTATGTAAGAGTCTTCTACATAATATTTTGTGTGTTCATGTTTATCTCTTTTAACATATAACATGGCAGTGCTCAGGCATCTCAATTTATAAAATCCATAATAGAGCAGTTTCAAACATAGCTTGGCTATCCACATGGGCTATACCGTATAGGCTATTCTCCATGGGCTCCTTACTCAAATTTCTCTGGGTTGTGCTTAGCAGTCCCCCATGTCTCTCTCATTACAAGAAACATGTGCATGCTGGATTTTTTCCTCGCTCGTGCATCCCTGTTTTGAAATTGGAAACGTTACTCGATGTAGCACCTATATAAGGTCTCGCTGCTGGGTCCCACATGTCAGTCCCTCTGTAAATGAAACATGTGTATGATGGACATTTTTCGGCTACGTCTACTATTTTGACCTTGGAAACGTTGCTCGATGCGGCAGCCACGTGTGGTCTTGCTGCTAGGGCCCACATGTCAGCCTACCTGGTATTGTTTGAAATACGCCCTAGAGGCAATCATGTATGATGATATTTCCCTATGTATTCATAAAGTTATTATATTGTCTTAGTATGAACATCAGATATATATCACTGAATATGTGATTCAATTGTGGAACTTTATATTCATGTTGTCCATACTAGATGTCCTTGGTCGTTGAGGTTTTGATGGACACATAACTTAGACCAATGTGAAAGTCGGTTGATGACTAGGCTCCCACTTGTCATGGGCATGGAGATGCCATTTTGACTTACATGGACTCGGCTAAAGAGTTTAGGGAGTCGGACTGACCCACAGTTGAGGTGCAACGAGCATGTTGTCATTTGTAGTCTCAAGCAATGGAATCCTTCGACCTGGGGATATCGCATGATCCGAGTTGTGGATCGCTAGCTTTGGTTCTATCAAACGTTGTTCCGTAAATGGGAAGTTATAAAGGTAGAGTTCTGATTGGTTATGAATCAAGCTGCATGACATGGATTATGGGATTTGCCCCTACATAATGGAGATATATTCTCTGGGTCCTCTCATGTGATATGATTCGGAATCATGTCCATGCGCGACGTGGTTAAGTGTTAACCAAGGAGTCGGATTAAGTGTTAGTCCAGTGAATCATATATCATGGAACGAGAAGAGAGAGTCGAGCTATTAAAGGGATGGCAACAAGTCTCCTATAGCTTGACGAGGTATATTGTGAGGCAAAGGGACTTGGACGAAAGTCACAGTGAGAAAGGTTCGTCTTCAGACTTTACGGCACTTGGGAGTTGGCACGTCTTGCTAGAGGCCGCTACCAGCTATCGACTCAGAGTGGTGACTCGTGTCATATCCAGGTGTATGTGAACCTACAGGGTCACACACTTAAGGGAAAGGAGCCCATGTGGAGATTGGGATATGGCCTAGATGGGCCTCAAGAGTTGATCCGAGCTAGGAGTGTTTATAAGTGGAGTGACAAGGGATAGTCCCTGATCTTGGCATCACTTCTCCACTCCCATTTCGGACTAGACAGAATCTAGTAGTGCTCTGCCTAGAGCTCCTCCCTGTACGTGTGGATACCGGTAGAGGCGTTGCACGTGCGGCACTAGATACAAAGGAGTTTGTGGGGATCTAGGCGTGTTGTACGTGGGATCATTCGGCACAGCATCAACTAACGCGCTTCAACAATAATCCGCACCTATGTGTCTAGTGGTAAACCTCGTGGCCTATCACCTGAGTTAGATCTTGGGAGCACCGCGTAGAGGAAAAGTTTTTATTTATCTCTGCGTGGCCCTGTTGTAGCACCTTACATGTCATTGCGAGTTTCACAATACTAGTAGATATCGTATCTATGCATAACTTGTTTCTGTAGGATGATGTTGCATGTGATGTGTGTAATCCATACGTAATCTACGTGTCATGGTTTTTGTCAACCGGCTGGAGCCTAGGTGCTGTCATTTTATTGCATACGACCCGCGTGTCAGATTCTCTATGCAATTTTATTTACTAACCTAGTGTAGCTTTTTGGAGAACCTGGAGGGCATGCAAGTCGATGTACAAGTCAGCTACGTGGAGTAAGTTGGAACGTGACAAGAGTTGGCACGAGTTGGCTTATGGGCTTCGTGGAGATGGAGATTGATGATTGGATTCCTGCACCAACAACAGGCTTATTACAGTACTTGTAGTGGAAAATATTTAAGAGTTTGTCCTGATGGGAGATCGTCGAACGGAAACAACACAACCCCGCAGCCACGTTGTCAATGCAGCCACGTTTCGCACCCAAACCGTGGTTTGGAAATAGCCTATTCTATAAGTTACTAGAACATATATAATTGAGAGAAGTTTGAAGTATCTAATAACAAAAAACTTTTAACAAGAACAAAATAAACTAAGACAGAAAGTAAATAGGAATATGAACTGAATTAAAGAGATTGTAGTTGTAGGATTGAATGGAATGAGAGAGGGCTTCTAGGCTTCGGTCTCACTAGTACTAGATGGGAAAATATATGTGTGATCTATAAGAGATTACTCAGACAAATAAACGTTCCCCAATTTATTACCGGGCGGTCACACTGTGTGCACTATGCATGATTCTCGCGCGTCACCGCAAGGCAAAAGGCACTTCCGAACCAAAGGATCACATAAACTCATCTTAGATCACAATAAATTCTAACTTAGCGCACTAGATCATACCTCAACCTAGAGTTGAATCAATCACTCACACATGGATGAACAACAAAACATATAAAAATATATAATGATATCACAACCGTGTTAAATCTTACAATTACTAAACACAAGAGAGAGAGGGAGATGGAGATCGATGCGTGGTGGTGGTGATGTCTTCCTTCTCCTCCCCTTCTTCTTGCTTGGATGTCTTTATGGTGATGGTGTTGAGGGAGATATAGATCTCTGAGGTGTGATTGAGGCAGAGCTCCACCGCAATGGAGATCGGATGGGTGGCGGTGGCGGCAGAGCTCTGCCCCTGAAGGGCTATGGCTTGGTGGCTCTCTCTTGGGTCATCCCTCCTTTATATAGGCCTTGGGGGTGCCCTAGGGTTCCATCAATACCATCATATGACTTAGGGAAGGTTTTGGAGCTTTTCTGGGGCGAAATCCCGTTGTTTCCGACCTTTTTAGCAACTATATGGGCGGAGCTATACGATCAAAAATATAGCTCTGGCCATATAGTTGCTCGTGAAACTTGTAGATGCTTTTAGTATTTTGGCCGCCATTTCTTCATACGAACCCCGTTTTGCGTGTTCTTAGGCTCGTTGAGTTCGTATCATCGAGGGCTACAACCCTGTGGTATTGGATATTTATTTTAAGAAGTTGGAAAAAATCACTTTTTCAACCTCTCAAATGGCTAAGTCTGGTCCCTGCAGCTCCTCCATCCTATAATCTCATTGTTCCTTTTGCCTTTGTTTTGTCCATAATCATCATCCACACCTATACACATGTCAAAGAAAAGGAAGAGGGATAAAATTCTACCTAAACTACTAAATGTGCAAGGCTCATATTGAATTTAACAAAAACAAGTAATCATGCATATTAAACATAGCAATGGTTAGATGGAGCACGATATGATAGGCAAATGACACAATTTATATTGCTAAAAAGTGTTGTATATCACAGTCATCAGAGATCACCATGAAGAGTGTAGGGGTTCGCGCATGAATACAATAAATTTTCCCTATGCCCAGAACCCCAGTTGCTAGGACCTATCTATTAGTAATGCAGTAACGGGAGGGGATTTTCGCGAACTTACCCTTGAAGACGAAAAAGCGTTGTCAACGCTTGGGAGAGCATGGTTGATGTAGACAAACTAAAGCCGACCTCAAGGTCGTGTTGAAGTCCCTCCAGCTCCTGCGGCTCCAACAACTCCTAGTGCCCCAAGTGTTGCACCTCGCAGGGAGTTACACATGGGAGAGAGAGAGAATCAATTAGAGATCTCGCCAAAATAGATGGAACCTTTTATTGATTATTGTGTATTTAATTTATCAAAATACGTCTCTTTATATAGTGGAAAAACCACCCATAGCTAACTAGCTTAGCCATGTGAGACTAAACAAGGGAGAGGGGAGAGGGGGAGGTGTGGCCGGCCGACCAAGGCCCTAGTGCACCCCGTGTGGGGTGCCCAAGGCCCAGCCGACCACCCCTCTCTCTCCTCCCTTTGGTCTTTTCCCTCATGGGCCATTTTCCCTCCGGATTTGGCCCAATGAGGCATTTGACCCTTTTTAATTATTTTTATTATATTGAATAAATATAATTGAATGATTAGATCAATATTCAACATTCACTTACATATTATTCAGTCCCCATTGATGTGGAACTCATTCCCTCTCATTCTGGACATCCTCTGGACTTACCGAAACCCTTCCGGTTTTCTCTTGTATTTTCTTCGGTGATTCTACCGATCCTAAAACACTCTCTGAGCATCATCAAGCCCTTAAGCATGACACCCCACGGTTTGAGAACACTCCAAACATGGTTAGGATCCTCCCGCACCAATGATCAATAGAGGGACCTGGATGGCCATGTGACCCCTGTGCATTCCACGAAATCTTTTGTCGTTTGAACCATGAATGTCATGTCATATTCCTTTTATCTCTCGATACTTGCATTGTACGAGATCTGATCAATGACATCACAATGTTGTGTTCAATCTCGTTACCAACAAATGATCCTTGACTCATTCCGACAAGTGATATCCCTGTGATCAAATCACACGTTGTGCAGCTATTGGATACAACTTCTCCAAGTAGGCCCTCCAGTATCTTTTCCGTCACGCGGATGGACAAATCCCGCTCTTGACGCATATTGACTCAACTGTTCCTTCGAATAACTGAACACACCTTTATGATCACCGTTTCACCGACTGACGTTTGATGCTATCAAAGTACCCTCGGGTAACTATGGTTGATATGGCCTCACAGTCTAAGAAATAGTACACTAAGTCTATTCTAATCATCGTAACTTGAACTTTGTGACATGATCGGGTCATGATGCTTAGGTTACGTATATCTCATCATCTCATTCTCATAATGAGGTGACTCCATTGTCAACTGGCATAAATGCCACATGATCAGGAAACCTTGATCATTTGTTGACCAATGAACCAGTGACTAGAGTTTCACCGGGAACTCCTAGTTGTTTATATATCACACGTGTATTGACGTTTCCTTTCAATACAATTATAGCATGATATAAAACTTAATCATAAACTTTATGAAATATGATAATAATCCTTATTACTATTTGTCTCTAGGGCATATTTCCAACAAAGAGAGCCATACCATTTCAATTATAATTATATATTTTGTATTATGTTTATGTCTCTGTTTTACCTCTATTAGAAAGTTGGTAGAATTTAATCCCTCAAAGAAGGTCTAATCGGTTTCCCCGCTAGTGCTGCACGATCACAAGTTAGACATTTTTGGTAGTGGGATCATAAAATTGAGGTGCTACCAATTCTTTTCGACTAGGTGGGTTCGAGTCGGACTCTTACAACGGATGCGCTTGGTAAGCTAGACGGTTCTATCACAATGGTTGTGGGACTCGGGGAGAGGTAGGTCAGGAGCCGGGGCATGTGATTCCACCCAACCAACAAGAGTCGTGTGAGATACGATTGACAAGGAGTTGTCTACCTAGATCACTTGACGGCTAGCGGTGATGCTAAAGCTCACTAGTCGACTTGCTTATTTAGGGTCTTGAATCACTAAGTAACCATCGGAGGGAAATTGGTTCTGGTGGGAGCATAAGTATTAAAGCATTTAATATGCTTGCTCTTTTAGGGATACATGTCTTAAGTATTTTGCATATTTTTTGTTGTAGATCAATGGCACCTAGTGTCATCCTAGAGAAAGATAAGCTTAATGGAACTAATTTCACCAACTAGTATCATAATCTGAGAATTGTTCTCAAACAATAAAAGAGGGACCATGTTCTAGATAACCCGCTTCCAAATGAGCCGAATGAGAATGCGAGTGTCGCTGCAACCAATGCCTACCGTAGGACTTGTGAGGAGTCCACATAAATTAGCTGTCTTATGCTTGCTCACATGGAACCAGACTTGTAGCAGTAGTTCGAGAATGTTGAGGCCTACGATATGATCGAAAGCCTAAAAAGTATGTTCCAGGCTCAGGCAAAGACCAAGAGGTATCAAGTCTCTCAAGCTTTGCTGAGTTGTAAGTTTAAGGATGGCGATCCACTGAGTTTGCATGTAATCAAGATGGTTGGTTACGTGCAGTCTCTGGAGAGGCTAGGCTGCCCCATTAGCGAAGAGGTCGCTACAGACATCATTCTGAACTCTCTTCCTAGTGCATATGGTTAGTTCATCTCGAACTACCACATGCATGGTATAGATAAGAAGCTCACTGAATTACATGGGATGCTCAAGCAGGCAGAGGCTGATCTCAAGAAAGGTGCTAGTCAAGTGTTGATGGTACAGAATAAGGCTAAGTTCAAGAAGAGTTCTTGGACTAAGAATAAGAAGGGTAAGTTAGGAGGTAATGCTAAGGATTCGATCCCAAGAGTTTCCTCGGGGACTAAGCCATCTCCTTCAGCTGGATCCAATTGCTTCTATTACAAGGAGGATATTGATAGATCTAAAATATAGCCATCTACGTCCACATTTAAAGTAGATATTATTCACATTTTTGATAAAATATCTCTCTAAACCCTTCCACTAACGCCTAATATTCAAAGGGGTATGCAATCCTTTCTTTTTATTTTTTCCTGCACAGGTAATGGCGTTTTATGATGTGCTCACTATGTTAAAGTCAAAGATACGAGATTTCTAACAACCACAAGAAACCAGGAGTCGTGGGTTGAAAGCAGACGCTTTAACAACCAACCATACGACCAGAATAAAATTCCTGCCATATAGGTCCGGCCGTATAGTTGCCATCGACGCTGCTAGGTCAAACAGAACAAATTTCGTGAAGGGACTGATACGTCCATAACGTATCTATAATTTTTGATGGTTTATGCTAATAATATGCTTTTGACACTCCTTTTTTATAAAGTTTATGATTTAATTGGACTAACCTACTAATAGTTGCAAACGTGCACAATATTCTTGTTTTACACTTTGATGTGTAGGAATTACCAAGAATACAAGTGGAAACCTTGTTGGAGTCAAATTGAGATTTTTCCAGAAATCTGTCTCAGAACACTTTTTGAAGATGGTCACGTTTCGGATCGAAGGCAGCCTCAAACGGAAAACTCTTCAACTACAAAGTTGTTGGAAATTTCACGGCAGACGTTCTGGACCTAAAATTTAGCTGATTCCAAGTCGGAACGGTCCTTTTAGGTCCGATTTGCGGCAGCCCAAGATGAGGTGACGGGAATCCGAGAAGCTATATAAAGGGAGGAAACCTAATTCACCGAGGGCATCTCCACCCACGAATTTGCAGCCACCAAAGCCACCTTTTTGATCCATGGGGGAGGACTCCCAAGAAGCCATGAAGTAAGGGGGCTAAGGGACGGTGCTCCCCATGATATCGGCGGCGGGGAAGGAGTCCCCCGCGCCGCCGCTGCCGCCACCCTCTTCGCCATTTCACCATCTTCACCGCCATCTCCATCACCTAATCCTCCTAGTATGCAGTGGTTCATCCTCCCACACTCCTCTATACCGTACTATGTAAATATGGTGTTTGATGCTATAAGTTATAATCCTAAGATCTATGTCATGTTTGCGTAGTTTCTTTATTCTTAAATTGAATGGTTGAACGTCTTTGGTTCATTAGAGTTGTATGTTGATATGGTACCGTCCTTTAGTGTCCATTATATTTGTGCGTGCATGGATTAAATATCATAGGGTTTGTAGTATGTGTAAAAGGAAGGGGAGAGTTCTGCCGGAGTGACAGAAACCTGAGGACGCGAACCGGAACGTTGCACGTATGGGAGTAACAGGACCATTAAACTTAAGGCTATGGTTGGGGAAACCTTAATGCATTGATTAGTACTTACGGATGTTTGATAACAATCCAATCATATAGTACATATAATTCCAAGTAGTGAAGGGCATGTATATTTAGCCTCCCCCACATAGAAAACTGCATCGAAGACAATGAACCCGATCTATTCACTATTTAAATTTGGAAAAAGCCACCACAGTTACCACCACTATTCCACACTCATGGTTCTGTTAGTTTAGTGTATTTTATTGCTGCAGCAATTAGCTTTACTTTCTTGTTATTTATCATCATGCAAAGCTATCTATATTACTCGTATTGTTGCTCTAGTTTTATTTCCTAGATAATGCAAACGTTTAGTGTGCGTAGAGTTGTATCAGTGGTTGATAGAACTTGGGAGAATATTTATCCTACCTTTAGCTCCTCGTTGGGTTCAACACTCTTACTTATCGAAAAGGCTACACACGATCCCCTATACTTGTGGGTTATCAGGAACCCCTATGTAAAGAAGCCTCGAGCGACGAGAAACAGGTGCTCGCAGACACCATTAGCCACCCCCTAGATCTCCATCCACACCACCGACGAGCTGCTGGGGGAATAGACTTAGATCTAATCTCTCTGGTAAATACACAAAAGGAATTCTAAAACTCCCAAAGGTCCGTTAAAGTAACTTCACTATGCTTCTGCTTCCCGAGGATTCGATAAACCTAGGTCTACAAGGGAAAACGAACTATACTACATCCGTAATCCGGATCGAAGGTATCAACCCTTTTTCCGGCGCCGTTGCCGGGGAAGCAATAGCTAACCTGGTAAGGTTAGTAGGAACCTTGCTAGTTTTAATTTTTGTTTTTAATTTTGTTAGTTTGCTTTTAGTATTTATTTGAAAAACCAAAAAAATAGTTAGTCTTTAAATTCTTGTTTTTTATTATTATTATAAGTTTTTGTTTAAGGAAACCCAAAAACATAGGAAATATGGCTGAAAAGAAGCTTGGGGAATTTGTCACTCCCGATAATGATTATTTGTGTACTCCTATTACCCAGCCAACAATTGCTGCCGATGACTATGAAATTAAGCCCCATTACTTAAGTTTGGTTCAACGGAATTAATTTGGAGGCTCTGTTGTTGAGGACACAGGTATGCACTTGAATACTTTCACTGAAATATGTGATATGATGCTCTTAAAATATGTTGACCCCGATGCGGTCAAATTGCGTCTATTTCCTTTCTCTCTTAGCGGAGAGCAAAGGAATGGTTGCTAGCTTTGCCTAAAAATACTATTACATCATGGGTGGGATGTACTTCTTTATTTATGACTAAATTTTTCCCACCTGCAAAGACTATGCAACTAAGATCTAATATTACTGGTTTTAGACAGGAAGAGCGTGAGCCACTAGCGCTTGCATGGGAGAGGATGAAAGAATGCTTAAGAAACTGTCCCAGCCATGGGATGGAAGATTGGTTAATCCTCCATTTATTTTATAATGCTCTTAATCCTGTATTTAAGTCTATGCTTGATACTGCAGCTGGAGGAACATTTATGGGTAAACATATCACTGAAGCAAAGCAGTTGCTAGACAATACGCAAGATAACCATGCCCAATGGCATGTGGAAAGATCAACCACGAAGAAGGTGAACTTCGTCTCACCACAAGAAAATGAAGAACTCAATGCTAAGTTGGATGAGCTCATATTAGCCATAAAAGGTAAGGAAACCCAGGTAAGAGCTATTCCCAAAACTAATATTGAAGAAATAGACTTCATAGCTCGTAATGATTATAACCCTGCTTGGAAGAAAAATTAGAATCCTAATTTTCAGAAACATTATTCTAATCCTACAAGTAACTCTAATAATAACATGGGAACAAGTAATGGTACTCTCCAAGAAACACTTAATTCTTTTATAGACTCTCAAAATGAACAAAACAATATTCTTGTTAAAATAATGGAGAACCATGATGCTATGCTTGGTAAATTATCTAACCAAGCTGTAAGTTTGAGGAATGATTTGCAGGCCCTCCAAGAAAGGACGAGGATTGTTGAGGCATAACTAGGTAAGATAACCGAGAGTCAAACTCTCATTCTAGCTAAATTTGCACGTAAAGCTAAGCCCAATCCTGTTGAAGAACTAAAAATGATGAGGATCCAAAGAGAGGAGCCCGAAGAGCTTGATTATAGTAATGCCCCTTCACCAAGCTACACCATTGAAGATCTCGTAAAAAGGATCAACGTTAAGATTCCGGTAAGTGAAGGTAACGATGAAGCCATGTATCAACACTTCATTGATCAAGTAGCAATAAAGGTGCGCGAGCTTGAAGAGGAATACAAGAAAATTTCTTAAAAATTACTTGTTAAACTAGATGATATATTTGAGCCCACAATTAAAATTAAGATTGGGACCAATGAGATAGCTGCACTTTGTGATCTAGGTGCAAGCGTCTCAACAATCCCAAAGAGTCTTTTTAACAAGTTAAAACTTGGCTCATTCAAAATCACCGAACTAAAACTACATCTTGCAGATTCTACCTATAAACAAGCTGTAGGAATTAAGGAGAACACTTTAGTTTAAATTGAAGGCTATCCTGCTCTAATTGACTTTGTTATAGTTGACATTCCTGAAGATGCTACTGCTCCTATTATACTAGGCCGTCCTTTCTTAAGAACTATAAAGTATTTAATTAATCTCCATGAAGGGAATATGAAGCTGCAATTGCCTTCGTGGGATCCTTTTGTTATCCATTTCCCCAGGAAAAAGAAAACCAAACATGATGAGAAGGAGGCCATCACTTTGAATGCTAACTACTTTGGAGTGGGTGTTCCACTCATCTGGCCTAAGTGAGCAACATCAAGGTCAAACTATTGACCATAAAATAGCACTCCATGTGAGGCAACCCATGTGAAATAAAGGTTTGTGTTAAGTTTTAAGTTTTAGTTTACGTTTATGTTTAATAAAGAGTGCTCGAAAACTCCATTTGAGGAGAAGAAGTTCGGTAGTACTTAAAATTATACTTTATACATGTTGTTGTTGGTCGATAATTTTAACTGTCAACTTTATGTCAAAAACAAGGTATTTCGCTAAGTTTCAGTATAAGAAGTAATTCACGAAGAAACATAATTTTTTGATGGGTATAGAGAGTTTAACGACCAAGTATATGGCGAGAATAAGAATTCCGGCCATATAGATATTTGTACCATCGACAATTTTTCTTTCAAAACTACTGACTGTTTAACGACCAACTATACGGCGGGAATGAAAATTCCGGCTGTATAGCTTTGGTCATATAGATATCGATGCTTTCATACAAATTATTTTCCAGGTATAGACGGTTTGACGACCAACTATATGGTGGGAACAAATTGTTCCAGCCGTATAGTTGCGCCGCTAGGTGGAAACCCTAAAATTTTGACAGTCGGCCAACTAGACGGCGGGAACACAATGTTCCGGCCGTATAGTTGCACCCGTATAGTTGCGTTCGACCACAAAATTGCACGGGAAGGTACCTCCAACTCCAAAAATTCAATCCTTTTTCTCTCTTCTACCTCTAAACTCTCTCAAAACCTCAAGAGATCTTCACCTCTACTCAATTTCGTTCGATTTCTCGCACACAAGTGATCTACGATATGTTCTCCTCCGATCCTCCAATTACTTTTTGCAAATTCATTTTGGATCTATTGTCATTATCAACAGAGGGTGAGACCTACTATGAACTAATTGCCATGATTCTCTTGCCTAGATTATTATTTAGAGAGGATTCTTTATTGTGCTATGATGAGGAATATGTTATACTTATTATTGTTGGATCAAATTTTTTTATTTTTGTCTTCCTTTATTGTATTAGATGATGAACACAAGGAGCCAAACTCGTGTTTGTGCCGCCGCTAGCGCTTCTTGGGCTGTCACTCAATAACGCATGGGGATACGGTTCAGGAATGAGCTCCAACGCGATTGCTTCAACAAGATCAAGAACCACGAAGTGAAGGCCACCAAGTGGGCTTGCCCCATTATATTGAACCAACTCGGTATTTCAGATGACTTCAATTTACTTTGCAATAGAGCTGGCCTGTAAAACTTTTTGTACAATGATGTGCCTACTTATCGCTGGTTAACCATTGAATTCCTAAGTTCGTTGCAAAGCACTCTTAAACTATGGCAAGGAGAGGACACAATTTCTTTCCGACTTATGAATAACAACCACACTTTAATACTAGATGAATGGTGCGCATGTTTTAATTTCCCAAACAATGATGTTAATGCCTTATGCGCATCCTTTACTGGCTTGAATCCTTCCCCTGAAGAATATTATAATGGAATGAGTTTCAATACTAGAGTAAGTAATGGGAAGAAAATATTCAACATCCTGCAATTCGCTATTTGTTCTATGTTATTGCTAACACCTTGTAGGCACGTAATGAGTTCACAAGACTCAGTGAGGAGGACATCTTAGTCCTCGCAAAGGTTTCTTACATCAACTGCATCTTGTCACTCAACTTGGGCGCAATCCTTGTGCGCTACTTGGAGCATCAATCCTCCCAAAGCCAAGGACCAATCACAAGTGGAGGCGTCATCACCGTGCTCGCCAATGCCCTAGGCATCGACCTAGGTGAGTTGAAACCTGTGCTAGGTGAGCGACGTGTTGGTTTCTCTACTTTGAAATCTTGTGGAATGCTCACTAGGAGATGTGGTGTTTTTTACCTTCATATTGCTAGAGCTGGGCGTATCTACCCCACTCCTATGCCTAATGGTCTTTTCTATATCAAGGAAGGACGTTTGCTATATGACTTGCAGGTTGAGCAATACCAACCTGAGGAGTAGATTCTGAGGATGAGGACCAAGAAGAGGGGCAAGAAGTTCCTCATCAAGAGGAGCAGCCATCAACCCGGTTCGCTACATACCAAGACTTCCGAGAACTTGGAAGGACTATGGAGAGGATGCATAGCCTCTCTCTAAACCTTCGAGAATCAACTAGTAACCTGTCAACTCAATTTGCGAACTAGAGTTTTGACTTTTTCCTGCCACCACAATGATTTGAAGGGCTTGCAAAAGCCTAAGCTTGGGGAAGTTTCCTCATGTATCTTTATTTGGCGTTCATTTGCTTTTATTTATTTCGAGGTTGTGTTTTAAATTCGAGTTTATAAGCACTCGTGTTGGTTTCCCCAACACTTTATCTTTAGTTATTTCCATTTTCTTTCGAGATTTTCTAGCCGAGCTTTGCCACCAATTTTCTATTCTTTAAATTCCCTCTCTAAAAAATAACAAAAAGATTTCTCCATTTTTATTTATTTTCCCTCTTTCTTTTCTTTCTGCCTCGAGGTTCTCATGTATTTGCAGGAGAGTGACCGACTTCGAGTTTCCAAGAAACAAATAAAAAGGAAGAGAGAGGTGGAACCGAACATGAGAGGTATGCCTTATGACTCCCCACTTTTGAAGTTTGAGAAACCCATGCTAGTTAGTACTAAATGTTGAGATATTATACTGGTGGAGTGGGTCTTTTTATTGTAGTAAGATTTTCGTTTGCATGGATATTCAGTTGGGTATATTTTGTTGCAGCTCTCGTAATTAACCAAGTCTTGCCTAAAAATTGGTAAACAATTGTAATAAGAAAAAGTCTCACAATTGAAGGCTTGGGTGTTGTAGTGTTTAGTACCGAAGGCTTATTTCTAGAGACACTCAACACCACTGAAAATGTTGATTGACTTGATATCTCTCTTTAAAAGGATTTGTTCGATTGAATTAATGTTTAGCGGTTTTTGTGAGCATGCCAAAGTTTGACTTGTTAATCATAAGAATGATATTGCTTTATGCGTGTCAAACTTCATGCGATGCCAACAACTCCGTTGGCATACGAACGATCTTCATGGAGGAAACTCCTAGATTTCGGCTATGAGTTGATTAAACACATGTAGAACTAATGCTATAGTGGGCAAGATTCTTGGCACTCTCGAGTAGTTGTGTTCATGATGGAATCACTCCTTTGGCTATTATGAGTAATCGTTATGCAAAAGGAACAAAAACCTTACTGATGCCACGAGTGTCCATCATAACCCGATAATTCTTGGCATGCTCTCAATTACTCAAAAAACTGAAATTCTTGAAGGACAATAAATAGAAAAGTAGTGCTTGAAAAGTCTTGATTTATTGATGTGGGATAATTGAGATACTCTAGTGTATATGCTTTTCATGACAATACTCACACTCTCAATTTACATGATTATACTTTCTGTTCAAAGGCAAGCCTATGAGTTGATTATATGACATGGAATAAAGTTTACTCATTTGAATCATCCATGTTAACAATAATTTTTCTGCGCTATAAGGATGCATAAATACCGTATGATATCCTTTCCATTACTCTATCTATGCTGAAGTTTTTCAGATTTATGAAGTGGAGGAAATATGAGACTACCAATCATGAGTAAGATCATCATCTCGTGATTTCAGTTTAAATGCTGAGTTCCTTTTTGATTTTGGTTTTCTTGCTCGGGGATGATCAAGTTTAAGCTTGGGGAGGTTGATGGCTCTATATAGCCATCTACATCCATATTTAAACTGGATATTATTCACTTTTTTGATGAAATATCACTCTAAACCCTGCCACTAATGCCTAATATTCAAAGGGGTATGCAATCCTTTCTTTCTATTTTTTCCTGCATAGATAATGATGTTTTATGATGGGAATCACTACATTAAAGTCAAAGATACGAGATTTCCAACAACCAGAAGAAACCAGGAGTCATGGGTCGAAGGGAGACGCTTTAAAGACCAACTACACGACCAGAATAAAATTCTGACCGTATAGTGCCAGCTGTATAGTTGCCATCGATGCCTCTAGGTCAAACAAAACAACTTTCATGATGGCACCCGTATATAAAGAGGCCTCGGGCGACGAGAAACACGCGCTCGCAGACAGCATCAGCCACCCCCAGATCTCCATCCATAACACCGACGAGCTGCCGGAGGAACAGACTTAGATCTAATCTCTCCACCACTATAGCCATATTCCACCACTTGTAATAGTAGATCTCTTCTTCGATTGGCGACATTGTAAAACTATTTTCTATCAATCTCATGATTTCTACTACAATGTTTATGCTCTTTGATCTCATCTCTATGTGTGAGTAATTCTCCTTGGGCTAAGGGCTTCGGCCTAGCCATGTAGATTTTTGTGCATGTTATTTATCATAGATGGGATCATGTATTAGTTTGTATGACATGATTATTATTGTATCCTCTCTTGCCTCAATCTAAGGACTTGTCAGGTACCCACGACCCCGAGGATTGAGCCAGGTATAGGGAGTATGAGTAATGACTAATTTGCAGGTTGGGAACCCCAGTGACAGAAAGGGTAGTATGGCTGTATGTGAGGTATTTACTTGGGATTAACGGTGACATCACAACGCATATCATTAGTTCTCTTTCTTCTATGGATGAGACTAGTAGGTTATTGCTATAAGCAGTTGATTAGGCAATAGAAATTATGGATGCAGTGCCCACATATAATTTTTCTTTCTCTAACAATTACATGCATACTTTATTTCTATCTTTTATTCCCATCAGATGTTTTGAACAGCTACAGTTGAAACCAAACGCCCTAGGCCCTCTCTCTCCATCATCGACAACAACAAAAAGACACAAACTCTTGGTTCGGTAAAAACACAAAAGGAATTCCAAAACTCCCAAAGGTCCGTTAAAGTAACTTCACTACGCTTCTGCTTCCTGAGGATTCGATAAACCTAGGTCTACTAGGGAAAAAGAGCGATACTACATCCGTAATCTGGATCGAAGGTATCAGATGGCCACTGGAAGAGGAATTGCAGCAAGTATTTGGCAGACAAAGCCAAGAGTGGAGGTGTGACTTCCAACTCAGGTACACTTGTATGCAATGTTATAGAAATTTATCTTGTCGATGCACCTAATAGTTCTTGGGTATATGATACCGGATTAGTGATTCACATCTGCAACTTGTTGCAGGGACCGGTAAGAACTAGGTGCGTGGAAAGAGGCGAGGTTGACCTTCGAGTCGGCCACAAAGCGGAAGTCGCTGCATTGGAAGTGGCAAGATGCAACTTCATTTACCTTCAGGATTCTTAATGGAACTAAATAATTGTTATTATGTTCCGGTGCTTAGTAGAAACATTATTTTTGCCTCATGTTTGATGAGACAAGGCTATGAGTCGAATATTAAGAATAATGGTTGTTCTTTATATTTGAATGATATGTTTCATGGCTTTGCACCCATCTAGGATGGGTTATTTATTTTGAATCTTAACAGTGAATCGGTCTATAACATAAATGTGAAAAGGTTGAAACCAAATGATCTAAATATGACTTACTTTTGGCACTGTCGGCTTGGTCATATAGGTTGGAAGCGCATGAAGAAGCTCCAAGATGATGGACTCATAACTTCGTTCGACTTGGATTTGTTTGAGATATGCGAATCCTACCTACTCGGCAAGATGACCAAGACACCTTTTGCAAAGAGTTGTAAAAGGGCATCTGACTTGTTGGGACTAGTACATAATGATGTATGTGGCCTGATGAGCACAACAGCCAGGGGTGGTTATGAGTACTTCATTACCTTTACTGATGATTTGAGTAGGTATGGATATATCTACTTGATGAAACATAAGTCGGAAGCCTTTGAAAGGTTTAAAGAATTCCAGAATGAGGTATAGAATCAACTCGTCAAGAAACTAAAGTTTCTTCGGTCGGATCAAGGAGGCGAGTACATGAGCCATGAGTTTGATGACCATCTGAAGAGTTGTGGAATAGTCCCCCATCTCACTCCGCCAATAACAGCGTAGAGAAACGGCATGTCAGAAAGGTGGAATCGAACCTTGTTGGACAAGGTACGATCAATGATGAGTCGGATAGATCTGCCTTTATCATTTTGGGGTTATTGTCTAGAAACTGCAGTGGTCACACTAAACAGAGTACCATCAAAATCGGTAGAGAAGACACCGCATGAGATGTAGACTAGCAAGAAGCCGAGTTTGTCTTTTATTAAGATTTGGGGTTGTGAAGCATTTGTCAAGCGACTTCAGTCGGACAAGGTCACAGCCAAGTCGGATAAGTGTATTTTCGTGGGATATCCGAGGGAACCCTTGGGTTACTACTTCTACAATCGAGGAGCGGCCAAAGTATTTGTTGCTCAGAATGGTGCCTTCCTTGAGAAAGAGTTTCTCAGTCAGGGAGTCAGTGGGAGCACGGTGCAACTCGAAGAATTCGAGAGGAACCGACCAGTGTCAATTCAGAAAAAGCCTTGGAGGTTGAGCTGATCGTGATAGCTGAGCTGGCAGCTGCACCTATACTGCGAAGATCGGCCAGATTGCAAAGTGTTCGTGATGTATTACTATTAGACAGTGATGAGCCAACAACTTATTCGGATGCGATGGTGGGATCTGATTATGAGTCGTGGCTTGGAGCCATGAGATCCGAGTTAAAGTCCATGGATGAAAATCAAGTTTGGAACTTGGGTGATCTGGTAGATGGTGCAAGACCCGTCGAGTGCAAATGGGTCTTTAAGAAGAAAACTGATATGGGTGTAAATATTTCTATCTATAAAGCACGTCTTGTCGCTAAGGGGTTCTGGTAGGTTCAAGGAGTTGACTAAAATGACACTTTCTCACCCATAGTGATGCTTAAATCAGTTCGGATTGTGTTAGCTATAGCAGCCTATTTTGACTATGAGATATGGCAGATGGATGTCAAGACGTCTTTCCTTAATGGAAAATTAACCGAGGACATGTATATCATACATCTCGAGGGTTTTTTCGATCTTCCTAATGCTGACAAGGTATGCAAACTTTAGAAATCCATTTATGGGTTGAAGCAAGCATCTCGCAGTTGGAATATTCGCTTTGATGAGATAGTCAAATCGTTTGGCTTCATCAAGAGTGATCATGATTCTTGTTTATACAAGAAATTTAGTGGGATAAAAGTAAACTTTCTGATCTTATATGCAGATGACATATTATTGATTGGAAATGATGTCCAGATGTTGCAAGAAACCAAGGAGTCATTAGAAAGGAGTTTCTCAATGAAGGACTTGGATGAGGCAACTTACATACTAGGAATAGAGATCTATAGAGAAAGATCAAGGCGGTTGATTGGATTGAGTCAGAGTACATATTTGGACAAAGTGTTGAAAAATTTCAACATGGAATCGTCTCATAAGGGGTTGTTACCGATGTCCCATGGTGTAAAACTTTGCAAGACTCAGTGTCCTTCGACAACTGATGAGCAAAGTTGGGTGAGTGCAATTCCGTATGCTTCGGCAGTCGGATCCGTCATGTATGTCATGATTTTTACTAGGCCAGATGTTTCCTATGCTCTAAGTGTTGTCAGCAGATACCATGCTGACCCTGGAGAGATCAACTAGGCAGCGGTTAAGAGCATCCTTAAGTACTTGAGAAGGACTAAAGGATGTGTTCCTAGTTTATGGAGGTGAGGTTGAACTCATTGTAAAGGGTTACACGGATGCGAGTTATCTTACTGACTTAGGTGATTCTCGTTTGCAATTTGGATACGTGTTTGTAATAAACGGAGGGGTTATGAGCTGAAAGAGTTCCAAGCAAGAGACTATGTCTGCATCTACAACAGAGGCTGAGTATATTGCTACCTCGGAGGCGGCAAAGGAAGCCGTTTGGATGAGGAATTTCCTCATGGATCTTGGTGTGGTTCAGGGCTCGTCCAATCCGTTAGACGTGTATTATGCCAACAATTGTGCTATTGCACAAGCTAAGTAACCTAGACAACACCAGAAGAACAAACACATACTCATGCGGTACCACAGGATTCGCTAGTTTGTGGATCAAGGTGATATCAAGTTATGCAAGGTACACATGGATGCAAACGTTGTGGATCCATTTACAAAGCCGCTTCCACAACCTAAGCATGAGGCGCACGTAAGGACCATGGGCATCAGATGCCTAGACCTGTGATGTCGAGATGATCGACTCTAGTGCAAGTGGGAGACCATTGGGAATATGCCCTAGAGGCAATCATGTATGATGATATTCCCCTATGTATTCATAAAGTTATTATGTTGTATTAATATGAACATCAAATATATATCATTGAATATGTGATTTAGTTGTGGAACTTTATATTCATGTTGTTCATACTAGGTGTCCTTGGTTGTTGAGGTTGTAATGGACACTTAACTTACACCAATGTGAAAGTCGGCTGATGACTAGGTTCCACTTATCATGGGCATGGAGATGCCATTCTGACTTACATGGACTCAACTAAAGAGTTTATCGAGTTGTACTGACCCACAGTCGAGATGCAACGAGCATGTTGTCATTTTCAGTCTCAAGCAATGGAATCCTTTGACCTGAGGTTATCGCATGATCCGAGTTATGGATTGCCATCTTAGGTTCTATCAAACATTGTTCTGTAAATGGGCAGTTATAAAGGTAGAGTTCGGGCTAGTTGTGAATCAAGATACGTGACATGGATTACCAGTATGGGATTTTCCCCTCCATAATGGAGAGATATTCTCTTGGCCCTCTCGTGTGATATGATTCGGAAGCATGGCCATGCGCGACTTGGTTAAGTGTTAACCAAGTAGTCGGACTAAGTGTTAGTCCAGTGAACCGTATATCATCGAATGAGAAGAGAGAGAGTCGAGCTATTAAAGGGATGGCAACAACTCGCCTATATCTTGACGAGGTATATGATGCGGCAAAGGGACTTAGACGAAATTCACACTGAGAAAGGTTCATCTTCTGACTTTACGACACTAGCGAGTTGACACGTCTTGCTAGAGGCCGCTACCATCTATCGACTCGGAGTGGTGACTCATGTCGTGTCCAGGTGTATGTGAACCTACAGGGTCACACACTTAAGGGAAAGGAGCCCATGTGGATTCGATCCATGTGGAGATTGGGATACGACCTATATGGGCCTCAAGCCTTGAGCTCAGCTAGGAGTGTATATAAGTGAAATGACAAGGGATAGTCCCAGACCTAGCCATCACTTTCTCCATTCCCATTTTGGGCTAGACAGGATCTAGCAGTCCACTGCCTTGAGCTCCTCCCTGTATGTGTGGATACCGGTAGAGGCGTTGCACGTGCAACACCGGAGACGAAGGTGTTCATGGGGATATGGACGTGATGTAGCGGCATGGCATCAACTGACGCGCTTCATCAATAATCCGCACCTGCATGTCTAGTGGTAAATCTCGTGGTCTATCACCCGAGCTAGATCTTGGGAGCACCACGCAGGGGAAAAGTTTTTGTTTATCATTGCATGTCCCAACATGTATATCCTGGCTTGTGGGTCCCTGATGCCAACCTCTCTATACAAGTACTTAACTTCTTTTTTCCAAACCCGCCTATTAAACTCGAGGGACGTTGTAGGCTAGTGGGTCCGCGATGTCAGCCTCTCAGTAAAGCAATATTGCTACATGAAAAAAAGTAAACCCAAATAAATATATGTCAAGCACATATGATTCAAACTCCAAACCTCAACAAATATAAACCGTATGCACCTCCACTATGCAAAAGAAATTGTATGAAAATTATCAATAAAAGCTTTATAGTACCTATAATGTATGCATTAGTCTTCTTACAAATATTTTGTGTGTTGATGTTTATATCTCTTAAAATAAAAGGGCAGTGCTACTGGAACCGCAATTTATAAAATGCCACATAATGGATTAGTTTCTTATAAACATGGGTAGGCAGAGTTTTTTAGAGGTGGGGGGCAGTGCCAAAAAGGCCAAATTAAAAAGTTTTTGGGCTATGGTCAATGGGATCGTATCTCAAATTTCACTAGGTTGTGGCTCGCCGGATTCAAACACAGACCTCACCGAGGGAGGAAAAAAGTGATAATTCCTTTGACAGATATTCATGTAAAAATATCTAAAGAACCAAGGACACACACCACGTGCACCAAAACTTGCCTGGTATCCAATGACTTCACTTGGTGAAATCATGTTGTATCTTACCGTCTCATCTCTAGCCAAAACACATCCAATGGTTCCGAGGACACACAAGCAAAAGCTCTAGAGCAAGCAACCCAGCATCAACAATATAACTTTTGAAAAATTCAGTACCATTTGAAAGATTATGCAGTAAAAAATAATAAGACATAAAAAATATCGACAGATTCCTAGTTCATATTAAGCAACACTTAACCAATTCAGCAGCATTTCAAAGTGACTGATTCAGCAATACAAACGCTAAAATTTAATAGCAGTACAGAGAGAGCCAGTTCTTGTTTCAGCTCTAAAAACCATGCCACACAATTAGTTTACCCTTTTCTCCAAACACACTTGATCACTAGAACACAATCATTGTCATAATACTTGGTCATATAGGGAACTTCATATAGATACAGATATACCATACCGGTACGTACTACTCATAGCTTCAATCCAGCAAAAGGTTATCATAGCTTTACCACCCATATATGATCAGTGGAGATAAGACAACTACATAATTAATTACAATAGCATGCGACCAAAGATCTAGACATCTAGGAACTTCACGAATAGCATGTGACAATTAGGGCTGCCAGATACATCGACCTTGACCAGTCTTCCAATGGTAAGTTTTGCTTATTTCGGGAACTTGATCCACCTAGAAGTAGCTGCCAAGCGCCCATCAGTCGAGTTAATGGCATAACGTCCCTCGATTTGCACTCCTTCGCTCTGCATCTTGAAGACTATTATGCCCTTTCATCTGGCCTAGAGTTGCTTTGTGGCACTCTTATGCAATTTTTGAGTCAAATCAAGAGATATACGTAATTAATAAGAGCAATGCACTGAATCATGTGAAACTTGAGAATAAATTTAGAGCAGTTTATCTGCTACCATATACTCACAAACATAATCCGGTGTGACCTTGTGATGGCACATGTGTAGGATATGGTCTGACAAGGCACTGCCCGAGGTGATGGAGGAGCTTGTGCCGGTGCCTGTGCTGGGGTTGGTGCGGTATCTGGTGCTGGTGTAGGAGATGGTGTCGATGCAGTTAATTGGGATGGTGCAGGAGCTAGAACCGGTGCCGACGCTAGCAGCTTGATGCTAGATTCTTTTCGAGGGGTAGCTAAGCTGACTGCAGGGATGGTAGAGACAGATGAGATGTGTACAAGAAAAATTGTCTCTTATACAACAGTTACTCACAAGACCGTGATCATAGGATATGATGAGTATATAAGCAAATTAGGTTACTACCTCCATTCTTTCTTCTTAGGTCAATAGGTGCTGGAGCAGGAACTAGGGCCGGTGCCTGTGTGGGTGCCAGCAGCTTGACGATGGTTACCTTCTGGGGGTAGGTAAGGGGACTACAAGGGTGGTCATAGAGGCATATGAGATGTGTATAAGCAAAATGGTTTCTTATACAACAGTTACTCCTAGACAGAGATGAGAGTATACAAGAAAATTAAGTTAATACCTCTATTCTTTCTCCTACATAGGTCAACAGGTGCTGTTGCAGGAACTAGGGCCGGTGCTGGTGCCAGCACCGTGATGCTGGCACCCTTCTGGGGTACATAAGGGGAAGCGGACTGCAGAAGTGGTCAGGGTCATATGAAGAGTAAAGACAATGGTGCATAATAGTTAGCCGCAAGAAGATCATTAGAGGTTGTGATGAGTACAGAAGCAAATTAATTAGTACTACCTCTGTTCTTGGTCCTTAGTTCAACAAGTGTACGATGGCGTGCAAGTATCTGCTCTAGGCTTGCTAAAACCGAATGCTACCTCATCCCCTGCTTTAGACCATTCTCATGGACATACTTGGACCAACCTCGGCCATCCAAATAGGTGGTGGCCATCGTTTGAGAGACATCCACATCATATAGTTGCTGCATGCCTTTAGGGCCCTTGCTATACAGGGTTAGAAACTTGTCGTTTCCGAACATATTGTTTATAACGGGGCGAGCGACACAAGGGATAGCCTTCATGAGAAAATTGATAGAGAAGTAAGGCCAAAGCAAAAAAAAGTGAGATACAAGATCTTACATCAAGTCGGTCTAAACCACTTGGAATCCATACCTGATACCATGGGTACCCTTTGCGAAGGGTGGCCATGGATCATTGTTCTTCCCTCTACCTATGGAAGGGCATACATGGCCCCCCTTTCAATCCACAAGCTTGACAAGAGGACGGTAGAAGAAAGGGTTGAGCAGATGATGCATGGTACTGATTAAAATTAAGTGGAAAGGTTAAATTATTTAAAGAGCAAGTAAATCTAATAATATCAGACAAAACCATTGCCTGTAAAGCAAACATATTTAATGTTTGTGAAATTCTAATAAGCGTAAATATATAGTACTAGCTAATAACAATAACACGCAAAATCATAACATGTGAAATTGTGGATTTCCAAATTATACCCACTTTTTAGAGAGGTCACTGCTTACCAGGGTACTGTGTTGGCGCTTCCTCGTCATGTAGGTGATGTCTGCTATTCATGCGGGCCTCAGCAATCTACTAGCCTCTACAACAGCCTCAACCTCCACGACAACACCTTTAATCTGCATAAATAGCAACAGATCTCACTAGTTCAATACAGTATATAGTAGTCATATACTGACTATATGAGATAGTCAGACATATCCAGATCTGGATTCACATAAACACAGTGCCAGAATTAATAAAATCACACATATGTTTCTAAACATCTGATAAGCATGCAGGACATCAAGGGGATAATAATTAAATCAGAATGCACCATGGTAATAAGTGGATTAAGAAAAAATATCTTTATCTTTTAGCTGGGCCCTCCCAGCTGGTCAGTGGCCTTGCGCTTGTTTGTTGAGTAGTGGTACTGGCCGGATCCTGCAGCATGTGGGGGTGCCATCCTATTTGCCGCACATGGAGCATCGCACATTCGCAGGTATGTACCACCATGCTACAGTAAATAAATAAGAGATGGTGTTAGAGAGGCTTCCACCAAAACAGGATGCAGAAAGAGACAAATTTTAGCATAGGGATACATGCAGGTTGCAGCCAGCCACTTTCAACATTGGAAAGAAGGGAAGAACACAACGAATATACTGCCACATTATATTTTTAACCAACTTTTAAGGGAAATGACGGGACCATTCCTGTCTGTAGTGGTCGTGCGCGCCACTGACCCATAGTTCTCCATATAGAATCTGACACAAAATCCATTTCACATTACAAGTAGAAAGTAAAGGTTAGAGAAGGAAGAACACCGAAATCGAACCCGACCAAATGTCCCAATCAAAACAACAGTGACCATGCTCCGATCTTGAATCCATATGAAATTAGTACCCCCTCCCTCCCCCTCCCTAACCACCCACCCCACCGCCGCCCCCACCAAATGACCCAATCGATCAGAGCAGAGGGAAAATATCCTGATTAGGTGATTCCGAGGTGAGCAATAAGAAGAACTCCACAATCAATGCATACTGAATACTACTACTAATAGCACCCCCAATGGCCCAATCGGAAGCAAATTAAACAAAGCCGGATTTCGAGCTGAGCAAGTACACCCACCTATTTCAGCAAGAACTAGCTAGTGGTGGTTTCTTGTCTTGTTGGTAGAAAGGCATGGGTGGCAGAGTAGTAGTACTAGTAGTAGTAGGGCTAGTAAGTACACTTTTTCTATAGTAACATTTTTAAGTGTCGGTGGCGGGAACATCTTGCTAGGCGATTTCTGAATTTTTGATCCCAACTATCACGTGGTGGCCTAGGCTAAACCTTTTTTAGGGGATAAGTGAAATCAGGATCCACGTCAAGGGGGTGATTTAAAGAGGGTCCCACATCAAGGGGGTGAGATAAAGAATTGATCGAGCCAACCTCCTCCTTCCCTTGGTACTACTAGTTCTCTCGGGTTCCTCTCCTAGGACCGAGAAAATTGCCCCACTTCAAATCAAACTGATCCTAGCTTATATATCCTCTTGCTGATTCGGCTCACAAAGCATTGCATAGGGCACCAGCGCCGGGGCCTCAAAAACCGTTTGGGAACCAATAAAAGCATAAGATCGGATTTAGACTAGAAAAACACACAAACACACACATATATATACACTAATATACATAATATATTCCAATTACAGTTCTACTAACAAAGGCCTAGAAATCATAAGGTAGCTCCATATTACAGAACTACGATATTAGTGAACCAATCATGGGATAGCTCTACACCCCGAGAGTTTTGCAGCTAGGCGAGTGGTCATGATACTACCCATACGGCACCAAAAGTACACCACTTATGATTAGCAGCCTTGCATCAATTCCATCTAGAAGCAGTCTACCCGATCCACAGCCTCAGGTGCAGGCTCATCAATGAACAGGTCATCGTCATTACCATCAAAGTTCTCTTTGGTTGTGTGCTTCTACCATTAGTAGATTAACATATACATTTATAGACACATGAAAGTCACACAACCTAAATGTTGCGGATATACTTTCCGGGTATCCTCATAGTTCCTCACTGACCAGGGTGGCCCACTTCGGGTTAGAGCTTTGCTTCACGGGCGGCCTAGTCAGAGAGAAGAGACGGAGTCTAGTCCGGCTACGGGAAGGCCCAGAAGACTTACCGACATAGGCCCATAGTGTTACTTGTAGTTCAAGATGTACTCTATAACCGACTTTTAGTCGTAGCCGGATAGGTCTCTCCTGTAAACCCTAGGCCGGATATCTGTATAAGCCGTCCTAGGGAGAGCCTTTAGGGCAACTCAATAGTCTACAATCTCAATTCGCACAGGCGAACCCTTGTAACCCATATTCCGGCTCTGCCGTATTACTGGATTGCTAGCAGGAGTAGGATCCGTCCAAAGCCAGCGGATTCGAACCTGGGTAAACTTGTGTGCTTACCATCCTGGAACACCGTACGTCTCACACGCCTCTCTTCTGCACGCCTCGAGGAACCCCTCATGGTGTAATTGTCATCAATCCGACGACAGTTGGCGCCCACCATGGGGTAAGTGAGCTTCGGATCTGCGTTCCGAGCGGAATCTACAAGAATCGGAATCGGCGAGACTATCACCGTTGGTCGCATCCTCTACGCCAGCGACGTCCCTCTCATCGTTCTTGACGAGACCTCGATTCCGGCTAGGGAGGTTGTGACTGCCTACACCATCATGTCTTTTGGCGAGATCGATGTTTACATCGGTTTCGCTGAACCTGCCCAACCCACCCCAGCGGTGATCATAGAGGCAGAAGAAACTTCTGGGTCCCCTTTGTCCGTGGAGGCGGCAGAGTTCCGGATCTCAAAAAACCCTAATCCCACCCAGCCCGCACCAACCGCGGAGATAGTGGAGAAATCTGAACCTGAAGTAGACCTAGCGGTCCAAGTTGAAACTGGAGTGGATCTCCCAGGTGAGGTCAAATCCCAGATCGATCTGTCTGCTGAAGTCGACATCCAGGAGGAGCACAGTAGCCACCATGGTTCCGGCTCTGTCAACGCCGGAATAGATCAACCATTCTTGAGGCATACGTTGAGGCACATGATACTGCAAGACGCAAGCATTGATGAGGTTCTCGAAACCATCAGGATCTTCGAGGAAGCCCATGAGGAAAGCCGCAACTACCTCAGGACCCACACGTCACACTTTTTTGGATACGTTGGATCCCGATCCGGCTCTGCCGATGTTGAAGAAAACACTGACTCAGTGCTGGAGCGATCGGAACAAACATCGACGTACCCGCATCCTCGGATGACTCAATGACATCGACAGATTTCCGAAAGTTCTCCGTGGAATATGAAGAGGAGCTTAACTCCACAGCTACTGCAGAAGGAGAAGACATGGACGAAGGATCTGGAGAAAACTCTCCCAAAGCGCAGGACAACATGGAACTCGGAGATGATCCCGAGAACCAAATGGCCGAAAGTACCGATCAAAGCTTGACTCCAGGAAACTGACCCAAAGCCGTCTTTGCTACTGGCGCTGCCAAGAAGGCAAAGAAGAAGAACAATAAGAACAAGACCCTGGAAAAAGATCTTTCGGCAGAGGAAGTGATTGCCGAGGAATACGAAGAAGACTCGGATGGAGCACTTATCCCAGACGAGCCAAAAGAAGAATCGGTGGATGGACATGTCATCACTGAAGGTGCACGTAAACTCATCGATGCTGCATTAACTACACCTATCCCTACAGCTACAGAACTTACTGCCGAAGAACTGGATGAAAGGGCCCAAGCCCTAGAAGTGCGTCGTCATGTACTCCTGGATGAAGCCAAAAACATCGAGGAGGAGAAGAAATGCATGGAAACCGTGGAGAAGTACATCTCTCGGCAGCATCAGAAGACCTGGAAACGTCACACACATGATGATCAATTCCGGGAAGTACACAAGGTTCTTTTCGAAGGAGACCCAGGGATGCCTCGTCTCGACAGCAAGGGAGTTCTGGTGTATCCAACACCGGTACAGAACACTATCGCAGCTCGAGATATCCTGTCGAATAATGCAGGCCCAGAACAGGTTCGATTGGGCATCAAGCTACTCACCAAGGGTATGGAACACCAAAGGGCCGTGAAATCCGGAAGCGGAAAACTGGTCTCCAAATCCGACCAATGTCGCATGGACTCAGCCTGGAATGATATAATGCCCCAACGGGTTCCGGAATAGCATAACCGTTCCGACCGACGGGAAGACAACTACTCAAGAAGAGGATCATCAGGACAACATCACAGAGCTGCACGTGAGTGGCGCAGTGTCGCTCCAGCTGCCAAGCAAGAAGAAATTGCTGCACTGTATCCGAGAAATCCTCCCCGACGAGAGTCGAATGATCGTAGGGGAGAGGACAAAGAGAAACATCGGGAGGATGACCGTCAAAGGATGCCACCTTCTAGAACCACAAATCGTCCGGCTGAGCCCCACCATGGGAGGAGTGATGGACGAAGGAACGACGGAAACCATGCCGAGACAAGCCGGCAGGGGGCTCATCGCAATGAAGGCCCTCCCCGGAACTGGAATAATGACCCTCCGGACGGAGGCCGACAATCTGCCGAAAATAATCTAGCTGTTCCACCCTCTCCGCCAAGTAGCCATCACAACGACTCCCAAGGAGGCCAAGGAGGGCGTCGTGGTGGAGGAGGTGGTGGCAGAAGCCGAAGTCCGGCTCCAAGGCACCACAGCCATAGTCGTCACTCAGGACGACGATCTTTGTCTCCAAGTGATGCGCGACACCGGATTAACTCCAACATAGAGGCACGACGCTATGAAAATGATGATATATACGTGGGCCCAAAGTGCTTCGGACCACGCATAAGAGCTACAAAATTCCCGGAAGGATTTGCTATCTCAAGACACATTCAAGCCTACGACGGTATAGCTCGGCCAGATACTTGGCTCCAGGATTTCTTCCAAGCTTGCTGTATCGCCAAAGGCGGAAACAGCCCGGTCGCAACCCGATATCTCCCACTTATGTTGCGGAAGACGGCCTGATCATGGCTCAATGAACTTCGAGAGAACACCATCCACAACTGGTATGACATGCAAAGTGCGTTCTTTCAGAATTTCGAAGGCACGTATCGGAGGCCCTGTACGGTCGGAGACCTGCAGCATTGCACCCAAAAAGTCGGAGAAACTTGTCGGGATTATCTCGGACGATGGATCGACACCAAGAATTCCTGTGAAGGAGTAAATGACAAAACTTCGATTGAAGCTTTCATTGCAGGTCTCCCAATTAGTTTACTATGTCATCGCTTGAAGTGTGACAAGGGTACTGATTTGGGAGAGATGATAGAAATAGCGAGCAAGTATGCAGATGTTGACGACGATGCAGAGGGATTACTGAACGCCCTGGATATGCCAAAGTCGGCAAAATAAGCAAAGCAACAAGCTCAGAAGCGCAAGAATACCTCCAAAGAAAATCCTAACGCGGAAACAACAGTGATTACTGCTACTTTCGGGTCTAGAGGACGAGGAGGACGTGGCGGTGGCCGCAGACGCGGTCGTGGGACGTCAAGAGTTCAAGGTAGAGGAGACCAGCAACCTGGTAAAACCTACTCTTGGGCCGACATTGCCAATGACCCATGTGTGCATCACCTAGATGCCAATGGGGGCTCGTCCCACACAAATGCCGAGTGTCATTTTAATGATGACATTAAGAGAGATGATACCGCTGGCTATAGGGCTAAGCGGAAGAAGGGAAAGAAGAATCCCGAAAAGGATAAAGAGACCAAGGAAGATTTCGACATGGAGGAAGCCGACGCTTCAAATCCCAAGTTGGAAGGGAAGAAAAAATTTCTGACCAAGAAAGACACATACGTGACCTTCCTCGGATCTCAACCAGCAAAGGTCAAGAAAGCAGTTCTACATGAGCTCAACGCAACAGTTCCGGCTGTCCCTCAATTCTTGGACTAGTCAGAAGTGGCAATCACCTTTGACCATGCTGATCATCCGCCTAAGTTAGACAGGCGAGGAAAATACGCCTTAATCATCAATCTACTTATTGACGGTTATGGTTTCTCCAAGACTCTCATGGACGGTGGCAGCAACATTAACATTCTGTATGTCGAAACGCTACACCGGATGAAGATCTCGGAGACCCAGCCAAACCACAGCTCTGTGATATTTCATGGGGTTGTCCCAGGAAGACAAGCAAATTCCCTGGGAGAAATCACTTTGGATGTTACCTTTGGAACTCCAAAGAACTATCGGACAGAGGCACTTTCCTTCGAAGTGGTCCCGTTCAAGAGCGCGTACCACGCTATATTCGGACGTCCGGCTTACTCGGCTTTTATGGCTCGTCCGTGTTACATGTACAATATGATGAAAATTCCAGGTCCCAACGGCATGATCACCATCAGGGAGACCCGAAGAAAGCGCGAGAGTGCAAGGATGGAAATGTCGCCTTTGCTCAAGCCATGTTGCACGCCCAGGAGTACCAGGAGATCAAGAAGAGCATAGATCTGTCCGAAATGCCCGCGACAAAGAAGGAGGTGACAAAGCCGAATCCGGAGTTCAAGGCATCAGAAGAGACGAAGAAGACGCCGTTGAAGGATGATGACCCCTCCAAGGTGACCCAGATAGGCGTAGGCCTAGATAGCGCATAGGAAAGCGTGATCGTTAAGTTCCTCAAAGCATATTAAGATATCTTCACATGGTAGCCATCTGACATGACCGGAGTACCTAGGAAACTTGTCGAGCACTCTTTAAATGTAAACCCGAACGCTAAACCCGTCAAACAGTCGTTACGATGTTTCGGCGATGAAAAGCGTAAGGCAATAGCTAAGGAACTAGCACGGCTCGAGTTAGCCGGATTCATAGAAGCGGTCATCCACACTGAGTGGTCGGCTAATCCTATAATGGTCTGTAAAAAAGACACCACTGATTTAAGGATGTGTGTTGATTGTACTGCCTTGAACAAGGCTCGTCCCAAAGGTCTGTTCCCGCTGCCTAGGATTGATCAAGTTATCGATTCTATGGCAGGCCTGGAACTCCTCTGTTTTCTCGACGCATATTCCGGCTATCACTAAATCCGGATGAAGGAACCTGACAAAGTCAAAACTTCATTCATAACCCCCTTCAAAACCTTCTATTATGTTACGATGCCCTTTGGGCTGATGAACACAAAAGCTACGTACCAACGCAGAATCCAGCGTTGCCTCCACGATCAAATCGGACACAATGTACATGCATATGTGGATGATATTGCGGTGATGTCCAAAAAGAAGGAAACATTGATTTCCTACTTGGAGGAAACGTTCGCCAATCTATGAAAATACAACATAATGCTTAATTCGAAGAAATGCTTCTTTGGAATCCTAGCCGGAAAATTGTTAGGTTTCATCGTGTCTCAAAGAGGCATAGAGGTGAACCGAGAAAAAATCAAGGCTATACTCAATATTTCCAGGCCAACTCTCCTGAAGAACGTACAAAGACTCACTGGTTGCATTGCTGCAGTCAGTCGGTTTGTAAGCCGGCTCGGTGAAAGAGCCGCACCATTATACAAACTCTTGAAAAAGACCAAGGATTTTGTATGGACCGATGAAGCTGAAGCTGTGCTACAAGACTTGAAAACAGTACTCTCATCTACTCCAATCCTTGTAGCCCCGGAACCACAGGAACCGATGTTGCTCTATCTCGCTGCGACAAACAAAGTCGTTAGTATTTTCATGGTAGTGGAGAGACCAGAGGAAAATCAGGAACACTTGGTGCAGCGTCCGGCTTACTTTCTCAGCGAGGTCTTAACAGAATCAAAATAGTGGTATCCGCACTATCAAAAGATAGCTTATGGTGTTCTTAGCATCTCGTAAGCTACGACATTATTTTCGGGGAACATCCAATTACCGTGGTGAGCATTGCTCCCATGAGAGATATAATCAACAACAGTGATGCCACAGGACGCGTCGCCAAATGGGGCATAGAGCTCTTAGCTTTCGATATTGAGTACAAACCTCGGACAACAATCAAATCCCAAATCCTTGCCAACTTTGTTGCTGATTGGACAGAGACGAAGGAGAATATGACCCTCCCTGAGTCAGAATATTGGACCCTATATTTTGATGGGTCTAAGGCTCGCGGGGGCTCGGGGGCTGGCGTGGTGCTCAAATCACCCCAAGGAGATAAACTTTTATACGTGTTGCAGATCCACTTCACATCGACAAATAATATTGCCGAGTATCTGATGTTTGATGTGTTAAAGATATCGGCATCCGACGTTTGATGTGTTATGGAGATTCGGATATTGTTGCTCAGCAAGTGTCGGATATTTGTAATGCAAATAAACACATGGCAACATATAAAGCTGTCGTGGATGATTTATCTAAATCGTTCGAAGGGTTTGAGGTTCAACACATCTCTCGAGCAGAAAATGAGGAAGCAGATGCATTATCTCGAATAGGCTCTGCATGGAAAGAGGTCCCAGATGGCGCTTTTTTAGAGCACCTCAAAGTTTCCTCAATAAAGGGAGTGGACGAGGAATATCCGACCAAATTCTACTCACCTCTAATAGCAGTTTTGGCTGTAATTCCCAGTTGGACTCAACCCTACCTCGACTATTTGGTAGATGGTAAATTACCCGAAGACGAAGTTCTGAGCCGGCAGATCATCTAGTGAGCAAAATCCTATACTGTAGTTAATGATGAGCTCTATAAGCGGAGTGTGTCTGGGGTCTTTCAGCGCTGCGTATCTCCGGAAGAAGGAGTGGAAATCTTAAGATAAATCCACGAAGGCGATTGTGGTCACCATGCTGCAGCCAAATCTTTAGTGGCAAAAGCTTCCCGACATGGTTTTTTCTGGCTTATAGCCAAGGCAAATGCCGAATGGCTGGTCAAGACGTGCAAGGGCTGCTAAAAGTACGCCAAACAAGCTCAGGTTCTGGCTGATCAACTGCGAACAATACCTATAACATGGCCTTTCGCGGTATAGGGCTTGATATTGTAGGACCGTTCAAACGGGCTCCAAGTGGATTTACTCACCTCTTAGTGATGGTGGATAAATTCACCAAATGGATTGAGGCTAAACCCGTCACTAGTTGTGATGGAGCAACAGCCAAAAGATTTGTCGAGGATGTTATAATCCGTTATGGTTATCCGCATAGTATTATCATGGACAATGGGAGTAATTTCTCTATGGGAGAACTTGCCGAATTCTGCAACGAACAAAATATCCGGCTTGACATTGCGTCAGTTGCACATCCGCAGGCTAATGCACAAGTCAAAAGAGCAAATGGTTTAATCCTACAAGGCCTAAAACCGAGACTTGAAGGACCACTAAGACGTGCTGCGGGGGCTTGGGCAGAGGAATTACCTTCTGTAATATGGAGTTTACGAACAACTCCGAACAGGTCAACCGGATACACGCCTTTCTTCTTGGTCTATAGCGCAGAAGCAGTTCTTCCTAGTGATTTGATTCACACTTCTCCTAGAGTGGCCGCGTATATTGAAGAGGATGCCGAGATTTCTCGACAAAATGATCTCGACTTAGTCGAAGAAGTTCGCGTCGTTGCTGAAATGAGATCAACAGCCTATCAGCAGAAGTTACACAAGTATCATAGCCAGAGAGTCAGAAACAGATATTTCAATAAGGGCAATTTGGTTCTCCGGCTTGTGCAACAAAGAAAGCACAAACTTTCTCCAGTATGGGAAGGGACATTTTTAGTTAGTCGAGTATTACACAATGGTTCATACTACCTAACTGATATGAGGTCAGTCAAAGAAAGACCTGCTACTAAGAAGAGAAAGAGAGCTAGAGGTAGTACAAATCCAGATGAGTTAGACAGACCATGGAATATTGCTCAGCTACGTCCCTTTTATTCTTAGTTTATCCTTCTTTGTAATCATATATGTGTACATGTTCTGTGAGAAATAAAATTTTGGGGTGCCTCATGTTTTTTCTGAGAAGTTATTACCATCTTATTTCTGAATGATCATGTCACAGTCGAAAATCTTAGAATACT
Source organism: Avena eriantha (assembly GCA_910589775.1). NCBI lineage: Eukaryota > Viridiplantae > Streptophyta > Magnoliopsida > Poales > Poaceae > Avena > Avena eriantha. Next base: position 305,141,298 of record OU342742.1, read on the forward strand.
TGAAAGTACTTTATGCTCATGTTCGTTCTGGTTTAGATTTCCGATTCTAAAATTGCTACCTTCGGGTATAAATCTATATTTCCTAGTCTATACTTTGGTTATTTATCTGATTGCCGGATGCGGGTATTTTTTGAGTAGTGAATTGTTGGTACTGGAAGCCGGCTTTGTTTCCGACTTTAAAATGGTTTAGCAATTAAGCTCCGTTGCTCGGCAAAGTTTCCGTGCTGAAAGTTTAGCCGACTCACGAAAGGGACGAGGTGGAAAGCCAGATAAACGATAAGTACAGACAAAAAATATAAGTGCTTATGCAAACATTTCAGGCACACAAAATTTAAGCCAAAAGTGCTGAATAGATAAAAACTTAGCACTATCAAAAGTATTACACTACTTATTTACAGATCCATAATGTTTTCAGAATAACATATCTGTTTCTTTCTGATGACTTATGATGCAGGAGGAGAGGTAGGAGCTGCCGGCTTGCTGGACACGTCAGCTGCACCCTGATAACGATCCGATATGTCCAAATATGATATGGATTGTTCATCGTCGGAAACTTCGGCTGCTTCTTCCGGAGGCGGAGGCGGCGTGTCCATGCGGGTGAAGAAGGGAGTGTCGTAGCTGGTTTAAGTCAGCTACGTGGCACCCATATCTGGCACATAAGTCCATGATGGCTTTGATATCCTATTTCTGGCCGTCTTCGTCCACAATAGAATACCCTCTAGTCACTTGCCAGATTTCCATGCATCCATGGTGTCTCATGACCATTGTGAGAGTGTTCTGCACTATAGATCGTGCGTAGGACATGTTCCAGTCCTGGACAAGCTATGGCATCTCCTTTGCCTTGTCCCGCACCTAAAAGTCAGACATGCTATGCATGTCCGGAACCTTGAGAGCTTCGCCAATATCCTCGATGGATTGGCAGAAGTCATGAAGCAAATCACCGACTTGGGTAAGCCGGTGGGTGCGGGGCTTGGTAGAGGTGGAGTCCGTCAAGTTCAAAGGACCTCTGCGTATAACGCAAAACGGTTAAATAAATCCGACATTAAAATAGTCTAAGAATGTAGACAAGTCAAAAAGATGGAAACATACGAAAGATGACATCATCGACTTTGGTTTTCTTCTCACGAAGACTATGGAGTTCAGCCTGGAGTGCTTCAGAAATGTCCCTCTCTCTGAACAAGTCATTGGTAAGATCTGAGATTTTCTTCTCGTGGAGTGCAATCTTGCGATCATGCTCCACGGTGGCCATGGAGGAGGATTCGAGAACTTGAGCAATGCTCTTCTCATGATCCGCCTTAAGCTGGTCTAGCTCTTGGCGGAGATCCTTGTTTTCCACCACCAAGGTCTTCAGATTCTTGGCCTCTTCGATCATAGCACATGACTGCTTCACCATTGATGTAAGTCAAAAAGAACAACAGTTCAACAAATATATGCGACTATGAAAACGCAAGACAAGGTTTGAGTCTCAGAAAGTTTACCTTCGGCCTCATCCTTGGAAACTTTAAGCTCAACATTTTCAAGTCAGAGAGCTTTGATCTCTCTCCGCTTGTTGCAAATATTCTTCAACAATTCCTGGTTATATGAATTAACTTTCGGTAAGTCAGAATACTCAGAGTCAGAAGTATACTAAAGACTCGGGATAATATTGTAGCTAATATCAGCACGAGCCTTCGGGGCTACACTAGTTCATTCTCCAGCATTCTAAGGAAGCATAAACCCGATTGTATATCCAACTTCATGCTTGGGGGCTAGAGGATATGATATAAAGTACCATAAATAAAAACGTGAGTTGGAATTCCGACTTACATGATGTTCACGTGTGAGCTTGCTCAGGCACATGTTCACTTCAGTAGTAACCTTCTCAGCGAGGGTGAGTGGAATAACCGGAGGTGGTGGAAGCACACCGGCTCTTAAACTCTTGTCGCAAAGGTGGACTTGTTCGAGAAGATCAGAGTACTTGATGTCCTCCGCTTCTTGTGCTTCTTCTTCAGCAGAAAGATTTCGGCTTTCTAGGCATTGCCGGGCCAGCCGCTAGATTTCCTCCGCAGATTTCAGAGATAAGCCAAACTTGGCAAGTCCCGGATTATTCAGGAGATTTTCGGCGGAGGATTCTGCCGAGGGATCATTACCTGAAGAGGGTTCACCCTTATCAAAACCTAAGTCACCCGTGGTGACATCAGTCTACGACTCAAGGATCGCTGGCTCTGCTGAGGGAGCCGGATCTTCTGCAACGATCGGAGAAGGAGTAATCTCCGGCGCTGTAGAAGGCTGAGGGGCAGGAGTCAGAGGAGCCACGGGGGGAGAAGCCAAAGTTAGCTTCATTTGACGCAGGAGCTTTGAAGTAGTTCCCTTCCCCTTGCCCTTGATGAGCTGCTTAGCTCTGAGAAAGTAATAGAATGAAGAACATTATATCTCGGAAGAAATCATGAAGTAACGTACAAAGGCGGAAGTTGTGCGGAAAGTTACCTCTTCACAACTGGCATTTCCTCTGTGCCGATGGCCACTGTCGGAGTTTGCGCTTCTAGGGCACAACGTCCGGCAATGGAACCAATTCCTCCTCCTGAGAAAACTCAGGAGGATATCCCTCGATAGGAGCCAATTCCAACTCAGGGAGGTCGGCAAGCTGAAAAGAAGATAATATCTCAGTGTTGCAAAATAACTTAAAGGTGAAACACATAAAAAGGGTTTACTGCTAAAGCTTACCGGCACTATAGGGTCTTCCGCTGTATGCATGTCTAGAGATAAATCCGGAATCTTTCTCTCGATCCGCTCCTTTATCAGCCATTTGTGGCTTTAAGGCCTTGCAGCTGATGCGGAGGGAGTCCTTTTTTGACGCCATGATGGAAAGCATCAGTCGGTCGCCATGGTGCTGGAGAGACTGGATCCGGCATGCCACCCAGCTCTGGACCAAGTCGGACCCTCTAAGGCCCTTGTGCTTCATCAGATATTCAATCTGCCTCTTGGCGAGAAGAAGATCGTCACTGAGAGCCGGAGAGGCCTCGTCCTAAGATGGTTGAGGCGTGGCGGCTCCATCGACGAAAGCCGGCAAAGTACTAGCTCTGGCGGGAGCGAGAATATCCTTGTGATAGAAAAAGGTAGCCGGCCATTGTTTGACCGACTCACTAGCTAAAATCCGAGGATAGACGCACTCACGCCTTACCGAAAGACTAATTGTACCAGTAATGTAAGGATTACCGGCGGTGATAGAGTTTCTTCGGACATGGAAATAGTACCAGAAGAGAGTGAGACTCGGCCTAATGCCGAGATACCCCTCACACAAAGCCGCATAGGCGCTCATCTCTAAGATAGAGTTTGGGGGAGATGGTGAAGTTGAACACTGTAATGATCAATCACCTCAGAAAATAAATCTGAGGGAGGGAAGGAGAAACCTCTGTCGAGGTGAGTGACGAAGTGCACTCGCTCGCCGTTGCGAGGGTTGGGGACGGCTTCGCCAAAGCCGCTCCGCCTATCGCCAGCGCGGAAGAGCCCTTATTCTTCGACGCTGCAGATCTTCTCGTCGTCGAGGACGCACGGGATCTAGAACCCGCGATTGCTCTCCTTTTCCGCCGCCGCTGCGGTCGCTACTGCACCGTAAGTTGAAGTGGAAGCCATTTTCCTGGTGCACCGGTGACCTTGGATGGGCGGTGCTGGGAATTTCTGGAGGCAAGGGAGTTCTGTGCGCGTGGGAGAAGTGGAGGAGAAGGAAACGACACAGGAATAGGTGAAGAAGATGAGATGAGGGAATGCTCACCCCTTATAACCACCAAACCGCGCCAAGATTCGTGCAAATGACACAATGCACATGCCACACATCGTGGAAAGAACTGGGAAGCCCCCACGTGATGATTACGCCGCCACGATCTCCACACACGCATTAAAACAACGCCTCGGTTCCACGAACGGCGGGCCCACCAATAGTCGTGCTGACAGGAGATGTCTGTCAGTGACGTGACTTGACCATGACCAATGTCAGATGACGTCAGAGACCAAGTTCTGGCTTAGTTTGAATATCAAGCTGGAAATCCAAATAACGTACTGATAGGTCTGACTTATTTTTTGAGACCCGGATCGTATCTTTTGTTTTGAAGTCTCAGGAACCCTTCAAGATTATGCAAGCCGAAGATCAAGCTAGACGATGATGAATCCGACTTTGGATCTTGGAGACTGCCGGGGGCTGCTGTTGGGGATATACTTTCCGGGTATCCTCATAGTTCCTCACTGACCAGGGTGGCCCAATTCAGCTTAGAGCTTTGCTTCATGGGCGACCCAGTCAGAGAGAAGAGCGGAGTCCAGTCCGGCTACGGGAAGGCCTAGAAGACTTACCGACATAGGCCCCATAGTGTTACTTGTAGTTCAAGATGTACTCTATAACCGACTTCTAGTCGTAGCCGGATAGGTCTCTCCTGTAAACCCTAGGCCAGATATCTATATAAGCCGTCCTAGGGAGAGCCTTTAGAGAAACTCAATAGTCTACAATCTCAACTCGCACAGGCAAACCCTTGTAACCCATATTCCGGCTCTGCCGTATTACTAGATTGCTAGAAGGAGTAGGATCCGTCCAAAGCCGGCGGATTCGAACCTAGGTAAACTTTTGTGCTCACCGTCCCGGAACACCGTACGTCTCACACCCCTCTCTTCCGCAGGCCTCGAGGACCTCCTCATGGTGTACTTGTCATCAATCCGACGACACTAAACATTTGTCGTTCTATAGATATACCTTGTCATCTAGCATAGCCAAAGTACCAGAAATGAAACCCGTTTCATGCACCTTGCGCTTTTTCTCTCCTCCCCTTCTCCAAGTTGATCTAGATGCTCAGGAGCTGCCTCTGCCAGTTGATCTAGATGATCAACATCTGCTTCTCCTACTTGATCTTGATGATAAATATGTGCTTCCCCCGGTTAACATGGAGGGTCATATGGTTCACCATGAAATACCCATCTAACATATGTGCTTAGCATCCCAAATATAAAAATATGGTCTTCCATTATACTTTGAGGCATCACCCTATGATTCACACATAACCGGCAGGGGCAATGTACTTTTGAGTTGTCATAGTGAGCTCTAATAAACTCCATAAATCGTAGAACACCAAGGATATGTTTAGCGCTGCCAAATGGAGAAACCTCTATCCAAAATTTGTCCATCTATTTAATTATGACATACAAGATTGGTTCTTATTAAAAGAAAAGCAGGAAACATATATATGGAGTACAAAAACTATATATGCCAATGAATTTCGGCAAAGATATTAATAGAAAAAATCACCGAAGGTATTTAAGAACATAGATCGAGCGTAGAATAAACTATGACCGTGCACATTGAGGACAAATTAAACTACGTATTTGAGGAGGCAGATTGGGTAAAAGGGCAATAAAATGCCAACCAGATCGAGCTAGAGATAGAAGGACTATCGTGGGATCGACATGCCCACCGATGCATCCCAAGAAGAGTGACGGGTAGGGAAAGCTTCTTCACACACGGTGGCGATGAGGAGCGGCCGTGAGCGCGTCTAATGTGTGAGCAAGGGGTGAGGGTCTAGGCAGTGGATGGTGGAAATTATTACAGGGGTGAGGAGGGATAACTTTGGAAATTCTGACATACCCTGCTTTGGGCACCACCATATACGTGGCCCACCTACATGTCACCATAAATCAAAATTGATCCAAAAGTTGTCAAAATACAAGTTTATGTTTTACCACTGAAACTAAAGCACACAGCATTGCACTTTGCGAACGAATGGTTTTATTTCAACATATATTTAATTTCGTCCCTAATTTTTTCAAAAAGGGGCCAAATTTGGAAATTTAAAAATGAACTTCAAATTTGGAACCAGACATACTGGTTGATTTGCCAAGATGCACCGATATACCAAATGTGGACATGTCATAATAAATTATGGCCATGACCTTGGTCACCTTTTTTGGACAATGATCATCTTTTTGAAAGCCTTGAATTGTTCGACAATTTCAGCAAATGCCTAGAAACTCATTTAAATGCTGGAAAGCAACTCTCCCTGGCAGACGGGTCTAGACAGTAATAGGGCATCTGAGCAGCTCCATGTCGGAGTAGCGTATGTTAGAAGCTTCGACCTTAAAATTTTGGTATGGCGCCCAAACATCACACACATCCATTCCAATATCCCGCGCATCCATTTAGACATACTTCATCCTTTTTTAGAATGCAAAATTCCTCTTCTATCCCTGCTCAAACAAGAACCCAAGGAGCACGCTAAACCCTAGAGGGATATAGGCATTAAGAAGGTAAACCATGAACCCTAAACCCTAAACAACCCATAAAACCTAAACCGTAAAATCATAAAACCCTAAATTTTCAACCCATAAACCCTAACCAAATAGGTACCATGCACTTATAGATCACAATTTGAGATACTTTCATTAAATTGTGGTAACACCATTCTATTCATCGAATATAACCATAAAGGCTGAACATTATTGAAAATTCCTTAAACCCTCAACCCCTAAATGATCCTTACAAAGGACGTATCATGCACTTGTAGATCAAAATTTTAGATATACTTTCATCAACTTGTGCTAATGCCATTCTATTCTATGAATATAAGCATAAAGCAGCTTCAACATTATTGGAAATTCCCTAAAACCTAAATCCTAAATCCCTAAAACCTAAACCCTAAACCCTAAAAACTATAAACACTGAAACCTCAACCCCTTACCAAGCAGGTATCATGCACTTATAGATCAAAATTTGAGATACTTTCATTAAATTGCAAAAACACTATTCTATTACACAAATATATATAAAGCTTGAACTTTATTATAAAAAAAATATAAACCCTAAAACCTAGACAACCCTAAACCCTAAATCCTAAACCCTAAACCCTAAATACTGAACCTCAAACCCCTAAACCCTAAACTCTAAAATCCTAAACCATGAACCATAAACCCTAAACCCCTAAACCATCAAGCTAAAAACCCCGAACCCTAAACCCTAGACTATATATATTGTGTGAAAACTAGGGCAGGATTTTGAGCCATACTTATTTATAGTTGCTTCACGACAAAAGCAACTATCGTTGCTTGGAAAATTTAAAATAACTTCAAATTTGAAAGCTTCCTTTGTAAATAATATTTTAAATGCCAATACACACCAATCTACACAATATGGACAAGTTACTTTAAACTATAGCAAAGATATGGCCATGACCTTGGTCATCTAGTTTGAAAGCCATACATATTCATACATGGTACGCCATATCTCATATGAAAAAATTAAAACCATTATTATCTGGAAAATTTTAAATGACTTCAAATATGGAAGCTCTTTCTATAAATAATGTTTAAAAGCCAATATGCACCAATCTACCAAACATGGTCACATTATCATAAAGTATGGTAACACATATGGCCTTGACATTGGTCATCTAGTTTTTGAAAGCCATGAATGTTCAAATATGGTACGCCACATTGTGAAATGTGTCTTTCAAGAGTTATCAAATTTTAGTATTATATTTTTTCATGGAATCTAGCTAATGCACACAGTGACACACCAATAGAGAAAAGAATGGTTGTATTTTTTTTTAAAATGGCCCAAATTTGGTGTCATTACCATTCATATCAAAAAGTTGAATCTTGCAAAACTCTCGGTGCATCTACATTATTTGACTAATTCAGTACCTTTAAATTATTTTTAAAAATTCAAGAGAAAGCTATATCCCACACTTTGTATTTCGAAATTAGACATACTTACTTTGAAATGTCAAAAAATTATTTTATTGCACAGATCTACCAAATATGGACACGTTTGTAAGGTTGATTGGTGAAGATGCATCAATGTACGGAGTAGTACAAAACATGGACACGATACAGAAACTATGTCGTGACCTTGGTCATCTTGTTTGAAAAGCCTTGAATTAATGTTCATTAATGTAGGTAGATGTCTATAAACTTATTAAATGCTGGAAAGCATACAACCGTGTGGGTCTATCTGGGGGAGTAGTGTACCTTAGAAGATTCAACTTCAAAATTTTGACAGAGCGCCAAAAAATCCTGCCCATCCATTCAAGCATCTCGCCCCAAAAATTATTTTATTGCACAAATTTAGCCTGGAAGCTTGAAAGGGCGTTTTACATTGTGTGAAAAATGGGGCTTGTTCCTTTGCGGCCCCAAAGTTCGTGGGCGAGTGCATCGTGGGGCTCGCATTGCCTGAAAGTGCCATGTTTTGCAAAGTTAGGCTGCCAACTACCGAGAGTGGACATTTCAAGACAAACTCATCTCACCCCTACCAAATCCAAAAATTCCGTCAAACTGCCCCATGAAGGAGACGGTCGGGACCCCCATGTCAGTAATATGTCCATGAAGCGAGTGCCAACGAGGCAACCACGTAGGGAAAACGAGGGACTAAAGGGGCTTGGTGCGTTGACCAAATTCACAAATCCACTCCCTCCTTTCGCATGAACCCTAGCATCGGTGGCGTCGGAATCCACCCTGCAACCAGAACGATCCCTTCGGACATTTGACTTCTGGCGCCAAGTTGCTGCGCCTACTCGCTGATACCGAGCTCCGATGCTGAATGTCGTGCCCGCCGTTGCAACACTCTAGCCTGCCTCTTCAACTGACGATCTGAGCAGCGCGAAGGATGGCAGATCCTATTACTGAGGAAGTAGTTCTGGCTAATAACAGGTGAACTACTCTTCTCTTTTCTATTCGCACTATCTATAACTGCTAGCCGGCTATTAGCATTATAGATATAGATTGAACCTAGAATTGTTTGCTAGCACAACACTGACAAACAATTCTTATCTTTTGTCCCCAATTTTTTGTCAAGTAGGATCTCTGCTGAACCCAAATACACGGTTATGGTCACACTCTAGGGCTATCGCATTAAATTAGAAGATGGAAAGAGCAAGTGGAATCAACCTTGCAGTCTGAATATGAAATTAGCGCCTGCGCAGTTATGCACTATCCCTAGTATGGTTGCTGCTATGTGTGAATGTGCTAAAATGAGGCTGGAGCAGACTACACGGTACATCTTCATGGATGAACGAGGCATCACGGTTCCTATAACGTGTGATAGTTAGCTAATTGGGTTATGAAACAGTTTGTTGGGCTTCGTGTGGTTATGCTGATTTTTAAAATACTGGATGTGGAAGCTGCTGCTACTAGGAGTCGCTCAACTATTATTGGACAAGGTGGTCTAACTCAAACCCCTGCTGCTGTTAAGAAAAATGTGGTTCCTCGTCTATGCCATGCTTCTGTTGGGCAACCTCATCGTAGGAGTCCCGGTATTGCAGTTGTGCAAAACTCTGCTCTAGAATCTGCTGGTACTGGTCATCCCATGGTGTTGTTGCTCTAGCTGCTGCTGACCCAATCCATGCCGCTATTGATCAAACTAATGCTTCTAGAGGCTGCCCCACTATAGTTTCCAAGACCGTTGCCTTGTGTGCTCCTCCTCCTTGAAACTGTGCTCAAGTTGTGCAAACCCCTGCTCTGGAATCTGTTGGCACTAGTCGTCCCCGTGTTGTTGTTAATCTGGCTGCTGTTGACCAAATCCCTAACGCCGTTGAGCAAACTAAGGCTTCTAGAGACTGCCCAAATATTGTTCCTAAGACTGCTGCCTTGTTTTTTGCTCCTCCTCGAACCTGTGCTCAAGTTCAGCGGGCTGCTGGTATGGAGCTAGCTCATGGTCTGGACTCTGCTAGCACTCATAAGCACTGTTGTTGTGGGAACTGCTCCTGATCATCGATCTGGCATGGCAGCAGCTGCTCCTATTGTGGCTGCCATTAGCCATGGCCCTGCGTGTCCACCAGGTATTGTAGCTCCCGCTACTAAGGGCCCTCGCCTTGCTCCTTGTCCTGATACTTCCATCGAGGTTGCTCCAGCTAACGATGATGCTGGTGATGGCGACGGTGGCGTTGTTGCTGGGTCTGATGGTGCCACTCCACCTCTCGAACCTCTTGGAGGTTTCGATCCTGCAGAACCTGATGATGGCAAAGTAATCGTTCGTGTCGGTGCCGTGAAGTTCACTGCAAAATTATATGATGGCACATAAAAATTCTATGACGATATTGATGTAATCCTTGGCAGATACGATCCTAAAGTGGTAGAGTTATCTGACCTGATGGCATCGTTATGTGTGAAGGTGTTGTGGGGGTCCTCCCAGGTAGCATAGTTGGTATATTTTGGTTATAAGAGAAAAAAGGCTATAAAACTGAAAGATACCAGTGATTTAGCCATACTGTTTACAAGGAAACATTATAGAGGTGAAGTGTTCATCCACTTGATAGTGCAAATGGTTGGAGAGGAATTGGATTTCGACAATAGAGAAGATGGATTTGTAGAAGGCATGTGTGACCTGATCCATGGCATCACTGAGGATTGTGCGACTGACGGGAAGCTTCGAACAGAGGAGAGTCTTATAGAGGAGCATCATAAAGAGGAGCAGGAAGAGCATCCCCAAAAAGGGCACCCTGAAGAAGAACATCACCAAGGAGACCACGCCATAGAATAGGACGCCCAAGAGTCGCACGAAAAAAGGCACCACGCCAAAGAGTACACCCTGACATCCTGACAAAATGCCACACCAAATGGTAGCAGCAAAAATGCTAAGACGGCGAACGCGGTGGTGAACACACCCATGAGTGGTAGCAAAAAGGCTAAGATGGCCAGCACAAAGGATACCACACCCAGTGGTAGCATAAAAATGCTAATTTGGAGTGGAACACGCCGTTGAGGTTAGGCAATAATGCTAGCACGAAGGAGAACACGCCCAATAGTAGCAGCAAAAGGGCTATTTTGAAGAAGAACACGCCACAGAGGTCAGGAAAAAATGCCAGCACGCTGGAGCCAACACCCATGAGGGGAAGCATGAAGGAGATCACACCCAAGAGCAGTAGAAAAAAGCCTAGTTCGATGGGGAAAAGAACGCAGATGTCAAGCCCTACTGATACCATCAGGAAAGATTACATCAGGAAGGAGGATGTACACAAGAAGAGCAAGAGGGTCCTATACAGTCAAGATGAAATGGATTCAGACTGCTATTTGTCTACTGAAGATGCTAGGTTGTGTGCAAATGTACGACCACTCCGTGTGGTTGTAGCAGAACCAATATAGTGTCTAGGAGAAAATAGAGTTGTTGGTGAGGTAGATTGGGCCAATTTTCCGGTCCATCCGGGTGGAGATGATGGTGCAGCCCCACCCCTAGGAGTCAATATGATGTGTGCAGTATTAGGATTAGAGACAATGGCCAAGATTTTTAATCATATGAAGAAGAGGGAACTGTAGAGGATCAAGAAATCTGGTGATGATGAAATAGATGAGGAACTTAATGATGAGACTAGAATTCCGGTCGATGATTTTGGTGTTGAAGTAGAAGAAATGAAACATGACCACGAGTATCCTATAATTTCGGTTGCCACCGTGTTCAGGAGCATGCATGAGTACAGGATGTCATTCCGAAATTTTTGTATCAAGGGGGAGTTCGACGTTCATCAACTGAAGAACACTGCCTAGAGGTATGAGGTCGTTTGCAGGTTAATGTGGAGGAATGGACGGGTCGCGGTCATTGTCCATGGAGGATCACAACAAGAGCCTTGTCTGCGTCGAAGGAAATTAGGGTATTGGGGCAATGAATGCAGCAAACCATTCAAACTTTCTCTCTTTTCACTCTATAACTACAATTATTGTGCAAGATCTTTATGGCAACGAGTCGACTTTGCTTATCCTTTAAATGAATCTATGTTGCAGGTGAACAAAATGGGCCCTCCCCACATGTGTCCGATAGGAAGCAAACTAAAATCCTTAATGGCTGATATGAAGTGGGTGGCTATACAAGCTATGTCCATACTAAAGCATAACCCTAAGGAGACCACGAGGAATATTCATACTAGCCTCGGTTCTAAATACAACATTATCCTACCATATTACATAGTTTGGAAAGGTAAAGAGAAAGCGCTGAGAGACTTGCACGGGGATTGGACCAATAGCTTCAGGATGTTGTACAACTTCAAGGCGTAGGTTAATGACCCACAAGTATAGGAGGTGTATCACAGTATTTTTGAGGGAAGTGAAACCCAATTTATTGATTCGGCACAAGGCGATCCAAATAATATTTACAAGCCTTAACAACTGAGTTGTCAATTCAGCTGCACCTGGAAACAATCTTGCTCACATCAGTTTATCAGTAGCAACAGTTTTGTAATAGCAATAGCAAAGTAATAGCAGTAGTAAAAGTAAAGATAGTAGTAACAATTGCATTAAATAGTCGGATTAAAGCGCGGTAGGCATAGGGACGGATGGACGACCGTTGCATGGACAAGACAATTCATATAGCAATCAAGACATAGGGCATTTGTAGATAAATTAGATAAAGCATCCAAGTACTAAATAATCATAGGCATATGTTCCATATATAGTCATACGTGCTCGCAATGAGAACTTGCACAACATCTTTTGTCCTGTCAGCCCGTTTGAGTGGGGCCTCAAGGGAACTACTGGCAATTAAGGTGCTCCTTTTAATAGAGCACCAGAGCAAAGCATTAACACTTCGTGAACACATGTGATCCTCACATCAAAGCCATTCCCTCCGGTTATCCCGATTACTGTCACTTCGGGGCCTTTGGTTCCGGACAACAATGTGTGTATACAACTTGCAGGTAAGACCATAAACGATACTATCATAATGAATCAATAACATGTTCAGATCTGAAATCACGGCACTCGGGCCCTAGTGACAAGCATTAAGCATAACAAGTTGCAACAAAGTCAAAAAGCACTAATAATAGATACTAGACACCATGCCCTCACAATCTGATGAATGATCTCATCCAATCCCTACCATCCCCATGGCCTACAGTGGGGGATTACTCACTATAGATGGGGGAATCATGGATGGTCGATGGAGAAGCGATGGTGACGATGATGGTGATGATCTCCTCCAATTCCCTGTCCCAGCAGGGTGATAGAACGGAGTTTCTGGTTCTGATCTGCAGAATCTAGTGGTGGCGGTGTAGCGGAACTCTTTCTGGAAAAACGTCGAACCCCCCTTGGTTTTTAGGTCAAGAGGCTTCTTATAGGCGAAGAGGGATGCCAAGGGGGTGACCGAGGCAGCCACACCCCCCTGACGTGGCCAGGTGGTGTGGGACCCTCGTGGCCCTCCTCCGTCTCGTCTTCTGGCTCCGTGAGTATTCTGGTGAAATAGGATTTTTGGCATATTTTTCGGGATTTTTCCTAATAGTTGATTTTCTGCACAAAAACTAGACACCAAGGTAATTCTGATGAAAACAGCGTCAGTCCGTGTTAGTTGTATCCAAATCACACAAGTTTAGAGTAAAAACAATAGCAAAAGTGTTCGGGAAAGTAGATACGTTTTCAACGTATCAACTCCCCCAAGCTTAGCTTATTGCTTGTCCTCAAGCAATTCAGTTGAAAACTGAGTGCGATAAAAGAAACTTTCACGAACACATTTGCTTCATAAGATGTATATATTCTCAGCATATGATCAAGTACTTAGACAACTCATAATAAGGAGTATGCAAATAAGGATACCCAATAGTCATTGCAAGCTCTGTAGAGATTCCAACTCAAAAATAATAAGTAACATGGAACATAAACATAAGCAACATTGCAATTCTCATAAAAAGGTATGATAGAGTAGTATCTCGCTTGCCTATGATTGTAGGGCAAACATAAATGCCAAGGCACCTCTGAAGTTTAAGTGAAGACTAGAAGTAAAGATATTAGAGATACAAGCATCAAAGTCATGCCATAATTAACCATGTTTTGAAATAAGCATATTACACTAAGAATGATAACTATGCTCTCAAGAAAGTGCTCATAGAATAAGTCATGACTCAACAAGGAAGTGAAAAGGTTTTGAAAAGTTTGAAAGGCTTTCAAATGCTGAAAGTATGGTACTCATTAGCTTTGAGCTCTCATTGCCCCTATCATAAGCATCTTTAAATGGTTAAGGTGAAAGTGAGGTCCATTACGAGTTATATGCTTGAGAGACCATAAACTAGAAATCTCATGTCCCTTGAGTACGAGGGCCGCTCCTCAAGCTACTCAACTTTAGTTACCGGTAAGTTCTTGTCATAGTAAATACATGCGTATCATAGAGAACCGCCAACGGGAACCTCTTGCCCGTTGATACGGAAGAATCCCCATATCAAAATGACAAGGCAAGCAGACAATAAGCATCTCAACATCTTCTTATTTACCATGGGAAAATGGTGCATTTTTTCTCTCTTTCCTCTTTTCTCATCTTTTTTTCTTCTTAATAACTATCTCTCTTTTTTTATAAGAAGAATGCTTCATAGATTGCTCATTATGGTTACGCTGCAGGTTTCCACCATGATTAGGCATGGATTAGACCAGCCGCCTAGGTGTTTCTCTAACACACATACATAACTCCATGGACTTACAAGCACCCCTTTTATTTCACACCGACGACATCCATAAACAAAAGAGCATGATATCAACTGGGTATATATTTATAGGTGTTGAAAGCGTTCCTCGTGACAGCATGGTTCTGCTAATTCCCAGCCTATAATTTGCAAGCATATAACTTTCATGGACAGTCACGATAGTTCAGGTTTATTATGTGCAAGAAATAAAGTGTGCCATCAAGTTCGTGGGAGATTTACTAACTAACTTTCTCATAACAAGCAAACATTTTTTCGGAAGAAAACAAGGCATACTGAATATGCACGGAAAAGCAAATGATGCTAATAGGTAGGTATGGTGGACACTTTTGGCAATATTGGTTTTGGGGAGTTGGAAACATGAGTAGAGCTCATACTCTGTGCACGTGAAGGCTAGCAATAGTATGGGAGTGGCAAAGGAGAGAGCAATAACTGTCATAATCATGCTTGCAACAAAACATGACTAATTATGGCATGAAAGTGATTCAAGAATCCCCGAGGCAAAATAATTCATCGAGGATTAACTGATTGTTTTAGTCATATGCATGCTTGAGCATGTGCCAAGTCGATTCAAATGAAGCATTCAGAGGAGGATACCACAAGGTCATACCAAGTTATGAATAGAACAATGCAAGCAAACATTCATATGACATGCTAAAAACCATTAGCAAGCTGGAACTGATCATAAGAGAGCAAGAACTACTAAGCATCCATAAATAACATACACCTTACATGAATAGACTAAGCATGCCCACAATGATGAGTATATGTAAAAAAAGAAAACAAATAGAGTTCATTACCAGCCTCTTACCACACCTCAAGTTGTCATTAATCTTCATTATTGCCCTTCACTTCTGTGGCTTGAATAATAACATGTAACCAAACTCCACTGAGGACTGCTGAACCTTGCAACGAACTTCACAAAACCAAAGAAGAACAACAAATATTTTTGGGTTTTCGATTTTTAAAGGCAAGAATGAAAAGGAAGAATAAGCAACGCGAAATCTTTTTGGGTTTTTGGAATAATCAAAACAAAGCTAAAAGGAAAAAACAAATGCGGGGGCGAGGGGACGGGAAAAGAAATAGCTCCGAAGAAAGATATTAGGGTTCCCAATGCTTCTCCACGCCCAACGAGATGCCAAGGCTAAAAAGACAAAGAAGCAAACCAAGAGAAACAACGAAAATATTTTTGGTCTTTTTGTGTTTTGGAAAGCAGAAACAAAGCAAGAACAAAAAGTAAAAAGAAAGCCAAACATGGATATACAAAGTACTGACTAAACATGATAAGTAGATGAGCGTGATGTCGGTATACTTCCCCCCAAGCTTAGGCTTTTGGCCTAAGTGGGTATCAACCCCAATGTGGGTAATGATTCCAAGCCGATGGGTCATCATAAGAATGATCGTAGTTAGGCCCTTGGGAAGAAGAAGCTCCCCAATCATAGGTAGGATGCTGGTACAAAGACTCCCCCTCATTCGAGGGCTGAACTGAATCGTCTGTAGACTCCCTTCCAGTATTTTGCTCCTATTGGGAGAGCTCCCCCAAATAGGCATCGATCTCTTCCTCAGTGAGTGACCATCCTACCCTTGTATCATGATTAAACAAAACATGTGTAGGCAGAAGAACAACACGCTCTGACTTACCCTTTCTCCAACGAGCCTTAAGAAAGGTTATTTCATAAGACAAATCACTCAAATTAGCCCATGAAGAAACGAATTTATGTTGTATCATGGAATTAAGGTCAAGCCTCTCTATGGGAAACTGTAGGTCTAAATGATGAGGCACTACAACATGCAAAGCTAATAGACGAAAGGCGATGAGACCTCCACAAATTCCACCTTTCTCGCGGTTAGCAGCAAGACGGAAAGCTATCAAGGCACCCAAATTATAAGTCCTATCTCATTTTAAAGCAGCTGAGATGAATGCTAGATCATATGAGGATAATTTATTAGTAGTTTTCCTAGCGAGAACATACTTGGCAATAAAGTAGGCAAAGTAGCGAATAGACATGAGATGAATATTATGAATTTTAGCATTCTCTTTTGAGAAGCTGCTCCCTTGGCAAATCTCCGCATACAAGTCCATGAGTGGTGTAGGTTTCTCTCTAATCCTTTCACACGAACCCCACTGGGGTACTTTAATAGCTGCACAAAAATCATCAAAAGGAAGGTCGACAACTATATTGTAAATTTTGTAGTAAACCATGGGGTTAGGTAGGGAGCAACTAAATCGAAAGTCCTGCACCATAGACATAGTTAGCTTCACAAATTGGTAGGGTTCATCTCCCACAAACTGCTCCAATCCTGCATTAGCAATTAAAGTATGGAAATCTTGAGAAATCCCTGCAGCCCTCTTGAATCCGGGGCATGGATATATAGAAGGAAAAACTTCCTCCTCACGGTGAACCTTCATAACCGCAGGCACCCTTAATTCATGTTGGTTGAGTAGGTGTTCATCCATCCTCTTTTCTGAAATTTTAGACTACCATCATACAAGTGATTGCAAAGTGATTACACAATGAAAGGAACTACTTATAGGGACTTGTAAGAGGCCTAAACATGCATCAAAACAATTTATCTAAGCATTGAACAAGATTAAAAGCTCACAAAACCTGTCACCTACAGTAGTAAAATACTAAAGATATAATCCACTAAACACAAATCTACTTGGACAAGCGGAGGAGACACATACCAGAGAACAAATGCTCCAAATCTCGGCAGCAAAGATGGGCTGAGTAAGGAGATCGAAAATCATGAGCAAGAATAGCAGGAACACGAGTTTGAGCAATGAAATGAAGTTTTCTCGGGAGAGACAAAGAAGTGGCAAGTGAGAGAGTAAGTGGAGGGATAGGGGTGGCCCGCACCATGGACAGGCGTGCCCCTGGTGTGGCTGCGCCACCAGGTGGTGTGCCTGCCTGGTGGGCCCCCTAGGTCACTCTAGGTACTCCTCTGCCCCTTTTTCACGTAATAATTTAATATGAATTTTCTGGAATTTTTTAAGACACTTTATTTTTTAGCAATTTTCAGGTTTTGATGAATGAATTCCTAACAGAAAGATGATTTTAGAAAGATGCAAAAGCAAAACAAAACTAAAACTTCAGAAGTTCTAAGACACTCTACTATGCAAGCAACTAGCAATAGAAAAGTACTAAGTGAAAACAAAAACTAAAATGGATAAAAGAAAAGTAAGCGAAGATAATCATGGTGAAAACATTGTTTTGTTCATTAAAATCCCTTTTTAACAAGGTTGATCAGGTCTTGTTACCAAAACAATTTTATATGAAACAAAACTTTGTATTCCACTAAATGATTATGCTACCTCAACCTTGATAGAAATGGTCCCAATCATAATAATTTCATATTTTTCTCATGGTATGGGACAATATATTTCTCCAACTTGAATGCCCTCAATAATTTCAATTGAATTTCAGACATAATTCCTATTAATCTTCTTGGGGAAATAGACAGTATGCTCCTTGTCATTAACATTAAAAGTTACCTTTCCTTGATTGCAATTAATAACAGCTCCTGCAATATTAAGAAAAGGTCTCCCGAGAATAATAGACATATTGTCATCTTCAGGCATTTCAAGCACAACAAAGTCAGTTAATATCAAGAAATTATGAGCCACTTGAACAGGTACATCCTCACATATACCAACAGGAATAGTAGTAGATTTATCAGCCGTTTGCAAAGATATATCAGTTGGTATTAGTTTTTCCAATTGATGTCTCTTGTAGAGAGAAAAATGCATAACACTAACTCCTGCTCCTAAATCACACAAGGCAGTTCTAACATAATTGTTTTTAATAGAGCACAGAGTAGTTGGAATCCGAGGGTCTCCAAGTTTCTTTGGAACTTTACCATTAAAGGAATAATTAGCAAGCAAAGTAAAAATTTCCTCATTAGGGATCTTCCATTTATTAGAGACAATATCCTTCATATATTTTGAATAAGGAGGAAATTTAATAGCATCAGTCAAAGGAATTTGCAAAAATAAAGGTTTCATCCACTCACAAAATTTATTATAGTGTTCGTCTTCCTTTGACTTGTGTTTCTTATCAGGGAAAGGCGTAGGTTTTTGGACCCAAGGCTCTCTTTCACTACCATGTTTCTCAGCAACAAAATCTTCTTTAGTGTATTTAGTATTCTTAGTGTGTCTTTGCGGTTCTTCTTCAACTTTTTATTTATCAGGAGCATCATTTTCCTCATTACCACTTTTAGTTTCAGCATCAGAGACAGATGTATGATATGTTGCAAACGTATCTATAATTTTTGATGTTCCATGCTTGTTTAGTATCTATTTTCTTATGTTTTGTCCATACTTTGGAGTATTTTTATACACTTTCTGGGACTAACCTATTAACAAGATGCCATAGTGCCAGTTGCCTATTTTCTGCTGTTTTTGGTTCCAGGAAACTAAAAAAATGAATATTCTCGGAATTGGAACGGACAAAAGCCCAAGTCGATATTTTACAGGAAGACTCACAGAGCCAAAAGACGAGACGGAGAGGGGCCACATGGCGGCCACACCATGTGGTGGTGCAGGTTCACCCTGGCCACGCCACCAGGTGGTGTGGGCCCCTGGTCCACCCACCGACCTTGCCTCTTCGCCTATAAGATGCCTCCCGATGCAAAAACCCTAAATAGTCCAGCCTCCAACCACGAAAAGTTCCGCAGCGCTGCCGCCACCGAATGGGAGATTTGGGGGACAGAAAGTCTCTGTTCCGGCACCCTGACGGGACGGGGAAGTACCCCCGGAGCCATCTCCATCGATCTCCACCAGCATCTCCATCGCCTTTGCTGATTCCCATGATGATGAGGGAGTAGTTCTTCCTCGAGACTAAGGGTTCTACCGGTAGCTATGTGTTCATCTCTCTCTATGCATTATCATATTGTGATCATGAGCTTTGTAATCAAGTAGATCTACTTTGCTACTCAAGTCCTTTAATAGATCTCTGCTCTCCCCATGTGTGCGAAAGTGACAGCGTGCACACCATGGTGGTACTTAGGCTAGAGATTACAATTACTTGTTATGAGTTATATTTGGAGTTGGATGTCTCTATAAAATTGTGGTGTTTGTTGGAACCATCTAGTGCTCAAGGTGACAGTGTGGGGTTATCTAGATGGGAAAGGCTTACTTTGAGGTGTGATGTTATGGCCCTACCATGGATTAGAGTATCTAACCGGAGAGTAGTTCAGAGTAGTATCATAAAGAGAAGATATTTATATGAGAGTATTCACTAGTGAAAGTATGATCCCTAGGCCTTGTTTCTAAGCATTGAAACACCATTTGCAACTAGATCTGTTACATGTTTGCTTGCTTCCATATTTATTTCAGTTTGACTTTAGTCTCTTCCATGCCATCAAAGCTATTTTCTAGCACCGTTACAACTTATAATTATCTATACCACTTGTATTTCACTATCTCTTCGCCGAACTAGTGCACCTATACACCTGACAAGTGTATTGGGTGTGTTGGGGACACAAGAGACTTCTTGTATCTTGATTGCAGGGTTGCTTGAGAGGGATACCTTTGACCACTTCCTCCCTGAGTTCGATAAACCTTGGGTAATCCACTTAAGGGAAACTTGCTGCTATTCTACAAACCTCTGCACTTGGAGGCCCAACAACTATCTACAAGAATAGAAGTGTGTAGACATCGATGTACTATTAGGATCTTTAGCAGGTTTAGAAGATTCTACAATAGTATTATATTTCTTTTTCCTTTTCTTTGGAGAAACACCACTATTTTCAATTTTTTGAGAATCTTGCTCAATTATTTTAGGATGCCCTTCAGGATATAGAGGATCCTGGGTGGCAGCATCACTTCTAGTTCTAATTTCATAAGCTTGTTTTTGTTTAGAAACATTAACTAGCAAATCTTTTTGTACCTTAATAAGCTGATCAATTTGAGTTTGAACCATTTGGAAATGTTTAACAAGCATTTAAACATCATTAGAGGTTTTTTCTACAATGTCCTTCAACTCAATAATAGCTCTAGAGTTTTCCATTAAATGATTCTGCACTCTTTTATTAAAATTATCTTGCTTAACAAGAAAAACATCAAATTCTTCCAAGCATTGATCAGGAGTTTTAGAGTAAGGAATATTACCTTAATCAAAATGTTGGAGAGAGTGTACCTCAATAGTGGATGAGTGGGAGATTAGCTTACATAATTCTTCTATAGGAGGTAAATTCTTCATGTCTTTAGCTTTAATACCCTTCTCCTTAAGATATTTCTTAGCTTCCTTCATCACTTCATCATTTAGTTCAATAACTCTTCTTTGATGTTGGTGTCGGCGCAGGCACGGTTAACTCAGGTGTAGCTGTCTTAGGCGTAATTGGCTCAGGTGGAGTCCAACCATCATAATTCTTGCTTATTTTAGCCATTAATTCCTCAGCTTATTTGGGTGTTCTATTCTTGAAAACTCAATCAGCACAACTATCTAGGTATGTCCTAGATTCTTCAGTTAATCCATTATAATATATATCAAGAAGCTCATTCTTAGGTAATGGACATCCAGCCTGTGCATGAATCAAAGCACAAAACCTTTCCCATGATTCAGGCAATACCTCTTTTTTCTCCATGTTTAAAATCAACACGTTCCTGCAAAATGGCATGTATAGCACTAGGAGGGAAATAGTTTTGAAGGAAGGTACTAATCAAGCAATCAGAGCTATCAATAGATCCATGAGGTAAATTATTAAACCAAGTTTTAGCTTCTCCTTTTAGTGAAAAAGGGAAAATTTTAGCAACAAAGTAGGTGCGCATCTTAATATCATCAGAAAATAGGCCACTCATGGTAGAAAGCTCAGGCATATGTGCTACATCACTTTCATTCTTAGTTCCACAAAAACGTTCTTTCTCAACAATGGTTATGTAAGATAAATCGAGAGAGAAATCATAATCCTTATCTTTAATGTTTATGGGAGATGTAGCAAACTTATTATAGGGGATAATTTGGGTTTTATAGTAAGCCTCTCAAGGAGACTCTTAATAGCACTTTTACCATGAGTATTTTGACATTCTTTAATAAATTCATCATTCATTTCTATATATCCGTCTTCAATATCATAGATCTCTATAGACTCAGGTGAACTGATAGGTGTAGTAGTGTCTTCATTAGGAGTTTCAGTATTTCCAGCTATAGTTATAGCAATCGTAGCATCTAGGAAAGGACCTAATGAACCACTCTTATCAATCACAGTAGAAGCAACATCATAAGTATCAGAAGTTTGAGATTCAGCAGTAGTAGCAGTATGTGTAGCATGTGTATGGGGTGGTGTAAGGAGCTTACTCATCACAGATGGTCAATCAAGAGCAATAGATGTGTTCAGAACTGTACCTCTCCTTGTAGTGGATGGTAAAATAGGAACCTTGCCATCACAAGACTTACCCATGATGGATGGATGGCAGCAAACAATAGTGATTCTAAGAGAACTTGATAAATAGAGCTATGCTCCCCGGCAATGGCGCCAGAAAATAGTCTTGATGACCCACAAGTATAGGGGGTGTACCGCAGTATTTTCGAGGGAAGTGAAACCCAATTTATTGATTCGACATAAGGGGAGCCAAAGAATATTTATAAGCCTTAACAACTGAGTTGTCAATTCAGCTGCACCTGGAAACAATCTTGCTCACAACAGTTTTTATTAGTAGCAATAGTTTTGTAATAGAAATAACAAAGTAAAAGTAGTAGTAAAAGTAAAGACAGTAGTAACAATTGTAGTAAACAGTAGGATTAAAGTCCGGTAGGCATAGGGATGGATGTACGGGCGTTGCGTGGACAAGACAATTCATATAGCAAGCAAGACATAGGGCATTTGCAGATAAATAAGATAAAGCATTCAAGTACTAAATAATCATAGGCATGTGTTCCATATATAGTCATACGTGCTCACAAGGAGAACTTGCACAACATCTTTTGTCCTGCCAGCCCATTTGTAGCGGGGCCTCATGGGAACTACTGACAATTAAGGTGCTCCTTTTAATAGAGCACCGGAGAAAAGCATTAACACTCCGTGAACACATGTGATCCTCACATCAAAGCCATTCCCTCCGGTTATCCCGATTACTGTCACTTCGAGGCCTTTGGTTCCGGACAACAATGTGTGTATACAACTTGCAGGTAAGACCATAAACGATACTATCATAATGAATCAATAACATGTTCAGATCAGAAATCATGGCACTCGGGCCCTAGTGACAAGCATTAAGCATAACAAGTTGCAACAAAGTCAAAAAGCACTAATAATAGATACTAGGCACCATGCCCTAACAATCTGATGCCATTACATGAACGATCTCATCCAATCCCTACCATCCCCATGGCCTAAAGCGGGGGATTACTCACTCATAGATGGGGGAATCATGTACGGTCGATGGAGAAGCGATGGTGACGATGATGGCGATGATCTCCTCTAATTCCCCGTCCCGGCAGGGTGCCAAGACGGAGTTTCTGGTTCTGATTTGCGGAATCTGGTGGTGGCAGCGTAGCGGAACTCTTTCTAGAAAAACATCGAACCCCCCTTGGTTTTTAGGTCAAGAGGCATCCTATAGGCAAAGAGGGAGGCCAAGGGGGTGACCGAGGCGGCCACACCACCCCCTGACGTGGCCAGGCCTGGCCCCCGCGGCCTGGTGGTGTGGGCCCCTCGTGGCCCTCCTTCGTCTCGTCTTTTGGCTCCGTGAGTCTTCTGTTAAAAGAGGATTTTTGGCATATTTTCTTGGATTTTTCCTGATAGTTGATTTTCTGCACAAAAACTAGACACCAAGGTAATTCTGCTGAAAACAACGTCAGCCCGTGTTAGTTGTATCCAAATCACACAAGTTTAGAGGAAAAACAATAGCAAACATGTTCAGGAAAGTAGATACGTTTTGGACGTATCAGAGGTACAAGCAAGGTGTCTAGGAAGTGTTGTGGAGATTAACACTGAATCAGTACGTGGGAAAATTTATTTCAAAAGAATTTTCATGACGCTTAAACCTTGCATTTATGGATTCAATGACGGCTGTAGGCCATATATCATTGTAGATAACACTGTCCTAACTGGCAAATGGAAAGGCTTCCTGGCATCTGCCACAACACTTGATGGTCACAACTGGATGTTCCTAGTGGCATTCGGGTTGTTCGAAATAGAAATAGAGGAAAACTGGGTCTGGTTTATGAGGCAGCTCAGGAGATCTATAGGCAACATGGATCCATTGGCTATATCCACGGATGCATGCAAAGGGCTGACGAATGCAGTGAAGGAGGTGTTCCCACGAGCTGAATGTCGGGGGGATGACCCCCGAGTAGGCCAAGCCAGGCTCTACTGGCCGGATCCACGGAGATCTAGCTAGATGGCCACAAGAAAAAGAACCATAGCCAGGTGACACGCTTCACCCGGTTTGCATCAAGATTCCTCGGCAGGTCCATCTAGCCGGGGCCGGGAGAGCCTGTTGGGTCGCCACCTCTACCCGGCCGCCTGGGATTCGTTGGCCAAAGGTACGGGAGGGGGTGACGCTACTTGCTGAGCGCACCCTTGACTAGACAGGCTGGCATGCTGCCCTTCCGGCACTACTAGACAAGGGTGTCAAAGAGCCAAGGCTGGGAGATGACGAGTAAAGCTCCAGCTGACGGATAAAGCACCGAGCTGATGGATAAAGGACATGGTGATGCCCAAAGCGGAGGTGCTGCGATGCTGTGGTGTTGTCCCCACCTGTACTAGAGCTTGACCTGGTCCTAGACCATCGCCTGGAACCGGTAGCTGGCCCATTTAGTAAACCCAAAGCCCAAATAGTAAACCCTAGAGCCCACATTGTAACCTACCCTTCCACCAGTATATTAGGAGGGGTAGTGTCAGGGTTCTATGTAAGGCATTAGAAGTTAGAAGTTAGCCAGAATTGCCAAGTCATGTAGTTCATCTTCCTCTAGCTCTCGATAGCAGCTAGGGAAATAGCTCAAGGAGCACTTGTATTGAGCATATGCTCCCCATATAGTAGATCCTTACAGGAGTAGGAGTGTTACCTCGACAAGAGGGCTCCAAACCTAGGTACATTGCTGTGTTTGCAGTATCTGTGTACAACCCATTGCGACTAGCCACCGATAGCATCCTGATTGTCCCCTCTCATGCCATTCTTGATGGCATTGCCGTGTTCCACACCATGATAGTTGGCGCCCACCCTAGGGCACAGCGCTTCGGCTGGGGCCATCTTTCGCATGGGACTTTCGCTTGTCACCGGTGAGCGAGTTACCTCTGGCCTCATCCTCACCTTCGGCTCCTTCGACTACGTCCTCGACAATGCATCCTGCTTCAGCGGAGAAACTTTCCCAAGTGATGGCTTTGTCATGCACTCCGGCGAGCATCGTGTCTATGTCACCACCATCGCCGAGGATTTCCCTCGCAAGGTCATCACTATCTTCGGCGCGCCTCCAGGCTTCTCCGCCCCACTCCTCGCCAGCGGCAGCATTGAGGTCATGATGGCCGGTGCAGGCGATGGACGCCGCCCACCTCTGGAGCACGACGCGGGTGCCAAAGACGCTGTTCCACGCGAGTAGGGCACCGACCCCTTGGTGGACTCCATCCAGAACCTCCGCATCCCCATCGCCACCGAGCTGGACCTGGCCGTTGCAGCAACTGTGCTGGAGGCCACGCACCAGAACCTCCTGGAGAAAGCCAGCAAGGTCGCTGCCCGCCAGCAACGCCTGGACGCAACCATGCACGAGTACAACACCGTGCAGGGCTTCTCCCACTTACCTGGTGCCAACCTACAGGCGCCGCCCTAGGGCCGCAACTTGAGTTCGGAGCTGAACCGTGCTGCTGACTCGTGTGTTGCCGCAACTCAGCTGGTTTACAGTACCCTGGCCAAGAACATGAGGGCTGTAGAAGCTGCTGTCGCATAGCTTAGCCACCTGGAGGGCGACAAACTACGTCGCCAACAGGCACGCGTCTAGCTCCTTGTTGCTACAGCCAATAGCCAACAGGCCGAGGCAGGCGTGAGCCTCGGAGGAAACAACAAAAGCCAATAGCCTCACCAGGTGGGCGATCCGGCTGCAGGCGGGAGCAATGCCTCCTCCCCAAATGTTACAATAAAAAATATCCATCCACATGGCGGATCAGCCGGCCATGGGAAAAACCCACGTGAAGCCACCAGCAGAAACCACGATCCGGCTGACGAAGCCGGAAGAACCAATGCGCCACCCAAGTCCCACCTCTCAGGATGGCTAGGCTCACCCGAGCCGGAGGAGCTTCACGACGCGTGCGCACGCATCGACCTGCTGGTCCAGTCACGCATGCTGGAAGAGGAAAGTCCCGCTGGCCCGAGATGTTTCGGACCACGCATCCGGAACGAACCGTTTCCAAAGGGATTTTTGCTCCCAAGGGACACGCCAAAGTACAACAACACGGTTAAGCCGGAAGACTGGCTGGTGGATTACACCACCGCCGTGGGCATCGCAAACGGCAACTACTGGGTTGCCGTGCGCTACGTCCCGCTCATGCTCCTTGACTCAGCCAGGACATGGCTCAACAGCCTCCCCAACAAGAGCATCAATGCTTGGATCGATTTTGAGCAGGCGTTTGTCCACAACTTCACCGGCACCTACAAGCGCCCGGGCCGCCCTGGCGAGCTTGCCCTGTGTGTTCAAGGCAAGTACGAGAGCGACCACTCCTACATTACCCGGTGGACAAGCATGCACAACTCTTGCAAGGGTGTGCGCGAGAACCAAGCAATCGACTTCTTTATCAACGGTTGTAGGGACGACACCATGCTTAAGCATAAGCTTCATCAGGTGGAGCCCGATACCATGGCCAAGACCATGGAGATCACTGACAAGTATGCCACTATGGATGCGGCTGGATGACTAGGGACAAATCATCGTGGAGATCCCGCAGACCGACGCCAGTCGGAAGGGAACAACCACAACTCCAGGCGGCATGAAGACCGCCATGGCAAGAGGAAAGACGACCAGCCAGATAACCAATATGGTTCCAGGCAGGTTGTAGCCGTCCAAGAGGACCCGGCTGCAGGCGGTAGCTAGAGACAAAAGCCCGACGACCAGCCACCTTAGCCCGAGTACACCATCGAATCGATGCTTGATGGCCCATGCAAGTTCCATAGCGGTGGCAACAAGCCGGCTACACATACAACCTGCCAGTGCACCTGGACAAAGAAGATGGCCAAGGTTTGTGGTCTACCACTACCACCCCCTCCTCCACCAGCCAGTGGGCAGCAGGACAACCGTGAGCGCCAAAACCGCTAGGATGAATACGGAGGAGACTATCCTCGCCAAGTAGGGAACTACCACATCTTCACCACCGAGCTGGAAACCAAGCACAACAAAAAGCGCCACGAGGTGGAGGTGAACGCAATCGTCCCTCCCGTTACCCAGTTCCTGAACTGGTCCGAGCAAGAGGCCAAGTGGAGCCGGAAGGACTAGCCGGACATACTGCCGCATCCGGGCACATACGCCATTGTCCTGGACACCATCATATTCTCCAAGAAACACTCGTGCAGATTTTCCCGTGTCTTGGTGGACGGAGGAAGCAACATCAACCCCTGTACCAAAGCTCCCTAGACCAACTCAGCATCAGTGAGTCCTAGATGGAGTCGTTCAACACCTCCTTCCATGGAGATGTTCCGGGTCCATCACATTTGCCCATCGGCAAGATCTAGCTAGACGTCATCTTTGGCACGGAGGACAACTTCCACCACGAGCCTATCTGGTTCGAGGTGGTCAACCTCTCCAGCGCTTACCATGCCATCCTGGGATGCCATGCGCTCACCAATTTCATGGCGGTGTCGCACTACGTGTACCTCAAGATGAAGCTCCCCGGGCCAAAGGGGGTAATCACCATCGTGGGTGATTACATGTAGTCGATGGAATATGCCACAGACGGCTCCAAGATCGCCGAGGCTATGACCATCACAAAGGAGAAGCGCATCATCATGCAGAACATGGCGGCCCTATAGTCGGACATGCCGGCTGGCGAGCCAAAGCCAGCCAGAGAAGCGCAATTCAAGCCATCAAAGGGCACCAAGAAGATCCTGCTAAACGAGGCCAAGGCAGACAAGTTCCTCCTGGTTGGAGATGGCCTTGACAGAAAATAGGAATGCATGCTCGTCGACTTCCTCCGTGAGAATCGAGATATCTTCGCATGGTCCCCCAAGGACATGCCTGGTGTTACGAGGGAGCTCGCCGATCACTCTTTACATGTGAGTCCGGATGCAAAGTTGGTCAAGCAGTCACTACGCCACTTCACAGAAGAGAAGAATCATTGGTGAAGAAATCACCCGGCTGCTCGTAGCCGGATTCATCATGGAGGTTTTCCACCCAGAATGGCTGGCAAACCCGGTGCTGGTACTGAAAAAGAGCAAGACTTGGTGCATGTGTATTGACTGCACCCTCCTCAACAAGGCATGCCCCAAAGATCCGTTTACCCTGACAAGGATAGTCCAAGTGATCGACTCCATGGCTGGCTGCGAACTATTGCTGTTTCTGGATGCGTACTCCGGCTACCTGATGACCCACAAGTATAGGGGGTGTATCACAGTATTTCCGATAAGTAAGAGTGTCAAACCCAACAAGGAGCAGAAGGTGCTGGCTAGTGGTATGGATCAGGAATTCTCTGCAAATACTTAGCAAACGGATTTTAGGGATTTTTGGTAAAGCAAGTAAACAAAGTACGAGTAAATAAAAGATAGTAGGAATAAATGCAGCAAGTGGCCCAATCCTTGATGCAGAAAAGGACAAGCCGGTTGTATTACTTAAGATGACCAAACGTTCTCGAGGACACATGGGAAGACTGTCAAGTGCTTTCGCTTCATATAGTTGATTAATCTTCTTTAGCTTGCTAAGTGTTGTGTGGGTGAACCTGTGCTAATGTACCGCCCCATCCAAGATGAATACATACTTGTGATTATACCCCTTGCAAGCATTCGTAAGTACAAGAAAGTAATTAAGGTAGAAACCTAACCACAACTTTAAACTCTAAGACCCTTATGTCCCTTGTGCAATGGTTTCCTAACGGGGGTTCAGGTTTCTGTCACTCCAGCAACCCCTACGATTAGTAGCCAAATACACAATGCATTCCCCTAGGCCCATATAGGTGAAGTGTCATGTAGTCGACGTTCACATGACACCACTAGAAGAAGTACACCACAACTTAAATAACAATCTATTGAATCTTTCTCAACGCAACTCCACTACTAACAACAAGACTTCTCCCATGTCCTCAAGAACAAAACGAACTACTCACAAGACATCATATGGATCATGATCAGAGATGGAATAATGATGTATAACAATCTGAACATAAACAATAATTCAATGGTTCACTCAATAGCATGAACTACAAAGAGTAATCAACACCGGGAAAGTTTCCCCTATGAACTATGCAAGATCCAACGCAATTGTTACAGCAATATGGAGATGGTGATGAGGGTGCTGATGGTGGTGATGATGATGATGATGATCCCGATGAAGTCCAGCTTGATGGTGGTGTTGATGGCGATGATCTTCCCTCTCCGGGAAGGAATTCCCCCGGCAGAAATCTGTCTACCGGAGAGATCTTTCTCTCTCGGTGTTTTCTGCCCCGCAAAGGCGGCGAAATCTTTCTGTGGTCGCTCCCCGAGTCTTAGGGTTTCGGGCGGATGATATACGCCAGAGGAGAGAGGCTGGAGTGGGCCAGGGTGGCCACACCACCTCTTGGCGCAGCCTAGGGCTGCCCGCGCCATGGGGTGGTGTGGGCCCCCTGTGGCCCATCACCACTCCGTCTTCTGGCATCCTTAGTCTTCTAGAAAAATAGGATTTTCTGTATATTTTCCCGGATTTTCCGATCTTCACAAATTTTGCCTCCAAACAGTACATTTTCCATCAGAATCCTGACTGCATCGGTCCATGCTCCAAAAGTCATCAACCATGCAAAAATAGATGAAATAACATAAGTATCACCTCTCAATATGAAATATATCAATGAATAATAGTGAATTAAGACATAGAATAGTGATGCAAAATAGACTTATCACTACCACCACATCCAGTTGAACCATGTTGATCAAATAAAGACAACATTCATCACCCCATATGGGGCCTACTACTACATCACCATGCCATTTGGACTGAAAAATGCAGGTGCAACATACCAGCGCTGCATGCAGAAGTGCCTACAATCGCAAATTGGCAAAAACGTGCACGCCTATGTCGATGATGTGGTGGTCAAGACAAAGGAGAAGCAGATGATCCTTGAAGACCTGAAGGAGACATTCACCAACCTTCGTTGGTTCCAGATGAAGCTGAACCTGGAAAAGTGCATATTTGGCATCCCAGCCGGCCAGCTCCTCGATTTCCTTGTCTCAGAACGTGGAATCGAGGCCAACCCGGAGAAGATCGTTGCAATCGATCGCATGCATCCAATGCAGAACCTGCGCGACATGCAAAAGTTCATCAGATGCCTAGCCTCCCTCAGCTGGTTCATCAGCCGGTTGGGCAAGAAGGCGCTCCCCCTGTACCAGCTCATGAAGAAAACAGACAAGTTCGTATGGACGGTGCAGGAGGACGAGGCTTTCCGCGACCTCAAGCGCATGTTATCCTCTCCACCAATACTAGCGGCCCCAGCTGCAAAGGAGCCAATGTTGATGTACATTGCAGCTACCAACTGGGTCATCAGCGTCATGCTGGTGGTAGAGAGACCAGAAGAAGGAAAGGCTCAGCCGGTTCAATGCCCGGTGTACTACATGAGTGAGGTACTCTCGCTCTCAAAGCAGAACTACCCTCACTATCAGAAGCTGGTGTATGGTGTGTACATGGCCGCCAAGAAGTTGAAGCACTATTTCCAAGAGAAATCCATCTGGGTAGTGGCATTGGCCCCTCTGTCGGAGATCATCGGCAACAAGGACGCCACAGGCCGGGTGGCGAAATGGGCAATAGAGCTCGCCGCACACTGCATCCGGTACGAGCCAAGAACAGCGATCAAGTCTCAGGCCTTGGCGGACTTCCTCGTCGATTGGGCAAAGACACAGTTCCTGCCTCCATGTCCCGACTCCACGCACTGGAAGCTACACTTCGATGGCTCCAAGATGTATGGTGGACTCGGAGCTAGGGTCGTTATCACCTCTCCAAAAGGGGACCGGCTAGAGTTCGTGCTACAGATCCACTTCCACGCATCCAACAACGTCGTCGAGTATGAAGCGCTTGTCCACGGCCTCTAGATGGCAAAAGAGATCGACATCATGTGCATCCTCTATTTTGGCGACTTCCGACCTAGTGGTGCAACAAGTATTAGGAGATTGGGACGCCAAGGATGCAAATATGGTGCTATACCACTTCTTTGTACATCAGCTATGTGCCTGTTTTGAAGGATGCGAGTTCCACCACGTGCCTCGAGCAAACAATGAAGCCGCAGATGCGCTCGCTCGCGTAGGGTCAACAAGAGCAGCAATTCCCCCTGGAGTTGCCCTCGAGCACTTGCACAAGCCCTCCATCACGCCATCTCCGGAATCTGACTCCATCATGCTGGATGCGGACATAGGCACCACCGGATCCAAGAAACCTAGCGCCACATCAAACCCGGGGATTGCCGCACCGCACCCGTGGACTACCACGCCGCACCCAGGGACTTCCCTACCACACTCGAGGACTGCCGCCTCCATCCCAGGGGCTGCCGGACCACATGTCGAAACACTCCCAGCCAGCTCCAGTAGCCCGATGACTGCCGGCTCTGGCATCCCACCCAGTAGACCACCTGACGAGCCCGAACCAGCTGGGAGCAAGGAAGTCAAACTGATCATGCAAACAGTCTGCGCCATCCGTGAAACACCTCGATGGGGCAAGCCATTGATGGACTTTCTGGCCAAAGGAGAGCTGCCGGATGAAGAGGTTGAGGCAAGACAAGTGAAGCTCAGGGCAAGCACATAAACAATCATCAACAATGAGCTCTACAAGCACAACGTGGGCGGAATATACCAGCGCTGCATAAGCCAGGAGGAAGGAATCAAGCTGCTGGTGGACATTCACCAAGGAGAATGCGGTCACCATGCATCATCGAGAGCAATAGTGACAAAGGCATTCCGCCATGGGTTCTACTGGCCCACAACACTGGAGGACGCTGAGAAGTTGGTGAACGCATGCAATGGATGCCAGCAGTTTGCCCAACAGAAACACACTCCATCATCAGCGCTCAAGACGATCCCTATCACCTGGCCCTTTGCCGTTCGAGGCTTGGACATGGTAGGCCCATTCAAAATAGCGTTATCCGGCATGACACACTTGCTGGTGGCCGTGGACAAGTTCACCAAGTGGATCGAGGTGAAGCCAATCAAGAAACTGGATGGACTGACGGTGGTGAAGTTCTTCACCGACATCATCATGCGTTTCGGCTACCCCAACAACATCATCACAAAAAACAACACGAACTTCACCAAGGGGGCCTTCGCGCGTTTTTGTGTTGACAAGGGCATCTGCTTGGACCTGGCCTCCGTCGCGCACCCCCAATCCAATGGATAGTGCGAGCGAGCAAATATTCTGGTCCTAGCCGGAATCAAGCCAAGACTAATCGAGCCACTGATGAGAACTCCCGGATGCTGGATGGAGGAACTATCGGTAGTGCTATGGAGCCTACAAACAACACCCAACTGCTCCACCGACTTCATGCCATTCTTCCTCGTCTATGGAGCAGAGGCAGTCCTACCAACCGGCATCGAATTCGACGCACCGTGCAAACTATTGTATACTGAGCATCAATCCAAAGAAGCATAGGAAGACAACGTCAATCTCCTTGAAGAGGCACGAGAGTTGGCCCTACCCAAATCTAATATCTACCAGCAGAACCTACACCGCTACCACCCGAGCCAGATCCGCAACGTCTCATTCCGCGAGGGCGACCTCATCTTGCAGCTAGTACAAGACACCCAGGGGATGCACAAGCTAGCTCCACCTTGGGAAGGGCCATTCATCATCAGCTGGGCGCTGCATAACAACTCATATTACCTGATTGATGCTCGACAAACCGGCGAAGAACAAGATGGACCACTCCAGCGAAGAAAATGAATGCCCGTGGAATGCGAACTTGCTTCACCCATTCTACACCTGAGTAAAGGGCGAATGTATCTTACCTTTATGTAATGAACAAGTTGAGGAGCCTCGACATAGTCTCGGGGACTCCATAATAATTTTGCATTTTCTGCTGCAACACTTGAAGTTCTCTGGCTGCACTGTTTTTTACCCCGGACACGACAGTCTCTCTCGGGGACTCGTCGGATGGCCCAAATGGCGGCGGATTCTGAAAACACAAAGTATTGTACGTGACCGCAAGCCGGCTGATAGACACGGCAAGAGCAGAAAACTCGAAGACCCGTACAGGAATAGTCCTAAGGAAAACAAGACGTCTGGACGTTCCGGTTGCGCCTGCTCGTTCAAAGCCGATAGCCGAAATCCGAAGTATTACGTAGTATGCTAAGTAAGAAAACCCTTGTTTCCGGCTAAGCGTTGACAAGGGCATAGCTTCAACGACCAATGCTCACTAAGAAAAGGACTAAGCTACCTGTTTTGCACGAAACGACAAAATTTCAACCAAATGAGCAACTAAAGACTATGTTTATCCTACACATGTCTAACACGCAAACCATTGTTTGTATCTTTCATCCTTGCATGAACCAAAACGTAAAAGCCGGAGGCCAGCTGCTAGATGGAAAGAAACACAAAGGAGCTTCGACCCCACTAGATTCTCCAGTTGGGCCAAAACTCGGGGACTACACCCTGTGGGTGCGCTCACGCGCTCCCACATAGGAAACCTTGAACAAGCAACAACACAAAGGAGCTTCGACCCAGCTGGATCCTCCAGCCGGCCTGAACCTCGGGGACTAAACCCTATGGCTACGCTCGCGCGCCCCCCCCACACAAGAAACCATACAACAAGTGCAACGCACAAAGAAAAAAAGACAACATCACAAAAGGGAGACAAAGCTCCAAACAAAATTCACTGTAGTAGGACAAATTGTTCAAGCAGGCAGACGAACAAGTTTTCAAACAGATACAAATACTCCCACCATTCCGGGGATCAAAGTTGAGGGTCATTGGAAGGGCTAGAGTCATTAGCTGGAGCGTGGCTGCTGGAGGCAAAGTCAGCGGAGGCAGGGCCTATCGCAGCTGTGGCGTCGTCATGGGCTGAGGATGCTAGAGGGTTGTAGTGATACCCCTCCGAGCCAGCCGAATCACCGAAGTCCCGGTCCAGCCGAACGAAGCTTCTAATCTTGACACCGCAGGAGCGTATGTCAGGAACTTCAGCCTGAAGTTGGTCGTAGCTAGTCCCCTGAAGAAACCCTCTAGAGAGACTCCACAGGTCCACATCAGGGTACCAAGACTTCAGCAGTGCCAAGACCATCTCAGCACCGCCATGAGTAGCCCAGTCTCGTGCCACATCCATGAGCTCCGGGGCATCAGAGAGCATCCTGGCCAAGGTGTCCCTCGTGGCCGGGCGGTTGGTGTCGGGCCAGACATAGTCAAAGTCCTCAAGGATAGCACCAGGCAGCTAGGTGGCCTCCTTGCTGACGACCGTCACCAACTCCACCAGGTGCAGATCACACCTAGCGTCCTCCTCGCGGACACGCACCAAGGCTTGGTCGGTCGCCTCAGGATACTGAGCTGCACCTGGCAAAAAGGAATATGTGAACATTCCGACTGCAACAGGATGAGAAACAAGCTCACCAAGTGAATCACTTACAGATGACCATCTCATCTATCTGGCATAGCTCCCGTAGCACCGCCTTCTCCCAGGCGTAGGTGGTCTTCAGATCCTCTGCCTGGCGGGCCTAGATCTACTCGAGATTTTTCAACGCCTTGGCCCGGATGTCGACAGTCTTCTTCACCTGGCCAGCCTTGATCTCCATCTGTTGCTGATGTTGCAGCAGCTGGCCGATCTAGGCCTGGCGCGCCTAGTTAGACTCCTCTAGCCGGGTGACCTGCGCTTTCAGCCTCTCCACCTCCCGGTCCCTGTCCGCTAGTGGAGCTGCAGGAGGGTACCCAATGGTCAACAAGAAGCACGAAAACTCGTGCAGCTGGGAAGAAAAAGTAGAGCAAGCAATCTTACGCCTAGGTCCTGCAAGGTCTTGGTGGCTTCAGCAAAAGCTTTCTGCAAGAAGGGCACGATCAGAAAAGAGGATAAATGTGAACATCAAAAGGAGGGCAGCAAGAATGGCGGAGAAGCGGCTTACCTCTAGCGATGCCCCAGCACCTTGGCATCACCAAGCCCCTACTTCATCATGTCCACCAGGTGGCGAACCTAGCCGAGGGCGATTGGGTGCCGACTCGGAAAGTGGTGCCAGGACGTAGTTCGGCAGCAGCGCAACTAGAGCCACCCGACTACCGGTAATATGGAGCTCATCATCGTCTCCGGAGGCCGCACACGACACCTCAAGGGCCGTAGCACCCGTGCTGAAGGCCGCCTCCGCCCTGCCATCGTCAACCTCCGGCTGCGCGGTGACCTCCATGGGCTCCTCCACCCGTTAGGCGGCAGAGCCCACCTAATCCATGCGTGGAGCTGAGAGGACATTGGCGAGCCTGGGGACGGCAGAGGCCTGGTGCAAGACCAAGGACCCAGTCGGCACCACCGTCTCTGCCGCGTCCGTCGTGGCCTCGGCCGGCTTAGCAGCAGAAGCTGTAGCCTCAGCCAGCTTGGTAGCAAAGGTTGAAGCCTCAACCGGCTTCGTAGTAAAGGCTACAGCCTCAGCTGGCTTCATAGCAGAGGCAACAGCCGACCCCTTCGCTCCAGCCGGGGGAGGGTCGAACGTGGTGGTGATGTTCGCGGAGCCAGTCAAGGACATCGCCTCACTGAAACAAGGGCGAGAAGAGCACAATGAGTAAGGCGTGGACCAACAGATGCGCAGAGAAAGGATAACAAGGGAACGTACCCGGCAACACTTGCCACGATGCTTGCAACCCTTGGACGGTGGCTCTTCTTTGCCCCGCCCCCGGTCGGAGTGGCGTTGGTCGAAGCAGCCCGCTTCCCTCGAGCCCTCGACACAGCGGCCTTAGCCAGGTCCGTGTCCTCACCGTGGGCGGATATACCAGGATGTGGGCACAATGTCAACTGCGCGGCAAAAAAAACAAAGAAAATACGGGCAAGAAAAGTTGCTCACCGGGTTGAAACTCATAGCCCTTATCGGCCCGGGTGGGAAACCGCTTCGGCTCCATCTGCGGGAACTTCGGTGGCTTGTGGTTGGCGGTGAAGGCGGGAAGCCCATCCTCCCCCATACCGTCTTCCGCTAGCTGCGCCATAAAAATCTACTCCGCAAGGATCATAAGAAACAAGGAGAAAAATTCCTCGAGAAAGGTTTACCCGGAGAAAATGAAGAAAGCCTGACCTTCAGCATCTCCTTCAAGATAGTGGCAAGCCACTCCTAAAGGGCCACGAACAGCACCTCCAGCCAGGACACCCGGGTGGGATCCAGAAGGCTGTACATATAGCAGATCTTGTGCGATCGTTGTTGAAGTGGAAGCACGCGATCTGTCATCCGGGACAGCAGGATGTCCTGAGTGGTGCGCTGCTCCTTATCCACCAACACCGTCACGCGGGCGGCCCTTCGCTCCATGTCTGAATGGCGCCCAAGTTCTGGACGGTCCAGGCATTCCGGGTGGAGGGGACGTTGGCAACCCTGGCACCTTGATCCAGTCGATGTCAGTGTTGTTGCGCATGTAGAAGTACGAGCGCTACCACAACTTGATGGTGTCGGGCATCTCCAACCGCGACATAGGCGATGACGACCTTGGGTAGATGGCACAGCAGCCCGTCTCTATTAGAGGGCCGCCCTTCCCCACCACCTAGACCTTGAAGTAGAAGAACTTAAAGAAGTTCTCCATGTTAGGGCGAACTCCTAGGTAGGCCTCACAGCAGGCCGCATGATGCGACAGCTGTGCAATGGTGTTGGCACCAAGGTGGTGGAGATAGAGGTTGAACGACACCATCAGCTCCAAGACGAACCTGCTCAGAGGCAGGCCGAGCCCACGGGCGGAGTGGGTGATGAAGACGGCAGCCTCCCCGGGCCGGGGGTTAGGAACCTACTCCCCTTCCAGCACCAGGTGATGCTTCACCAGGCGCTCCGACATGATGAGTTTCCCCCGCCGGTACTTCTGCACGAGCTCGTCGGTGATGTACGAGCTGCACCAGCCACCCACTTGGTCAGGCAGCATCTCAGCAGGAGTGGTGGCCGTGTTGGAGAAGCGGGGGTCCCGTCGTCTTGATAGAGGAGCAGCGACGCCGGTGATAAAAATAGCGGTGGTTCAAGGCAACAACAAGGAAGCAGAGCGCAAAGGGCAGTGGCTGCAGGGAGAAGATGAAGTGAGTAAGGAGACCTCCCTGGCGCCCCTATTTATCGAGGCAGGGCAAGCGCGCCTCTTGCACTCCCCTCCACCACGTGGCACATAAATTCTCCACTCCCCCCACGATGCTTCGGTTCCGGATCGCATGCGCCAGAGCAACTCCCATAGAAGATCCCACAGGCATTACCGCAAAGGCCAAGAGTGTGCACAATCCCTGAGAAACCGCTATGATGAAGGCGTGTGTGCAGTTACAAAAACTACAGTAGCAGGCCAAGATGTCAAACTGACGTGACGCGCACTAGAGGAGGCAGGCATGCCTAATGCCAGCATTGACATCATCGACTGGGCGATTCACCTCCCCAGCCGGGTGCCGCAGCCGGGAGATGCAATCGTTGCTCACATCCTGTGGGTGGGCCACCGGACCCGTAGCCGGTAAACTACATCCGAGGAAAGCGGGCATCTCAAGCCAGAAAACAACAAGCACTATAAGACAATTCACGATACATTCTTCATTTACAAGCATTTCAACATCAGCCAATTAGCACGTAGGAACTTCTTCGCAAAGCGAAGCCCCAACGCACTCGGGGACTAGTGTCGGGGGATGACCCCCGAGTAGGCCAAGCCAGGCTCTACTGGCCGACTCTAGGGATATCTAGCCGAATGTCCACAAGACAAAGAACCACAACTGGGTGATACGTTTCACTCGATCCGCATCAAGATTCCCCGGCTGGTCCGTCTAGCCGGTGGCTAGGAGAGCCAACTGGGTGGCCACCTGTACCTAGCCGCCTCGGATCCATTGGCCAAAGGTACGAGAGGGGGTGACGGTACTTGTTGAGCGCACCCTTGACCGGATAGGCTGGCACGCCGCCTTGTCGGCACTACCAAACAAGGGTGCCAGAGCGCCATGGCTAGGAGATGACGAGTAAAGCTCCGGTTGATGGATAAAGCACAAAGCTGATGGATAAAGCACAGGGTGACGCCCAAAGCAGAGGCGCTGAGATGCTGTGGCGCTGTCCCCACCTGTACTGGAGCTTGACTGGGTCCTGGACCACCGGCTGGTCCCGACAGCCAGCCCTGTTTAGTAAACCCAAAGCCCAAAGAGTAAACCCTAGAGCTCATATTGTAACCTACCCTTCCACCAGTATATAAGGAGGTGTAGTGCTAGGGTTCTAGGTAAGGCATTACAAGTTAGAAGTTAGCCAGAATTGCCAAGTCAAGTAGTTCATCTTCCTCTAGCTCTCGATAATAGCTAGGGAAACAACTCAAGGAGCACTTGTATTGAGCATCTGCTCCCCATATACTAGATCCTTGCAGGAGTAGGAGTGTTACCTTGACAAGAGGGCTCCGAACCTGGGTACATCGCTGTGTTTGCAGTATCTTTGCCCAACCCGTTGCGAGTAGCCATTGATAGCATCCTGATTGTCCCCTCTCATGCCATCCCCGATGGTACTGCCATGTTCCACACCACGAAACTAAAGGTCGATAATTCCATGCCCATCTCATGCTCAACTTGTACTCACACTACACAGGCAGTGTATTTCGTTACATGTTTCCTCCTGCTAGAGCTTACAAAGCTAGTAGCAGCGATTATTTCATGAGCAAGATTTTTGCGGAAGCCCTTGAAATTTCATAGTACTTAGCAGTCCATCATTCACAGCTATGGAAGAGGAGTCAATTCCACACTGACATCAAAGTTGATTACATAAACAACAACCTTGCAAAATTCCTGAATAACTGGGTGAAGGACATAAAAGTGCGTCCTGTTCATATCTTGATGGACAGCATACGTGGTATGATCATGAAGTTGTTAAATATAAGGAGAGAGATCGATAGGAGACTTCGAGTACATATGCTACTGCCTATTGTACAGCAACTACACAAGACAAGCCGAGGACTTGCTCATATTAGGGTTCTCTCATCAACCAGCAACAGTTGTGAGGTGGTCGATATGTCCAAGAGTGGCCACATGGATGTTGTGAACATCCAGCGGCGAGAATGCACCTGCTTAGAGTGGCAGCATACCGGGAAACCTTGCGACCATGCCTTTGCCTTCTTGGTGAAGAAATGAACTCTACCACATTTGGATCAGTATTTGTCCGACTACTACTCTATGGAAAAGTTCAGAGCTGCGCCTGCTGGATCCGTCGAGCCATTTACAAACCCATCTCAGTGGCCTCAAGTAAAACTGAGTTTCGAGCTTTGCCAGCCAGTTACAAAAAGGGTCAGAGGAAGACCTCAGGTGAATAGGTTTAAGAATTTCCTCAAGAAGAAGGGTTTGGCTTTTTGTGCTAGCAAGAAGGGCAAAAAAAGATGCAAGACCTGCCATCTTATTGGCCATAGAGCAACGAGTTGTCCCCTTAATGCTCCCAAACCTAGGTATGAGATGGTACATTCAATTTTTTTAGTTTATAATCTGTAGATATTAGGTAGTAATCCATGTACTATTTTTTTTATAGGAAGCGCAAGTTTAGAAACAAGACCGCCGACTTAGTGATTTTATTGTGGGAAGAAAACCAAAACGAGTGGAGTGATGATGTTGGACATGATTCTGGTGCTAATTGGCCAGACTTCCATTGACCCGGAGATGCAGGGTACGTGAAGGTAAGAAAATTGGCACCCAAGAAGAGGAAGAAGGCAGGAAATGAAGAAGCTAGTAGACGTGAAGGCAAGAGGAAGAAAGTTGGCACCCATGCAGAGGAAGAAGGCTAGCAGTGTAGAAGCCTAATAATGTGTTGAACTTGAACCTATATATGTAGTTCGGTTAAAGTCTGGAGCTGTGTGTGTGGAACTTGTCGGGTTAAACAATCTGCCTCCCGTACTCAGAGTAATATGTATCGCGACTTGAGGATTGGACACAGCTGAGGACACTAGTTGAATCCGAAATTGTGACTATGCCACTACTATCTGAACAATCGCACCACCAGGACCGTGATAGCTGGGCGGTTAAGGGGTCTCCAAAATGGATGGATGTTATTGGCACAAACATGAATTATTATAGGCGCTTAATAAATCCTTGTTATTGGCGTTACACTTACGATAAGGTTTTGAGCTGAAAAACAACTTCTAAGCTGGCTGCTACACTCCACGAAGCAGCAACTTATTTCACCTACTAGACAACGACATGGCAACATAAACTGCAAAGGCAACAGATAATGCCCAGATAATGAGGAAATTTTTTCCACTATCTGGCCTAATCTTGAGCCCGTCTATCTCACCACCTCTCTGCTCCTGCCTCCCCTGCATCTGGCGAAGCTCCTGGATCTCTCGCTCCAACGCATGAATCTCCTCTTTCTTGTCCCACATAGCATCACACAGATCCTGAACAAGCTTTTTGTGAAAACCTGTCAGCGCTTTTCGATCCACACAAATTTGTCACAGCCAATTCCGCTCCCTTCCTATGAAGTAGATCGAAGGAAAAAAAGATTTATATTATGCTTCTTGGATCCGGGTTACTATTGTACCAACTGTAGGAACTTATCGCTCTGATGATATAGTTGCTGAATTTTCCTATAGTATTTTCGTAGGTCCATGAAATCCATCTCGACATCTTCTCACCACACAAACACAGCATCTCGGGGTAGTAATTGTAGGGCGTCTTCCGGTACTTGATGGGGGCACCAGCCTGACGGTGTTGAGACCCTGATTCTGCCCGAGACGAACTGCATGAGCTACGAGCCATGAGCGAGGGGAGCGCGAGAAGAGGAAAGAGGAGCCTTTGGATGTCAGATTAGTGGCACGGTGAAGCATGATTTATCCCCACTTAACTTGGGCAGAATCCTACCGTCCACATTCGGCTGACAGGTGGGGAACCTAGCATGCGGACTTGTCAACCAAACCTCGCACCTTCGTGGTTCAAAGGACCTCTCGCGTGCATTGGCAAATTTTTTTTGGGACCTTGCCCACATACATGTGGCTGGGAGGCCTTTCTCAGCAACCAGACACACTTGGCCCACATTCTGACTCCCTCGGAACTTGTCATGGCTCACGTCGGCATATCCATCCGCTCCATCGCTCGTGGTCGGGCTCACTGCGGTGGATCCACCCCAAGATCCTATCGTTGCAGTATCAAATGGCCATGGTTTCTTGAGCCGAACTACTACGCTACAACTCCGAGCTCGGCCCCTCCTATCTGTAGAAGGACTGCTACGACATCGAGAGCAGGAGCTACCACATGCGATGGGGCCCGGTCCATGCCACCCTTATCCCCTTCGTCATTGTCGATTCCGATGTGGGGGACGACGGGGACGAAGCAATGCATAATGCCATTGTTGCCTCCTTAGCGAAGGGCAAGCCACGGGCGGGAGTGGATGTCGCTGGGAAGGGCATGATGGTGTCACCAATCGAGGTGGACTCCGACGACATCGCCGTGATATGGTTTTAGTTCCTATTTAGGCTGGTTTTAATTTCGGTTGTGTTTAGTGCGAGTACAATTATTGTAATGGGTTTGGCGAGCTATATTGAGAAATATATGCAATAACAACATGTAAGTGCTTCCACTTTAGAAATTGTGTTTGTGCCATTTTCTTGTTGCAGGATCCACGTAGATTACATGTAAAAAAACCAACAAAATCAGATTACAACCATCATACGGTAGTGACAGGATGGAAGAGCAGTGGGGACAGTGGCTTCGAGGGGAAGGAAGAGAAGTAAAGGGGACGTGACACTAGCAGGTGGGCCCATGGAACACGTGACACTGACAAGAAGGAGAACGCAGTATTGCCAGTCTTTCTAGAGCAAGCGGACTTTGCAATGTGACAGCAACAAGCTGATGGGACCTATTACTTATCCGTCGGATAAGTAAACTCGTCGAATTATTAAGGAGTACGAATGCTCTACGCACCGGAACTGGGGTGCATTCGCACAACACGTATGCTCTACGCACCGGAAAAGCATCGCTTAAGTCTAACACTTAACAATAGCATAAGTACTACAACTCCCTATTAGTCTTTTCAATACAAATGTAGAAATGCATCAGCCTGTACTGTCCAACACCGACAAGGTACTGAGATGGCACACATAGGATCGACCTTAGGTCTGCATACTCCACCTCACAAGAATGCTATCGTTTGCCCACATGCGCACCTTGTATAGGGGCGAGGCGCTCGAAACTGACCTGACGCATACTGTACACACGAAGGTGGGCCCAGCTCCGGTTCCCGGCACACCGGCGGTGATGGTCAGGACGAAAACAAAGTCGTCCTCCCTCTATAAAATTAGCCGGTAGCATGCCAAGTCAGGGAACGACACCTACTCTTGGAGAAGTTGGGAGTGGCCATACGAGATCCTAATCACTTCGATCAAGTGCTCCTCTACGAGGTGGACGACGAGCTCTGCCGGCGGGCCGGTATAGCTGCAGCTCGGCTCCGTGCGGGCACGCGAGCCCGTGGAGCGGGAGCTCGTAATAGTAGTAACGACGAAAGAATCTTGGGTGGGAGGACACGAGCAGGAATGTCGCTGCGATGTTGCGCGTGATGATCTTAAGATTCTTGGGTTGCAGCAGCTCACACTCCTCCTTCGGGAGCTCCCACATCTGAAGTTCATTGAGAAATCGGATAAAAGATCAATAGTTAGATCAGCGAATAGCAGGAATATGTAAGATAAATTCAAACACTTGTAAAATCAGCGGCTGTCATCCGGGCACGACGCACGAAAGCCGATGGCGTCGTCCGGGCACGGTGACGTGTGGTGGAGGAGGGGCTGTGGAGGAAACATACTCACTCACGAGCTCTATGATATTACTAGTAGGTTATAGGGGAGTGGAAATAATAATAAATATAAGTGAAAAGTAAGGTGGACAATCATGTCACATAAGATCCTACTCGCGGATCGCTCTTACGAAGAAACATCTTAATCATCAACGTGCCCTAGTCGAATGGTATGCAACAATCAGATCAGATAACAAGTCTTCACGGGGGCAGACCTTCTAGAAGACGCGATCTAACGGCCACCATTGGACGCGATCAAAGGGCTTTCCTATGTGTTTTTGGTCTATGTGACGAAGGTATGACACACTGATCCACTAGTGGCATTGCATGTGTTCTTTCCCTAAACCACATAGATCCACTAGTGACATTGCATGCAACTTCTGTAAACTGGTGCAACATGCAATGTGGAAGGTGCTTTCCTATCTGTTTTTGGTGTTTGTCACCAAGGTTTGACACACTGATCCACTAGTGTCATTGCATGTGTGTTCTTTTCATAAACAACATGGATCCACTAGATGTCATTGCATGTGTGTTCTTTTCATAAACCACACTGATCCACTAGATGTCATTGCATATGTGTGTTCTTTTCATAAACCATATGGATCCACTGATGTCATTGCATATGTGGGTTCTTTTCATAAACCACATGGATCCACTAGATGTCATTGCATGTGTGTTCTTTTCATAAACCACATGGATCCACTAGATACTACATCACCACACAAACTTGGATACGTGCGTGTATTAGTGTGCATCATTGTGGTTTTGGAAAAGAAAACAT
The DNA here is from genome assembly GCA_910589775.1 of Avena eriantha. Classification (NCBI taxonomy): domain Eukaryota; kingdom Viridiplantae; phylum Streptophyta; class Magnoliopsida; order Poales; family Poaceae; genus Avena; species Avena eriantha. The sequence continues at coordinate 305,184,472 of OU342742.1, forward strand.
GCAATGATGCCACTCCAGCATGTGTTTTCTTTTCATAATCAACATTGATCCATAGATGTCATTGTATGTGTGTTCTTTTCCTAAACCACATGGATCCACTAGATGTCATTGCATGTGTGTTCTTTTCATAAACCACACTGATCAACTAGATGTCATTGCATATGTGTGTTCTTTTCCTAAACCACATGGATCCCCTAGATGTCATTGCGTGTGTGCTCTTTTCCTAAACCACATGGATCAACTAATGTCATTGCATGTGTGTTCTTTACATAAACCACATGGATCCACTAGATGTCATTGCATGTGTGCTCTTTTCCTAAACCACCTGGATCCACTAGATTTCATTGCATATGTGTGTTCTTTTCATAAACCACATGGATCCACTAGATGTCATTGCATGTGTGTTCTATTCATAAACCACATGGATCCACTGATGTTATTGCATGTGTGTTCTTTTCCTAACCACATGGATCGACTAGAGTCATTGCATGTGTGTGTATCAGTGTGCATCATTGTGGTTTTAGAAAAGAACACATGCAATAATGCCACTCCAGCATGTGGTGTCCAACCATATCAAGGAACCCTAGCAACATGATGCGATTCAACCGCATCATGCATTCTATCACTAGTTTGAAAGATGCTGCATCACCACACCCACTTGGATGTGTGTGTGTGTATCGGTGTGCATCATTGTGGTTTTGGAAAAAAACACATGCAAAGATGTAACTCCAGCATATGTGTGTTCTTTTCATAAACCACATTGATCTTATGTCATTTCTTATGTGTGTTTCTTTCATAAACCACATGGATCCACTAGATGTCATTGCATGTGTGTTCTTTTCATAAACCACATGGATCCACTGATGTCATTGCATATGCGTGTTCTTTTCATAAACCACATGGATCCACTAGATGTCATTGCATGTGTTTTCTTTTCATAAACCACATGGGTCCACTGATGTCATCGGATGTGTGTTCTTATCGGAAACCACATGGTCCACTAGAGTCATTGCATGTGTGAGTATCAGTGTGCATCATTGTGGTTTTGGAAAAGAACACATGCAATGATGCCACTCCAGCATGTGGTGTCCAACCATGTCTAGGAACCCTAGCAGCATGTTGAGATTCAACTGCAGCATACAATCTATCACCAGTTTGAAAGATGCTGCATCACCACACCCACCTGGGTGTGTGTGTATCAGTGTGCATCATTGTGGTTTTGGAAAAGAACACATGCAATGATGCAACGCCAGCATGTGGTGTCCAACCATGCCCAAGAACCCTAGCAGCACGACGGGATTCAACTACAGCATGCATTCTATCACCACTTTGAAAGATGGTGCATCACCACACCCACTTGGATGTGTCTGTGTGTATCAATGTGCATCATTGTGGTTTTTGAAAAGAATACATGCAATGATGCCACTCCAGCATGTGTGTTCTTTTCATAAACCACATGGATCTACTAGATGTCATTGCATGTGTGTTATTTTCATAAACCACATGGATCCACTAGATGTTGTTGTATGTGTGTTCTTTTCATAAACCACACCGGTCCACTAATGTCATTGCATGTGTGTTCTTTTCATAAACCACATGGATCCAATAGATGTCACTTCTTGTGTGTTCTTTTCCTATACCACATGGATCCACTAATGTCATTGCATGTGTGTTCTTTTCCTAAACCACATGGATCCACTAGTCATTGGATGTGTGTGTATAAGTGTGCATCATTATGGTTTTGGAAAAGAACACATGAAATGATGCCACTCTAGCATGTGGTTTCCAACCATGTCCATGAACCCTAGAAGCATGATGGGATTCAACTGCAGCATGCTTTCTATCACCAGTATGAAAGATGTTGCATCACCACACCAACTTGGATGTGTGCGTGTATCAGTGTGCATCATTGTGGTTTTGGAAAAGTACACATGCAATGATGCCAGTCCAGTATGTGTGTTCTTTTCATAAACCACACTGATCCACTAGATGTCATTGCATGTGTGTTCTTTTCCTAAATCACATGGATCCACTAGATGTCATTGCATATGTGTTCTTTTCATAAACCACACTGATACACTGGTGTAATTTCATGTGTGTTCTTTTCATAAACAACATGGATCCACTAGATGTCATTTCATGTGTGTTCTTTTCATAAACCACACCGATCCACTTATGTCATTACATATGTGTGTTCTTTTCATAAACCACACGAATCCACTAGATGTCATTGCATGTGTGTTCTTTTCATAAACCACATGGACCCACAGATGTCATTGCATGTGTGTTCTTTTCCTAAACCACAACGATCCACTAGAGTCATCGCATGTGTGTGTATGTGTGTGCATCATTGTGGTTTTGCAAAAGAACACATGCAATGATGCCACGCCATCATGTGGTGTCCAACCATGTCTAGGAACCCTTGCAACATGCTGGGATTCAACTGTAGCATGCATTTATCACCAGTTTGAAAGATGCTGCATCACCACACCCACTTGGGTGTGTGTGTATCCGTGTGAGTCATTGTGCTTTCAGAAAACAACACATGCAATGATGCCACTCCAGCATGTGTGTTCTTTTCATAAACCACACTGATCCACCGGATGTCATTGCATGCGTGTTCTTTTCCTAAACCACATGGATCCACTAGATCTCATTGCATGTGTGTTCTTTTCATAAAACACAAGGATCCACTAGATGTCATTGCATATGTGTGTTATTTTCCTAAATCACATGGATCCACTAATGTTATTACATGTGCGTTCTTTTCCTAAACCACAAGATCGACTAGTGTAAAGACCCGAACCTGGCTTGGTTCGAATCCCTGTGATTACAGTGCTAGTCCCTAGATCGAATAGCTAGCACCCACAGTTTAAGATGTAGTATCAAGATACAAAGGTCATATTACATCGCATGATCCAGAATATGAATACATATTACAAACTCATAGCCATGGGCTGTCTTATTACAAAGCAGCAGAATACAAGTAAAGCATGGAGTCCTTCATCTTCATGTGCCACAGGCAAACATGTTGAGTGTAGACTCATAACCCCTACCATCGTTCCTCACTCATCAATAGAATATCCTGCAACATGATAGGTTGCAGCCACAAAGGGTCAATACTTTGAATGTATTGGCAAGTGTCACAAGTTGGTGAATATAAGTTGGACTATCACTACATGCATATTTGGATAAGTAGATCTTAGGCTTATTTGCAGAAAGCAACATGGTTTGATCCTATCTTTGCAAAATAGTTTTGATCTTTCAACAACTTTCTGAACTCCTTGGCAAACTCCAAGTTCTTCTATTCCCTTGTTGACACCATCAAGTTTTACTTTGAGAAATTGGAATGTCGAGATCTTCCATAACTTCAAGCCTTAGTTGCTCAGAGTTGTCCATAACCGGGGACACGGCTAAGTACTTAGAATTTAATCTTCTGCAGAAGTTGTACACTTTACCCACAAGACATAATCTCGTCTTGACGCCACCAGTGGCCTCTGGATTAGTACTCACCAAGATGGAGTACCGGCAGATCCAGAATGTGACAAAGTCTTTCCATAGAAGTCCTCCCAAAACATAATGCCATAACATCTACCAAGCACCAATGCAAGGATATACCTTGAATACATAATTCAAGTTAACCTGAAGAGGTGCCAATGCATGGGTCTTCCACTATGTAATTGACTAAGCCAGAGCCCATTTGGCATGTGGCTGTACACGGAAGCCACTTTACGAGAAACATGTTCAATCTCTAAGTTCCTGGGTGGTATTCTCCTAGTGCACACACGAAAGAGATAGCCATATATATGGTTCCCTTCGTTGCCACCTTATTCACAACTGAGTATCCACTTTCCACCGAGGTTATTCATTGAGTACTTGTTTTATTATACAAAACATATATTTTTCCAACACTCCATATAATCACAATATGGTATATTCCACCCCAAAACTATAGCAGGGCTAAGCATACTACCACTATGGTATTTCCACTAAGGAATATATAAAGGATATCCTAATAGGACATAACATAGCATAGTATCATAGTAGTCCTATCATGCATACTACAAAAATCCACTAAGTGTAATGAAAATAGTAGGATATGGATGATAGTGCCACTTTCCTTAGTAGTTGGTGGGGTTGGTACACTCTTCGTAGTAACACACTTGACAATCCACACAATCTATCAAACAAAACAACCAAGACAAAACATGCACAAGATCAACACTAATGGCAATACGAAAATCATGCAAAATATGCACGCATGCAAGATGGCAATTTTTATTGTACAAATTGTTATAACAAGATTTTGAACACTACTAAGTGTTTTCTGAACATTTTATAATTGCAAGATTACAAATGCAACCATTTGTTCAATTGTAACAATTAGCAATATTTTCTAGCATTTGAAAAGGTTATACTCACTAAATAATTTCCTTGCTATTAGGTATAGTCAACCAAATTTATATTTTGGTCTTACTGGACAAAGGGTTCAATTTTCAATCCATAGCTAAAAGATTCACCCAAAAATAATTTAAAAAACAATTTTTATGGATAAAATACTCCTAAAAAGGTTCTGCCTAAAACTCCAAATTTTCAGAAGCAAAAGGGTGAGATAAGGCCTCAAAAGTGAATCTCTCATTTTTCTGAATCCATGGACACCAAATTTGTATTTTTCTGAATTGTGGATCAAAAGTTATTGAATTTCTAAGTTTAATACAAATTTTGTCTTTTTTCTAAATTAATCAGACGCTCAGGCCTACGTGGCGCTATCCTATTGGCTGGTAGCGATTCGGTTAGATCGATCAACATGGGCCTTTGGATTTTAAGTGGAAACGAGTGATCCAGATTAGCCCATACCACTTCGGTTAGAAATCTAATCCTGGCCGCTGGTGACAGATCGGACGACGCTCAGCGCTTTGGCCACGAACTGGCGGCGCTGGCGATGGCGCGCGGCGGCGGCGCGTCGGGAGGGTGGCACTCCGGTGGTTCTAGAGGGGTAGGGAGACCGTGGACTATTACCAGTGATCGCCGCGGTCGAGGTGGTCTCGTGGATGGTCGCGGTCGATGAAGGGGCGCTCGGCTTCGCCGGGGATTCCTCGCCGGAGCTCGTCAGCGAACGTCGGCGGTAGAAACGGTTGAAGACCATGGCAACGACCCAGGGATGTACAAATCAAACAAAAATATTAAACGATGCGCCAGAGGACGGTGTAGCTAACATTTCAGAAAAGAGGGCGCATGGCAGTGGATTTTCGTCGGAATCATCGCCGGAGTCCATCGGTGTCTGCGGCGGTCTGAGCTCGATTCCGAGCAGCCAAGGGGCTCTCAGGTGGTGGGGTCTGAGGGGAAACGGAGAGGAGGGAGTGGTGGTTAAGAGGGCAGGGTTGAAGTGGGGCCTTAAATGCGCAAACGCTCGAATTCGAGCCGATTTAGAAACGGCAGAGGGAGGGAGATGGACTGTTCGTCCCGCGGTGGAAGAAGGTGAGGTGGAGGTGACATGGAGGTGGGGTCGCGGTGTTAGTGAGAGGGGGTGTGCAGGTGGGCAGTGAGAAAGAAAGAGAGGGGGAGAAGGGGGAGTGCCGGGTGGGCTGCTGTTGGGCTGGGGGTGTGGGCCGAGCAGGCCAGATACTGTTGCTGTTATTTTTCCTCTTTGCTTATTCTTTCAGTTTTTCTTTTTCTCTGTTTTCTCCAAAAACTTTTGATTTAAGGATCCAATTTGAATCAAACAAATTTCTAAACATTTGTAAAACTCAAATTAGGTTTTTAGGGCATTATAGAACACATTTACTTTCTAACTCAAATTTTTCTAACCAAATTTATTCACTTTGGCTTTAATAGCTAATATTGCCTTTCTTAATTCTATTCTCAAAATAATTCATATCTTTTTATCCATGGCTCCAAATTGGATGAAACCAATCTCTATTGTTTTATTATTTTCTCCTTTATCTTTTTAGCTCACACAAAAGTTCTTTTGTATAATTTAAATATGGAGTATATCCATAGTATTGTGTTGTTCTTAGTGTTAACAAATAATTAGAGTTTTAGGGTTTGAGATAATTTTCACTTCTCTTTGGTTTTAAAATTCAACCAAGTCAAGATGCTCATGCATGCTTCATGATTTGGGATTTTAAAACATGCACACCACTTCACAAACAAAAATCATTTTGTTTGGCTTAGGTTTTGGAGGCATTGTATTAAATGTTCCAAAAGTTTTTGTTCCTTCTAAATTCGAGAAGGCTAGAAATAATAGGTTGGATTTTAGGATAACTTCGGTGCTACCACCCTTAAAAGGAAATTTTGTTGGGTTTCATTTGATGATTCACTTGTCTAAGGGTTCAATTATTGACATCCAAAGGTTGTTAACATTTCTCCATCTTGAGATTCTTATACCACTGAATTGAGTTAGCTAAAGCTTACCATCCACATCATCTAGTTCTTCAAGGGTTCCATACATGTTGATGTGGTTCATATGTCCTTTCTGGGTCACTTTGGAATTTCTCCCATTAGAGTCTCCAACATTCTTATTATTCTTCTTCTCAGGATAGTCTGCTGCAAAGTGTCCAAGTTGCTTACAATTGTAACACTGCAACTGGCTAATGTCCTTCTTGGGATCGTTATGTTGGTTCTGACCAAGGTTATCTCCATTATTATTACCATTCACATTGTTACTACCACTTCTATTGTTGATGTGGTGATTCTTGTGATGATGGTGATTATGTCCATTTCCTTCATGCTCATGTGGTCCAGAATCCCCATTGTCCTTTCCGAATGAATGCATATTCTGTGATGATCCTGAGTGATATTTGTCAAGGCTATGCTTCCTCTTCTTGTTCTCAAGTTTCTCCTTCTTACTCTCTAAAATTCTAGCTTTGTCACATAGTGATTCATAAGTTGGAACATAAGCAACTGATAATTGCATCGAAAGTTCATCATTCAGTCCATCTAGGAACTTTTCCTTCCTCTGAGCATCAGTATCAGTATCATCTGGAGCATAACATGATAGATTGTTGAATTCCTCAATATATTCAGCAATGCTGCGGTGACGCTGTTTAAGGTTATGAAACTCCTTCTTCTTCAGACTCATCATGCCTGAAGAGATATGATTAGTGCGAAATCCATCTTCAAATATTTCCCAAGTCACTTCTTCAATGGGGTGAGTGACTTGAAAGTTGTCCCACCATGTAGCTGCAGGGCCTTCAAGCAAGTGTGCTGCAAATCTCACTTTCTCAGCATCAGAGCATCCAACGGTCACAAGATCCCTGTTTACTGAATGTAACCAGTCATCAGCTACCATTGGATTAGAAGCACCAAAGAACTTTGTAGGTCTCAACCTCAGAAATCTAGTGAGCATATCCAAAGGTGGTGGATTGTTGTTGTTATTGTTGTTGTTCTGATTCTGATTGTGGATGGTTTTCATGAATTGTGTCATCATATGCATTAGCTGAGTCTGTGCAATCGTCATCTGTTGCATCTCATTTCCATTGTTGCTGTTGTCTCCATTGTTATCATGGTCGTTGGCGCGTCTGGGAGGCATCTGTTAGTTTAATAGGGATAAGTAATGATAGATAGATAGATCTAAAGGAGTTCTAACACACTCAACCAAAAACAAACCAGTTCAATCAAACATTCATCAAGCAACCAATCACTTAGCAACTTCTGAGGTTAACTCATTATAGAAGAAAACAACAAGTTCTCTTGAAACAAGCAACCTGGTATAGTCACACCACATAGGTCGGTATGATCCATACGCTAACACGATATCGATAACTCAAACATGATAATTGGTAGGCAATCTAATGTCTCAAGGGTGGCACTATGATAACATCAGTGGGAGCTCTCGTTCGAGTTCGGCAATCATCGGTGAAGTGTCATATCTTCCGACAGCGATGGCAAAACACTTTTGTCATGTCTCGAGTCCTTTTCCTTGAAGTGTTGTTGTGGTTTTCTTGAACATCCTTCTCTAGGCATTCATTGATATTGTGTCCTTCTTTCTTGCATTTGAAGCAGGTGACATGGCTAAGGTTTTCTTCTTTCTTCCTAAGAGCTTGATACATTCCATCCTTGACTTGCTCTTTCACTTGTTGCACTATGAAGTCGAGATGGCACTTGGCAGGAATTTGGTTGGTTCCTTCACATAGGTAACAAGTAGCTTGAGATGTGGGGCATTCTCCAACTGGATGGTTGTGATCACAAAAGGGACATTGATATTTATGTTCCTTAGAGGTGTGGCCTACTTCTCCACATATTTTGCAAGCTCGAGGTTTTGTAGAAACTTCTATCTTGAACTTCTTGTTGACCTGATCCATCTTCAAGGTCCTTAGAGAAATCAAAGGTTGGTCCTCTACATTTTTGAAGGAGAAGAGATTCAGTAAAGAATGATCAAGGTATACGAGAAAATCTACAAAGTATAAAATTATAAGTTCATTACTAACAAGGGGTTTGTCCAATTCCTAGGGTTACGAACCTACAGGCAACACAGTGCTCTGATACCATCTGTAAAGTCCCGAACCTAGCTTGGTTCGAATCCCTATGGTTACAGTGCTAGTCCCTGGATCGAATAGCTAGCACGCACAGTTTAAGATGTAATATCAAGATACAAAGGTCATATTACATCGCATGATCCAGAATATGAATACATATTACAAATTCATAGCCATAGGCTATCTTATTACAAAGCAGCAGAATACAAGTAAAGCATGGAGTCCTTCATCTTCATGTGCCACAGGCAAACATGTTGAGTGTAGACTCATAACCCCTACCATCGTTCCTCACTCATCAATAGAATATCCTGCAACATGATAGGTTGCAGCCACAAAGGGTCAATACTTTGAATATATTGGCAAGTGCCACAAGTTGGTTAATATAAGTTGGACTATCACCACATGCATATTTGGCTAAGTAGATCTTAGGCTTATTTGCAGAAAGCAACATGGTTTGATCCTATCTTTGCAAAATAGTTTTGATATTTCAACAACTTTCCGAACTCCTTGGCAAACTCCAAGTTCTTCTATTCCCTTGTTGACACCATCAAGTTTTAGTTTGAGAAATTGGAATGTCGAGATCTTCCATAGCTTCAGGCCTTAGTTGCTCAAAGTTGTCCATAACCGGGGACAGGGTTAAGTATTTATAATTTAATCTTCTGCAGAAGTTGTACACTTTACCCACAAGACACAATCTCGTCTTGACGCCACTAGTGGCCGCTGGATTAGTACTCACCAAGATGGAGTACCGGCAGATCGAGAATGTGACAAAATCTTTCCATAGAAGTCCTCCCAATACATAATGCCAGCACATCTACCAGGCACCAATGTAAGGATATACCTCCAATACATAATTCAATTTAACCTGAAGAGGTGCCAATGCATGGGTCTTCCACTATGTAATTGACTAACCTAGAGCCCATTTGGCATGTGGCTATACACGGAAGCCACTGTACGAGAAACATGTTCAATCTCTAAGTTCCTGGGTGGTATTCTCCTAGTGCACACACGAAAGAGATAGCCATAGACATGGTTCCCTTCGTTGCCACCTTATTCACAACTGAGTATCCACTTTCCGCCGAGGTGATTCATTGAGTACTTGTTTTATTATACAAAACACATATTTTTCCAACACTTCATATAATCACAATATGGTATATTCCACCCCGAAACTATAGCAGGGCTAAGCATATGACCACTATGGTATTTCCACTAAGGAATATATAAAGGATATGCTAATAGGACATTGCATAACATAGTATCATAGTAGTCCTATCATGCATACTACAAAAATGCACTAAGTGTAATGAAAATAGTAGGATATGGATGATAGTGCCACTTGCCTTAGTAGTTGGTGGTGTTGGTACACTCTTCGCAGTAACACACTTGACAATCCACACAATCTATCAAACAAAACAACCAAGACAAAACATGCACAAGATCAACACTAGTGGCAATACAAAAATCATGCAAAATATGCACGCATGCAAGATGGCAATTTTTATTGTACAAATTGTTATAACAAGGTTTTGAACAATACTAAGTGTTTTCTGAACATTTTATAATTGCAAGATTACAAATTCAACCTTTTGTGCAATTTTAACAATTATCAATATTGTCTAGCATTTGAAAAGGTTATACTCACTAAATAATTTCCATGCTATTAGGTATAATCAACCAAATTTATATTTTGGTCTTACTGGACAGAGGGTTCAATTTTCAATCCATAGCAAAAAGATTCACCCAAAAATAATTTACAAAACACTTTTTATGGGTAAAATACTCCTAAAAAGGTTCTTCCTAAAACTCCAAATTTCGAGAAGCAAAAGGGTGAGATAAGGCCTCAGCAGTGAAGCTCTCATTTTTCTGAATCCATGGACACCAAATTTGTATTTTCTGAATTGTGGATCAAAAGTTATAGAATTTCTAAGTTTAATACAAATTCTGTCTATTTTCTAAATTAATCAGAAGGTTAGGCCTACGTGGCGCTATCCTATTGGCTGGTACCGATTCGGTTGGATCGATCAACGTGGGCCGTTGGATTTTAAGTGTAAACGAACAATCCAGATTAGCCCGTTCCGCTTCGGTTAGAAATCTAATCATGGCCGGTGGTGACAGATCGGACGGCGCTCAGCGCTTTGGCCACTGACTGGCGGCGCTGGCGACGGCGGGCGATGGCGGCGCGTCGGGAGGGTGGTGCTCCGGTGGTTCTAGAGGGGTAGGGAGACCGTGGACTCTTACCAGCGATCACCGCGGTCGAGGTGGTCTCAGGGATGGTCGCGGTCGATGATGGGGCGCTCGCCTTCGTCGAGGATTCCTCGCCGGAGCTCGTCGGCGAACGGCGGCGGCAAAAACGGCTCAGATGAAGACCGTGGCGACGACCTGGGGAGGTACAAATCGAACAAAAATATTAAACGATGCGCTAGAGGACGGTGGAGCTAACAGGGAAGAAAAGAGGGCGCGAGGCAGTGGATTCTCGCCGGAATCATCGCCGGAGTCCGTCGGTGTCTGTGGCGGTCCGAGCTTGATTCCGAGTAGCCTAGGGGCTCTTAGGTGGTGGGGTCTGAGGGGAAACGGAGAGGAGGGAGTGGTGGTTAAGAGGGCAGGGTTGAAGTGGGGCTTTAAACGCGCAAACGCTCGAATTCGAGCCAATTTAGAAATGGTAGAGGGAGGGAGACAGACTGTTCATCCCGCGGTGGAAGAAGGTGATGTGGAGGTGACGTGGAGGTGGGGTCGCGGTGTCAGTGGGAGGGGGTGTGCATGTGGGCGGTGAGAAAGAAAGAGAGGGGGAGAAGGGGGAGTGCCGGGTGGGCTGCTGTTGGGCTGGGGGTGTGGGCCGAGCAGGCCAGATACTGCTGCTGTTTTTTCCTCTTTGCTTATTCTTTCAGTTTTTCTTTTTCTTTTTTGTTTTCTCAAAAAACTTTTGATTTAAGGATCCAATTTGAATCAAACAAATTTCAAATTTTTTGTAAAACTCAAATTAGGTTTTTAGGGCATTATAGAACACATTTACTTTCTAATTCAATTTTTTCTAACCAAATTTATTCACTTTGGCTTTAATAGCTAATATTGCCTTTCTTAATTCTATTCTCAAAATAATCCATATCTTTTTATCCATGGCTCCAAATTGGATGAAACCAATCTGTATTGTTTTATTATTTTGTCCTTTATCTTTTAGCTCACACAGACGTTCTTTTGTATAATTTAAATATGGAGTATATCCATAGTATTGTGTTGTTCTTAGTGTTAACAAATAATTACAGTTTTAGGGTTTGAGATAATTTTCACTTCTCTTAGGTTTTAAAATGCAACCGAGTCAAGATGCTCATCCATGCTTCATGATTTGGGATTTTAAAACATGCACACCACTTCACAAACAAAAATCATTTTGTTTGGCTTGGGTTTTGAAGGCATTGTATTAAATGTTCCAAAAGTTTTTGTTCCTTCTGAATTTCTAAGAACTTGTTTCTTCACTTGATTAAAGTTTTTTTTTCACATTTCAAAATTTGGGAAATTTTGGGATGTGACAAGTAGCGTCATTTCATGTGTGTGTGTATCAGTGTGCATCATTGTGGTTTTGCAAAGGAATACATGCAATGATGCCACTCCAGCATGTGGTGTCCAACCATGTCAATGGACTCTAGCAGTATGTTGGGATTCAACTGCAGCATGCATTCTATCACTAGTTTGAAAGATGCTGCATCACCACACCCACTTAGATGTGTGTGTATCTGTTTGCATCATTGTGGTTTTGGAAAAAAACACATGCAATAATGCCACTCTAGCATGCGTGTTCTTTTCATAAACCACACTGATCCACTAGATGGCATTGCATGTGTGTTCTTATCCTAAACCACATGGAACCCCTAGATGTCATTGCATGTGTGTTCTTTTCATAAACCACAAGGATCCACTGGATGTCATTGCATATGTGTGTTCATTTCCTAAACCACATGGATCCACTAGATGTCATTGCATGTTTGTTATTTTCCTAAACCACATGGATCCACTGATGTCATTGCATGTGTGCTCTTTTTTATAAACCACATGGATCCACTAGATTTCATTGCATGATTGTTCTTTTCATAAACCACACTGATCCACTAGAGTCATTGGTTGTGTGTGTAGTGTGCATCATTGTGGTTTTGGAAAAGAACACATGCAATGATGCCACTCTAGCATGTGGTGTCCAACCATGTCCAGGAACCCTAGCAGCATGCTAGGATTTAACTTCATCATGCATTCTATCACTAGTTTAAAAGATGTTGCATCACCACACCCACTTCGATGTGTGTGTATATCAGTGTGCATAATTGTGGTTTTGGAAACGTACACATGCAATGATGCCACTCCAACATTTGTGTTCTTTTCATAAAGCACATGGATCCACTAGATGTCATTGCATATGTGTGTTCTCTTCCTAAACCACATGGATCCACTTGATGTCATTGCATGTGTGTTCTTTTCCTAAACCACATGGATCCACTTATGTCATTGCATGTGTGTTCTTTTCATAAACCACACAGATCCACTAGATGTCATTGCATATGTGTGTTCTTTTCATAAACCATATGCATCCACTGATGTCATTTCATATGTGTGTTCTTTTAATAAACCACACGGATCCACTAGATATCATTGTATGTGTGTTGTTTTCGTAAACCACATTGATCCACTGGATGTCATTGCATGTGTGTTCTTTTCCTCAACAACATCGATCCACTGGATGTTATTGCATGTGTGTGTGTGTAACCGTGTGCATCATTGTGGTTTTGGAAAAGAACACATGCAATGATGCCACTCCAGCATGTGGTGTCCAACCATGTCCAGGAACCCTAACAACATGATGGGATTGAACTGCAACATGCATTCTATCACCAGTTTGAAAGATGCTGCTTCACCACACCCACTTGGATGTGTGTGTGTGTTAGTGTGCATCATTGTTGTTTTGGAACAGAACACATGCAATGGTGCAACTCCATCATGTGGTGTCCAATCTTGACCAGGAACCCTAGCAGCATGATGGGATTCAACTACAACATGCATTCTATCACTAGTTTGAAAGATGCTGCATCACCACACCCACTTGGATGTGTGTGTATCAGTGTGCATCATTGTGTTTTTGGAAAAGAACACATGCAATGATGCCACTCCAGCATGTGTGTTCTTTTCATAAACCACATGGATCCACTGGATGTCATTGCATGTGTGCTCTTTTCATAAACCACATGGATCCACTAGATGTCATTGCATGTGTGTTATTTTCATAATCCACACTGACCCACTGATGTCATTGCATGGGTGTTCTTTTCATAAACCACATGGATCCACTAGATGTCACTATATGTGTGTTCTTTTCATAAACCGCACTGATCCACTGATGTCATTGCATGTGTGTTCTTTTCATAAACCACATGGATCCACTAGATGTCATTACATGTGTGTTCTTTTCCTATACCACATGGATCCACCGATGTCATTGCATGTGTGTTCTTTTCTAAACAACACGGATCCACTAGTGTCATTAGATGTGTGTGTGTATCAGTGTGCATCATTGTAGTTTTGGAAAGGAACATATGCAATTGAAGGAAATATGCCCTACGAGGCAATAATAAAGTTGTTATTATATATTCCTTATATATGATAGATGTTTATTTTACATCCTAGAATTGTATTGATCAGAAACATGAATACATGTGTGTTTAATAAACAAAAAGGGTTCCTAGTTATGCCTCTCTTATAGACTAGCTTGTTGATTAACAAGATGATCATGGTTTCCTGATCATGGACATTGGATGTTGTTAATAACAAGGTCACACCATTGGTGGAATGATGTGATGAACATTCATCCGAAGTATGCCATTACGATCAAGTCATTATGTTTATATTGCTATAACATCATATGAAGTAATCTTTATCCTTAGACCATGAGATCATGTTAATTGCTAACACCGGAAGAGTATCTTGATAATATCAAACGTCACACCGTAACAAGGTGACTATAAAGATGGGTTCAGTACTACGAAGGTGTTATGTTGAGGCTCATGGATCAAGAGTGGAATTTGTCAATCCAGATGACGGATAGATATACTCTGGGCCCTCTCGGTGATATCACATTAAGATAGCTTGCAAGCAAGTGATGTGATCACTAGAATGTTATATCACGGGAACAAGAAAAGAGTGCATGTCGGTAATGAGATGAAACTAGGTATGGAGATACCGATGATCGAATCTCGGACATGTAATATATCGAGAGACAAAGGGATTTAGTTACAAGCGTTAAAGGTTCTCATGATCACAGAAGTCATCATTGAATGTGTCGGAGTCAGTACGGATCTCCAGGTCCCGCTGCTGATTATTGATCGGAGAAGGGTCTCGATCATGTCTGCATTATTCGTGGACTGTATGGTGACACACTTAAGAGTTACCGGACACCATTTTGGAGCACATATGTTTTAGACGAAAGAATTGCAATGGAATTGTTTCAATAGGAACCAGAAATTGTTTCGGGTGAAATTGCAGAAAGTGGTTCTGCATGTGATATTGAAATATTGCAAGGGGCTATATGTGAATGTTTGTTAATTAAAGTAATTAATAAAATTCTGAATAAATTTAATAAAAAGAGTTTTATTAAATGAGAGAACATAAAATTTGGAGAAATTTAATGCATTTAAAGTGGAGACTTTAAAAGGGAATGTGAAGAGGCATTTTAATGTGGAGGGGTTACCACCACATGAATGGGGGAGGTGAGGGGTCACCCCCCATGCGCCGGCCATGGAGAGAGGGGGCACCCTCCTCCTCCTATAAAAGGCCACCCATTCCCTCCTTCATCCTCACACCTCCTTGTGAAGGATCTCTCTCCCCCTCTAGAATTATTACCCCATGGTCTCGGATTAACGAGATACATGTTCCCGGTGGCATTTTGTCTGGAAGGAGTTGCTGCTTCCGCTGGATCGCTGGAGCGAGGAGGTGGAGGTTGTCCGGTGGCTTGAATGTGTGTGCGAGTGCGGATGTGCTGCTGAGTTGCGGCGCTCGGACTTCCTCACGATCTTGAGATAGGCAAGTGTATGAGTACATCAACCACGAGTTCCTACTCGTTAACAAAACTCGTTGTCTTCGAGGGTAAGTTCTCATTGGATGTATGTCCACCGGTTGCTTTGTACCTAGTAGATAGATCTTGGCGTGTAGTTCACACCGTAGGAATTTTTTGTTTTCTATGTTGCGGACCCAACAGTGGTATCAGAGCCTGATCTATGTGTAGGTGCTTTGCATGGGTAGTACACATATGTTTATATGTGGGCGATGATGATCATGTTATTGCATCTTCTATGTATTTTGGATATTGGTGGCATAGTGGGATGAAGCGGCTCGGACCAACCTTACATGTCATCGTACATGAGACCGGTTCCACGACTGACATGCAACTTGTTTTGCATAAGTGGCTGGCGGGTGTCTGTCTCTCCTACTATAGTTAATATCTGATTTACAACGAGTTGCTAATAACTTAGTTATCCTCATTGTGTTTCATGTTCATAGGTGAGAACGGTTCTATCTCCGGAAGCCCTAAGCCACGTAAAACTTGCAATTGATAAATTAAAGGCGTCTAGTTTAGATCGTTGCTGGGCTAGTGTATTGATATGGTATTGTTGTAAGTAGATGTATGATAGATACTCTTACAACACACTCAACTTGTAAGTTCCATATACCTTGGCCTTACACACAAAGGAATGCTAGAGATCATACCACGATGCAAGTGATAGAGATCAAATGCATGGACCATATCATCTCACTTTACACATTAGATGTTAGCATCTTATACTGCTAGTTTGGCGTTTTTGGTAGCATTATAAGATGATCCCTCATTTAGATATCAAGATAAAAATGTGTTCTTCCTTAAGTATGCACCATTCTGTGGATCGTGTTTCGAGACATCACATGATGATCGGGTGTACTCGAATCTACGCTTTCATAGGAATGGGTGTAAGACAGTTTTACACACGCGAATACTAAGGTTCTTACTTGGCGAGCCTAGCATGTACAGACATGGCCTCGGAACACGGACCGAAAGGTTAAGCATGAGTCATATAGCTGATATGATGCCCATATAGATGCTCACCTTTGAAGCTACATCAACTCACGTGATGATCGGCCTTGGTGTAGTGGATTTGGTTCATGTAATCACCAAAAAGACACAAGGGATGTCGTTTTTAGTGGGAGTTCATTAGTAATTTGGATTAGTTGAACTCAATCTATCATAAACTTGGTCTAAATAAACTTTACAAATTCTATTGTAGATGGCACCACCTGCTTTTAATTTCAATGCGTTCATGGAGAAAGCGAATGGTAGCAACTTCACCAACTGGGCTATGAATTTGAGGATTCTCCTCACTGCTGCACAAAAGCAATATGTGCTAGATGCGTCGCTAGGCCCCCCACCAGCTCCTGATGCCCCTGACGAGGAAAAGAATGTCTATGTGACTCTTCAGGAGGACCACAACTTAGTTCATTGCGGCATACTGTATGGGCTAGAGCCAGAACTTCGAAAGCGTTTCGAAAATGGCAATGCCTTTGATACCATGGGAGAATTGAAAATGATTTTCGATACCCATGCTGCCGTAGAGAGTTATAATGCTACAGAAAAGTTCTTTAGCTGCATGATGGAGGAAAACAGCTCCGTTAGTGAGCACGTACTCAAAATGTCTGGGTACGCCGATAAGCTTGTGTCCTTGGGAATAACGATTCCCATTGACTTAGGCATACATCGTGTTCTCGAATCTCTATCACCTAGCTACAAGAGCTTCGTGATGAACTATAATATGCAGGGCATGAAGAAGTCTCTTCCCAAGCTTCTGTCAATGCTTAAGACTGCAGAAGTGGAGATTAGGAAAGAACATCAAGTGTTGATGATCAATAGGACCACCGGTTTCAAGAAAGACAAGAAACGCAAGCACAAGGGAAAGAAGGGTGGAAAGTCTATTGCCACGCCTGAAAAGAAACCCCGAGCTGGCCCTAAGTCTAACACTGAGTGCTACTATTGTAAGGGGACTGGCCAATGGAAGCGCAACTGCCCCAAGTATTTGGCGGACAAGAAGTCCGGCAAGGCAAACAAAGGTATATGTGATATACATGTTATTGATGTGTACTTGACTAGTACTCGCAGTAGCACCTGGGTATTTGATACGGGATCGGTTGCTAATATATGTAACTCGGTTCAGGGGCTATGGAACAAGCGACAACTAGCAAGGGATGAGGTCAGAATGCGGGTCGGCAATGGATCAAAAGTTGATGTGATCGCCGTCGGGACGCTACATCTCCATTTGCCATCGGGATTAGTTATAAACCTAAATAATTGTTATTTAGTGCCTGCACTGAGCATGAACATTGTATCTGGATCGTGTTTGATGCAAAGTGGTCATTCGTTTAAATCTAAAAACAATGGTTGTTCGATTTATAAGAATGATATCTTTTATGGTCATGCACCTATGTTGAATGGTTTATTTCTGTTGGATCTCGATAGTAATATTACACACATTCATAATGTTAATGCTAAAAAGATTAAACTTGATGATGATATGTCTACATATATGTGGCACTGCCAACTAGGTCATATTGGCGTTAAACGCATGAAGAAACTCCATTCTGATGGACTTTTGGAATCACTTGATTTTGAATCATTTGATACATGTGAGCCATGCCTTATGGGCAAGATGACTAGAACGCCGTTTTCCGGTTCATTGGAACGGGCGACAGATCTATTGGAAATCATACATACTGATGTGTGTGGACCAATGAGTGTGTCGGCGCGAGGTGGATATCGTTATTTTGTTACTTTCACGGATGATTTGAGTAGATATGGGTATATCTATTTGATGAAACACAAGTCTTAAACTTTTGAAAAGTTCAAGGAATTTCAGAATGAAGTGGAAAATCATCGTAATAGAAAGATCAAATTTCTACGGTCTGACCGTGGAGGAGAGTATCTAAGTTACGAGTTTAGCACACACATGAAAGAGTGTGGAATAGTTTCACAACTCACGCCTGCCGGAACACCACAACGTAATGGTATGTCGGAACATCATAATCGTACTTATTGGATATGGTTCGATCTATGATGTCTGTGACTGACTTGCCACTATCATTTTGGGGTTATGCACTGGAAACAGCTGCATTCACTTTAAATCGGGCACCATCTAAATCCGTTGAAACGACACCGTATGAATTATGGTTTGGAAACAAACCTAAGCTGTCATTTCTTAAAGTTTGGGGATGCGATGTTTATGTGAAGAAACTTCAACCGGATAAACTTGAACCCAAAGTAGAAAAATGCGTCTTCATAGGATACCCTAAGGAAGCAATGGCATATACCTTCTATCATAGATCCGAGGGCAAGGTTTTTGTTGCCAAGAATGTATCCTTTCTTGAGAAGGAGCTTCTCGCGAAATGTGTGAGTAGTAGGAAGGTAGAACTCGAAGAGGTTATTGAACCTTCTCTTCATGGAATGGCGAGTGGCGCAGCACCGGAAGCTGTTTCGGAGTTGACTGCACCTGATGAAGAGAGAGCTAATGATAATGATCATGAAACTCCGAAAGACGACACTACCGAACCTCGCAGGTCAAGCAGGACACGTGCAGCTCCTGAGCTATACGGCAATCCTATTGTGAATTTCATGGTTGATGAAATGGATGACCCTGCGACGTATGAAGAAGCGATGATGAGCTCGGATTCCAACAAATGGCTAGAAGCCATGAAATCCGAGATGGAATCCATGTACGAGAAACAAGTTTGGAACTTGGTGGACTTACCTCACGACCGAAAGGCCGTTGAGAATAAATGGATTTTCAAAAGAAAACTGATGCTGATGGTAATGTGACCATCTATAAGGCTCGACTTGTCGCAAAGGGGTTTTGACAAATTCAAGGAGTTGACTACGATGAGACATTCTCTCCCGTAGCGATGCTTAAGTCGGTTAGGATTATGTTAGCAATTGCTGCATATTTCGATTATGAAATATGGCAGATGGATGTCAAACCTGCGTTCCTCAATGGTAATATTGAAGAAGATTTGTATATGATACAACCTAAGGGTTTTGTCGATCCTAAGGATGCTAATAAGGTATGCAAACTTCAGTGATCCATCTATGGACTGAAGCAAGCATCCCGGAGATGGAATCTCCGATTTGATGAGGTGATCAAAGAGTTTGGATTTGTCCAACCTTATGGAGAGGCTTGTATTTACAACAAAGTGAGTGGGAGCAATGTGGCATTTCTGATATTATATGTGGATGACATATTATTGATTGCAAATGATATAGATCTTTTAAACAATGTTAAAATTTATCTAAACAGCAAGTTTTTGATGAAAGACCTTGGTGAAGCATCATATATATTAGGCATTAAAATCTATAGAGATAGATCAAGGCGCCTAATTGGGCTATCACAGAGTACATACCTTGATAAGATATTAAAGAAGTTTAATATGGACGAAAGTAAGAAGGGGTTCTTACCTATGTTGCAAGGCAAGACATTGAGTAAGACTCAAAGTCCGGCTACGGCGGAAGAAAGAGAGATGATGGATAAGATCCCCTATGCCTCGGCCATAGGCTCTATTATGTATGCCATGCTATGTACAAGACCGGATGTGGCACATGCTATTAGTTTGACTAGTAGGTACCAATCTGATCCAGGTTCGGAACACTAGATAGCGGTAAAGAACATCCTCAAGTACTTGAGAAAAACTAAGGATATGTTTCTTATATACGGAAGTGAATAAGATCTAGTCGCTAAGTGTAATGTCGATGCTAGCTTTCACACTGATCCGGATGACTCTAAGTCTCAATCCGGATACGTATTTCTCTTGAACGGAGCAGCAGTTAGTTGGAGGAGTTCCAAACAACCTGTGCTGGCTGGATCAACGACGGAGGCGGAATATGTTGTTGCTTCAGAAGCGGTGCAGGAGGCGGTTTGGATGAAAGAGTTCATTACGGAACTAGGTGTGGTTCCAAGTGCGTTGGACCCAATGGTGATCTATTGTGACAATAATGGAGCCATAGCCAACGCAAAGGAACCAAGGTCTCACAAGAATTCCAAGCATATTAAGCGCCGGTTTCACTCCATCCGCGAGCATGTCAAGGATGGAGATATAAAGATTTGTAAAGTACACACGGACCTAAATGTAGCAGATCCGTTGACTAAAGTTCCCCCTAGGGAAAAACATGATCAACACCAGAACTCCATGGGTGTTATATTTATCACTATGTGAACTAGATTATTGTCTCTAGTGCAAGTGGGAGACTGAAGGAAATATGCCCTGAGAGGCAATAATAAAGTTGTTATTATATATTCCTTATATATGATAGATGTTTATTTTACATGCTAGAATTGTATTGATCGGAAACATCAATACATGTGTGTTTAATAAACAAAAAGGGTTCCTAGTTATACCTATCTTATATACTAGCTTGTTGATTAACAAGATGATCAAGGTTTCCTGATCATGGACATTGGATGTTGTTAATAACAAGGTCACACCATTGGTGGAATGATGTGATGAACATTCATCCGACGTATAGCATTACAATCAAGTCATTATGTTTATATTGCTATAACATCATATGAAGTAATCTTTATCCTTAGACCATGAGATCATGTTAATTGCTAACACCGGAAGAGTATCTTGATAACATCAAATGTCACACCGTAACAGGGTGACTATAAAGATGGGTTCAGTACTACGAAGGTGTTATGTTGAGGCTCATGGATCAAGAGTGGAATTTGTCAATCCAGATGACGGATAGATATACTCTGGGCCCTCTCGGTGATATCACATTAAGATAGCTTGCAAGCAAGTGATGTGATCACTAGAATGTTATATCACGGGAACAAGAAAAGAGTGCATGTCGGTAATGAGATGAAACTAGGTATGGAGATACCGATGATCGAATCTCGGACATGTAATATATCGAGAGACAAAGGGATTTAGTTACAAGCGTTAAAGGTTCTCATGATCACAGAAGTCATCATTGAATGTGTCGGAGTCAGTACGGATCTCCAGGTCCCGCTGCTGATTATTGATCGGAGAAGGGTCTCGATCATGTCTGCATTATTCGTGGACTGTATGGTGACACACTTAAGAGTTACCGGACACCATTTTGGAGCACATATGTTTTAGACGAAAGAATTGCAATGGAATTGTTTCAATAGGAACCAGAAATTATTTCGGGTGAAATTGCAGAAAGTGGTTCTGCATGTGATATTGAAATATTGCAAGGGGCTATATGTGAATGTTTGTTAATTTAAGTAATTAACAAAATTCTAAAGAAATTTAATAAAAATAGTTTTATTAAATGAGAGAGCATTAAATTTGGAGAAATTTAATGCATTTAAAGTGGAGACTTTAAAAGGGAATGTGAAGAGGCATTTTAATATGGAGGGGTTACCACCACATGAATGGCGGAGGTTAGGGGTCACCCCCCATGCGCCGACCATGGAGAGAGGGGGCACCCCCTCCTCCTCTAAAAGGCGACCCATTCCCTCCTTCATCCTCACACCTCCTTGTGAAGGATCTCTCTCCCCCTCTAGAATTATTCCCCCATGGTCTCGGATTAGCGAGATACATGGTCCCGGTGGCATTTCGTCTGGAAGGAGTTTCTGCTTCCTCTAGATCGCTGGAGCGAGGAGGTGGAGGTTGTCCGGTGGCTTGAATGTGTGTGCGAGTGCGGATGCGCTGCTGAGTTGCGGCTCTCGGACTTCGTCACGATCTTGAGATCAGCAAGTGTACGACTACATCAACCAAGAGTTCCTACTCATTAACAGAACTCGTTGTCTTCGAGGGTAAGTTCTCGTTGGATGTATGTCCACCCATTGCTTTGTACCTAGTAGATAGATCTTGGCATGTAGTTCACACCGTAGGAAATTTTTTGTTTTCTATGCTGCGTACCCAACAGCAATGATGCCACTCTAGCATGTGGTGTCCAACCATGTCCATAAACTCTAGAAGCATGTTGGGATTCAACTGCAGCATTCATTCTATCGCTAGTTTGAGAGATGTTGCGTCACCACCCCCACTTGGATATATGTGTGTGTGTATTAGTGTGCATAACTGTGGTTTTCGAAAATTACACATGCTGTGATGCCACTATAGCATGTGTATTCTTTTCATAAACCACACTGATCCACTAGATGTTAGTGCATGTCTGTTCTTTTCCTAAACCACATGGATCCACTAGATGTCATTGCATCTGTGTTCTTCTCATAAACCACACTGACCACTGGTGTCATTGCATGTGTGTTATTTTCATAAACAACATGGATCCACTAATGTCATTATATATGTGTTCTTTTCATAAACCACATGGATCCACTAGATGTCATTGCATGTGTGTTCTTTTCGTAAACCACATAGATCCACTGATGTCATTGCATGTGTGTTCTTTTCCTAAACCAGATGGATCCACTAGAGTCATTGCATGTGTGTGAGTATCAGTGTGCATCATTGTGTTTCTAGAAAAGAACACATATGCAATGATGCCACTCCAGCATGTGGTGTCGAACCATTCCCAGGAACCCTAACAACATGCTGGGATTCAACTACAGCATGCATTCTATCACCAGTTTGAAAGATGTTGTATCACCACATCCACTTGGATGTGTGTGTATGAGTGTGCATCATTGTGGTTCTAGAAAAGAACACATGCAATGATAACACTCTAGCATGTGGTGTCCAACCATGTCCAGGAACCCTAGCAGCATGATGGGATTCAACTACAGCTTGCATTCTATCACCAATTTGAAAGACGGTGCATCACCACACCCACTAGGATGTGTGTGTATCAATGTGCATCATTGTGGTTTTGTAAAAGAACACATGCAATGATGCCACTCTAGCATGTGGTGTCCAACCATGTCCAGGAATCCTAGCAGCATGCTGGGATTCAACTGCAGCATGCATTCTATCACCAGTTTGAAAGATGCTACTTCACCACACCCACTTGGATGTGTGTGTATCAGTGTGCATGATTGTTGTTTTGGAAAAGAACATATGAAATGATGCCACTCTAGCATGTGGTGTCCAACCATGTCCAGGAACCCTAGCAGCATGTTGGGATTCAACTACAGCATGCATTCTATCACCCATTTGAAATATGCTGCATCACCACACCCACTTGGGTGTTTGTGTATATCAGTGTGCATCTTTGTGGTTTTGGAAAAGAACACATGCAATGATGCCACTCTAGCATGTGGTGTCCAACCTTGTCCAGGAATCCTAGCAGCATGCTGGGATTCAACTGCAGCATGCATTCTATCAGCAGTTTGAAAGATGCTACTTCACCACACCCACTTGGATGTGTGTGTATCAGTGTGCATGATTGTTGTTTTGGAAAAGAACATATGAAATGATGCCACTCCAGCATGTGGTGTCCAACCATGTCCAGGAACCCTGGCAGCATGTTGGGATTCAACTACAGCATGCATTCGATCACCCATTTGAAATATGCTGCATCACCACACCCACTTGGGTGTTTGTGTGTATCAGTGTGCATCTTTGTGGTTTTGGAAAAGAACACATGCAATGGTGAAACTCCAGCATGTGGTGTCCAACCTTGTCCAGGAACCCTAGCAGCATGATGGGATTCAACTGCAACATGCATTCTATCAGCAGTTTGAAAGCTGCTGCATCACCACACCACTTGGATGTGTGTGTATCAGCGTGCATCATTGTGTTTTTTGAAAAGAACACATGCAATGATTACACTCCAGCATGTGTGTTCTTTTCATAAACTACATGGATCCTCTAAATGTTATTGCATGTGTGTTCTTTTCATAAACCACATGGATCCACTAGATGTCATTATATGTGTGTTATTTTCATAAACCACACTGATCCACTGATGTCATTGCATGTGTGTTCTTTTCATAAACCACATGGATCCACTAGATGTCATTACATGTGTGTTCTTTTCCTATACCACATGGTTCCACTAATGTCATTGCATGTGTGTCTTTTCCTAAACCACATATATCCACTAGAGTCATTAGATGTGTGTATATGTGTATCAGGGTGCATCATTGTGGTTTTGGAAAGGAACACATGCAATGACGCCACTCTAGCATGTCGTGTCCACCGATGTCCATAAACCCTAGCAGCATGTTGGGATTCAACTGCAACATGCATTCTATCAAAAGTTTGAGAGATGCTACATCACCACACACACTTGGATGTGTGTGTGTATCCGTGTGCATCATTGTGGTTTTTGAAAATTATACATGGAATGATGCCACTCTAGCATGTGTATTCTTTTCATAAACCACACCGATCCACTGGATGTTAGTGCATGCGTGTTCTTTTCCTAAACCACATGGATCCACTAGATGTCATTGCATCTATGTTCTTTTCATAAACCACATTGATCCACTGGTGCCATTTCATGTGTGTTCTTTTCATAAACAACATGGATCCGCTAGATGTCATTGCATGTGTGTTCTTTTCATAAACCACACTGAGATGGGTATGCCCAATAGGCACTCAACTACAACCTACCTGGTGCGGCTCGACGGAAGGCCCACTCAAAGATATATCAAGGTCGATTTCGCCCATGACAGTTCGACTGGTACGAAGACCATATCGACACAGACTCCTAAACGCACAAGACAAGGAAAGCTCAATACTAGAGTTTGAATTTAACTTGTAACTTACTCGTAATGGTACCTGAGACCTAGCCTCCCCATATACAAAGGCTAGGAGGGTCCAACGAGAAAGGCAATCGTGACTCCCCACAATAGATAGATCTACGATCTCCCACATCGCCACAATAGACAATAGATCTAGACATCAATCTCTCGCATACACATACGCCAGATCTAATCTGCGCATACACCGCTATCGGCGACATTGTAATCCTTCAGATCATCATCAATCAAGAGCAGACAAGCAGGAGTAGGGTCCTCTACCACGCCTGAACCTAGGTAAACCTTGTGTCACCTCTGTGCTTGTTTGCTAGCCGATCGAGACTTCCAGCGCACCCATATTCCTCGAACCTAAGTCCATAACAATGGGCATTGATGAGTTAAACCCTCGTCAATTGGCGCCACCTGTGGCAAACCACTCATTGCTCCAGCGACCCGCTACAATCTTCGGTTGTAGCAAACCGCTACCACCATCAGTTTTGGTGACCTGCTGCCGCGTCGACCCCGGCCCGCCGCACCAGCTCTCGGATGTCACTTCGACTACATCGACCACATCGAATCTACACACGGGGGCTCCGCCAACTCCGTCGTGAGGCCCGTTGCCGCCTTTGATACGGTGACTCACTGTGGCCTTCGACTCCACCGACCTGCTGAGTCTTCGACTCCATCACGCGACCCACTGCGGTCTTCGACTCCCACCTGCTATGTCTTTGACTTCATCGCGCGACCGTTGCCGCGTCGACTATGTCCGCGATTGGATCAATTTCGTCCGCGACAACTACCCATAAAGCTAAGTTCTTTACTCATAGCTGATTTCTTTCTTACTTTAATCGCACTCAAAACACTCGGGGGCTGCGCCCTTTTCGAGTAACCTAATGTGCCGTCCACTCCACGCACTCGAGCACCTCATACGTGACAGCCCGAGTAGCTGATTCTGCCTGATCGTCGAATCCTTGAACTCCGAGTACCTCGGGAAGGTACTAAGTGTAAGGGTAAAAGGCCGAGCAAACAGTGCCAAAGTGTAGATTCGACTGGCACCCGAATTTTACTTTGCAAACCGACATGCAAATATCCTTTATAAGATACAAGTACTTCACAATTCTTAATGTTTTATACATCTTACAAGGATGTCAACTGCGTCGAGATATTCTATCGGGTCCTCCAATAGGAGTCGACAAAACAACTAGCTACGACATACACTCAAGACCCGAGTCGAGTCCCTCCTCAGATGGTTGCATCGCTTGATGCTACACACATGCGACGTTGGCCGCGCACCCGACAAAAGTGACTGTGTCAACTCCAACTGCATCATCAACTCACCCGGTTAATTGTCGCATGACTCCGCGACTTCAACCCCGACTTCATCGTTAATTCGAGCTCCTTATGCATGAGACGCTGACCCGATGCACTTCCAGGTCACTGGTTTCTCCTCTCATGATTTTCGACTACGGCTGCTAGATACAAGATTCGAGTCTCTGCCTGAGTCTACGACTCCGCTAGACACTCGGAGGCTTCTCCAAACCGGAACGCTGAAAGTGCATATACAAGATCTTCGAGTGGCACACTCTGAATCCTCACTTGAATCCACGATTCGACTAAGGACTCGGGGGATACTCCCATAGGGAACATTGGCTGCGCACCCGAAGAACTTTGTGAAGATATCCAAGCATTATGAAAACCCTTCACTCGAATCTATGATTCGATTGTGGGCTTCGGGTTACTCCCATAGGGAGCGCTGGAAGCATATTCGACTGAAACAAGAAAAAGACGACAGCAGTCGCAAAATACTTATAGTCCCCATTCGAGTCCACGACTCGAATATGCCCTCGGGGGCTACTCCCATAGGGAGCGTTGGTCGCGCACCCTATGATTATTTCCCCTTATACATCATACTGTGTGTCGATAACATCCACATTTGAATGCTATGGCAACTCTACCTCATATTTTCCCTACAAAGAGATTACGTCTCCTGGGCCACCCGAATCATCTCCGCAATGACAAAATTCAGATGCCACGCTTGTAGTGTGAAGATAAATCCTGAAGAAGTCCTAGCAACGCACCTGCTGCGCTCTACTAGAAATAATCCATGCCTGCAGGTACGATGAAATAATCCTTGACGGATGCGTCGAGTGCTCACACTTATACACTGGGATTCACATCTATAAGACCTCCGCAGCCTGAGTCGAATTACGCCAGCAATTTCCAAATTTGAGTCCAGGGACTCGAGTTTGAGTAGGTAGCGTTGTTTTTTTTCCCTAGAGCAATTAACTGGTCCCGATCCATCGAGCGCACTAGGCACGTTTACCATCATCCCTATGAACTACTACAAATTCGAATGACCTGATGAACTTCCGGGTGAAGTGCTTCGCACTCGACATAACATTCGACTCCAACATCCTAATGCAAGACTCAAGATTTCAAAGTCTCCAAATCTACGATTCACATGGACACTCGGGGGCTACTGACATGGGTATGCCCAATAGGCACTCAACTAAATCCTACCTGGTGCGGCTTGATGGAAGGCCCACTCGAAGATATATCAAGGTCGATGACGCCCATGATGGTTCGACTGGTACGAAGACCATATGGACACAAACTCCTAAATGCACAAGACAAGGAAAGCTCAATACTAGAGTTTGAATCTAACTTGTAACCAACTCGTATTGGTACCTGAGACCTAGCTGATGCGCTCGACTTTCGACGTAGAGCTCGTTGGGAACCCCAAGAGGAAGGTATGATGAGCACAGCAGTAAGTTTTCCCTTAGTTATGAAACCAAGGTTTAATCGAACCAGTAGGAGCAAGGAAACACCCCAAAGGTGTTACTAGCTGAGCTTTGGCAGGGCGCACTGCCGGTGCTAGTAGCAACGTGGAGACCTGCACAACACAACCACAGAACTTTGTCCCCAACTTGCGATGAGGTTGTCAATGTCACCGTGTTTTGCGGAAAACAAAGGATTAAACGTATTGAATGCAAAGAAGTAAAAGTTTGCAGAAAGTAAACACAAAGCAGTAAAAGATTGTAGATTGTATGTAAAGAAAAAGGACCGGGATCCATAGTTCACTAGAGGTGGCTCTCCTTAGATAGATAACATGCTGGCTGAACAAATTACAGCGGGGGAATTGACAAACACCGAGAAAGCAATAATGCATATACTAATCATCTCGACTCCTCTGAGACTTGATTGGGCATTACAACATCATACATAGACCACCATCCAACTGCATCTATGACTAATAATCCACCTTTAGGTTATCATCCGAAACCCCTCTAGTATTAAGTTGCAAGCAACAGATTATTGCTTTACGAACTGCGTGTAAAGTAAACAATACGATTGTTCTATGAACAAAGGATTGTTGTTTTCTCCCTAGTAGCAACAGCACATCTAGTACCTTAGAGATTTCTGTCACTTCCCCAGATTACCAGAGGCATGAACCCACTATTGAGCATAAATACTAACTCTTGGAGTTGCTAGCATCTAATTGGCCAAGATAGCTACTAACAACGGAAAGCATGCAAGATCTCAAATAACAAAGACATGATAGAATCAATAATCAATCTGAAATAGCATGTCAATATCCATCGGATCCCCGCAAACACAACATGTATGAATTACAAATAGATGATCTTGATCATGAACGCAGCTCACAAGATCTAAACATGAAAGCACAAAGGAGGAGAACCAGCTATCTAGCTACTACATGGATCCGTAGTCCAAGGATGAACTACTCACGCATCACACCGGAGGCTTGCATGGTTGTGAAGAAGGCCTCCAGGGTGAATTCCCCTCTCCCGCTAGGTGCCGGGATGAGCTTCAGATCCCTCCCGATCTAGGGATGGAGATGACGGCGGCTACAGATTCTTTCATGGATTTTTGATCGGGTACTTAGGGTTTTCGTCCTGAGGGCAATATATAGGCGGAAGGAGAGGCCGAGGGGGTGCCAGGGCTGGCCTCACCACCCCCTGGCGCGGGCCAGGCTGGGCCGCGCGGCCAGGTGGTGTGGTGCCCCCCTGGTCCTTCTCCGTCTCGTATTCTGGCACTTGATCATTTCCGGAAAAATAGGCACTTTGGCTTTTGTCCCGTCCAATTCCAAGAATATTCATTTTCTGACTTTCCTGGAACCAAAAACAATAGAAAACAGGCAGCTGGCACTATGGCTCTTGTTAATAGGTTAGTCCAAGAAATCATATGAAAAGTACTCCAAAGTTGGAACAAAACACAAGAAAGTGGATAAAACCAAGCATGGAACATCAAAAATTATAGATACATTTGCAATGTATCAACATCCCCAAGCTTAACTCCTGCTCGTCCTCGAGTAGGTAAGTGATAAAAAGAAAGAATAATTTTTGAGGTGACATGCGCCATCAAAGACTTGATCAAAGTATTTGCAAAACATTCAAAGCTGGGATCATAGTACTTCAATCATAACATGAAAGACAATGTTCTAGCAATAAGCAAAGAAACTATGATGCAACATAAAAAGGCACAAACAAAAGATTCATGAATAACAATGCTTTGCAAGACGATTGTTTGTTTCACATAAAGAAAACATATGATAATAGTATTCAACTTGTCTCTTCATAGAGTAGCAAATATAAATGCATAGGACACCTTCAAAGTTCATAAGAGTGACTAGATACAATAGTTTAAAACAAGAAATAACAAGTTATGCATCAATCCACTAGTCTTGGGACAATGCACATAGAACTAAGAATGGCCACTATGCTCTCAAAGTAGGTGCATAAAGATAGAAGGTTCTCAATATAATGGTGGAAGAAAAGCCTTTTGTAAAAGGAAGTAGGGATTCAAGTCTCATAAAGAGCTTCCAAAAATTATGGTACTTATAGCTTTCAGCTCTCATTGCCCCTATCATAAGCATCTTGAAGGTGATTAAGGTTAAAGTGACACAACTAAGAGGATATGCTTGACCAGTTATAAACCGAAATCTCATGCCCCTTACTTACGAAGACCGATCCTCATGCTACTCAACTTCAGTCACGAGTAAGCTCTTGTCATTGTAAGTATATATGTATCATTAAGAGCCGCCAACGGGGTACCCCTTGCACATGATACGGGAGCTTTCCCATAATCAAAATGACAAGGCAAGCAGACAATGAGCATCTCAGCGATCTTTTTACTTTCTATTTGCATAGGTTTTTATTGAGGATGCTTCATAGAGTGCTCATTATGGTGATGCTGCAAGTTTCCACCATGATTAGGCATGGCTTAGGCTAGCGGCCCAGGCGTTTCTCTAACACACATACAAACTCCATGATCTTACAAGTTCCACTTTTATTTCACACTGCCGGGATCCGTAAGCAAAAGAACATGATATCAACGGGGTACAAAGTACAAGTGCAATGTTGAAAGCGTTCCCCATGAAACATGGTTATGCTAGTTTCAACTTATAAAGCGCAAGCATATACACAACAAAGAAGGACCCAATGGTTCAAGTTTTTTAGAGGCAAAAAGTAAAGTGTGCCATCAAGTTCGTGAGAGCTTTAATCACTAGTTTTCTCATAACAAGTGGAAGGTAAACAAAAGCATGAATATACTTGGAATAGCATAAGCTAGTAGGTAGGTATGGTGGACTTTTTGGAATAACTTGGTTTAGGGAGTTGGATGCATGAGTGGAACTCATACTTTGTTGTGGAGGCTAGCAAAAGACTGGGAGCGACAAACTAAGAGAGCAATGATGGCGATAATCATGCAGAGCGACAAAACATCATTGATCAAAGCATAAAGTGATACTAAAAGTTGAAAACTAAAGGATCTTAAAGGCTATGGTGACTTGAGATAGTCATAACATGGTGTGAGCATGCGCCAAGTCAACCCAAATAAATCATCAAAGGAGTATACCACTATACTATGCTTTAATATGCTAAAACAACGCATGATTCATCCAAGGCACATTAAGCAATCTCAATTGTTTATAACAAGTCATGCTAAAGAAAAGAATACTAAGAATAAATCGAAAATAATATCAAGCATGGCATGACAAAGCATAGGGCACAGTAAAAAACGAGCTATTTTTACCACATAAGCATGAACTTTCCTACTCTTTCCCAAACCAAACCAAACTATTTGCAAACCAATGTATGAAAGAGGGGGTCCAACCAATTTATTCAGAAAACTAAGAAAACCAAAGCAAACAAAAAACCAAAACCAAAACGAAAAAAAGACGCTCAAAAAACAACACAGTTGTGCATGAAACAATAAAAATGAAGCGTTTGGAAGAAACTTGGGATTTTTATTGATGAAGAAGGGGATGCCTTGGGCATCTCCAAGTTTTGACACTTGTACTTCTTGGATATTTCTTGGGGTGACACGCGTGGCATCCCCAAGCTTGAGCTTTAGTGCATCCTTCATCTCTTTACTCATTCCTTCGATACACCTGAAAATTTTCTTTCATACAAAACTTCACACAATCTCATTAGCAACATTAGTGCACTTAAGATAAATAAGTCTCAAGGTTCAGTTCTAACACCAAATAAATTTCCATTAGAGCACTAACTACTGTAGCAATTCTCTCAAAAAGCTCAATTCCCTAAAAGAGCTCAAGAAGGAACTAACAAGAAGCAAATGCAGAAAATGGCAAAAATCTGTCAAAACAGACCAGCAGGTAAATATGAATATTTTAGAAGACCTTCTGTTGGTCAAATCAAAAAGTGTTGAACTAACGAAAGTTATATAACAACCTGGGACAGAAGCACAAAAAATTACAGCTCAATAAGACATACACAGCTCTGTCACGAATGTTTACGGTGAAGCACAGAAATCTGTTTCGGGACAACAACTTTCCCAATCATTACTTCTCTCTCATTAGAGGTTACTCTTGGCACAAAAAGCAAATAAAAAGGATAAGGAGAGGTTATTACAGAGGTAATAACTTTCAAGACTCATCTAAAACTTTTGGGTTATCTCCCAATAAGTACTTTTCTTTAACGCCTTTAAGTTAGGCATAAGAAGCAAAGAAAGAATCAAGTGTTCTCAAATGAAGAAGCATTAAAACCAACTTTCTTGCCCTTACCTCTCTTACTTTTGTTCTCAACCTTGGGAAAAATATGATAGTTTGGTGGAGAAGAAAGGTGCATTGTACGCTTTCCCACATCTATTATTGCTCCAAGGAGTTCTAATAGGGACCTTCCAAGTGTAATTTGTCCTTTTCCTGCACATTCAATAACAAGATAATCAATAAAAATCGTTTTCCCAAGGATCTTTGTAAACACTCCTTCAACTATTCCAAGAGGTAATATGGTAGTATTATTAGTAAGAGATATTTCTTTTCCTCCTTCAATGAGCCCCCAAGTGTTCAGAGATTTATAAATATCTTCGGGCATAAGGCAAAATTCAGACATGATATCACAGCGAGCTTGAAAAGTTTCAGTGTTCATCTCAATCTTTACTGTAGGGAACCATGTTGATGGTTCATAGTTTTTTGGAACATAATCGTGATGCTCCCTAAGCGTATTATAGCAACTTTCTAGTCTAGTAATGCTAGCCTCAAGAGTGTCCAACCTAGCAAATATTTTTGCGAAAGAAGTATTAGTTTGGCTAGG
This sequence comes from Avena eriantha, assembly GCA_910589775.1. NCBI lineage: Eukaryota > Viridiplantae > Streptophyta > Magnoliopsida > Poales > Poaceae > Avena > Avena eriantha. The sequence goes on from OU342742.1 coordinate 305,217,190, forward strand.
CAAGTTGTCAGTGAGGACCAATTTCTTTATAGCATTAATAGCATCATCCTCATTACAATGGAGGAAATCTCCTCCCACAACATCATCTAAAGCATATCTATAGAAAAGAGCAATTCTAAGGTAAAAACTGCTAAGGAACAAGCTTTGAGTCATTTTAGGCTCATTTTTTTCATGTAGATCGGAGATTCTAGACCAAGATTCCTTAAAACTTTCCTCAATTCCTTGTTTAAAAGTGAAAATCATATCCTCAGGTGACATAGTGATTGGAGCAAGGCTAGACATAGTGACAACTTAGGATAGGAACTAATTTTTTTGTGTTTTTCAAATAAGAAAGCAAACAAGTAAAACTAATTTTTTTTGTGTTTTTGAAGAACAAAACAAGCAAACAAAGCAAAAAGAAAACTAAGCAAAACAAAAACAACAAAGTAAAGAGATTGGTTATGAGGGACTCCCCTTGTGAAGATGTCCTTGACTCCCCGGCAACGGCGCCAGAAAAGATCTTGATGCGCTCAACTTTCGACGTAGAGCTCGTTGGGAACCCCAAGAGGAAGGTATGATGAGCACAACAGTAAGTTTTCCCTCAGTTATGAAACCAAGGTTTAATCGAACCAGTAGGAGCAAGGAAACACCCCAAAGGTGTTACTAGCTGAGCTTTGGCAGGGCGCACTACCGGTGCTAGTAGCAACGTGGAGACCTGCACAACACAACCACAGAACTTTGTCGCCAACTTGCGATGAGGTTGTCAATCTCACCGTGTTTTGCGGAAAACAAAGGATTAAACGTATAGAATGGAAAGAAGTAAAAGTTTGCAGAAAGTAAACACAAAGCAGTAAAAGATTGTAGATTGTATGTAAAGAAAAAGGACCGGGATCCATAGTTCACTAGAGGTGGCTCTCCTTAGATAGATAACATGCTGGGTGAACAAATTACAGCGGGGCAATTGACAAACATCAAGAAAGCAATACATGCATATAGTAATCATCTTGACTCCTCTGAGACTTGATTGGGAATTACAACATTATACATAGACCGCCATCCAACTGCATCTATGACTGGTAATCCACCTTCAGGTTATCATCCAAACCCCCTCCAGTATTAAGTTGCAAGCAACAGATTATTGCTTTACGAATTGCGTGTAAAGTACACAATACGATTGTTCTATGAACAAAGGATTGTTGTTTTCTCCCTAGTAGCAACATCACATCTAGTAACTTATAGATTTCTGTCACTTCCCTAGATTACCAGAGGCATGAACCCACTATCGAGCATAAATACTAACTCTTGGAGTTGCTAGCATCTACTTGCCCAAGATAGCTACTAACAATGGGAAGCATGCAAGATCTCAAATAACAAAGACATGATAGAATCAATAATCAATCTGAAATAGCATCTCAATATCCATCAGATCCCCGCAAACACACCATGTATGAATTACAAATAGATGATCTTGATCATGAACGCAGCTCACAAGATCTAAACATGAAAGCACAAAGGAGGAGAACCAGCCATCTAGCTACTACATGGATCCGTAGTCCAAGGATGAACTACTCACGCATCACACCGGAGCCTTGCATGGTGATGAAGAAGGCCTACAGGGTGAATTCCCCTCTCCGGCAGGGCGCCGGGAAGAGCTTCAGATCCCTCCCGATCTAGGGATGGAGATGACGGCGGCTACAGACTCTTTCGTGGATTTTTGATCGGGTACTTAGGGTTATCGTCCCGAGGGCAATATATAGGCGGAAGGAGAGGCCGAGGGGGTGCTAGGGCTGGCCTCACCACCCCCTGGCGCGGGCCAGGCCGGGCCGCGCGTCCAGGTGGTGTGGTGCCCCTGGTCCTTCTTCGTCTCGTATTCTGGCACTTGATCACTTCTAGAAAAATAGGCACTTTGGCTTTTGTCCCGTCCAATTCCGAGAATATTCATTTTCTGACTTTCCTAGAACCAAAAACAGCAGAAAACAGGCAGCTGGCACTATGGCTCTTATTAATAGGTTAGTCCAAGAAATCATATGAAAATTACTCCAAAGTTGGAACAAAACACAAGAAAGTGGATAAAACCAAGCATGGAACATCAAAAATTATAGATACATTTGCAATGTATCACTAGCCTCCCCATATATAAAGGCTAGGAGGGTCCAACGAGAAAGGCAATCGCGACTCTCCCAACAGATAGATCTACGATCTCCCACATCGCCACAATAGACAATAGATCTAGACATCAATCTCTCGCATACACATACGCCAGATCTAATCTGCGCATACACCGCCATCAGCGACATTTTAATCCTTCGGATCATCATCAATCAAGAGTAGACAAGCAGGAGTAGGGTCCTCTACGAGGCCTAAACCTGGGTAAAGTTCGTTTCACCTATGTGCTTGTTTGCTAGCCGATCGAGACTTCCAGCACACCCCTATTCCTCGAACCTAAGTCCATAACAATGGGCATTGATGAGTGAAACCCTCGTCACACACCGATCCACTAATGTCATTGCATATGTGTGTTCTTTTCATAAACCACATGGTTCTACTAGATGTCATTGCATGTATGTTCTTTTCATAAATCACATAGATCCATTGATGTCATTGCATGTTCGTTCTTTTCCTAAACCAGATGGATGCACTAGAGTCATTGCATGTGTGTGAGTATCCATGCGCATCATTGTGTTTGTGGAAAATAACACATGCAATGATGCCACTCCAGAATGTCACTACAAGAAATTTGTTGCTACATGATTTTCATCACTGAATCGTCACTATCTAAAATATATGACGATCTTATGGCGAAAAATAGATCGTCAAAAACTGAGCGTCAGTAATTGCACACAACGACGTTTTCTAAAAAAACGTCATAACGTTCTATGACGATAGTGGATCATCATAACTATCATGACGGAACACTATCATCACGGGTCATCTAGCCTAGCCAGGTCAGATCCTACGTGGACGATCCAATGTGGAAAAACTATGACGAAATGAGATCGTCGTGATGCAAATTCAGCCAGTCTAGATTGGTTGCTCATATGGGCCAAGCCCAGTAATTCAGCCTTTATTCTTCTAGCCGTGGGCTTTTTAGTTTCAATTATTGGGGGCTTTTTTCCTTTTCACATCCATTCATTTTTTACTTTCGACATTTTTATCCATAATTTTATGGGCCACATCCTTGTTACAAAACTATTATTTGGTCCAGTATAATACATATGTGGCCTTTTGATAGTGCAACACTATTTGGTCCTTGGCCTCTTGAGGTTCAGTTGCCCAATTATATAGATCAAACAAATATATTAAATAAGGTAATATTTCCAATAAATATACAATGAAATAGCAAATAGAATCTAAATAACTGAATAGATATACAAGATACCATGACATACATCCAGGTTCACAGGTTCACACACAACATTATTACATAAAAGTATCTCCTAGTATCAAATTTCTACATCAAGTAAAACTATGTCCAGCGAGTCAACACCATGTAACATCCGCCGAAGGACATTCTTCCTTGCAAACCAACAACCTACTGCATATAATTCCTGGATTGTTGCATAAGACAACTTAGCTACAAAGATCCAAGTATGTTTGACAAAAGGAAAATATACCAGCCAAGAAATAATACGCACATCAAACTAATGCCATGAACCTCCAGCAGTAGCATGAAACAAATTTACCAATGGTTCTCCCACAGAAATTGCATTGATTTTAAACCAGAGCTCAACAGCCTCTAGCATAATTTCTGAAGCAATTAGGCTGGCTTTTCTATATTTTTTACATGTTAGAAACACATATGATGCTCAACAGATGCAACAGATAGAGGCATAGAGGAGATGGAAATTGGAGCTCACCAGAGGGTTATCACAGCCGAGGCTGAAGCGTCACGGACTAATTGCGGTGTGCCGCCACCAAAATAGAAGCCACGAGGGCGAGCAGCAGGACAGCCGCCCAGGGTATAGATGCCATCATCGGCAGGGCTCGTTCGGTCATTGCACACAAGTTAAACATAAGGTCATGTCAATGTATAAGAATGTATAATAGGAGCAAAACGGTGTAGCCTACATCAACTAGCTCTACACACAAACATAAAGAAGTAAAATAGAGTGATACAATATAGTTATATCCTCTACCGCCTAGAATAAAAACTCAACTAATATGAACGATCTCGACCTCCACTGCCCCAGCTCCATGCAACTTCGGGCACTTCAGCAATAACCTCTGAAACATGTACAGAAAGAAACAGGACAACAGTAAACAAGTTTAGTGTAAACATGTATAGAAAGAAACATGTACGATTAATAAAGAAGTGCAAGTAAACAAGCAACAATTAGATGACAACCAACTTTATGCTACTCCAAGTATGTATCAGCAGGGAGGATACAAAATTTATTCATGAATTTGCACCAAGTTTAGTATAAATTGTTCTGTCAACTGTCCTCCAACTGCCATTAGTGTCAAGTACTGCAATTTCATGCAGTGTATTTTTTCCAGTACAGGCCAATTAGTGTCAATTGTTCTGTGACAACGTTCATATAGAGATGATTGGTACTACATGTTAACACTAAATCAAGCACTGAATAAAGCACAAAATCAAGCAAGTTAACAGAAATGATGCAACAATCTGTTGAACACTAAAATCGATCTTACCATTCACTGATGCTACAGGTAACATAAATGATTAGGGTAGAGGAAGAAGTAAAATAAGTCCGTTGCCTCTACCAGTTTGCTCCCAGATATGTATGGTGCTCTTATAAATAAAATAGAACAAAGAAGGGTGGTTGACGCAATTTATTAAAATGAACTGGAAAAATCGGAACGGCGACACTCCAAACGTGCCACTAGAAATGACTCATTTACGGTTTGGGAATAGACCACACCTAAAACTCATGGACACTGATTTATCGCTGGTCAATTGTTTACAACAACTGTTGCAACAACACAAAACAGGGACTGACAACAACTACTACATCTCTTTTAGCAGCTCAGGTAGCTTTTGGACCAATAATTCTATAGCCGAATGAGAAACTACCTCGATTAATAGCGGACATCGAGACTTGACTATTTTTGGAGAGGAACCGATCCATTTTCACAGCAGATGTTTCCTCAACCTACTCACTATCCAGAAATAGCACCGACACATACGTACGTGACATGGATCAAATACATACATTGAAATCTTCCCGAAAGAAACCAGCAGGCGGATGCTCTAGATCAGTCAATGGAACCAAGTCCCCAGCCTTGACCGGTTTGCTCAGCAGACAGCCAGGGAAGAATCTAATAAAAAATGAGATCGCGCAATGCCGTCACATGGGAAGCACTCACCTTGGAACACGACGCGCCCGGATCAATCATTTCCTCCGACCCCCTCCCGTGACCTGCAAAGGGGACTTGGTTCCACGGGAAGCACTCACCTTGGAACACGGCGCCTGGATCCAGCGTTTCCTCCGACCCTCTCCCACGATCGGCAAATGGGGCAGCCAGAAGAGCACGGAGAGCAGCACGGTCGTGCCCAGCACAAGCGCCGCCACACATTGTAACCTTACCACCCTGCCGCCTCCGCCTTCTCCAGCCCTAGTGCGCAGCCTATGGCACTGGTCCGCCGCCTCCTTGCCCATGCGCCCGGGACGAGATCTCACGCATCACGGTCAGGCCTCGCCGAGGACCGGGCGCTAGGGAGAGACCGGAGGCAACCATAGTGGTAGCAGCGTGGTACATTGTAACATCCCAGCATTAGAGATTAGAAATAAGCTGAGATAAGGTGTGTGCATTTCATTCATGCATAGAAAATCTAGGGAATTTCCGCGCAAAACTAAAAAAGCTAGTGAGGAATGGGGATCTCTCTTGTTCTGATGGCAGCATCCGGGCAAGTGCGATAGATTTCGACATGACCTCCACTGTATCTTTGCTTGTTAGGGGGTAGCCATTCAAAGTTGAACATTCAAAATTTATGTTTGAATTCAAATAGAATTTGAGATGAATATGGAAAATAAATTGTAATAATAGAATAAAGTACATCTTATCTGAATATATAATACATTACCCTTTATAATAAAGGTATCTCAAAACAAATGAAAGATTACATTAATAAATGAGAATACACAAAAATATAAGTACAAATAATAACAAGCCTTAAACTCCAAATGGGGAGAAAATCAAACTTTATTATCTCAAACAAATAATAATACATTGTGTTTATAGATACATAAAAGAATAAATGAATTACAAAAGAATCAAGAATAAAGATTACAATAAGGATCAATAATTAAAAAAAGTTCCTAAACTATTCCTTCATCCTGTGTCTTCATTCCTCACTCTGATTCCTGCAAAACAGATTACGAAATAAAGAAGTAAAAATTTGGTAATGTTAAAAAATGTTTGCCTCATCAGGTGAGGCACTTAAGTGTATGATCTAGCTTAGGGATTTTGGTAAGAATTGCCAAAATCCACTAATGCCTAAGAGGGTACCACCCAATCTAGAAATAAGTAGTATCTTGATCTGGGAGCTATACACTTGAGTATGAGAGGCAAATTTGAAGTCTAAGGAAATCAGCACAGATTTGATCGTTTGTATTAAGGCAACAATTAGCATGCTGTGGCACCCTCTTAAGCCTAGCTAGAATCAAGTAGAAATAATAAGGCAACAATAATAATAATAATAATAAGATAATCTAGTTTAGCATTAAGTTAACTAAACAAATTTTGTTAAGAAAATATGAACCTCTGCCAAGAACAAACAACACACTAGATAGGATCATGTCCTAGCTGATCCAAACCATAGGGAAGTGGGAACTTGAACCCTATGGGGCCCAGGTGTAAGCAACTCAATCATCCATGCAGATGGTATGCTGTCAGCACAATAGAGAAGGAAGAGAAATCATACAAGAGTAAGCCCAGCCGTAGCTAGCAACAAGCCAACACCATATTCTTCTTTCCACACTAGAACACTGCCCCTAGGATACCACTTGATCTCGCTAGATCATCTCTAATACAACACCAGATTCCACCATAACAACCATCAAGGTTACTTAGAAGGTACTAAGAACCAGGTCAAGCATCATAAGGAGAAGCAAGCC